>OU744316.1:12213500-12813500 GCA_916610145.1 Eristalis arbustorum | reverse complement strand
GAAAACATTACTCGTATTATCGAGTCGCCCAATAAAGATCATTCGAAGGGACCTAACTCAGAAGTAGTCGTGGCCATTTCATTTTCAAAAGGTAAATGACATGAATTGTTCTTTTGACCGATAGTACAAATCTCAAATCTATCTGTTTTATTTTACATTACAAATCAAACCCCACTATCAATCACCATTACAATACCTCTACGCGGCCAGACTCATCATACAGGCAGAATGTGCAATTGCCCTGTGCACTAAATGCAAGGCATTAAGGGCCCACATTATTAAGACTAGATAAACATATTCTACATAGGCATTTAAAAGCGCTATCTGAATGATTTGAGTAGGAGTTTTTTTTTTGCAAAAATATGGGTGTGGGCAGCCTTAACATAAACAATTTTGTTTTATTTTTTAATATCATATGGTAAGTGAATGTTTGAACAATAACAAAAATCAACAACTGTGCCCTATGCTTTAGTGTGAAAAGCGTTTTAACTCTGGTAGTTTTTAAAGACATAGAGCGCTTATTTCCTCGGTCCGGCCCTGTCTAGAACAAAGCATGTAGATCAACAGCTTCAATTTTGATCTGGTGAAGGACTTTGACTGTCCCGGAGTAAACGTGAATTCCACAAGCTATATCCTAGCAGACATCCGACATAGAATCGCCCTTGGCAACAACTGTTTCTCCTGAAGTACAAATCTCCGCACTCGAGGGGCATAATTCTAGAAAACTCCTATTTATTCATTGGTGCTACATGGAGCCGAAAGCACAAGAGCAAAACACATTCTACGTGTGATATGTGGTCCTATCTGCATGAAAGATGGATTGAAGAGACGAAACGATCGCTCTCTACGAGCTGTACCAAGATGTGAATGTAGTCCGGAAGGCAAAAATTCGTAGACTAGGACATTCTTCAACCAAGGGCCCTATAATCCCTTTCCTGGCATAACAAGGTGAAGCTTGACTTGATCCCCGGAACTAAATGGATTACGGGCAACGAATACGCAGATGATTTGACAAGGGCTGGCTTGGAATCTGCGTTCATTAGTCTTGAACCGTACCGCTATGTCCATTGGACAGCAGTAACAAGTCTGAATAATGAATGTGAAAACAAACTCATTTCGTATATTCATGCAATTTAATACTTCTTCTCACTACGAATAACATTAGAAGGCTTACTAGCTCTCTTACTGGCCACGGCGGTCTTAGATATCACATTAACAAATTAAACCTGTGCCAAGACAAGACAGTAGGTCTGTTGATTTAACACCAACCTTAGGGTAAAATAGATCTATCTTGGTCGCGGTGTTGTTGCTTTCACGGCATAGGTTGTACAAGAGGCTTAAGGAGCTCATAGAATCCGAGCTTCTGGGTACGAGAAGGAGATTAAGTCTAAGCTTCGGGGTTAATGACTAAATCACCATGGACGCCTGACAGCTTAGTCTTGATGTCTGGAAGAAGCGTGCTCTGACCGCCAGCGATTGCTCAGACTAAGAACCTCAAAATTTCATCACTGTCGTTGAATATTGAACAAGTATGGGACCATTTTCAGCATTGTACTGCATCGAGTCTTCTCATGACGTACATCTGAAGTATGTCGTCTTTGAAAAATTGGGGGTCAGTAGTTCCGCAGAATCAGAAATTGCATAAGACAGTGTAGCTCTTCTATTGCATGAGTGTGCTCATTGGACCCCATACCTCAGTTTTGTCGCTAAAGACTGATCTTCCTATAAACCCACTCATCGTAAATTAGACGCCGTGGTAAGTAGTTTAGCTTAAGTCCTTCGTTGATGAAATGGCTAACAAAGCTGGTCCCACTTTGACACTTGTCACAAGTCAAGCGTCGGTCACCAAGAAGCAAAAAATTCATTACATTTATTGTACTTGACGCATTTAAGAGAATATCGAACAAGACCGTCACACAGATTGAATCAAATTCAGAAATATGTTTGATTCCATGGCGCTCACCTTCACAGCAGTTCACCCTCACTCGCCGCATGATATCATTGACTGTTGACTGACCCACAGTCCGTGTTCGTCCAGGCAATGATGTCCGAAAAATTTGAAATTCAAATTCGATTCTTGTTCACACAAAAGGAAATCTCCTGACAAACGTCTTAACCTTTTCCACATCATTGCGTGTATCATAACTCAATTCTGCCCCACAAACATTTCAACCTGTGGCCGAGCGTCCCAGCGGGAGTGGGTGGGTGCTTCCTTGGCTGGGACGTCAGACTCCACCCTCTCGCACGCTGTGCGGAGCAGATACACATATTTTGTCGTCTTTTGTGTGTGGTTTTTTGCCCTCCGAACATGGATAACTACACACCGAAGCGTATTAGGACGGAGCGCTGGAGAAATGGAAATGAACATCGAATGGCGCCAGACAGTCGGACTCGCTAACCAATGCGAAACGTGTTATAGGTAAGAAAGGACGTCGAGGGAGATGGCGACGATGATAATGATGCTTCATCTTTTGCAGATAAAAACGCGTGCAGAATAAAGTTATGGATATTAAATATTCGGAAACAAAGAGGAACGGTGGAAATACAATTTCACCGAAAGGGACGGCGACGGTTTATGTGTGTGGTGGATGCGGATGTATGCCGAGTGCTTACTAGACGATTTTATGTTGCCTGGCTGGACTGGACTGTAGGGGGAGGGAGAGCTGCATCCTTGGTTTACAAAGTACGTGAAGGTGAATGCAGTCATCTTCTGATTTGGATATTTACATGTTGCGGTACTTGATTGGGACATCTAATGGTGGTTTAGTTCACCGTCGGAATGAATGAAATTTGATTTATTTGGGAATAAGCTGGACTTGTCGGAAGGTGAAAGATTCCTTACCCAGTCTTGGGGTTTGAAAGTAAAGATACCAGTGGATACCAACGTAGAATCCTAAAGTTATAACTTGAGATCTAAATGAAATGATACATTATAAAGGCATTATAAAGACATCGCAACAGACTACGACTCGAAGCGAGTGACGCAACGCAATATAAGAGCTTCGTGAATAATACAGTGCAGAGCTTACATCTCAAGTTGATTAAAATGAAGTGAAATTATGGCAAGAGGTCGTCGATGGAGGTGTGTTGAACTGCAATAAGGACTGTAGCTTCATAAGTAATTGCTGTCAAACTCCGCAGACGGGCCTAGATTTTTTTTTCGCGTCAAGTGATGGTTCGAGTTATCGAAGATTGACAGTAATTCGAGGATAAAGTTTTGTCTAGTGACAACAGACATAAAGATTTGAAAAGACATCTTGAAGTAGTGGCCAAACTATCCAATTGGGTTGACTGGCACTCCAAATAAGAACGTCATATAATAATATAATATGGGTGGCGCTACAGCCCGTAGGGGGCCAGGGCTTAGCTTCTCAACAACCACTCGTGTTGTGCGTGCTATTGTTCTCTCACGAGTGGAAGGGACCTACAGTTTTATGCCGACTCCGAACGGCCATGTTTGAGAAGCTTTTTCTAGACAGGAAATACTCTTTGAGCATTGTCAGTGACTCGAAAGAGGTGGGGCCGTGAAAATTATATGTGTCGCTCAGAGCTGGAATCGAACCCACGACGTCGAGGTTGGCCACCACAGAACGTCATATAAGTGCTATAATATTAAAAAAATTAAGGAGTTACCCAATTAATGGTGGGGGTCCGTGGCGTTGTGGGTATGTGCGTCGACCCCAACCTCGACGTCTTAGGTTCGATTCCAACTCTGAGCGACAATCTTCACGGCCCCACCTCTTTCGAGTCACTAACAATGCTCAAAGAGTATTTACCATATATCTAGAAAAAGTTTGTCAAAAATAGCCGTTCGGAATCGGCATAAGATTCCACTCGTCTCCTTCCACACTCCCTCAACTCGTCCCCTTCCACTCGTGTGAGAACAAAACGAGTGGTTGCTGAGAAGCTAGGCCCTGGCCCTCAATGGACTGTAGCGCCACCCATATTATTATTATATAAACAAAAGATAAAATTGACTAAAACTGACCTCATAATCAAATTTAGACAAGAAGTTTCTACCAACTTGGAATTAGTTCCGCAAATTGTATAATTTTGTTAATTAATGCATAAAGCGTCCACCATGCCACCGTTGCACAAATATGGGCCTGATTTTAACAGCAGTTCAAATAATTGATGGGCTAAGTTGCTATCGCAAGTATAACGTGTGATTTTAAACTGCGATTTAACAAAAAAATATAGTATTGCTCAAGCTGGATTCGAACAGAACAAGAAGCTTAAGCAACGCCAGCCCACAATCGTTATATTATGTCAAGAGTCAGTATGAAAGTATGAAAGGCAAAAACCACTACTCCGACCACTTAGTTTTCGGTGTATGCTGACCTATGATACAGCGTTCTGATCATTTACAGAAATGTGTGAACTTATACCATTATTATCACATTTGCATACATAAGGTGGTCGGTGTCCTCTGACATTGGAACCTTAGTTATAGTAAAGAGTAATAGGGTAAAGGAGTAATATCACATTAACACCGTACACCACTCCCACACTTCAAGATGTTCAACATGAAAGTGCTAGTGTGAATCAATATGCGAATGGGGATGTACCAAATATAAGCTAAGTTGTGTGTATGATACGAGACTGCGGATGGGCCTGTAAAAATAGCAGCTAAAAAAGCATGATTCCAAACTGCGATTGTAAATGTGAAAAAATAGCAACTTAGCCGTAGGTTTGACCGCGAAAATGGACCAGTTTTGAACATAATCGCAGTCTGCAACTCAAAAGCAGTTAAATACAATCGCAGTTTAAGTCACAGTTGAGAGCAGACTCCATTTAAGTTCTAAGCTGGCTCCTTTTTCGCAGTCACACCTACGGTGATTTTTTAATCACAGTGCGAAAATCGCTGTTAGTAATTTTTTGAACAAGACTAGTTAAAATACTAAGAACGAATTTACCGACAAGTTATACTTTCAGGTGAATTTGTAACGTTGTAAGTTTTATTTTACTTAATTTTGGAGTAGAGTGATTTTTTGATTTAAGTGGAAAGAACAATAAGACTTTGATCCCACTCGATACCATAGGGGTCGTGTGAATGTGTGCTCGCCTCTGGAACTTACCATGTTACTGTTCGTAAATGGTAACTGACATGATAACATTTTATGATTGCATTTACAATGTTTGAGCTTTAACATCATCGTGCGTTAACTCCCAACGAATCTGTCATCTAATCTCATATTAATTTTATTCTATTGCTCCCCTCTCATTCTAACCCCAGTAAAAAAAACTGCATATGTGTCCCCAAATTGTCTGATGAAATTGATTTCCGTTTGCAACATTTCCACAACTCCCAAGTTCCTATTCGATTTCCATACACTCGGTGTTAACTTTGTAGATTTTACAGTCGCTCCACCTGTTTATAAGGTAATTTAATTTTATGTATTGTCGATCGAAGTACACAGTCAGTTTTAGTGCTTGCCCTCCCCATTCGTACCTGGACGCATCTGTGCATGGGTACTCGATTGTTGTGTATTTCGAAACAATGCCGACTGCAGATGCTGCCACTGAGACAACCACCGAAGAGGGCGTGTTCGATTTTATTACTAAATTTGAATTTTTGTACACCCGTCCATACGTTTTTATGAACCAAATGTTAGAATAGTTAAATGAGTTGGAATTCTTTGTAATAAAGTAAAGTAAAATAAGAGAGTGTGTTGACATGGATGTGTGGTAAGGGGTATGAGACTAAGGTAGACTTGAACAAGTTCCTGTGGAGACTGCATTTGGAAGGAGAAATTTTTTAGCAAACAAAAAATTCGGACTAATTTGGTTTTTCAGATGGAATCCTAGTTGGCAGCGTGTACAGCTATTTTTCTTGCCTTTGAATAACTGAAACTCCCGAGTAATCCGGATATTTGTCAAAAGTGAATTCTAATCCAAATAAACTTGGTATTTTCATCAATCTTTACAAGCCAGTGGTAGAGAAGCAATGATGAGTAATGACCGACAGAATAAGACCAAAAGACAAGCTACCGAGATGAGACTTCTTCGTGCTGATAATATATTTGGGTATAGGGTGTATAAGGGTTCAGCCTCTTTCTTCGTAGTAAATTTGGCGCGACGGCCTTAAAAGTTACAATAGATGTCATATTAAGGATTGCAACAACAAGGATCATCTAAATCATCAGCCACATTTGTGTCGGATCCAATACAATTTGGACTAGTAGTGCCACTGTAGCTCTGAGTGGTGAAAATATACACTATTTTAATTAAAATAATTACAATAACGTGGGCAAACATAAGTCATCTCTCGAACGCCTTTCAATGCACTTTACATGTAAGTGGAGTTCCATTGAAGCCGGTTTAGAAGTTCAAATAGCTCGAGAAGGAGTAATGCTTAGCTTTCCTGTAGAATTCATTAAGCTGGATCAATATTGAAACAGCTTGGAAGATTTGTAAGCGGAAAGGCCGGGCTTGGTAGCGGCTGTCAACTCAGTAGTTATGCCAACACTCACCTATTGTCATGAAATTTGAGTAATGACCGACAGAATAAGACCAAAAGACAAGCTACCGAGATGAGACTACTTCGTGCTGATAATATATTTGGGTATAGGGTGTATAAGGGTTCAGCCTCTTTCTTCGTAGTAAATTTGGCGCGACGGCCTTAAAAGTTACATGCGGTATTTACTTTCGCTGTAATCTTGGTAGGTTTCCTTAAGTGTTTTAAGATTGAATTTTAAGTTAAATTGGCTACAATTTTTTAAAACTAAATTCTGGTACGTATTTTATTAAAACACCAAGTGGGCCGTAATACCCTCAATTTGATTAAAACTGAACAAATTAAGTTCCTTTCAATTCTGAAAAAAATGAATTACTCTTAAATGTATGGTTTTGTCTTAAAATATGTTTAGGTTGGGCCATATTTGGCTCACGTACTCTACATTCTTTTTTTTTTTATTAGATCTGTTTCCGTACCCAAAATAAGCAGTACAAAACAATGAAAAATCTACTAAAGTCATTTGTCGTATGACGAAAAGATGGGTTTTTATGTCAAATGAGCCACCTCTTGAGAGAGTATACAATTTTTCCACCCAGAAATTTCTGTAGGTAGTTGTTGGCACAATCAACTGATGTGTCAATGTGCCTTGGCGATTCTTCAAAATTCTTGAATTAGCAAAGTTCCAAATAAAGCCTGTTTCTTAACTCACAAGTTTTGTGCTAAGAACGTAAGATATCAGTCTAAACATGAAGAACACAACGAGCTCTTAAAAATGACACATGTTACAAAATTGGTTTAGTTGCGTTCTCGTACGTTCTTGAGCTTTTGATTCTTCACAAATTGGATGCAAGCGTATAGAAACAGATGCTTGCGGCGATAGTTTTCCCCTCCACTTGAGAGAACAAGTATACGCGCACAAAAAAACCCACCAATTGGGTGGTGTGAATAAAAACTGAGTACATATAAGCATTTCCTCAGAATTTTGGAGGAAATGCTCCATCTGGCGTGAATAAAAATGTATTTCGTTAAGTTTAACAAATCCTCTCCGCTCACATGTTTTCACTGTTGAGTATTACCTCAGTTTTGGTGTGAATAAAGATGGAATGTATTCAGATATCATTCGTTGAAGTTGAGTGTGCATAGGAGGTGACTCAAGAGACAAAAAAATAAAAAAGAATAAAAATAATGGAAATTAGTGCGTCGGAGGAGGAATAATTTGACGGATTAAGCCTTATTCCTTAAACAAAAAAAGTCCGGAATGGGCGATGACGATTTCATCAGGTGTTTACAACTGTATCCGTGTTTGCTGGAAAAAAGCCAAACCGATCAGGTACTCATCGCCATGTAAATGAGGCTTTAATATTGCAATATAAGTACAATCTAGAGCGCCAATTTCACTTCTCGCAATTCCTCGATCGAAGAAGGAAATTTCATCCATAGATCCGCCTTTGCACATATAGCATAACACACTTGCCAAATTGTTTTTGATACAGTGGTGTAATGAATCCCAAAGTCCTCTCCAACTCCAACTTGGAAACCCGGGTCACCAATGAAGGAATATTTTCATCTTCTCCTTGGTTGGTATTGCACCACCACGGTTTTCTCCAGGAATATCGGAGAGCACTGATGCGAAACTCGAATCTGTAATGTTTCGTGAAATTATCCCCTGTGTCCCCGAAACGCCGTGAGTTATATTGTTTTATTTTTCGCGTTTCTATATTTAAAAACATGATTGAAGTTAATGTCCTTCGATACGATAGACGGAAAAATATTAAATCGCGTGGATCACTCCACGCTCAACACCTTGAGTAAAAGACGATATATTAACCACGTTATAAATATTATATGTATTTCGGTTGCCGTTCCAATTAAGAATGATCACACAAAATGTATTTTCTCTTAATCTAAGCTCGGTTGGCCTTGGTTCCCACGGGCAAGTCCGAGCGTGCATTCGTGTTCCCACGGGCAAGTCCGAGCGTGCGTTGATAGAAATGCAAGCGCAGCGTCTGGTGCAATCCGATCGTCGGCAGGTGTGCGAGGTTGCGGCTTGCGTGTGTTAACTTTGAAAATGAATAATTCGCATGTGTTTGCGTTTGACGAATAAATTTGCCAGCTCTTCAGCAGAGTTTTTAAACGTCAACTTGAGGGTAAGAACCTGCTTTGAGGAACATTTTTATTCACACCAAATTGAGCATTTCCTTTGTCGAACATACTCGACTCAAGTGTTTTTACTCCGAGTGTTTTCTCAGTTTATTATTCACACCACCCATTGTCTCAAGAAAAGGCTCTTGGCGCATTCTGCCCATAGAGGACCTGGGCTTAGCTTCTCTGCAACCACTCGTCTTGTGGGTGCTATTGTTCTCTCGCTGGGACTGTAGGTCCCAGTCTTATGCCGACTCCAACGGCCAAGTTTTTCTAGACGGAAGTACTTCTTCTTCGAGCATTGTCAGTGACTCGAAAGAGGTGGGGCTGTAAACTTTGTTTTTGCCGTAATTGTACTGGCCAGAGATCGAACCCAGGTATCGAGGTTAAAGTGGAGCCGACTCACATACCCAAAACGCCGCGGGTCGCTTAGAGGACTACGGCTTATGTAAAAATACGATCGCTTAGATCAATTTGACAGAGCATCGTGAGATATCTTCCTTCAGTTTTACTTATTGAACTAAAATGATGTGTAACCTACACCAGAAGCTACTGGTGTCGCGATTGTTTTCAAAGTGGAGGAGACGGTTCAAGATCACATTGAAAAAAAGGCATATGTGTGTTGTAGCATAGACTCTGCTCTTGAATGAACGGAAGCTTCGTAACTGAACTTCATTAAAAAAAAAACACAGAAGCACGTCAAGGGAGAGGTATTGGTCTGACATTTTTTCTGTTGAACACTAAAGGATGTAAAAGCACTACATCTGTGACTAATACGGCTATCTTGGCTAGGAAAAGGAAAAGATCTGTCCAAAAAGCTATAAATACATTTTCCAATTGGAAAAAATATCTTGCAATGAACAAATATGATCGCAATGACCCAACGAGAAAAAAACATAGCCGCCATAGCAGGTAAGTTCTTAGTATACGCCTAAAAGCAAGCATAACGCCGCGCCGCAGAGATTGAACGGAGTCATCAGAATTACCATAAACTGATAACCTTAAGAACTGATAGCCAAACCGAGGCAGCTAATTAACAGGCGCGCTATTTCGAACTATATTTGATAGACATTCGCCAGCACACGGAAATACGAAAACATCTCAAGTTCCCCCCCTAAGGGTACACTCACTTAATGGAAACATCAGTCTTAAGACAAAAATTTAAACCTCAACCTCACCAGCAACCTCTTATAAATCACCACGTGACAATTCCACAGGATACCCTTTAAATTGTCCCCTTTCAAATTCATTCCCTTACCACTTTTATCAATTGTCCCTCAAAGTACTTCTGTTCTGTCGCATTTCCTTTCACCTCAAATCAGTTCCTCCCACCAACTGCGCACCATCACCCCCACTGTCAGCCGTCGAATCCCAAATTTATAGTGCAGTCCCAAATAGAGGTACAATTCTGACCATGGTTTTTATCTATTTCAACCATGAATGCCTGCGCACAAAGGGTTACCTTGCGCCCTGCCCACCTTCCGGCGTTTAAGGGGTAAGTGTTGGATTTTTTCAGTCCGCTATTCAGCCACACAAAGCCGTCACAGAGTTGAACCGATCATAAATTAAATCTGTTGGTCGAGCAAGCAGATGGAACGCCCCAACACCGGCACACGAAGCCAAATGGCATTACGTCGCAGCCATCTGCTGTCCCATCGTGAAGTTTGCAGACCATTGTGGGTGGGCGCTGGCGAAGGTGGTGGATTCTTGGCAAACCAAGTGGAAAATATGCATTGACACGACTTCACCTTGAGGCGGCGTCCTCGGGCAGATGCCGTTTGTTTGCTCAACAGTCGATGGGGTAACTCCTTCGTTGCTTGCTCGTCGCCATACATCCGTCAATTATTTCCGCGCCGTCACATACGATATTTATCGATTTCTAGTTACCGTAATTGTCTTAATGGATGCATATAAGATTTTATACCGTTCATTACCGTTAATCTTGAGTTTATTGCCGAAATTCTTTTTGGTCGCCAATTCGAGAATCGACGACGATAATTGATTACATTCTTGGCTGGCACTAAAAATACCTATAAAAGTGCCCTTCATGCCGTTCCATTCAAATGTCCTCTCTAATGGAGGTTATTAACAGAAATTCCCGTCCATTTGGAGATGCTTATGAAAGTTTTATCACATCTAATGAGGTTTTGATCAGCGCAATAGTTAATGGAGGTAGTTACTATTAATTCCTTCATGGGTAGCAGTGCCGCGACCGGTCCAGTTCTTGGGATTTTGTTCGCAAACTTTTGTGCAATAATCCTCGGTTTACGGCGGTCAAATGAAGGATAACATGGATTTTGTCAAGACCAGTTCAAGTGGGATGTGGAATGGGGGTGTGACTGGAGACTGATGGGTGTCACTTGGGGTAATCGTTTGGAATTATCGACAGCGTATGTTGAATTTTTTATGGGCACTGATCTGCCTACGAATTTATTTGTACGTTGCTGTGAAACATATCGAATAAATAGTTTCTTATTTTTTTATGATCTTACTTTGGTAACAACTACGATTGCTCAAGATGATGTTCAACACTAGAAAGACGGGGAAACCTTCTTGCGTAGAACGACGGCAAGGGCCATTTGAGTAGTCATGGGAACTATCGAATAAAAACTATCTACTTATTCGATAGTTGCACACTATTCATTTATTCGAAAGTCAAAAATCGTTCATTCATCCAATTGAATGAAACAAAATATTCAATAGTTTTTACTTGTATGAATGGTTGGACTGAGTCAAATGTTTTTTTTAGCTGCTCTGAGTGAGAATTTGTATTAAGCTCTGAGAGAGAATTTTGTTTATGAAGACACACATCGCTAAAATATTTCCATGACAGATTGCTCATGTATCTGGTTCGACTCGAGTCGATAGTTCGACTCAGTTGGGAACTGTGTTCGAATACTTTTTTCTCATGTTCTTCGGCTTTTGTAATTTTTTACTTGTGATATTTATATAGCGGGGACTAGGTAGCCGCAGGAAAACTAAAAAAAAACGCTTTGTACCTCCTAGCGTAAAAAACAAAAATGGGAAATGTGGAAACCGAGTAGCACCACCCCCATCTCCGCTCCGAAGCACTATGTGAATGAATGAATGACAGAATAAAACTATTCAGTAAGTTAATATCGACAGTGCCATTCATTCGATAGAAAATATTTTTAAGGTATAACAACCACTACCTACCTTAGCCCGTGACGTTGTGGGTATTTGCGTCGACCCCAACCTCGACGTCGTAGGTTCGATTCCAGCTCTGAGCGACAGAAATCATTTTCACGGCCCCACCTCTTTCGAGTTACTGACAATGCTCAAAGAGTATTTCCTGTCTAGAAAAAGGTTCTCAAACTTGGCTGTTCGGAGTCGGCATAAAACTGTAGGTCCCTTCCACTCGTGTGAGAACAATAGTACGCACAACACGAGTGGTTGCTGAGAAGCTAGGCCCTGGCTCTCTACGGGCTGTAGCGCCACCGTATTATTATTATTATTATTACCTGCCTCAGCAGCTGTGGGAAGGGTGTTTTAAGAATGCGCTGATCTACTGAATACGCCTCGGCGAGGAGCCCAATTTTGAAAAATGTTTGCTTCCGAAAGTTAATCGTTAAATTGTTAAATATGCAAATTCTTAATTCAAATAAATTTAATTCACTTTAGTTTTTTTAAGTGCTCCATTATGTCATATTACGACTCCATCCCCATCCCTTCAAAGTGACTTCAGTGAATGAAATGTCAGTCGATAGACTTGCATTCAATTGATTTCAAATCAAAAGACTGCTCGTAAAGATTGATCCAAACAAGACTTCAAATAGAATGGTGACTTCGATGCTGCAGTCCAGAAGTCCCAAATGATATCAATTTATTGAATCACAAAACAGATAATTTGTTTCCTTGAATTCAGAGATTGCATTCTCAAAAGATTGCAGTCTTTTACAAGTCTGGTTAGTCGCCAACCTGCACGCTTTGTCCATTGTGACACCCATAGTCACTGATAGTTAATCAGTTAATTCAACCCCGTTGACAATTGGTGACTGGACTTGCTTAGTATTTAGTACTGAATACTACAATGTCTCGGCAGGCCTTTCACACTGTTTAGTCCTTGTACCCCCTCTGTGGAGCTTAATAGACGACGGAGTGCTGAGGCTGAAGCTGCAGCATGGAGTCAAGGATATTGGCTCTGCCGACTTTGACTTGTTGAAATGCTTAGAAGTGATGCAGACTTAACTTTCAAGAAATAAATAGGGAAAGAAAAGCGTTTTGGTATACTTACC
This sequence comes from Eristalis arbustorum, assembly GCA_916610145.1. Classification (NCBI taxonomy): domain Eukaryota; kingdom Metazoa; phylum Arthropoda; class Insecta; order Diptera; family Syrphidae; genus Eristalis; species Eristalis arbustorum. The sequence goes on along the minus strand of OU744316.1, from coordinate 12,800,645 downwards.
GAACATCAGAGGACCAGTATACTTAAGAAGGATTGTTCTTTACAGAGGTGTATGGTCTATATGCTTCGCCAGTCTGAGCGTGTACCTTTTATATAAAAGAGACTGCAATACTGGTTATGCGCCATAAGAACGATCATAGGCTTCTGAACAATTTCCGACGAAGCAGTCTGTGTGATTGTTTATGGATCGGATATGGTCCCCAACGATGCTCTGGACAATGAGGTGCACAAGGGTCACCTAAGGCGATCGGCAAACCACCCAGAGACCGGCCCTAATAGGATAACAAAGGAAGAAAGAGCAGCCTCAATGACAGTACGGTAAGCCAAATAGGACACCTCAACCGAAGGAAGATAGACTTAGAGATTGATTCTAACAATCGAAGCGTGGACAAAGAGAGTACGATGATTCTGCAATCAATTACTCTAATACCACGGGGCCTATTGGAATGTGAGGACCGGCAGTGATTTAAAGGTACAAGATTAAACCTACCGATCCCGAAGCTCCTAGTCGGTCATATCACGAAGCCAGCTGAGAAGTGAGAGGAAATCTGTTCCTTCGTATGAAATGTTTAAGGCGACTCAAACAAGCAAATAGTTGATCCAGCTTGATTTACTGACTAAAAACTAGAGAGTGTAGAGCAATGAATTATTACGTAGGAGCGAGGAAAAGGAGAGACAAATAATGCAAATCGGTCATGCTGGTGCCGTATCTCGTATGGTTCACAGTATCTTGTAGAAAATTCACAATTCAGTGGCGCAAACTATAAAAATAGCATTGATTTTAATCAAGAAACGACATTTCAGAAAGAGGTGACACAGTTCTTCAAATAAAAACTTCCCATTACCACAGTCATGTTGTCGTACAATGTCATGATTAGTTTGCGTACAAACCTTAAATGTCGTATATTTGATTTGAACATGTGCATCCTGAACGTCTAGTAATTCAAATCTAAAATAAGAGAAAATTGACACCGAGTTAGGCAACATTACCAACAGACTCGAAAAACTAGCTGTAATCAGAATAGCTGACCATGATGTCAGAGCCAAGTTACTCTCCGGAATAAAGTGAAAAGCACAGCCGTTCACGGGGAAATGTCGAGCATCTGCTTCTGAGCCATGCTTCGATGGTTTGGACACGTGGCACGAATGTCCGCATCATCACGTCTTTCGAGGCTTACGTTAAATGGTACTCCATCAGGAAGGCGTCTTAGTGGAAGACCCAGAACTACGTTGTTGGACCAAGCCCAAAAACTCGGTTTGTTGCGCCTGGCCATATATCCTGAGGAGTTAGAATCGCAGGCAGAGCATCGATTGGCCTGGAGATCTCTAGTGTGTCCCCGTGACGACCTTTTCTCCAAGTGGTATTATCCAAGATTAATGAGCAAGTGACAGAAGAAAATAATGAAAATTACAAGCTGAGTCATATGCTCCTGTGCTGGTAAGCTCAATGTGCAATATTGTCTGAAAGACAGACGACAAAAAAGAGTGAATTTACCCTCACAAGACTTTGTACTCACACCAAATTATCCTCATTCCCCCACTTCACAACAATCGTTTATAATTACTCATCTAGGTGCATTTAAACTGACAAATTCCAGAAAACCCACAACATACCTTTCGCCTCAAACACCGCCACACCGCCAAGAACAATAACGCAGACATCGTCATATTTTACAAAAGTTTAACGACCGTATAACTTTTCTGATTGTGCAAGACATTTAGCTTAAGTGTTGTCACAAGTATTTCCGCAACATTTCTTCTCGGAAACACGTGTAGGTAGGATGTAGGAGCGTCGAGTCTGCTTCTGCTGCTGCTGCTTAAGATTCAGGACGTCGTTTGTTGTTTCTTATTTCCTCATGTTTTTTTTTTTTTTTGGGATCTTAAAAATCGGTGCTTTCAAAAGTTTTCTCAAGTGGAAACGCAGAGTTTCTGGTTCTGTGTATGAGTGTTTATGTCAGCAGCGAGATATGTGTGTTCTTTGCCCTTATGGTTTAAGGGTTGCCGCAAAGGTTGAACGGATACAAAGGAAGGGTGCTCTTCACGGTTAATGAATGAAAACCCTCCCACCTGTCATGAAAGTGTACGTTTGTGCTGTCGTTAGTGTCATTCGAGAGGTTGTGAGGGGTTACACTACTCGAATGTTGTTGCAAATTTGACTGTGTTTGAATCCAGTGAATATTTAATAATTAAAATTGCACTAGTTTCATAACGAGTGCTTTGGTCGGGTGTCAGCATCAAGCTCTTTCCTCGGAAATCCACAAGCAACTTGGCGGAGGTAAGGATCAAATGGTGGAAAATAGAAAGAGCTTGCAGGACTACATTGTGGTGGGAATTCTTACAAGACTTTTAAGTAACATTCAGATACCAGACAGCTGCAGAACTTATCGTCTAATACAGAACCAATGCAGAATCAAAGTGAGTCATGGTACGTTGCAATGAATTAGCCCTCTAAAGAGAACATCCTTCAGTGAATTATGAGATGAGACTCTAGAGCATACCAGCATACACCCAAAATGCTGCATGATTTAACCATCAACTGAAATAATTGAATCATAATTTAACTCGATTGAACAAAGCCCATGGCGCCAGACAAACCACATTGCATTCCTTCTTATGTCGCAATCAAAACAATCTGCAATATTCAATTCGGCCGGACGATGTGTGACGCTGCTTGCATGCATGCATGCAAACTGCCTTGAGGTGCAGCATTTGATCCAATTACGTTGATTACAAATTATCAATCGTCATGGATGTCCGGAATAGCGTACCTCATACCTTGCGCAGAATCCTATTAACTTTCAATCAAAATGTTACCTTTGTGTCTGGGTTTGTTAGACGAAATATTGGGTGGAGCAATAGTTACTGCAGTGATAGATGATTGATAGCGATTTTCAATTTTCTTGCTTAGATTTGTTTGAAAAGCTCCAAGAAGAGGAACTGACTGAAGCGATGTTGTCAAAATGAGAGACAACGGATCACCAGCACATCGGTACTTTGTACAGGAACATGATCTTCATTCCTGATGTTGGCTAACTTTGACTTTAGAACTTTTTGGGACACGAAGGCCAAGAGCTGCTCTCTATACAATGTCCACACTAAATATTTGCTTCAGTGTAGATTATACCTTTGACCGTAAAAGCTGTAGCTCTCTTGGACATAAGATAATCGAAGAGAGCAACGTCCAAGGATGCGGCAATCTTCAAAAGATCAGCATGCACAATTCTCAAGCCCAAATACTCTATCTTGGAAACTCGCCGCGTACTGACCAACACCCTGCAATCTTCAACCATCATCCCTGCGGGACTGCTCTTAGGTATTACATCACCTGGCTTCGCCTGACCAAGAAGTTACCATCATCGACCGTTCTTTGTGCCTCTGCTCCTTGTCAGTTACACAAATGAACAGATTCCACTCCACTTACTGTCTGAAGATAGTATTAAGCAACTTTTTATTTCAGCGACATTCAAAGACTCTGTCCAAACTTGAGCAGCGACTGTAGTCAGCTGAGTCTCCGGCTCCCGTGAAAGTAGTACTCTGCACTCATAACCAGGTTAATCGACCATTGCCTTGAAGCCTTGTTGCTATCGTACTTGATACACGTTTGGCAAGACAGCATGTTGTCTATCATAACACCGGGGTACAATTGGTTGGAGTTCGGCCCTTGAACTGCAGCGTCACACAAAGAAAACGAAGACTTTCTTGTAAGTGTGTGCCTGTGAGCTGATGTCGTAATTGGTCGGCTCTGCAGAGGACGACTGATGATCTCAAATGTACGGGTTGGCACTAAGAAACACCAATTCAATAAGTTCGTGGCATTCTGTATTACCAGTTGTTACCAGCTGTACCATTAAGTTTAAGGCGATAAGACTGGGGAGCCAAATTGGTTTTATCAGTTCATGCAAGATCGCGAAAAGCGAAACGCATACACTTACTCTAGACGGACTTCAATACGATTAAGCTTGACCACGTAAGAGATGATTATGTGGCGTGAGAATTGCTTTAACCGGGCACCGTTTGACAACGTCAGTCGCAAAATTTGGTCTACTTATAATATTGTCAATTTGGGAACGAACATTGAGCTCACGATTCTATACAGTTGCGAAAGATGTTTTGGTTGAAGGAATCGGAGTGTGTCGCAGATGACGTTAGTTTTTTGTTTTCATTTGGGGCGGTTGGGGATGGGGGAAGAAGGCGTACCTATTCCAAAACGGTCTTTAATTAAGGGTTTTTCAATATGGACTTGACAACATCAATATTCATCAAACCGTCTCTGTCAATTTATTCAGAAAACTCCACATTTTCACGATGGTAAAGTACACAAACATTTTCTACCGAAATTCGGAATCGGTGACAGCAAATTTAGGAGATTTACGTTTAATTTACGGTTTGCTTATTTGCGCTGCAATGAGTTCGTCAATAAGTAAATAAGACCTAAGGCAAATGATTAACATAGATCATAGAGTGAGAATGGTACTGAAGGCGGTTTCAAATAAGATGGAAGTCGAACATTTCATAGTGTTAGCCAAGCATCGCTACCACCGGTGAGTTGATGTCAGCTCTGGTCTTATGCAGAGGAGAGCTGATGAACCCAAATGTAAGGGTTGGCACTCAGAGACAACAATTCAATTTGTACGTGGCATTCTGTATTTCCAGTAATTAGTAGATGGAAGAGGAGAATATCAATACGACGAATGTGGCTATCCTATTCGAGAATGGATCTGAAGGTGTGCCGGTATGAAATGAGCTAATTATTAATGGGAAAGTAAAAACATTTTATTCAAAGTATTGGCCATTGTTTTCTACACATTTTGACCAGTGCCCCCGCACTGCTGTAAACATGGAGGGCACTATCTTCTACAAGTCATTTCGTCTGTTGGGATACGCAGTTGTCATTGACATTATCGTCGTGCAGTAGAAGCATGTAAAGCAGTGTATAGAAATAGTGAAATATTGAGTTTCAATTCTTCACAATCCAGTGATCGAACCGTACTGGACAAATTTATTGTGAATTCGTAGGCACAGTCTTGTGTAAAACGTAACAATATCTTTTATGCTCTTATAAATTTCCATATCATCGGCGAATAGCAAGCAATTGCTGTGATTTATTGAGCAAGTAAAGTCATTAATGAAAATCATAAGAAGTAAAGGGCCTAAATGACTTTCCTGCGGGACAACTGAGAAACAGTTAATTGGCTTGGATAGCCATTCTCCAATTTTAACTCTCAGTGTGCGATTTATAAGAAAAGATGTAACCCACTGGAGGAGTACAGAGTGAAATCCAAAGATTTCAAGCTCTTTAGTTAACAATGTTTGGTTAACTGAGTCAAATGCTGTACTAAAGTCTGTATATATTGCATCTACTTGCTTGTTGTCTCACTTACTACGAAGGATGAGTAGATTGACAGGTTAGTAGATGTTGAGCGACCCAATGCCATGTTGAGCATTCGATATATGTTCTTTAACTAAGAAGTCCAGTTTTATCTTCACCACACAATTTGTATAGCTGAAAGCTTACAAATTCCTTTATAATTTTCGACGTTTTTTTATAGGCGGATTTATGGAGCAAGAAATGCGTTTTTTTCATTCTCCCAAAAACAGTCCTTCTGATAGAGAACTATTGGAAATAAGTTAAAGAGGATTGGAGAGAGACTCAGAACAATATTTGAAAATACTGTGACTTAGTGTCAAACTTTACGACAAATTTCAATTTCCGGTTGAAATCATATCAAATATGTAGTTTATTTCTACATAGATTTTCATGGCTCACATCTGAAAGATATGACAAGATGTGAGTGTATTCCACTTCAAATAAGTGGAGTGTGCTGCTTAAATTTGGAACGTTCCGATTGGATGCTCGCTAATCTTTTCTCAATGTTCCAGGTATTTACGCACGCTCCATTGTCACTTATCCGAACTTGAACCCGATTTCAATTCTTCACTACCTTCCCTCTCAGCATTCTAGCATTAAGTAAATTTTGGATTCTCCACGATTTCCACGACAAAGTGCAAACATAAAATAAGTGCACGATCCCCACAAGTACTTGTCAGGTGAGAGCATCTCAAGGATATACCCGCGCTCACTCCACCCGTCTTCTTCTTCTGTTCATTCTGTAAAAGAATTTTCATGCTCGCACCCACCTCCTCTTGCACACAGCGACGTGAGAGACGCCATCAACTGATGCGTCTGGAGAAGTTTAACCCGTTGTTAGCATAAAATGCAACCACCGTGAACTAACTCCCTGCTCTGGGTGAAAGGATAATGTTGTGTCAACCAGCGAAATGTTTATTGACACTTCGACAGCGACAGAGAGATAGAGAGAGGATTTCTCGAAAAGTTACATCCCTTTGAGCAGAAATAAAGAAGCATTGTGTGCCAGTCAACCTTGTGGGGATCCTTCGAAGTCCCCACGCCACGCCGGAGAGGGGCACACTCAAAGATGCGGATATTTATTAAGGGACGTCTTTGAAATGGACTTCATTTCCTTTCTCTCAGAGGCATTTTCCCTAATTTGATTTTGCCGCACACTGCTGGCAACGGTTTTCGGTTCATCACCACGCTGGCGGGGAGTGGGACTGCACTTTAATTTGTCCCTTGGCATGAATAACATATTGTTGATGTGCTGTGGCTTTTGCATACGCTGCCTTCTGTGCCGTCTCTTTTGACATTAATTTGCTTTGACCGAGGAAGACGAAGGAGCTTGGACCCTCAGGTTATTTGACTTCTCAAAGAAACATACTCTTGACCAAGACATGCTCGGTGCTGGCGTCAAAGTCAAAAGGGAGAACGTACTCGTAACTCTTGCCGCTTGACCATTGTGTCCGATAAGCAATTTAATTAAATTCTTCGGCACTTCCTTAGCGGAGGCCGGCTGGCGACGAGAAGTTTTCAAAACTGCCCGATTTGTCAGCTGTAAGAATTTTGCAATTTTGCGGCAAACCCTTTGTAATTCATTTTGTGTTAACAAGCTTTTAGTCATAAGGCTGATTGAGTGAAAGGAGTGAGGACAGTAAGGAAATTCGGAGCATTATGAGGAAGGATGTGACCGAAGGGAGAGACTGGTGGAGTGGGGACGGGCTCAGATGTTGGGGTAAATGCAATAGATTTGAGATAATTGACAACATGATGTCAGTCTTGGCTTCCATAAAAAAGGCGATCCCAGAGAGTGCGCTATGAGGTAAGAAACCATGTCCCGGCCAGGAGCCCAGCCATTAATACACACCAGCACAGCTCAATAACGGCCATAGTTGGAGGTGGTCTTTGCTGCGAAGCCTGATTTAAACCATTTTTGTTAGATGTTATATGTTAGATGTTAGAGCCTTCATCGACAGTCAATCAAACCCATCAAAGCAATGGACTCAGCCTCCGTTAATTTAAAACTGGTATCAAAATATCGGTGTGCACCAGACTATCGTTTGCTGAATTTGGGAAGAAGTAAGTATGCCCGACGACTGCAATATCAGCTCCATATGTCCCATTCACAAAAAAGACGATCCTGCAAAAACTATAGACGTATATCCCTGATCAACGTCACCAACAAGATTTTATCCAGCGTACTGTGTGAACGTCTACAGCCGTTTTGCATGGATGCATGTTGCTTACAACAAATCGGCACCTACCAGTTCGGTTTTCGGCCCGGTAAATCTACTATAGCCACATATTCACAATAATACAAGTCCTGGATAAAATCATCTCTTTATCGATTTTAAAGCCGAATTCGGGATCCCGGGAAAAAAAATTGATTCGTTTGTGTCGCTCTGCTCGTGGACCTCTGAGCCGTTTGAAACCTGCACCGGATTTCGGCAAGGAAATGCGTTGTGGTGTGTTTCTTCAAATCGGCACTGGAGAAGATAGTGCGGCGGGCATCTGTAAACACGGAAGGTTTTATCTTCTAGAAGTTAGTCCTGCTGCTGGGATACGCGTTTCCAACGTACCCATAGTGGAAGCTTTCACGGCGATTAATGAACAGGCGAAACGTGCACGTTTACCTGGGTCAAAGCATTACTATCGACAGCTATAATTTCGAGGCAGTTTAGGAGTTTGTCTACCTTTGGACAAGCATTAACTCCATGAATGACATCACAGTGGAGATCCGACGTAGAAATGGCCTTGACAACCGATGCTACTTCGGTCTGTCAAAACAACTAGTCTCGAAATTCGCGACTCGATGGATCATGCTCTTATTATGAGCTTCCTGCTTTATGGAGCTGAAAGCTGGACGATGATGAAAACTGCAGAGCTGATTCTTTGTGCCTTCGAAAGAAATATTCTAGGTCGGTGATATCTGCGAGGAAGGGAAATGGAAATCAAGGAGCTGTAGAAATGTACATATAGTGCGGATGTGGCCTGGAAGGCAGAAATCCGTCGACTACTCTGGCTCGGCCACATCGAGTGAATAGACAACAACACTCCAGCTAAGAGGGTCTTTGAATATGAGCCGCCTGGTTCGAGAAGGAGAGGAAGACAGAACCATCGGTTTAGAGATGAAGTCATCGAGGATGTCAGGCAGTGTTATTGTTGCCGAAAAGCGCACTCGACGTGACCGTTAAACGATGGAAGGCAGCGATATTTTTTTATGCTGACTTCGAAGGGCCAAGTTTGAAAAGCTTTTTTCTTAACACGAATACCCGTTGAGCATTGTTGGGGTCGATGCACATACCCACAACGCCACGGTCCACCACGAAGAATTGTCGAGAAGCTGATATTCTCTGCACCGCCTCGAATGAACTTCTGACAAGTAATCCGTGATTTTCACGCAATTGACTAACACGGCATGACTAGAAAGCAATTTACACAAACCTGAAGAATTATCTGGCCTCAGCTAAATTCCATATAACGATTCCAGGAACCTGAGTGAGCATCCCTACCTAGCACCACCTTATCATCAGCAGCGAATGGTTCCACAACAGTATTTAGTTCGAATTACACCAAAACCTCCGAAGTGATAGCAAAATGAATCATTCAGGCACTCCAATGCGTGAGCTGTCAAAAACGTCGGTGAGTTATGGTTTGGCTTAGATTCAGAAATTTGAGTCAAAATCAAAATATTATCAGCTAGCATTGCCTGTGGACGACAAGCTATTATCTGGTTAAATGCATTCGGTACATGGGATCCCACCGGATTTAGTTCCATGAGTTACATCACTGGAGGATAATCCAGTGTCAATTTCAGTATTAGATATCTGTCAGACTACATTAATTATGTTATGCAGGCAAGATACCAGCCAATATTCTGGAACAGTTGCCTCAAGATTGAACTTTCCCTTGGCCGTCTGTAAGGATTGAGTTACCTGCGAAACTAACCTAACTTACTCTTGAAAAGGATAATAATAATTCCTAGTCCGATTACTTGACATGATGGACAATAACAACTTATTATAATACTAATGAATAGCGTAGAGCTTTTTTTGCGTTGTAGTCTGTATAATACGGCAACTTCACACCAAAGTGGGAATTTTCATAAATTATGCTTTTAATTTATTTGAGAGTAATGATACTGCAAATCCACATCATGTTTTGGTTTAGTGGTCCACAGTCGTCTTTGCATTATTGCTTTCAAGTGAAACCAACTTGGGGACATCGGTTGAAAGGTTTCAGGTCTGTATCTATCCCATAACATTAGTTGTCATACATAAACCAGGCGATTGTTTATCGTTTTGTTAAAGAAATGTATGAGAAGTTGACTGGAACTTTGTTCAGAATGAATGAAAAAAGGAATCAAACATATTTTTTTGGAATTTGTTTTTGTGTTTTAAAAGCGTTGTACTGTACGCCGGATGAAACTAGTTGTTTTTATTCTTTTCATATGCACTATGAAATAAAGTCTAATTGGCTTGATCGATTTTGAAATCCGAAGCTACTTCGTCGGGGTAAGTCGACTCTTCCAATTCCATCTCCTTACTACGATAACTTAACATAAGGACTGAACAAAGGAAATTTGTTTGTTGGACGTCCCTTGTTTGAAACCAGAAACTTGAGTGGAAACAGACCTATTGGTTAAAAAACGCCTTAAAATCAACACGGACACTTTATTTCATGTTTTAAAGAATAACCAACAGGAACCATTTGCTAAAATAAAACTGCCAAGCACTCAAGAATGGAGGATGGTGAAAGGATGCGCAAAAAATAAATCAATTTCCATTGTCACCTCCGAAGTATCACGTTATCCGCTTGAATCAATCCCTTCACACAAGGGATGAGAGAGACTTTGCAAAAAAAAGGTGATAAGTAGGGTTTCCATTAAGGTAATTGAGGCTTAACTGTGCCATCAGTGGATGAGAATGGAGAGTGTGGACAAATAACTTGTACGTGACATTTTCGAGAAGTACCTATGCATGCTTTTTCCATGAACGTAGAGGATGTTAGGGTTTCAATTATTTAAGCAGGTCAGCTGGTTAAGGTGTTGCGTTTTGTGAGAGGATGTAAATGAGTGGAATTAGACACATTACTCCGGTCTGCTGAGATTTCGTTTATTTTTTGAAATGTACACAAAATGTTGGCATGGACTTTGTTTCAGCATTCATCGATGAGATCATCATCATCATGCTTGGAATCATGATTCTCGCTAACAATATTATTCCTTCAATTTTTATATACACTCCATAAAAATATTGCACATAAACCGCAAAAAATGTAATGCATATTTTATTAGTAGGATGAAATCGGTCTTCTATACAGAATAAATATTTTTACTTGAATCTATTCTATCCCCATTCACATCAAAAAATTGCACATACTGGGCATGGTATTGTGCTGTAACAGTACATTATCAACTCAAAACGTTAAAATATTGTTGTGGGTTCTTACGATGAGATCTCTTAGCCAAATTTTCATCGAAGACACAAGCTTTCTGGAGACTTTGGGGGATGTCTTAACCGACTTCTCCAAAATTCGTTCTTTTAAGCATTTTTGCTTTGGGCCCCTCTGGGATTAGGTAACACTGATTTTACATTATATAGCTGCTATTCCTTCACCATCCTGGGTGAAGTCTAGCGGTCGCTATCCTGAACGAAACAAAAATCACCACATAAAGGTGTCTTATCTGCACTTGCTCTCAAATTAATTTTAAGCATTTGTATGTAGACGTTCATGTCCATTGTTGTCGCTACAAAAAACATATTCTGCAAGCTATTGGCTACAATAGATGCAGTGCATGTAAAAAGTCAAAGTACAGCGCCTAGAAGTGAGCGGTAAAGAAATGTTTGGCCACAAGATGAATGACACTTGAAACAAGAGGTAGACGTGTTCTTCACAAAATCTTCCCGCCTAAAGCTACTTATAAAAAAGCAATGGATCCGTACGAGTAAGGATGCAGACCAGGATATACAGCGCGCATAGATGCGAACAACACAGCATCACATCTAGTTTTGACTGTTCTGCCAAACTGGTCAGATTATACGCTGCTCCTTCAAAGATGATAACATACTTGGCGAGACCGTCAATGTCAAAAAAATCAAGCGACGCGCTGTCATGTGGCAACATCATCCTAGACAAGATCGTGTCAAAGCCAAGTTAGCGGTTCTCAAAACCGTATTTTTGCCGACTCTCACCTATGGTCATGGAATTTGGATAATGACCGTAATTATAAAACCTCGTATACAAGCTGCCGAGATGAGATTTATAATTCTGTTGCGGGAGCTGCTGGATAGGATCATTCAAACACAGCAGTACGCGAGAAACTCAATGTACTTCGATGGTTTGCACACTTGGAACGAATGCCTCCACATCATGAAATGTACCTAAAATGCGACCCCTTTGGAAAATACCCATTTGAAAAAATTGCGTGGACGCGCCTGTGAATAAATCCTGATGAGTTAGAGACGATGGCGGACTACCGAGTGGTTGGAGATCTCTAGTGAGTGCCTTAGCCCGTTACTCCTTTATTAGATCATTCGAATTAAAAAAAAGGAAACAAAATTGAGCACGACGCACACGGCGCTCGATGCGCGATATTCCAGCACCAACAAATGTAAATGCAGAGTAACATCACTTTTTCTATTGGCTCTGCAAACTAGAGCCCATTGCCTAATAGGGCCCATAGACGGACTGCTGCTGACTTTATAAAAGGCACGTATTGTCCAGGTCCTGCTGTACGGCGCAAAGACATGGACGAACTATAAAACGACTGAAGAAGTTCTTGGTCTCTTGGTCTCTTAGCCAACGCCTAGGTGACTGGACTTCGGGCGGAAGAATCTTCGACTCCGAATTAATGGCACAACTCTAACAGAGGACGATAGCAGCTAAGCCGGCGAACTCCGGTACCAAGAATCAGCTAAAAGAAATTGAAATTAGTTCATTTTCCTCACTGCAATGCACTTGTCACCAACCACTCCTTGCAATTCTCACGAATTCCAAAAAACTTAATGAATGCCAGATGTAACCTCCTGAAGACCCAGCAATCTCATTACCACAGACGGCGAAGAAGAAAAAAACTCGAGGAAAAGGTCTCAAAAATCTGATTCCATCTCGCGGAGAAAAATTAAGAACCTCAGCGCTGTGATGTAACTCTCTTTTCAAATAACCCACGAAGCCACATCCAGAGAATGCAATTATTAAGCTCCACCGAGTTGGCCTGCGAATCCGAAGTAATTCACTATCCGTGTGCAAACAAACATCTCCATTCCCAGCCGCCATCCGCCATCCGCACTCCGCTCGCTAACCGCTAATTATGTTTGCCACTTAATTTAATTGAGGCGCACATTACACGTCATCTTATTACGTTAGCAGGATGTGCATGAATGTACGGAGCAGCCGAGTCGAATGGGATTAAATCCACAAGATATTTTATGAATCATTTCCTAAGCTCCCTCGCAGCTTAACCTCTCTCGCTCGCTGCTCCAGCCACTGTGCCACCAGCAGTGACGGATCCACCTCAGGAGCACTTTAACAATGTCTCGCTGGCGGAGAAACTAAATCCCCAACGGTGGTGATATCCCACGTACGCCACTGTGTGTATCCTTAATTAAGCTGTATCAATTAGAGTAATAAAGCAATATGCTTCATCTCCGCCTGGCGCTGCCGGGGGTGGTGGCCGCGCTAGAGCACACCGACGACGAACGAAGAGTGCTTCCTAATTAATTCGATTCTCATCCATCTGTGAGTTGATTCTTTGCTGCTTTTCATGTTGCTCGCATTCTTAATCCACTTACACAAAGGTGCAGATAAGCAGAGAGCCGAGCAAATTGAGTTGGCGCTCCCAGAAGAAGTCATTCCTGTGTGTTTGCTTATGACCAAGGTATGCGCAAGAAGACGGCGGAAGCGACTTCTGGCCACCCACCCACTCCGCGAGACTGGAAGTATTTTTAATTTGAATTACGGATGTTATTAAAATACCTTCGGGAGGAATCCATCGATATTACATCGGATTGGAATTTCAGCGGTCAACGGAAATATTTAATATTTTCCTTGCCCTCGGGCCGACTTGTTTTCTTTATCAAGTAGAAATTGTGTGTACTCGCGTTGACTGGACGGAAGCTTCTCTCAGTTTGCCACCACCAGTGAAGTCCTGGAGGATGCTCATCGCAGAAAACAGTTTTCACTGCTTAGAAGCTTGACTGGCTTTAAATCGGCTTGTTTCATTGCTGGATTTGTCACTATCTGGTGAAATAATGTATGTGCAATGGAGGTACTATGCCAATCGGAGGTAGTTCCTTCGTCTTCTTTTTTGTGTGAAGCGTCCTAGAAACCACACTATTAAGGATCTGTCAGTGAGTTCTTTTTAATTTTATCGGGTGTGGCAGAGGCCCAAATATACCGTCCGTAGCGACTCTTGTGGAGTTTTTCGCAAGGATACTCCATAAATGTTCTTGACAGGGCACCTTACTGTATATACATATACAGTCAAGGTAAGTCGAACTTCAACAACTCAAACAAAAATGGTGGGCAATAGCGCCAAGACTGAAATTTACATGTACTTTTTCTTCGATATCTCGGCCCGTGGCATTGTGGATATGTGCGTCGACCCCAACGCACTTGAACCACGACGTCATCGGTTCGATTCATGGTCTGAGCGACAAAGAAAAAATAATCGGACGGTACATTCAAGCATCTGCCACATCCGCAAAAATTAAAAATCCCACTTCTTTCGAGTCACTGACAATGCGTATTTCCTATATTAAAAAAGCTTCTCAAACTTGACCGTTCGGAGTCGGCAAAAGTGCAGTTCCTTTCCATTCGTGACATAACAATAGCACGCATAGCACTTAATCGTATGTCTTGATTAGTAGAAGAATCACCTTCGCTTCACCTTCGATACGTCGAATTCTGAAAGATCTGATGATTTTCTGGCTAGACACAAATTCTGCATTTTTTTAAACAAATTTTCGGAGTAAATATGTTTTTTATCAAATTGTCCTCGGTATATACTTATATCGTGATTTCGTTGAGTGAGTAACAACAGCAATAAAACATGATTCGAAAAGCAGATTCGAAGTCGCCTATGTATAACTTAGGCTAGGCCGAAGAACTATTGGATCATAAAACTAAGTTGTGCTTAATTACTGACGGTGAAAGAAGATCGTGTCGGACCGTGGCGTTGTAGGGAAGTGGGTCGACTCCAACCTCGACTTCGTAGGTTTGATTCCTGCTCTGTGCGACTAAAATAATGAATATGTCCGCACGGCATTGTTGGTTTGGAGGGAGTCCACGTAGAGGAAATTAGAGAAATATATTATTCCACACAGCAGACATCTATTTAAATTTGAAGTCGCAAAAAACATTTTTTTCAAGTAAATTCTTTCCCATCAGTGATTGCCGACATCTAGTGAACCCACAAGAAAATTCCCACATGACAAAAAAAACAAATATGACACTCGAATTCAAAGTGAAGTTGCATTAAAAAAAAACCTTCTCATAGTTAAGCTTCAATTAAATATTATGGTGTAACCAATAATAGCTATATTTTAACTTTTGATTTAATAGCAACTTGGCCATGTATCTAAGAGTTCTATCAGCAAAGGATCCTGAAGGGTTATCGAATCTACAGAATTGAAATAAATTTAAAGTCTGTGTACGTTGCGACTTCTACTCACACTTGACGATCATCTGAGCAGAAAAGTGTATGTTAGTTAATTATACTATTTTATTTCGTGTAAAATGCTTACAACACTTATTAATATATTAATGTATTCGGTTTGGCTTTGAGGGCGACTGCTAGATTGACATCAAAAAGAAATACATATTAAATTAAATACAGATGAAAAGCAAATAATATATGCTGTTTGATACCATTGTTCAATGCTTCAATTACTTAAAAACATTGATCAACTATGCAGTCACTGTAGAGTAATGCGTTGAGTCTTAGCGTAGTGTCTTAGCAACGAAGAAATGGGTGTGGAACTCCTGAAGTATAGGGCATTCGCAATTGAGTGCAACACATCCTCACGCACTCTAAAATGAATGAAATGCTGTAGTAAGCTCTGTGTTGGGATGACTGAACTTCATTTAAAAAATTGTCAAAAATTCTGCGACCAGTTTTCTGAACAATGCGTTTAGTTTTTCTTCTAAAGACTTCTGCTGTTCGCTGTAAAATTAAAGTTACTAGGCCAGCCCTCTGTCGAAGCTTGACAAATTTCTGCAATCATTATTAAGAATTCCGGAAATTGTGTGTTTCCCGAGCGAAGGAAGAGCCCTCGTTCCATCGGAATTTGTTTCCTCTAAAAAAATTCGAAACTAAATTGAAGATATTTTTCTTGTTGGAATAATGCCTTGTGTCATAGATGCCCGACAGAAAGTTATTCAATGACTTTTTTCTGATATACATATCTCATGATCGAAATAATCTAATTTTGTGAATGTACCAAGGTTCTTTGGCAAACAGCATATCTACGCGAAATTACCTCTGCAATGGTGTAAGTATTATGCCAATCGGTTGAGTAGAACGGCATAGAAGCGTACGACAAACATGTTCAGAAAAGTTGATGACGGCAATAGCACGCTCAGACCTTTTAATTCCCATTCATGAATACAATTCGCAGCACAGATCGCCAGTTTAGCTTCTGCAAGTTTATCTTTAAAGTTCTGCTGAAACTGTTTGTACGTAATCACAACAAAATTGTCTACGAAAAGGGTTCGACCGCTGGATTGTAACGAAACGGAGTTCAAAACTTCACTCATTCTATTCAATGATTTATTAACTTAAATTGCAACGTTGCTACTTAACCCTTACTACACTTAAAAGTCACCACAATTACTTTATTACACAATTCTCTGCTAACTTTCAGGATAAGACATTAATACCTCTTATAAAAAATCCAAAAATTGGCTGCATCGGCTGCCTTTCTGATATTTAGACCAACTAGCATGTTTTCTAGAATATTCTGTCGGCATCAGACCATGGAATTTCCTTATTGGCATTCATGTACATCTTCCTTATACTCCATGTGTACTGTACTTATGGTTTTTGTTTAACTTCATTATGGTGATGGCGCGGGGCTTGAAGCCCGAATGGTTTTCGGAATAAAGATCGATTGTCTATCCTTCGACAGATGGCGCTAATAGAATGTTAGTAATTGTTCACGTTCGCATCACACACACGGCTTGACGTAATCAAAACACCAAATTATTTGAACTGCTTAACTATCTAGTCTGATAGCCTTTTAATTCATCCATCCATTTTTCACCTCGAGCGTACATTCCTTCCCAATCTCTAAGGATCGCAATCTAAGATTTTGAAAATTAACAGGTAAATGCCATGTTTTGCAATAGGTTTCATTTATGTACAGTGTAAACAGCAAAGTACTAAGCACGCAACCTTGTATGACGACCATTGAGAAGAGAAGAGCGGTATGAATGTTGACCATGATGGGATCATAACTTCTGCCGGGATCTGAGTTGCATTATTCAAAATCTAATCTCTTTCTCATTGTGTACTTGACTGCATGCAGCCAAGTCAAAAATCCTTTGATCGCAACATTTCGCCTGTCACGCAAACGTGTCTGGTGCCTTTCAAGACCTCTTTTTTGCTTCTTATTCATTTTTAAAGAGAACCCGATGTCACCGCTGCAGACAGGCACATCAGAGCAGAGGCAGACACGAAGTCTCCCAAAAAACGTGCACCGTCTTACTTTTTGCGAAAATGTTTTCATTTACTCACGTGACAGAGGAGTATCCAAAGTCACAGCCACCCTGCCCTGCCACAGGAGCAGTCACCTTGTCACAACCCAAAGAAAACCTTCTTCTTGTTCGCACCATCTGGTGCCGTTTGTCGTCGCACTAAACCACTGCACCCCAAGTCGCCCGCCACCGCTTACCTATGTCAGTCCGCATGTCGACCTTCCTGCATGCTACCTCCTGTTGACACGTCTACAATATAATCTCGTGCAATTTCAGATTCGTCGTTTCAAAATTTTGATTTTCTGTGTTCTTGTTGAACACATCTCGGCAGCATCGGCCCACTCTCCGCCCGGCAGACATGCGACCGAGCACTCCGCACTTCGGTGTAACCGAAAAGGAGGAGAATTTGTTAAACAAGATGCACGCCGCACCTGTGTCCTGTGAAAGGGATTTGGGATTTGCATTCAGGTCTCTGTCTCCCCCCCGGAACAGCAGTTAAAGGTGACATCATGTGGCCATGAGCACAATGGAAGGATGGAATTTCCATTTGGTTTGTCTCCCAAGGAGCGGCAGCATATAAATTGCGAAAGTTAATTGAAATCCTCACGTCTAAGGACGAATGAAAATTAATTTTCAAAGAACCACCAGCCCAGTGGCCGGGGAGAGGGCGCGCCTGCTGGCTCGGATGATGGAGGGAAAGTGCTTGACTAGCATTTATGATAAGTACGTCGAAGGCATTCCTCGGCTCCTTTAAGTAATTGGAACGAGGCACCAGGATATTCGGCCACATTTTCAAGGATACGCCGAATAAAGTTTTGACAAATTGTGTCAGTACTTGTCTT
This sequence comes from Eristalis arbustorum, assembly GCA_916610145.1. NCBI lineage: Eukaryota > Metazoa > Arthropoda > Insecta > Diptera > Syrphidae > Eristalis > Eristalis arbustorum. The sequence goes on along the minus strand of OU744316.1, from coordinate 12,782,754 downwards.
CAGTGAAAAATTCCACTGCGAGATGAATACAAATGAACGCAGAACATCCGACTTAACGACGACGTGTGGCTTAATCTCTTGGATTGGAGCTTAGGCAGAGCCACATGTGGTGGGAAGGGGAGCGCGGCACATCTCGGAGGTATATTATTTCTCCAAGGGAGTGCGAGGCCTTTTGATGTTTTAAGAAATTGCCAAGGCAGTCGTGCCAGACTCGGGCATGAATAAATGTGAACTGCTTAGCCGAAGGAGTGAACTACTCCAACCTTAGTGGCAATTTGCTTGCGCTGTTCATTCGGCATTGGGAGTAGTATTTTTGCTTTTTTCTATCCGTAAGCTTTGTTGGCGGAGCATTGTTGACACTTTAGATTGACATTGGGATTGAGATTGACGGGAATGATTCCGTGGCGCCAGGAGTTGATTGGTTTTCCTTTTTTCTGCGGACGCGTCACGGGATGTAGCTTGTGCGGGAATGGCGCTTCAGCGCCCACATTATGTCGCAGGAATTATAGCGGAAAGAGCTGCGTGTGCGAAAGGGATTTATGGAGTGGCCGAGTTTTCGCCAAGTTGACAGATTCAAAGTGAAAACTCATTAAAATTCGCCGGAGCAGAAGAGACCGGTGGATGCTCTGCGGCGGTGACGATTGACGCAAGCTATTCGGGGTCTTAATGGTGTTCGTCAGAGTTGCCAATACACTGTGGTGGTGTCACTACACGGGAGAGGCAATGTAGTCGTAGAAGCCTAGAAGGTTCTGCCACTGTTATCTGATTGGTCGTTTCAATTTTCATATCGTCGTTGCGTTGGAGTGCTATTCCATAATCGCTTTTCATCTGTTGCTGTTGAATGCAGCCTAAGGGTTCAAACATAGCCTTTTATCTCCTGTGGAAAAAAAGCCACTTCATCGTTGTCATGAGTAATGTTCCCTTCTGGGTGATGCAGCTGACGTGTGGTTAATGGCGACTCACAACGGTAATGTTTGGGAGGCTGTTCTTTTAGTGTTTTCAATAACTGGAGAGCGATGGCGCTGTTAATTACGAAAAGTGTCCATGTGGGGAATTTGAACTGGAGGCTTGACCTTCGTTATTCTACATCAGGCTCAGGATGGTCCTCTGCGAGTCTTCAAAGGTGGCTCGGCGACTCAAAAAATGTGTCATTATCATCAACTTCAGTGTCCTGCATGATCGACCTAAGGGTTTGAAGAGTCAAAGTTAGCATGAAATATCTGCAGTCATGCGATCCTCCAACCGCAACGCTATCGCGTCAGGAGTTATGCCCAGTAAGCCATCGAAGCGAAGACGACATTGTCAGGTATATACAAAAATAAGTACACGGCTTGATTTCTCTCTGCTTTGTTGGTCTTTTACTCAAACTAGTCCATGTTTAATAGTCGAGTAGGCCGAGTGCACACAATGCAAAACAAACGTGCTTGGTCTGCATCTCATTTCAATCAAGCGTAGGTGAAAGTAATACAATGTATTTTTATAATTTGCGCGTGCTCAAGGGGTTATTAATACCCTTAATTGTCCGGTCAAGACAAAGCACGGGCCGAAGGTATAGAGGGAGTGAGAGAGGAAGCAGGTACCTGTGCACATTGGTCTTAAATACGTGCAGATTGTAGTCTGTGGGAAATATTGGGCTGGGAAGAGTTGAGAAATTCAATATTCGCGGCTGAAAAACGAGTCTCTAAATTTCACTGTCCGTCCGAAAGCAGGCTTAAGGGTAAACTGATGGGCATTCCTGGCGATACGTGTATTCCGTTTGAATTCAAGGAGTGGAGAAATGCAGTTATCTAGCTCACTTGAGCAACGTTTGTTAAAATAGCTATTAAGCACGGACAAAGAAGACACTGTACGTCGATGTTCGAGCGAGTCCAATGAGCCCGCGATATTGTTGTCTCCTATAAGTCTTATCGCTCGCTTTTGGATTCTATCAAGCAGGTGCAAGGTGGTCTTGGGGGCATCAGACCAGATATTAGCGTTGTACTCAAGCATGGGGCGAATATACGCCTTGTACATTGAAACCAAATCAGAGGGGGTGAAATAGTTCTTGCATCGATTAAGGAAACATTTCGCAGCATTTTTGGTGACCTCGAACATGTGATCGTTCCAACTAAGTGTTGTGTTGATGTACATACCGAGGATGGAAAGTTTTCCGGTTTCGTCGATACAAGCGCCATTCATGGATAATTGCTGATTATATTTTCAGATATTAAAGAAAAAAACGTTAAATGGTTACAGAGGTATGTCCGTAAATATCTACATTACAATGTGTATTAGGATACCATAGAAATGGTGACTTAACTTACTTCGGCAGCGCTATAATCCGGGGTGGACCTGGGCCTCAACCAACAACCGTCTCCAGCCAGCTCGATTCTTGGCTAGCTGTCTCCAGTTTCGCACGCATAGTTGTTTGAGGTCCCTTTCCACTTGTGTGCGCCACCTGAGTCCCGGTCTTTCTCTACTGCGTCGTCCCTCGGGGGTGGATTCGAAGACTTTTCGGACCGGAGCATTGGTTTCCATCTGCTCTACAACATTATTAGCATTCTGAGCGCTTCCTTGACTGAAACACTGACTTAGTCACTAATTCTTATTGAGTGCTAAACAGTGCTTGGGTTCGTGCCATCTGCGCTAAATGGCGCTTTTATTTGAGTGCCTGCCCTACCATATATTATAGGGGTTCCCGGTTCAAATCCCACTGAAAGCAAAGTTAATACGCTTTTATCTAGTTTACAAATATGGTCCATCACAGTTTCCAGTTGAGATTGCACCGAAACAGCACTATCACTGAAGTTTTCCATCAGTGTGGTCCAAGTGTGCCGTCAATTTTGACCAACCAACCTAACCTAACATTGTGTTCCACTCGTCCCTTGATAAGTGAAGAACATCGAACGGATAATTCGCAGTCGAGAAATGGGATCATTTGATGACCAGTTCATTTCAGCATTTCTTCAATTGTCAACGTAATGAACTTTCCGAAATTTTCAAAAAGTGTACGTGAAGCAAATATACCAAGCTCACCTCTTACCCGTCTGTTGGACAACCGAAAGCCAAGTGGCATGCTTTGCGAAGGAAATAGACGATGCACTCGTCCAAGAACTGGTTACATTGACGTCTGTCATCAGCAGTCGCCGTCTCATCCATCTTAATCGTTGGCTCTTCACTCTTCTGGCTAAGTCGGTGTCGCTGAACAGCCCGTATAGTTCGTCGTTATATCTCCTCCTCCACTCACCATCTATGCAGACGGGACCGAAAATGACACGAAGAATTATCCTCTCGAAGCAACTAAGAGCAGCTTCATCCGCTTTGTACAAAGTAGCAGGACTGGGACGATTAAGGCCTTGTAAAGCATTACCTTGGTGGTTCGAGAGAAGGCTTTGTTTACCAACTGATTTCTTAGCCCAAAGAAGCAGCGATTGGTATTTTTCCTTGATATTATTATTCTTCCTTTGATTTCAGCGCTGATGTCAGCGATAGACAAAGTTTTTAACTACCTCAAAGTTATATCTGTCTGCTGTGATGTTCTGCTCGGAACATTTCCCGGGTACCCGGATGTTAGCAGCTCGATTGGTTATTAGCCTCTAGTACATTAAATGACATGCATTCCATCTTGTAGGATAGCTTTGAATCAGATTCAGCTCTTGTAATCCAATTGGTCTTTGGCACATGTTTTCAAAACGAAGTTTCGATAAGCGGTAGCGAACATTCTCGGCAGTTGGTCATTACCCGCAGTTACCAGATATCCGGTTAAATGCAGAATTGGGTATTATCCGGTTAAAATCAAGAACCCTAGAATAAACTAGCGATGGGCAATGGCGAATAAAAACAGTCGAAAAATTCGATAGTTCTTGCAATAACAATTATTCGAATTTAAACTGAGCGGAGTGGATTATTGATTTTCGATTCTTCCGATTCCAATCGTCAACGAATGTGTGTATTCGTCGATTCTTCAAGTCGGAGAGAGATTGCTAAATTGTGTGTATTCGCCGATTCTCGCAATGGGCCAACGCTTTTTCATTTCGTTTCACTTATACAATTCACACTTTTCATTTATGAGAGTGAAAGTACAATCATCTCACTAATTGGCCGAGAAGGATGAAGAATACAGTCGAACCTCCAAAATTCAAATAGCCCCGGGAACCAATATTTTCAGACATTTTGTTTGATTTGTAGAAAATTCGATTTAATGATGTCCAATTACAGAGGGTTGGCTGTATGTCCAATGTTCCTATTTTGGTAGGTTAAGCTTCTTATTGGAGCAACAGCCTTCTGCTGATTCTATACACTGACGCCAACATATGAATAAATCGAGGAATGCATACATTCCTACAATGGGATATTAGCAGACGGCATTTTCTTGGTTGTAAATAGTAGGTACCCAGGATAAAGTGCAGAGTTCGATTCTAGTCGATTGGCTTCTGATGATACCGAATAAATCGACATTCGAATTCAATTTTTAATAATTGCCAATTTATTCAATCGCCCGTCGCTAGTTTGGTCAGGTTATTGGGCTGCCAGCGATATTGTCAGCACAGTTAAACCATTGTTGGTCCATTGTGATACCTAACACCGGGTACCAACGGCAAATGCTGATTGGACCAAATTTTAAAACTAGATGAGAGCATATGAGCCCTTGCTTTCATGGGGATTAGAACATGGGAACACTATCTTGATCAGTGGTTGTCGTCGGACTATGGGTATCACAGTGGACAAGGAACACTGCCAATTTCGCTGGCAGCCCAATAACGTTACCTTACGTAGAAGCTTACTGCTTCAAAGACCTTGACGAACTAAGTAGCGTTTGTGTTTTTTTAGATAATCCAGATCAGCGTGTCAACGTAACCAACCTACTCCGGCCTGAGTATAATTTCTGTCAAACAACAGCCTGTTGCTCTATCCTAACCTAACCAATACCATCAGCTTAGCTGCCCTTCATTTATAATAGGTGGCGCTACAGCCCGTAGAGGGTCAAGGACTAGCTTCTCAGCAACTAGTCGTGTTGTGCGTGCTATTGTTCTCTCACGAGCGGAAGGGACCTACAGTTCCATGCCGACTCCGAACGGCCAAGTTTGAGAAGCTTCTCCTAAACAGAAATGCTCTTTGAGCATTGTCAGTGACTCGAAAAGGCTGGGCCGTCAAAATTATTTTTGTCGCACAGAGCAGGAATCGAACTAACGACGTCGAGGTTGGCGTCGACGTAAATACTACGCTAAGATGCAACAGTTCTGGTGTCTTTTCCACTCGACTGCAAAAATGTCTCCTGCGAAGCACTTCATTTCGGCGCCTCTATTAGGCTTCGTCGTAATTTCTTATAATTTTTAACATGACGTGCGACGCGTGCCTATGCGCGCACCTATATATTACTTGGAGTTCTAGCTCGACAAAGTCATTCCCTGCGAAGTACTTCCTTTTTAACACCCTTTCGCAACTAAGAGTATATTGAACTACAAGCGGAGTCTCAATAGTCATTTTGTGCCCGGCATCTTGAACGTTGACATCCTCCTAACAACTAACCTCACCGCTTCCAAGTCCGTGCCACAAGGCTTCCCGTCACTGATGAGCATTCCTCCTTTCATCTCATTGACATCACAACAAAAAGGAACGAATTATTGCACACGTTCCGCAGTCACGATGTTATGATACGCCGGAAGCAAGCAATTTTCAGCAAGTCATCACGTCCTCCTCTGCGTATGACGCACATTTCCTGAACGCGGCCTAGTACTTTTTTCCACGCCAAAGGTAACCATTGTTGTGAGCACATCCCGAAAATATCACTGCACAGATAATGATGCTGCAAGTAGTAACCGGCGCAACTACGCCACGGTTCCGCTTCGAATGAATTTTGACATATAACGTGAAAAATTGTCATCGTCGTTTGTCATTTGGCTGAAGCGAGTTTTGACACGTGTCCGGGGTAACGTTCTCAAGTGGATGAGGTCTGCCCTCGGGGACAAAGCCTTTGATTTCCAGATGAGCAATTATTGGGATTTTGTTGTGAAGACTGAGGATTCGGCACAAGGGTGCATTTGTGTGAAACTGCGAGAGTACGCATCGCCACGGGCTGGGGTGCGCAGAGAGGCAGCCTCCTTAGGTGGATGATGGTCCTTGTTGTAGATTTTATTTATTGTTATTGTTATTAATCGTAATGGATTTCAAACAATTGATTTTTATGAAAGAGTTCCTGTGTGTCGTCCTGCGACGGGAGGAGGGCCAAATGAAAGGCATAGATTATGAGATAATTCATTCGGAAATATACTCTGTGTATAGAGTTTGGTTTTTTTGCACGGAAAGAAAAACATGCACGAGTGGTGAGACCTCCGAAGAGTTGTGGGAAATACGATTTCTCTTCACGTACACATGCCCAATGGCGGAAAGGAAAACATAAAGGGTTTGACGTTGATATTTGCGATTGAAAAAAATTCTAATCGTGATGTTCTTCTTCTGAATGTTTGTTTGTCTTTTTAAATCAAGCAAGCCTCTCGGTATATGTACAGGCATAGGTTAGCTTAAGGCGCCTCATTATCCGCCATAAGCTCTGACTGATATAAACACAAATGGATGGGGACTGTAAGGTATAAGGACATACTCATCACGCAAAGAAGCGTCCAGTATCCCGAGAAAAACATATTCACTCCGATCTACGTGTAATGATGGCTAAGATCGGGTACATAGTTCGTTGAGAATCGTGACTGATTCGAATCGTGATCTCGATTAGTGCATCGAAGGAAGGTAGAGGAGTAGGTATGTTTCAGTCAGGCAGGTGGAGTACCTACTTCGAAGCTACTTCACTGCACATGACTTAGAGCTTATTAGTTGTAAGCCGTCTGCTCAATGCACTTTTCATGTGAGTGGAGTCACATTGAAGTCCAAGAAATATCTCGAGGTCTTTTTCATGATTGATGAGAGTAGCAATGCTGAGGTTTCCTGTAGGATTGGCCAAGCTGGATCAATATTGAAATATGTAGTCAGAAATTCCGAGCTGGGCGTTAAGGCCAAGCTAGCGTTTTTCAACCCAGTTTGTGTTCCAACTGCCACCTATAGTCGTGAAATTTGGGTAATGACAGAAAGAATAAAATCGCGAATGGAAGCCACAGAGATGAAATTTCTTCGTGCTTTTGGTAGAGTTACTCGCCTTGATAGGGTGAGAAGCACGGCAATAAGCGGGTAACACAATGTCGAGCAGCTTCTCCGAGCAGATAGAGCTATGCCTTGATGATTTGAGCACTTGGCACGAATGTACGCATCACCATATCTTTTGAGACTTACCCTAAATGCAACTCCACAAGGAAAGTGTCCACTTGGCAGACCCAGGACAATGTGGATGGACCAAGTCGAAAAATTAGCTTGCTGCCTGGCCATAAATCCTAATGAGTTTGAGTTTATTGCGGAGAATCAACTGGCCTATAGCTGTCTAGTGCGTGCTTAAGCTCCGCGACCCTTTCAGTGGGTCATGCATAAATCAGAAAATGGTGATAGTTGCCAGCCTATCAACGGCTTTTCACCATACTGTAAGTCCATACAATTGGGTTGTTCTTTACAGGCGGAGGATTTTGATATACTGTAAGAAGTCATTATCGAGCAACAACAAAAATGTGGCCAATTTTGAGTTGCCAGCCTCTTAAAAAAACACCCTTTATTAGTACTAGACTTTAGTTTTACCCGCTGCGGTATTTTCGATTTCCAGCAGTTTTCACCCTGAATCCAATTCTTTCAAATGTTGACAGCACGTCATTAACCACGATGCGATGTTCCACAGAAAGGGATAAAGTACTCCACCTTGCGTTGTTTCTTTATTAGAAAGAATGTCGATAAGCAAAGCAAAGCTTGAAGTACACATGTACACATTACAGTAAGTGGTTAGTTACGAGGTGAGCTTGGACCATATGCTGGTAACCTTAAACAGTGAGCCATCGCCAGATATCAATACATCTATGCACTGGCTCCACTTTCAAAACGTTGGTTATAAATGCTTGCTTCGCCTTTATTTTTTCAATTTCCAATTACAGATTTTCAAGTGTATAGCTGCAAGAAATCATAGCGAGTCTGTAGATACTTAAACAAATTAGGGACTACAAGTCGTCTTATTTAGTGTTGTGAGTTCCCGTTTACAAAAACTGAAAGATCAAGCAAAAAAAGTGGTCGATCCAGATTTCCGTAGTAGAATCTATTCAAGTGCAATGAGACAAATGTGCAGGGACATCAATTATCCAGGTGTTCGAATCCGAGCCTCCCGGTTCCAGAAAAACAAGAAGACCGAACCTCCGGTGTAGAAATAAGGTCTTTGTCGCTTAGTCGCTTAGTCTTGATGGTTGGATGCAGGACCGTCAGCGATGGAAGTCAGCAATTGCTCAGGATCCAACCCTTCATGGGTCACCGGCCTGACAAGTAAGTAAGTAAGTAATATGGTCACATACATGAGAAAGCAAAACCAATGTAAAATAAAATGTAGAGGGCATGTGCGAGTTTTTATAAAAAATGTAGTCAATTTTAAGTAGTAGTCGCGTAGTCGAATAGTAGTCGAGTTTTTTACTTTGTTAGTAGAAGTGGCAGATTGTGATTATATAGTAAAAAGTGGTAGATCAACCAATTTAGCGGAAAAGTGACAACACTAGAGAACACTAGTCTAGTGATAATAGCTTGATGCAATTAGTAAATAAACCAAATAAGAACTAAAAATTCAGCTCAATGTCAAAATTGTACAAAAAGAGTCCCCTAAGTGCCCAGTAAAACACGAAATTATTTTCAAGATTGTATGATTTTACTCTGCGCCTGAATTCTCTTCCTTTATTAGCGCAGTCCGTAAATTAGTGATATTCGATTAAGTACTTTCATATTATGGTACCCGAACTACCAAATACATTTTTGTTCTCTCATTGTACTACGCAGTTGACGGACTTCATTTATAAAGGCCCTTTCGTTGCATTAACACCCGAGCGCATGTTCTTCTTTCAGTAATGTTGATGTCCTAAATAAACTCCTCATAAGCACTATCTAGAAAACATATCATTTTCATTCATCCGCTGATGCTCACTGGTTGAGAGAGGGGATAAGTTGAACTTCCATTCGACCCTCATCTCTGCACGACCTAGTACAAATTGATCTTTACAAGCTGGTCGTTCAATGTGAACGCCTTAGAGATCCCTAATATACGCATATGACTTTTTTACAGCCAGCGAAATGTAGCAGAAGCTCTAGCATAATCGCCAAATCTACCTAACACAACATTGCGTCGACCCCTACCTCGACGTCGTAGGATCGATTCCAGCCCTGAGCGACAAAAATAATGTTCACGGCCCCACCTCTTTCGAGTCACTGACAGTGCCCAAAGAGTATTTTCTGTCTAGAGAAAGCTTCTCAAACATGGCCGTTCGGTGTTGGCATAAAACTGTAGGTTTATTCCACTCGTCAAAGAACAATAACACACCCACAACACTTTGAGAAGCTAGTCCCTGTCCCCTACGGACTATAGCTCTGACTCCATGCCAATATCAAGACAATCATGAATCCTTAAACTGAAGGTGTTCCAGCCTTTTCCCAAGAAGTTTAAGCAAATGATTTCACAAATTCAAGTTCCCCATCTCCTGTTGGTTTTTCCCTTGCCCAACACGCATCCCCACAAGGCCACATGTGCTTACACGCCTAAATCTGATGAATGTGGAAGCGTTAATATTTTTTTTTCAATCAGCCTGATAGAAGTACCCGCCATAATGCCACGCTTTATGAACCTTTCCTTTTCTGCCGGGCGAAACTGTCTTGTTTTATTTTCCAATGGAGAAGGCTATATGGCGGCATTAACCGAATTTAATCTCCCCCGCCATTAGAGTCTGCTCCACTTGTAAGTGAAAGCGGCATTTATCTGTCTTACGACCGCCGAATGTGGTGGCAACGATTTTGAATATCGTAATTATGGGGCTTTGCTTCAATAAAAGATAATGTTTATTCCGAATTATTATCGCCACTCGTATTTTTCTTTCTTAATTAATGAATTTTATTTCGCATAAGACGTGTGAACACACAAGACATGTGGCGAGCGTATGGACAGTATTGTCAACAGTTTTCGATTCCATAAACGGAAAGTAAATTATTCGTCTAAGGCGAAAAGGATTGAAGTGGGGCGCTTGTCGTTCATGAACTTGGGAAGCAGGTGTACGCAAGTGTACGCGAAAATGTGAAAGCCATCTTGTCATAATCATAATCTTGTCCCAGCAACTGTTTAGATCTTTTTCTTAAGCACTTTGACATTTTTCCGATTCGTGGAGTACGCAGAACACTGGTAAAAGCTCAAGGACTGAACACATTTATACTTACTTATCAGGCAGATGAACGATGAAGAGGCTGAGCCTGAGCAATTGCTGCCTTCCATCGGCGACGGTCCTGGGCACGCTGCTTCCAGTCATCAAGACCAAGCTGTCTTACATCCGCGATGACTTGGTCTTTGTGTCGGAGGTTCGGTCTTTCTCTCCTTCTCGAACCTGAAGGCTCAGATTCGAAGACCCTGGAGCGTTGTTGTCCATGCCCTCGATGTGGCCGAGCCAGTGTAGTCGAGAGATTTTTCCCTTCCGGACTACATCCACATCGTCTTACAGCTCGTAGAGTTCGCGTTTGTGTCTTCTCCTCCATTCGCCTTCCTCGCAGACGGGACCATATACCCGACGTAGAATTTGTGTTTCGAAGGCACCAAGAATCAGCTCTGCAGTCTAACTTAATGTCCAGCTTTCGGCTCAATAAACGTACTAAGGTATTTATAGTGAATGCAATGTAGTGATGTACATTTAGGCTAATGGGAAAACATATTCGAGCCTCCACAAAGGTTGATCAAGCCAAGATTGACCGACAGGCCTTACTGTTTGTTTGGTGGGATTGGCAGGGAATCATCTAATATGAGCTAATCTCCCATGACTATGAAACTTCTAAACCGAATCTGTATTGTCAACAAGTGAACCGTCTGAAGTATGCAGTCACTCAGAAACAATCAGCTTTTGAAAATTGGAGAGGGATTGTGTTCCATCGGGACAACGTAAAGTTATACATATCGACTGTGATGTGTCAGAAGTGACGTGAACTTCATTGGGACGACCTTATGCATACACCTTACAAAAGAGTCGATGAATTAACGCGAAGGGGAGCTAGTCTACCACTAGCACAAATTCAGGAGAGAACCCACAACACCAACCCGTCACCCGCAAATTAAACCGTAGATAGTCGCAACTGAGCACCTGTAGTTCATCGAAGGCGATGTGGTACTTTAGACCCACAAACAACCAAAACTGTCTTAGAAATTGATAGGAGGGACTAAAGCAAAGCAGATGTGTCAATAACTGGCCATTGTCTAACTAGTAACCAAGCCAGAAGACTGGGGGCGCCCTACACTGACTTACGTAGAAGCAGCAGGGATGAGGAGGAGGTTACACTACCTCGGAAAGCCGGAACCTGCCCAGTATTGGCAGAAGTAACAAGAAAATACATGGACAGCTATTGCCTCGACAGCCTCGTGGACATATAAGATAAAGGACACCCTTAAGTTTTTAAAAACCACCAACTGCCTACAAGTATCACTGTTTACATGGACAAATGTAAGTGCGACGCAATTATAAGTAGGTCAGCGACGAACATCAGAAGAAGCCGACGTAAGTAACAGCACAATGCACCTTTAAGGTCTAAGTGAGGCAGTTTCCCCCTGGGATCTTGCCAGTCTTTATTACCTACCTTCATACTGGGTTCGGGGTTCTGAGCCTAAATCTGTGCCCGGTTTCGGCTGCCTTCTATCTGGCATGGCTATGTCCCTTCTCCTTTTAAACAAGGATCCTGTATTGGACGACGATCACCCTTATGACGAATTTCATTGTAGTCGGAAATGGGCTACGAACTCCGAAAAATCTATCACAGAATTCCATCGTAGTAGATTCATAATGAAAAATGTGCTACACATTTTGGGAAGGTTGTTATCACTGAATAAGAATAGAGTCGAAATTTGTATGGTTTTCTACGACAGGTTATTTATGGACGTAGGAGTTCGTTATTCCGTTCGGAGTTTGTGATAGCATTTTTTCGTATCGTTCGTATATTTGCTATGAGTGGAGGGCTGAATACCTTTTCCTCGTGACTTCTTGAATAAGGCGCTGCTTTTGCACTACGCGATGTGGATTCTGATGGAAATTTTCTTGTGGTTTGCTCTGTCAATCCCACCCACGGCAAGCTTAATGATGACGACATTTGCTGTGTCTTTAGGTTAGTGAGATGTTTTGGTCTGGTAAGTTCGTCGTTCCTCGATCTAGGGAGTTGCTCTCTTTCACAGAAGGACAAATACTGCTTTTTCTTGCGAAGAGCGCCTCATTTTGCGTTTTTCTGGTACTCTCTACTCTGAGCTAGTTCTTCTTCAGTTCCATACACATTTCCTAATCTGGGTGTTTAGCCATTGGGCCATCTTTTGTTTCCTTCGAGTCAAGATCATCCACTAACATTGTGTGCGGCGTTCACCGTGATTAGCTGGCTTTTCTTATTGCTTTGAATTCACTGCATATTTTTTTTTATTGTTTTTTTTAGTTTGTCTTGTTTTGTTGTATTTCATTGCTTGCTTCCAAATCAATCGAGCCTGTCCAAGGCGTCCGAGTGAGTGATATCATTTGTAGCAGGTTTGAACCCCAAAAATTCAATCTTGTTCACAGTTTGTCTTGTTTCCTAACTCCACTCACGGCATTGGGTTTTAATACATCCTACAATCTAATGTCATCACTTGTAACCGCGCTAAGATGTATAGTTTCGCCAGGCACTAGGATGCTAGACTTCTATGACCATGTTACCTGGTGCTCAGACTGGTATCCATCGTCTCGACATGATTACGTCAATGTTGTCGACTAGAAGTGAGTGGTGAAAGATTTTTATTTTTATAATTTGCGCGTGCTCGAGGGATTATTATTACCCCTAATTGTCCGGGGTCAAGACACAGCGTGGCAGAAGGTATAGAGGAAGTGGCTGTGCACATTGGTCTTTAATATCTGTGGATTGTAGTATTTGCGAAATATTAAGCTGGGCAGAGCAATTCATATTCGGGTTGTGCAGCTAAACACGAGTCTCTAAATTTAACTATGCGTCCGATAGTAAGCTTAGGGGTAACCTGATTCATGGCTAGACGAGTATTCCGTATGAATTTAAGGAGAGGAGGAATGCAGTTGTTTGGCTCACTGGAGCAACGTTTGTTAAAATAGCTACTAAGCACGGACAAAGAAGACACTGTACGTCGATGTTCGAGCGAGTCCAATGAACCCGCGATATTCTTGTCTCCTATGAGTCTCATCGCTCGCTTTTAGATTCTATCATGTAGGTGCAAGGTGGTCTTGGAGGCACCAGACCAGATATGAGCGTTGCACTCAAATACTCAAAACTAAATACACTAAGTCAATATATACAAGCCTTATAGATATAAGGCAAATCAGAATGGATGAAATATTTCTTGCATCGAGTAAGGAAGCCTTAACATTTCGCAGCACTTTTGGGGACCTAATGTTTTGTTGATACACATACCAAGGATGGCACGTTTTCTGGTTTCAGTGATACAAGCACAATTCATGGGCAATGGCTGATTATTAAGATTTCGCTTAAGTGACAGCAGACAGCTTTGCATTAAACTCTACTGCTCTTACCTCAGATAATTATGCTGTCAGTATCGGAACTCATGTGCTTGACATACGCTGCCGTCCCAAGACTACGTCCGAAAGGCAGGATAGTGAGTCTTGGAAGGAATATGAAAAGCTTATTCATTTTATTTGCTTCTTCAATGGTTCCCTTTTTGACAGATCACACGGCATTCTTGACAAGTTTCCAAACTAAGCATGCTCAGTTCAGAATAAATTCTTTTCATAGTTCCTTCTTCAATGGGTGTGTTAATCAACGCGCTGTGAAGGAACCAAACACTCGGCAAACCAAGGAATTAGTGAAACCTGTTCCTCACCCCAAAACGAGATGCCAAATACATAGTGGCAACTGGCAACAAAATCCTGAAGGTAAGGCTTAATACCTGCAACTCAGTCAAGTGGTATTTGGTGCCACAAAGGATAACCCAGTTCAGGCTCGGATAAAGAACAGAGGAATATTATTTTTCACACCATTGTGCTCGTGTGTGTTTTCATCCATTCAATCGCATCACAAATTGCCGCCCATTATATCGCACTGAGTACACGCCAATTACACCAATTTTCGGCCAGTAAATACCTCAAAATTCACTCAAATGTGTGCACTCGGCAAAAAAACAACTTATAACGATTAGAACAATCAGAACCATTCGAGTGGACAATCCCTCCCGAACAGCGAACACCCCGCGTAATCGCCACTGATCTCATTCGATGGCCATCGGACCAAAAACAAGGAAAACCGAAAAAAGTGAACAAAAATCGCACGTACGAGTATATCTGAATTCCGCTGCAGCTCACATTCATTGGCCACAATTTCCTTTGCACCACAAATCGCTTCAACATTGTCTACATGCGAAAGCCACATAAATAATGATGGCTAAAATAAATTTGTCTCTATTTATTCGGGATTTCATTTGGAGGATTCAGTCACCAGATTTATCCACCTTCCCGCCGCGGACCGCCCGCCATGCCTCGGCCGGCCGCATCGAACGTATCCACGCCGACACACTCTCCTGCTGGGCTTCGGTCCTGCGGTGGTCAGTAAAAAGCTTTATTCAATTTTCAATTGTTTTGTTATTTGTTCGTTCAGGCATATTGGCCAATTGTAAATTTAATCCAATTGTGATTCGGATCGGACTGTCTCTCCGGCTCTCCGTCCCTCTGTTTCGGGGTGGATGTGCTGAAAAAAGGACAGTCGTGACGATAGAACCATCTCGCACCGGTATCCCTGCAATTGTGAAATAATTTATTTGTCGGCAGCGGTGGCGGCCGGGGATGTGAGGGTGCTCTTAAACAATGGATTCCGATTCTGATGCCGAGCGGCAACGGCGGGATTATTTCGCAGCCATCCAGAAATCCGATTAAAGGTGTGACAGAGTGGTTTTCGCTGTTCTACACGGAAGATAGGACGCAGGGTAGCTCTCAAGGACTTCGATGTATCGATGTGATTTGTATGGATTGTTGGTTTCGTACTTTTTTTTGTGGGCGTTGGTTTTGGTAATTTTTTTTCCTGCTGCTGCTGCTGGCCACCTTCAGATTGTATTATAAATCTTTTCATTTGTGGTGGTGACATATTGTTTCCGCTGTTAACAGGACAAATGGGTTGGTACTTGGCGGAAGTTTTGGTCAATCGAGTGACACTTTTTATATTCGCTCATTGACCGGCAGGAGAGCGTGTGTGTGTGTTTTTGTTTTCTGTCAAATGATTGTTTGGCTTGTAATAGAGAGTTGAATCTATCGGCGATTGGTTTATTGAAAAGCAGATTGCTTGGTGTAGCATGCTGAGTTGCGTATTTTTGTAGACAAATTTCCAAACTTGTGGCCAAGCACTAAATGGAGGTGAACTAGTTCTTGCAATAGTATAGCCTTTGAAAGAAGTATTAGATAAGACAGTCGTTGTCACGTAGTTTTACAAAGTCCAAAATTAGTATCCTAAACTTTTTTTACATCCTGGCCGTGACCAACAATGTAGCTAAAATGAAGGACATCATCCCTTCAAATAGACTTAAGCCTTGTTTCAATATACCTTTCTAACCAGAGAGAGATACGCATCACCATTCATGATGCCACGACGATTCTGCTATCACCACCGCTAGGAGCCATTATTAGTAATTAGTTCAAGGACGTGGCCAGCATTACCAGATCTAGCAGATTCCTGCAGTTTTAGCTGCATTTGATTTTATAGCGTTCTTTAAATTTCCGTAGTCTTAACAGTTTTTTGCGGAATAGCAACTGCGAATGAAATTTGATAAATATGAAAATGATCTTTTAACAATTTGTCCTTACGATTCGCTTGAAGAGCAATTTCCGTTTAACGTTAACATACAAAAAAATGTTGCCAGACTTTAGTTTTGAGTGAGCTTCTAATGCTCGATTTCACAGTGCAAACTTATCTGCTAACTTAGCTAAGTGTGGGATCGAATTTAAGCTTCGCTCAAAAAGAGTAAATATTTAAGGGTGGTTTAAGTAAGTCGAGTATTGAGCGTCATTGTTAAATATTGAATACACCAAACAGTAGGCATTGTGATTGAAAATAAACAGCACTCAACTGACAAGAGGTAATGAGAACACACTAACACACTTTTTCAGCAGTCAACTTGTCAACCAATTTCTTCGGACATGTCTCCGTCTGTATCAAAAATAATTTTACTATAACGCTGATCAGAAGTCATACTGAACGACCTATGACTTCTACCAACAGCCTAATCTCTGTTGCTTATTACCCTAATACCATGTACCATGAAAGAGTGCGAACCAACGGCTTTTTTCATCCTGAAGCAATCCTTTGCTCGATACCATTGGCCTGATACAGGAACAGGCAGGCTGTCCTATTATCTACCATATTGTACGCCGAACAGTGGAGAGACGACTCCGATACGAACAGGATGTCGATTATCTAGTTCGGTTCAGTAGAGCAGTCTCTGATCGAGATAGGAAAAAGTATTCTAAAGAACGGCACTTTTACTGGTGGTTACACCAATATCAGTCTCCGAAGCTTCTCAACTTGACGTGGTAGTTGAACATAGTGCATACATATGTTTTAAGCTAGTTTCAAGATTTTTAAGTTAGCTTAAACCAAGTTTTTCAAAGTTTTCTCGGGAATTTAAAATTAGATTAGCACAGAGTATCCGAAGAGGGTCAGTAGGTTAGAATTAATTTCAATAAGTTATTGATAAGTTAATTAAGCTAGTTTTGAGAATTTTTTCTAGCAAGTAAGTAATCATTTAAATAATAATCAAATTACATGCTAAGTAAAATATATTAAAATAATTCTGATACACTAATGACAATTATGTACTCTCAGGATTGACACTCAAGGCGTGGCCATTGGTAGCTTGAGTTAAATTACAATTTAAGTGGATTCCATGACTTGGTTCCACTATGCAAACGAAATTTCCATTGATTCTGAGTTTAGCATCAGATCGACACTTAAGCGTGCACAATCGGGCATATGTGGTAATGTCATGCACGCTCGACGTTGATTATTGTTAGTCAAAAAATTAAATTCTTCATGAATTTATTTAAATTTGTTATTGTCACATAATTCATATAAAATCAAGTTAATTTCATTTTTTTATATATAATTTAACTTTCACTCCTCACATGTGTACTATGCAAAAATCCCAATCTGAAATAAGAAAAATTCACCGAAGTTGTACGTAATGTGCTCACCGCTAACGAAAAGTCGATCAAGGAAGCAGAAAATGGACATGTTTTTTCTACCGTACTACATGCCTGCCGATTGGTAGTAACGAACGTTGATTTAAAGCATCGTATTCGTCTTATTCACAAATTGCTAAGTGCGGGGAGCAGCTTTACAATGAACTTCAGTCAGTTGAAATGATTTTGGGGAATGGTTAGCAAAGTAGTTAGCAATAATCGAATGCAAAGAAAATATTTAAAAGCAAATTTGGAAAAACTAAAAACCCATCACCTTTCAAATCGAAAAAGTTGTTTCTTTTTCTTCTTGTAAAAACATATTTTTCAAGGAGAAAACTACCGCAGTTTTTTCAAACGTTTTGTACGTTTTCGTCTAGAAGGTTTCGTAGTTTTTCGTCCTAGCTTTAGCAGGATTGGTTGAAATAATCTGGTAACTCTGGACGTGGCCAACCATTACTGGACGCACAAGAGAAGTAACAGGCAGGGTGAAATGTTCCTACTCACAAGGAGTCAGATTCGCACATCTACAGGCTTCCTTACTGTACACTGCTCAGTAAACAAACATTTCAAAACCATAGGATTAAGGCAAGAAGACATCTGTAGAATGTGGACGAAGAAACTGCATCCTGTGTCACTGTAACTGCCTAATCAGGAAACGTCATCGACACGTAGGCGGATGCCATCTTGAAGCTGACAAAATTGGCGCCAGTTCACTCAAAAATATACTAAGTTTCCCGCGTGAACTCTAAATGGCGGAATTCACAATCACCAAGCAAATCAGACGCCGCAGTGATCAGGTGATCACTTCCCAACCCGTCAAACAATCTAATTCTAACTATACCTGGTTGTGTTTTTCATTTTCAACGTTTACATATATTATGAGTTCTTCATGATGACTTGGGATTTATCTATTGTAAAATAGCTTTTTTATGTTGTCACAAGGGTTAATCATATATAGTAGTTCAAGGTAAGTCCAGGTCCAGGCTGCCACACACCTTGTTTCCACTGTCCCCACTCAGCACATTGTTCAATCGCAAACTTCATCGATCAACTCCACCCGAAGCTATTAGTCGCAGCTTAACAATTTCATCAATAGCTCTCTTGACAATATCCTGTTTTAATTTATTCCCGAAAAAGCAATTTTTATGTCCCCTCCCCCGGCGTACACCGCACATACACAAAACTGCTGCGGGCCAAAAATCCACAGGTTACAGAGATTTCATCAAGGCAAATATCATTATGGAAATTCCTTCAGCTAGACCTCCACAAACCACGGCCATAAGAACTGGAATTATCGGATATTGTTTTACCTTGAGGCACAGGCGAAAGATTGTAATAACCTTTTGTCTTCCACTCAAATAGGATTACCCATTCAGGCGTGTGTAATAATTTGTGGGTTCGGGCGCTTCGCTCGGCGATATTAAATCATGAATAGGTTATATCCTTTATGTGGATATGCTTATGCATAGATATGCCGTAGCCGTACGTTTACGAACGGAACGATATTGCTTTCGTAGCACAGCATAGATTGTGTTTCTTGTGCACCTTTTACGAGAGAAGATAATCTTTATGCCGGCACATAGATGCTGTGCTGGGGGTACGGGATTTTTTTTCTAGTTTATTGGCAGTACATGAATACGAATGAATGGTTATGGATTGCTATGACAAATCAATAATATCAGCTTTGACAGAGTTCCTGCGATTACTGCTTTTAAATGTATGTAAACTTGGTATCAGAGCTGATGGCTAATTTAAACAAAAAACAACAGACCAAGAACATCAAAAATAACGGCAAAAACAACGGCTTATGCACAAAAAAGTAACAAAAAAAAAAACAAAATTAAAACATTAACCTCCAACGCACACAATTCTTGCAATTCGTGTATTGTAAATGAAACATCGAGAAAAAATTTTAGAGGGCCCTGTATAGCACTTCTTGTAAGTTTTGGCGTTTTTTTAAAACATTTTTTCCCATTTTAAGTATTTTATTTTTCTAAAATTGCACCTATTTTCTAATCAGAGCGATATACGTTCATCCCCTTGTTACCGTCGCTTCGGGTCCCCCCGTGATACCAAACGGACGGATGCCTGGCCAATGTAGGGGAGTGGCCATGGGTTTATTAAAAAGAAATGGGCGTCACGCGATTGCCCTCCCGACTGGAAATCGCAATCTAACTGCAGTAGTCGCAAAGAAAACAAAACAAATCGGCCTTACAACAATTTATTCCAAACTACTCTTGCTGGCTAATAAAGGGTGGTTAGATTTTAAGGGCCGGTAGTGAATGTGAACCACACTTAAACGTCAAGTCTTTTTCTGCATTTCATTTGACATTTCTCGATTTCAGACTAACTCAATTTGAACCGTGGAAAGATACACAATCGAGCAATGCATTATTCAGGCTTATTATGAAAAATGGGCGCTCAAATCAAAATGCCTATCGTGAACTTCGTGATTTTTTCGGGAAATTTAATCGTCCAAATGTGCGTACAATCGGAAAAATGGTGCAAAAATTTGAGCGAACCGGGTCTGTAGAAGATGTGAAAACACCAGTGCATGCTCGTATAGCTCGTACTGCAGAAAATATTGCTGCTGTTCGCGATAGTGTGGCTGAAGAGCCGTCCACCTCACCTCGTTGTCGTACCCAACAATTGCACCTCTCACGCTTGTCGTTGATGAACATTATGCATAAAGACTTGCATTTACACGCTTACAAGGTGCAAATGGTGGCCCGTGGCGTTGTGGGTATGTGCGTCGACCCCAACCTCGACGTCGTAGGTTCGATTCCAGCTCTGAGCGACAAAAATAATGTTCACGGCCCCACCTCTTTCGAGTCACAGACAATGCTCAAAGAGTATTTCCTGTCTAGAAAAATCTTCTCAAAGTTGGCCGTTCGGAGTCGGCATAAGACTCACTCCATTCGTGTGAGAACAATAGCACGCACAACACGAGTGGTTCCTGAGAAGCTAGTCCCTGGCCCTCTATGGACTGTAGCGCCACGCATATTATATTATATTAAGGTGCAATTGACTCAAGAACTAAAGCCTCTTGACCATTTCAGGCATCGTCGATGGTCAGAATGTTGGCAAGAAATGGCTAGAGTGGCTGATCAATTTTCGAAGAAACTCATCTTCAGTGATGAGGCACATTTTCACCTCAGTGGATTCGTCAATAAGCAGAAGCAGCAGCATTTGGGCGAAAATGGCGAAAAATAATCCAGGAATGATTTTCGAAAAACCAATGCACCCACAAAGAGTGACTGTTTGGTGCGGTTTATGGGCTGGCGGCATCATCGGGCCGTATTTTTTCCAAAATGAGGCCAGTCAGGCCAGTCGAACTTTTTATGGGCCGAATTGGAAGATATGAATGTGGACGATATGTGGTTTCAACAGGACGGTGCCACTTGCCACACAGCTAAGGAAACAATGGCTCTTTTGCACGACAAATTCAATGGCTGTGTTATTTCACGTGGTGGCGATGCCAATTGGTATCGGTTGTATCTCTTTCTTTGGGGTTATTTGAAAGAAAATGGTGTACGTCGAAAAGCCAGCAACAATTCAAGAGCTAAAGGACGAGATATTTTGCCACATTAACGGCATAAAACCTCAGTTATGCTTCAGCGTCATCGAAAAATTGAACCATCGGATGGAGGTGTGCCGCCGTGGTCGCGGTGGCCATTTGGCCGATATTTTGTTCCATACATAATTGAACCATACCAATATTATCCTAATACAAAGAAATGACAATAATTTTCTAAATAATTTGTGTTTTATACAAAATCAACATCGGCCCTTAAAAATTAACCACCCTTTACAATTTTAAATTTATGCCCTACCATAACCCACATCACCCGTACTTCAAAAAAATATTTGCAAATTAATGCCAGCTTCGAAATCGTCAAATAACCTGCTGCGAGTTAAAACAAAAAACACACAATACACACCAGTGTTTTTTTTTCAAATCGTAAGGTTGGTATTTGTTCCAATGCTCTGGGCTTTAGCCATCGGCTTCAACACGGCTCATTGCAACACGTACTTGGGTTATACATGACTCGGTTGCAATGTCTCAGAGGGATTTCGATTTCGGATACCTGGTTGTTCGCTGGTCTTGTTGGCGACGTGTGCCGGGTGTAGTGCCTCTGTGCTGTGTGAGGCGCTGCAGTGCCCTTGTAGGGTCGGTTTACGTTGCCCTTTTGCTCCTAATCGAATTGTAACGCTCCGTAGATGGGCCTCGAACAACGGTCCTCCACTGTGGACACAAAGAAGTTGTAACGACAATGAACCACATACAAGAAAAAATACAGCCAAGCCTACCACACTCGACTATGCCTATCACTGATATTAAAGTATTGTATTAGAATTTCCTGATATCTGAATCGCACTATAAACTGGCTATCGCTTGGACCTCTGCTAATCAAGTGTTGCTCTCTCTACCTATTCGTACGAATCTTTTTCTCTTACCTCTACCGGGAAAACCGACTATGGGATTCGAGCCTACGTTTCCGGCGTAGGTTTTCACCCTCATTACTTGAGAAACATGCTACCAAATCTGCTTGAAGAGATGACAACCTTTTTCATCGACGAAACTACAATAAGGCCATATAAACCTTGAGAAAGAAAACAATATTCGGCGCCTTCTTTACAAATGCATCGTCCTCTCTTTCGGAAGGAAAAGTCACTTGGGAATTTTCTTCTTCAATAACCTAACTAAACTGAATAGAGTTCCGTCTGGTCGGTCATCTTTACCGCTTTCTCAAAAGCATCAACCTACGACTAGAGCTGCGTGGTGACACAATTAGCGTATGAAGCCAAGTGGCCACAAGTAGGTAATGTTGATATCAAAATCTAACCAAAACAGAGTCAAGAGAGTTCGTACACATGTGGCAACAAAGCCCTAGAAGCAAGAACCAATGTCGCATATCTTCAATTAAATTTGTTCGGCGAAGTTAAAACACCATACCGAAAGAGTTTACCCAAGTATGGGGTTGATCATCGTTAATGTCAGGCAACCACCTTCATACTCTGTAATAAGTACCAACTTGTCGGCGGAGTAGGATCGACTAGAGGGGCGTGTTAACACAAAGGGACCATGGTGCATAGTGCCAGCTAGCCACAAGTAGGTAATCAAAAGCGATACAAATGAATTCGTACCCATGTGGCAACGGAAAAAACACGAAACAATACCAAATGCTGCATATTTTTGAATCATTTTCAAGAAAAACTTAGTGGCGCCCTTAAAACTTGATGTTTACGTCGATTATTTTAAGAACAACTCAACGTCACCTGTTATTAGTGTTAATTAGCATCAGTCCCACAGTCCTTGCTATTATTGTCCTTTTGACCTGATTACTGCGGAGCTCATCAAATAATTTTAGCACACAAAATAGTAACTCACGCATTAATCTGGCCACAGCAAGGCATAACATAGCCCCTGTTCGGCCGTTCTACGTTGTCCTATTGCTCTTAATCGGCATTTGTCACGCTCCGTAGATAAGCCTCGAATCACGGTCCTCTGCAATTTTATTTGAGTTACCTGGTGTCTGAACCGCACTAATGACTGGTTTCCTGCTTAGTCGCTCTGTCCTCACTTGGTTTCAGGGTTCGACTGCTCTCTCTGTCTATAGTCCGCAAGAGCCGCTTCGATATAATATAAATTGTGGATCTCTTTATCGATTTGCGCAAATCGCCATTAGACAGCGAACCGAGTGCTTTCCCATTCCCTTACCTCTAACGCGAAAACCGACGACAACAAAAGAAAATAAAAGTTAGTTCGATTTAGATTGCCCGTAGGGGTTCGAACCTATGTCTCCCACGTCAGGCGCTGCCACCCTACTATTTTCACCATCAACTACTTAAAAACAATGCTACCAATTATGATGGATAGGCGAAAGCCTTTTCCATAGGCTAAACACAACACCCTCCCAAAGTAAGAAAATACTTGTTTCTGACTCCTCTGCAAAAAAAATGTTGTCAATTCTTGACGCTAAAGCTGTCGTAATCGACTTCCTCTGCGATTGGGCCCATACTTCGCCTTATTTACCACCGTAGACTAGTTCGTCAGTACCAAAGAGGCTCCGACTTCGTTATGTGCGGTCGCTACAATCGCACCCGTGGTGAACAGATGAATGAGGAATTACATACGCAAATATTGTGATTTTAAAATGCTGTAGGTTCTCTTCCTAGTAATAGCCAATCAATGAGTCCGATCAGAGTTGGGATTAATCGCAATGGAATAAAATCATACAGCGGAGGATAGTGTATATTAATATGGGTGGCGCTACAACCCGTAGAGGGCAAGGGCCTAGCTTCTCAGCAACCACTCGTGTTGTGTGTGCTATTGTTCTCATACGAGTGGAACGTACAATTTTATGCCCAATCCGAATAGCGAAGTTTTAGAAGCTGTTTCTAGACATGAAGTACTCTTTGCGCATTGTCAGTGGCTCGAAAGAAGTGGAGACGTGAAAATTATTTTGGTCGCACAGACAAGGAATCGAACCTACGACGTCGAGGTTGGGGTCGACGCACATACCCAAAGTGCCGCCGAGCGCCACATAGAGCGATGGATATTCCGTACTAAAACATCCCTCTAAAACGCTTCGAGACCTTATTGTATATCTTTTGCAATGCCTAAGTCCACTTGTCAATTTATAAAATTTGATTCAAAACTCGCTGAAGTAAATTTAATGACTGCCGATATAAATCAAAAGTACTGCATGTATCCAGTCGGAAGTACGCCTAATATAATGCCATCCCTTAACCCTCCACTTCATTTCTATTCCACTCCATCCACCAAACTGCCTCAAGAAAAGCATGACAAATTCTCGTGTGACTTCCAGAAACGTATCCGTCTCAAGGGCGCATTTATGCTAGCCGGTTACGTGTAGATGTACGATAAGGTATTGCGCGAAACAAGAGACGTATAGTAATTTGAAAATTCCTACGCAAAGCATTTCAAATGGCGCCACATCGCTGAATCCACCAAAGGACATTCCGCAATGAATCCGATTGACAGAATGCCCGTAGAGGGGGATTCAAATTCTGATAAATTGCCTTTAAAGTTTCAATGTTTAGGGTGAACTATTGCCATTCTTTTATTGCGCCTTGCTTGAATATGTTCTTTTTTTATGGCCATACTTCGATGTCGTCAACGATTGAAGGAATTTTTAAGGAGAGAATGGATGGTGAATTGTGTCGGGGGATTTGGAGAGACATACATTGGCAGTAGCAATAGCTCCATCAAATTGTACGATTTTCGTCCAGGACTACCGTCCGCGGTCAACAACAACCTGAAGTTACACCACATTTCAACCAAAAAATTATACAAAAATTTATTGTCTCTTAACTTTACGAAGATCTTCGATTGCCTCAATAAACTTGTTAGGCTGATATCCTCATTCTCTTCAAGGTTCCACCTGATTTGAACGATGATGGACAGGAATTTCGTCCCCCCGATTTAGACAACTGCTGGAGCGGCCATCCTGTCCGCGGAAGTATTTCAAGCAGCTAAAAACCTGGTTGTGCACATCTTTACATGACCAAATCGTAATGCTTTCATTGGGTTCAGTTAAGGCTATCATGCTCTTCCGCCTTTACTCTGAAATCCATCGTAATAGCAAACGAACACATCCACATCTTTTTCAAATTTCGTAGTCTTGATTATTTTTACTCATGCTTGCTTAGGAGATGACGAACCATGTGCGGGCCACAAGAAAGAAACTCCCTTAACTGCGCCAACTATCGATTGATCAGTCTTCTCAGCATCGCCTATGAGATCTTCTCTGCCGGTTTGTGTGAATGCCTGAAACTATTATACGATAACCTGATAGGGCCTTAGCAGTGCGTTTTCAGGCCGGAGAAGTCCTGAGGCTGGGATTGAAGCGGAAGCGAAGAAGAACACACAACATCGTAGTCTCGGACATCTGTCACTGTGACGGATTCACTATATGCTAGACTTCAAAGCCGGATTCTTAGCGAAGAGGGGGAACTTAGTGATGAAGAAGCTTCCCTTTGGTTTGAAACGTATAAAGGGTGATTTTTTATAAGCTTAAGGAAAGTTTAAAAAAAAAACACATAAAATTCAGAAAAATGCATGAAATCTTTATTTGAATCTATAGTACGCTCCATATAATTTAATGTTTGAAGATTATTTCATGCAAATGTTGACCTTGACTGCGCCTTAAATGGTCCATCTGCTTAGTCCAATTTTGGCACACTCTTTCCAACATTTCGGCCGGTATCGCACGAATAAATGCTTCAAAGTTGTCTTCCAATGCGTCAATTGAAGCGGGCTTGTCTGTATGGACATGAGCTTTAAAATAGCCCCACAAAAACAAAAAAAAAAATAGTCTAAAGGCGTTAAATCGCACGATCTAGGCGGCCAATTGACCGGTCCCGAACTTGAAATAAAATATTCACCGAACTGGCCTCTCAATAAGTCCATTGTTGCGCGTGCTGTGTGGCATGAGGCACCGTCTTGTTGAAACCACATGTCATGCAAGTCAAGCTCTTGCATTTTGGGCAACCAAAAATTGGATATCATCTCACGGTAGCGCTCACCATTCACAGTTATGTAACGATTCGCATCATCTTTGAAGAAGTACGGTCCAATGCTGCTACCAGCTGCTGCCCATAAACCGCACCAAACTGTGACTTTTTCAGGATACATTGGTAGCTCTTGCAATGCTTCTGGCTGATATTCACTCAAAAGTCGACAATTCTGCTTACTTACGTACCCATTGAGCCAAAAATGAGCTTCGTCGCTGAACGCAATTTTTCGGTAAAAAAGTGGATCTGAACTTTCTTAACAGAGCGCGCATTTTGATAATAAAATTCAATAATTTGCAAGCGTTGTTCGTTTGTAAGACGATTCATGGTTAAATTATAGATCGAACTGAAGATGTTTGACAGTGAAACAAAACACGAAACGTGATCTAAATGCTTACCCTTTATCATCGCCTCAAATCTTCGCCAATCTTTTGTATGATTTCCGCCATTAGTCGTTAGCTATGATTGCGGTGAGAGCATTGATCACCAGCACTCATTTAGTATCCACGGAATCAGTCACATTTGGACGATTGGAATACTTAGCTCACCAGAGAACTAAACATTATTTCTATAGTGTGGTTATACTCCGCTCGGCTACACTAGCTAGCAACATCGAGTGCTTAGACATGAATTCTGTAGCTATGAAGGTGGTCAAGTCCGAGACTTATTGTTTGAGAATTGTTGCCACCGCGACAGCTCAAAGCTGTGCGAAAATCAACAAATGTATACGAAACATATAAAAAAATGCGGAGCTTATCCACTTCCAATTGTCACACCTTGCAATTACTTTTTGTCGATAAGGTTATGTTTTTTGAAGAACACGAGAATTTTCCTCTGAATAATAACGCAAAATCTGCTTGTGTCCGAAGTCTACTTCCTTACTTGTCAGGGCGGCGACACCGGAAGTGTTCCAGCGTGAGCACTTACTGCATTTAATCCTGTGCACGCTTCTTTATCTTCATTCAAGGCCAAGCTGCATTACATGCGCGATGACTTGGTTGTACCGGCGGTTCGGCCTTCCTCTCCTTCTCGACGCATTAGGTTCGTATTCGAAGGACGAGCCAATGTAGTCGACAGGTTTTTGCCTTCCGGACTACATCCACATCCTGGTTCAGCTCGTGGAGATCGCGGTTGTGTCTTCACGTCCAATCATCATTTTCGCAGCCAGGACAAAGATTTACCTGACGCATAATTTTTCTTACGCAGGCAACAATGATCAGCTCTGAAGTTTTGCTTATCGTCCAGCTTTCAGCTTCATAAGGCCAGACTTGCAAAATAATTGATCCTTCGAGTCATGCGTTTTGACCTCAGTTGTTTCGCCAGACCGAATTAACATCGGTTGCCAAGGGTGGTTCTAC
Organism: Eristalis arbustorum; assembly: GCA_916610145.1. Classification (NCBI taxonomy): domain Eukaryota; kingdom Metazoa; phylum Arthropoda; class Insecta; order Diptera; family Syrphidae; genus Eristalis; species Eristalis arbustorum. Next base: position 12,755,573 of record OU744316.1, on the reverse strand, counting down.
GTCTGTACGCCACTGTGCTGTCGTTTGTGGAGTTAACACTTGACCCGAGGTAACACCCTTGCTTCAGTAGTATTTTAACCAAAAATGTTCTGGATGAACACTTGGGGTGTGTTTTGGTAACACATTTAATTGGTAAGTGCTTGTGGTCGGAATGAAAAAATCAGAAATCTATTTGGTTCACCAGTCCAATAAATTTCCTACCACAAAATCCACGCCATACTTCCTTAAGTCTAATATTAGAATCCAATATCTATGACAACCTTGACACAGATTTCCGATGAAAATGATTTATTCATTTACTCGCCCCACATTCCCGTCCGATTGACACCATTTTTCGCCAAAAAGCACAAACAGCAGAAGCATTTGTTTTTTTTCCGGGAGTATTCCTGCGGCGCGGCGTGGATACTTGGCATAATAAAGTACGTGTTGATATATGGCTTATGTTGGAGGATTTTTAATTGATTTTCTTTATTTGCCGAAGGCCAGCGAACACTAATTGATTCCGTGTGGCTTCTACGCGTCGTCCGCTTGGAATGAAATTATTTAGTGCCGGCAGGTATATTCGATTTTCTTTTAATTGAATGCTCTATAAAACAGAATATATGGGCGCTGACTTTATGGGGCTTGATATAGATTTTTTTGTTGTCAGGCAAAAAAATACGCAAATGCAACTTTCTCTTTGAATTTCTGGAACAGATCATAAAATTAGATGAATTATTGTTATTTATCTGAACTTGCTGTGAATTTATTTCTGTGTTTGGGTGTTACTAGAAAAATAGAGGATACTGAATTTTGCTTATGTATACGAATTCCTCTGGTTCATGCTTGGATGTGAGTTTTAACACCAAACACACCTTTTGGGGATCGCCTGCAAATTCAAAGAAAAGGCAGGCGGTTGTAAAAAATTGGAATGGAGTTCTGGGTCCACATCCACTCTTCAAAAAAATCGACTTATTAGCCCACAGATGAAGCAAAAGTACCTGAATTAGTCGTTTGTTTTTCGTTATTAAAGAGGTTTCTACAAGCTTTGTGAAAGCGGAACAGAGATTTGTCCTTTCTTCCGATCACTCACCTGTAATCTTGACTATAAGCGATAATTAAAGAAAGTGGAAGGTTCTCGGTACACCTTCCTTCCTCCAAACAAACAACAAAATTAACAGAGAAAGTTTTAGGTATGACTGTGAAGGAAATAGTTGTCTAAATGGGTCACTTAAAACACGATTAGAGTAGGAACTAGAACTTTAGGAGTTTATCAGTAATATCCCAAAAACCGCTTGGAAAAAATACTTCTCGCAGCCAGGGGAAATGAAACAAATCCTCCTCAGAAATAAGAAAACTTGCTCTTGAAAAAACGAAAGCACGCAAGAAGTAGCAGCAGTCTCGAGCGCCACCAATTTAAGACCAACCTAAATCGTCTGTGCAACCGCTTAAATAAGCTGTACAAGAAAAAAACACTACTTATAGTGAAGGACTAATAACTGAAGGATGTACATATTACTCATTTGGAAAGCAGTACCAAGAAGCACCAAATGTAGTTCACGCCAATCAGAAGAAACAATGATTAGTGCTCAAAGAGTGAGAGTGAAAACGCGAAACATTTCGTCCCTTTGATGGACAAATACTGGTCGACGAACAAAGTGTAACCGCTATAACCGACAGCTCTAGAATAGAATGCGTGTCGCTAATCAAACTCTGCTAGACATTGAAAAACCTAAAAATTTACAAAGCACCTTGATACGACTTAAAAACAAGGCAAACCTTGAAGAACTTGCCCAAAAAGGCGCTAATTAAACTCCTCTATTAATTAACGCTACTCTTAGGTTGTTGTATGTTCTATATTCATGAATAGTTGCGGAGATCAGACAGACAGATCGTACAGACCGAAGTCGATTCTGCCAATAATATCCAAAGTATTTGAAACACTCTTGTTAAACAGCGCCTGATACCTGACCATCAATTTGGTTGTCGAGCAAAACACTCGACAATTGAGCAGGTATACAGATTAACAAATGAAATTAAAATAGCTTTAGAGGAAAACAAAATCGAATCTACCGTCTTTCGAAAAAGTCTGGCATGAAGGCTTAAGCTTCTTCCAAAATGCTTATATTTAAATTCCTACCTTAATTAAAGTTAAACACTAATAATAAAATGTTTGGCCCTGCAGCACGTAAAGGGCCGGTCTCTAGCTTCTCAGCAATCACTCGTGCTGCTCTTGGTATTATTCTCAAACGAGTGGAAGGGACCTACAGTATTATGCCGACTCCGAAGGGGCAAGTTTGAGTAGCTTTTTCTGGATAGGAAATACTCGTTGAGCATTTTCAGTGACTCGAAAGTGGTGAGGCCGTAAACATTATTTTTCTCTTGTCGCTCAGGATCGAATCTACGACATCGATTGTTGTGGTCGTGCCACATACGCACAACGACACGGGCCACCACCATTTAGATTTAGGCATGGAACTGAATACACCAATTTAAGGAGATCCGCACAGGAGTCCCGCTAGGGAATGTACTTGGTCCAATATTATTCCTGCTGCACAACAGGGATATACCTCAAACTGAAAGTATACTTGTGGGTACATTTGCGGATGAAACAGCTATAATGGCAACAGGTAGTAAACTTGAGCCTGCAACTGAAAAACTTCTACGAGCTCTCGACAGACCAAAACTTTGGCAAATAGCTCCCAATAGTACCAACTCAACGCACATCAATTTTACTTACTTCATGAATTCTCTTCAAATGCCGTACACTAATGAAGTTAAATATCTTGGTATGACTTTCGACGCGAAACTAAGGTTTCGCTGCTTGGAAACTGCTCCAAGATAAGCAGGTATAACAAACTGCTGTAAATGGCTTTATCTAAAACCGATAAATGTTCAATAACATGGGCTTGGCTTTGAAATAACTCGGTTCTGTGCCCGTCCTCGTGAATGGTTCGATCGAGAATGCCTTCAAACGCAAATCCCTTAAAGCACCATGCTACCCTCGAATGCTTTAATCCATTTGACACGGCTTTTACCGGTATGAATTGAGAGTGTTTTTTTTTTAAATAAAACACTAATTATTAATGGGAAAGTATAAACATTTTATTTAAAGTATTGGCCATTGTTTTCTACACATTTTGACTACCTTTTTGCCATTTTTTGAATACCACGCCAATAAAATTGTTCGTCTTTTAAAGCAAACCAATCAGACACCCAATTTTCGACTTCTTCGTAGGAATCGAAGTGCTGCTCAGCCAATGCGTGTCCCATCGATGAAAACAAATGGTAGTCGGAAGAAACAAAGTCTGGTGAATACGGCGGGTGGGGTAGCTGCTCCAAGCCAAGTGTTTTGATTGTATCCTGAACCGGTTTTGCTTTGTGTGCAGGTGCATTGTCATGGAGCAAAATTACCTTGCCGTATCTTCTGGTTAAAATTGATCATTTGTTGTCGGTAGCGATCAGTATTAACGGTTTCACCAGGTTTTAGGAGCTCGTGGTACACCACACCTTTGTGGTCACACCAAACACACAGCATTGTCTTCTTGCCGAATCGATCTGGTTTTGCAATCGATGTTGATGGTTGTCCCGGATTAACCCATGATTTTTTCCGTTTAGGATTCTTAAAATATGGTAAATCCATTTTTCATCGCCAGTAACAATCCGATGCAATCCGTAGCACCGCAGCAAGTAACAGAGAACTTAAAGTTTTTCCAAAATAAAGTGGTATGGACTAGTGCGGTGGCCCGTAGCGTTGTGGCTATGTGCGTCGACCTCAAAGTCGACGTCTTAGGTTCGATCCCTGGTCCTTACGACAAAAAATATATATTCGCACGGTCCCACCGCTTTCCAGTGACTGACAATGATTCGAAGAGTACTTTTGTCTATAAAAAGCTTCTCAAACTTGGCCCTTCGGAGTCGGCATTGAAACGTAAAACCCTTTCTCTTGCTGAGAAGCTAGGCCATGGCCGTCTACGGGCTATATCGATACAAATATTATTATTATTGTTGTAAAAGCTCTCTAGTATATCAGGAATAGTGATGTACAAAGGATCATTACCGTCGACAAAGAATTAACAAACTCCGCTCGGAAGTTAAGTATCTGACTTCATGGTCATTGTAACCACGCCAAACTTTGGACATGAAACGTTCAGATGCCGAGTCCAATGTACGACTCATGACCGTTCGACTTAGCGCACTAACAATAAACCGACTTAATTATGGTAATGGCAGTTGATTTTACCGAAAACCTACCTACAGCACGCGAGAACATTTTGAAAAGAAAACTGCTAGATAAGGGATCTTAGTTGTAGTACATTACCAATTGTACGCGGAACACGTAGTGTCTAGCCAAAGATGTTCACAAAGCAAAAAAACCAAAAATCAGTATACAAACCTCCAGCCCTTGAAGACCATCAACATCTCCGCCACCTGCAAGCAGCCTTCACTTTCCTTCTCAACCCCAGTCATCCCTTACATCACACCTCTCACACCATCTATTTACACTCAAATTGAAAATAACTTCTCACATTCCAACGTGCGGGATTTGCAGATTTAATACCTACCCATCAGGCCACCTCCGACGACGTCTGATTCGTTCCGTTTTATCGGTTCTGAATGAAAACAAATATCCTCCTCCGCTCCGTGTTCACGTCTCGTTGCGGCATTTGACTTCACAAACATCCGGGGATTTCAATAAACACCTCGTCGTCTAAGTCGACCTTAATGGCCAATAAAAGTGGAATCTGTGCACAATTCCACTTGGATAATCCTTTCGATTTTAAAATATTTTTCAATTTCCACCCCTCACATCACGGAGGACACGGTTGTCGTGGAAAGGATTTTCCCTTCATCGACCGTGTGCATGTTTTGCACACGCTCGGTGCAAATCCTTTAACTCGTACTTCGAATCGAATTCCGTACAATTGTGACAAATTTGTTTGTTTGGCAAGAACTTTCGTTTCTCTCCTTTTCGCCTTCCTTTCTGTGCTTCTTCGGCCGTGGGCGGGGGTGGCAAGTCTTGGGGGTGTGTTGATTCGTGGCATTGATACTCAGTCTATAAAGTCGGCTTTGCTTTGGGGGATCCGGATGAATGATGCTGCCTCTCCATCGGCAAGAGCAAAGGGCACTCGATTGTGCAGAGTAATTAAGACTCATCCTTCTTTCCAATCAATTAACTACCAATTAATCATCGTTGCGCCGTTTGTTTATGCAGATATCTAGATCTGTCTATTCTTCGAATTGTCACAGACAAATTCATTCAGAGGGAGGGAGGAGATGGATTATCCCACGAGGAGATAGTCATATTGTGCAGCTGTTGGGGAATACACAAGCCCTTTTGAATGTCAACTGCGGAGCAGTAACTCGATTATTTTCTACGTCTTAAGCATCCACTGTTTTCCCACCTGCGTCGCAAGCAACCCACCTCATACAATTTTTCGCTTGTCATCCTGACGCTGACATCCTCTTGTGATCACCGCCTTCGCCTTTAACTCGACCACCACGGCAGCGCCACGATGAAGCTGTCGCCATCGCCAACCATGGGGATGATGATGAAAATCACTGCTCTAGGTACGAGGTGGATAGTTTCGTCGTCACCACATCATTATTTCGGATTGAGACATTCATCTAATGGGTGTCCTCATGGCGGTGCAAAGTATTTCTTAACTTTATTAAGATTAATGAGGCCAAGCGAGTGAACTGCTGTGCACAGTCATTCTGGGTGTAGTGACAGTTTTGAGGTTCAGAATGTTTCACCAAGAGTTGAGGGACAATTGCAAAGACTTTAAAACAAAGGTAAGTGGAAAACTGCATTGTCATTGGGATGATTGTTTGAGATTACATTGATGTCTTGACTTTCAAGGGGGGTCATTACAAATTAGAGGAATGTCTTTACATTTTGAGTGTGTGTAGAGAAGGTGCGTTATCTTGAGTTAAGGACGCAATAGTAAAGAGAAAAAACTGTGAAGTTTAAAAGAAAGTCCAAAATTAAATTTAGAAAAACTTTGTTTATGTCCGCTTTTGTCAAAATGCTGAAGGCAGCTGACTGACCGTAGTATTTGGAAAAGAACAAACATATATATCATTTTCAGCAGACTACCCCTTAAGTATACAATAGCGAGATCAATGAGGGCAGTAAATGATTTTAATGACATTCTGTAGCCATTTACATGCATAGACGAAACTATTTGTTCTCCCAGCAGGACTTGATCACTCGAGACTTCTGGTGGTTTGGGTTCATGTTTGAAATTAAATTAAAATGCGTTGGCGATGTTCAATATAGATCAACTGCAGTTAAAATATCTACTTCATCCAAAGCAAATTTCCATCAGTTCGCTCAAGCTTTCATATAAGGGAGTTTAATGAGGGATGATGGATCAGAAAGGCTAATGTATATGGTAAATGCCGGGATCAATCCAATTCAATCAATTTCGACACAGATGAGCGCCTTGAATGACGACCTACCCAATGAGACTGAATGTCGCTTGTAGTTCTTGCGCATTCGGATTATTTCCCGAATACACGAGCTCGGTCTTCTGAGTGTCCTGTCTTCGATCTTAGTTAGAGCGACGTCTTGCGTGTGTTGCGGAATTTTCCGTTTTGAATGTACTTCGGGTATTAATATAACTAATCATCAACCGTCTTTTGATGTTTTTCTTTAGCCACCCGATCTAGTTCGCAATGATGACCAGCTTCTTCATCCCGTGCAATCTTTTGAAGAATGCAGATTGCATCGTCTTCCATCAGCACAGCGCTAGACCACACAAATCTTTGATAACTCGGCAAATAATGGGAGAGCTTGGCTGTGAAGTTTTGATGCATCCACCATATAGCCGTGACCTTGCACCATCGGACTACCATTTGTTTCGGTCAATGCAGAACTCCCTTAATGGAGTAAAGTCGGCTTCAAAAGAAGCCTGTGAAAATTAGTTGTCGCTGTTTTTCGCCTAGAAACCACACAAGTCTTACACTAGTGCAATACTGTCTCTTGTACAAAACTGGCAAAAGTTGGTTTACCAAAATGGTACATATTTGATTCAATAAAGTTCTACCACCCATTAATATGGATGGCGCTACAGCCCCTAAAAGGCAGCTAGCTTCTCGGCAACCACTAGTGTTGTGCGAGCTATTGTTCTTTCAAGGTTGGAAGGGATTTTTATGAAGCCTCCGAACTGCCATGTTTGAGAAGCTTTTTCTTAACAGAAAATACTCTATGAGCATTGTCAGTAACTCGAAAGAGGTGGGGCCGTGAACATTACTTTGTCGCACAGAGCAGGGATCGACGCACATAACCACAACGCCAGAGGCCACCACCTACTTACTTGGTGCAGCCTCGTTAATCAGGATCCGTAAGCACAAGTGCCATTCCGGTGGGTGTCGGGGTTATACACAGTAAGAGAAAAAATTATAAATCAAAATGGAACCCAAGCTATATGCTTACACAATGGTCTTGCCACGATAGTACATGACAATATGAAACGCGTTACAAAAGTTTATGAGTTCAAACTGACACATAATTGTTAACTAAAGCGAATGCAATTCCTGTTCAAGATGTTTGGCGACAATATGAGTGCCAAGCCGGATTACCGAGATAGCCGTTGTCCGACTTGATGGGGATCCACTCAAGCAGCGCCAAACAAGACAATTCAGACGGCCGGATGCATTGTTTTACAAAAATCACTGCAAGTTCTGATGGTACCAAGTTCCAAGTGTGCACGGACGGACTGAACAAACCGTCCTCTGTGGTAAGCGCTGTCACAAATGATAGAGTGAATCTCCGACAGAGCCATCGGACATAGATCTGTTGGGAAGCCGAAAGGCATTACTAAATTTAGTTTTTATTAGCTTAGAGTACCCGTATAGGGTCAGTAGGTTAGATGTAAGAACGTTTGTCAAGTTAGTAAAGCTAGTTTTAAGCAGTTTTGTCTAGCATGTAAGTAAATGAATTGAAAAATAAAATAAAAATGAATAAAAAAAAAAAAAAAAAAATAGATCTGTTGGGTGGTGTTGTTACTAATTCTGCATTGACTTCAGAATGAACTGGCTTTTGCCGAAGCCATAGATGACGAAGCAGATGCGTTCAATTGTCTACTAAACCGACTCGACTGAAGACTCGTTCTGGTGATGATAAATGAGTGTTAAAAAAACGTCTACCATGGAATGTATTAATGGCGGAACTCAGATACAATTCGAAAGGAATCTCAATTGGGGAATCTCAGGTAATCTCTTATCCAACCAGGTGTTAGTCGCAAGAAGTGCAAAGGCTAATATGAGATTTTCTCAAGCACTGTGTCATACACACATGCAGCGCGTGTGAACATACCACATAGATGAGAATAAAATATAATGTACCCAATATCTGCTCTGCGAATGCCCAGCTCTAGCAAAACAAAAGATGCCTGAGCCTAGGAAAGCACTTCTGCCTTAGAAGTGTTGAAATGAAAATCTCTCTAATGCAATTTTTTCGGCAATATCCAGAATAAGAAAACGTCCTCTTCTTAGGATTACAGCACTCCATCCAAACACCATTCAAAGAAAAACCTTCAAGACATATCTCACGTCCTTGCGACGGACCGGACTTTGTCAACCGGTCTAATAAAGTATCTTCCATTCCATTCGCCTTCAATTGGCCTACGCTAAAAAAAGATCAATCACTGACCAGTTTTAACTGCAAGGAAGTGCGAATATATTAGTCTTTACTGGACACTGTGCCGTACTTGCAAGTCACATACCTTTTGCAGGATATGCCGAGGTCAGGAGTAAATATTATCTATCCAATATCTGCTCTGCGTACGTGTAGTTCTAGCAAGAAGAGACGTCACGGCATGGGAAAGTACATAATTTAACTGGACGTCGTGAGCTGTGTCGAAATGAAAAACCTCCTTACGTCAGTCTTAGGAGAGTCACGCCTTAATATAACACCACCTTTTAAGGGCACCAAGGTCCCAACATGTTTGACAAAGTCAGCCACTGCCACCAATCTCTGAGCACGCGAGATATACCTAGATCAGACTTCCCTGATTCTCCTGGGATAGAACCTCATATGTATTTCTGATTGTTCCAGAATTGGGTATGGCATTTATTGGGTCATTTTAAACAACTTTAAGTGAATCTAAACAATGAAAGTAGTTCTTGCCCCTTTTTTGCTTGGACGTCTGCCTATCTATTGCCCTGGGTTTCTTAGCCTGGCATCCATATCAATTTTAACCCCTTTCCAGCGCCAGATCAGCGTGTCAAGTGTTTTACTCCATTTCTAGACAGCTCTAAAGTTAAACGTGAAGCTGATTTGTGATCTGATTACTGCCCGACTGATCTGAGAATTTTGATATTTGTAAGTAAACAGGTAAGTAACACTAACAGTGTCTAGGGAGAGGTCTGTGGTCCCAAAAGTGTCAGATCCTACCAAACTTTCTGATTTCGACTCGTGTGTGAACCATCTTTGGGCGTCCCGGTCGACTGGTCCATTTTTTTCCTTTGGGTATAATGATTTTCTTTTATTTTTTTTGTTACGAAGTTCTAAGTATATGGAATACACAAAAACCCATGATTTACCACAGGATTACACCACTCAATCGAAACACCATTCAAAGAAAAACCCTTAATTACAACAATCCCATCACTTTCAATCCCCCACCAAGACTTATCTCGCGTCTTTGTCTCATTGTCAACCGGTTTAATGAAGTGTCTTCCATTCCATCCACCTTCGAGCGATTTTCGGTGAAAAGACCTGCCTCCAGCCAGACACTCACTTCCTTTTGCGAAATTGTCAAGTGGAAAGTAAAGTAATTAAATACGAACGTAGCAACGTGGTAGGTAATTATTTTTACACGTTCCAAGACGTGCCGGGTGCGATGACGCCAAGGCAACCTGAACAAGCATATGCACATGAGGAGCTCATGTGACTGCGCCGAGCGACGTGTTGATTAAGTGCCAAACAATAACAGCAATTACAAAGGCGCCCCCCTAAGAGGATAATCATAAAATAACAAGGAATTTTAAGCGGATGTGTTCGTGTGGTACACCCAATTGGGTGGTTGTAACAAGCGCGCGCTTTGGTAATTAACGGTGGTTGCAATTGTGGGGAACAAGTAGGTTTTGTTGATTAGCCGACTGAGCTGCGCGGGTGGAGATGTGTGTATTTTTGGTTTCATTTTCGATTTGTGAGCTCTGTCTGGAGATGACGGAATTAAGGTGGAGATGAAAGATATGGTATCAGGGGAGGAGGCGCTGCAGGGAGAGACTTGTAGGAAGTGGTTAACAAACAAATGCGTACCTATCCTGTTCTTGCCGACGGGCTTCTTTTAATTTCCAACCGAAAATGGAAGAGTTTCATTCTAACGTGAAAAGGAGAGCTTAGTACATACTCATATGGTCCGCCGTTGGGCGACATTTTAAATATTGTTAACCATCCAGCAGAAATTCTGTCGTGGTAGATATGGGCGATATTGATTCCTGATGTAATATCTGATAAATAACAAGACCACATCGGAAAGCCAAGCCAAGATAAGGTATGGGCTCAAGCTCATAAAAATGAAGCAGTCCGGCGTCTCCGGAGAAAAGTTCTAATTGATTATAACCGCTATTCTAAATTGAAGCGATGATCACTTAAATCGTTTGTGGAACTCTCCGATATCTGGTATTAAGCAGCCGCTTAACATATTGCTCACTAGAGGGCAGAGAAAAAGGAAGAGCAGCGTGGCTTAAGAAGTCAGACGTATTTGGGAGACAGTAGTTCTGTTACTAACATCACCAAGCAACTTGTTGGTGGCAGGAGCATTAAACAACACACGGTGATTAGAATGCGCTGACTAGATGGAAGCTGGGACATTTTCAAAAATATAAAGCTGAAAAAAAAAAAGAATTCTATAAATTTGAGTTAGCTGCATCTAATGACATCAAAATCTCAATTTCGTCTTAGATCAACTTTAGCCTATAGACGTGAAACGTGAGACAAACTACAATCAGGGACGGACAAAATTGGGCGCAGCGAGAATAACACAAGAACTACGGCTTTAGTAGGCGTAGCTGCGCATGATACACAGAATACAAGGAAATATATCCATTTGAGTCAAAGCAGTGTGTCGTCACTAGTGTACATATTCTGTGAGAGACGACTTTTTCTCATATAATGGAATTAAATTCCGTACAAAAATACTAAAAATGATGTTATTCTCTTCTTTGCTTTGATAGCTACGGGTACAACTTCGCAATGAAATTATAAGCAATTTTCTTTCTTAAGCAATATGTAGCCGAAAGGAGTTTCTGGACAAAACAGAAAATAGTTGCTGGACAAAACCGAAAGGGTTCCTGGACAAAACCGAAAGGGGTTTCTGGACAAAACCGAAAGGGGCTTCTGGACAAGACCGAAAGGGGCTTCTGGACAAAACCGAAAGGAGTTTCTGGACAAAACCGAAAGAAGTTTCTGGACAAAACCGAAAGGGGCTTCTGGACAAAACCGAAAGGAGTTTCTGGACAAAACCGAAAGGGGTTTCTGGACAAAACCGAAAGGAGTTTCTGGACAAAACCGAAATGGGTTTCTGGACAAAACCGAAAGGGGCTTCTGGACAAAACCGAAAGGGGTTTCTGGACAAAACCGAAAGGGGTTCCTGGACAAAACCGAAAGGGGTTGCTGGACAAAACCGAAAGGGGTTTCTGGACAAAACCGAAAGGGGTTCCTGGACAAAACCGAACTTTTCTGATCCGCATGATCTGCTAGAGAGGTCGCGGGGGTAAGACACACACTAGAGATCTCCATTCCCCTCACAACCAAGCGAGCTTTTAAGCTTGGTCCAACCACCACATCCTGGGTCTGCTCACGCAAATCTTATAAAATCATTACGAAAATGCTTGCGACTCAGTTATCGTTTTTTTTTACGGAAAAACAAGGTCAAATTAAAATTACAGTCGTTGTTCATAGTTTTTAGTCTATTTGCCATAATTATGCACGTGGATAGTATCTACGTGAATTATATGATGTATAAATTAATGTGTATATAAGAAGAAGAGAAAGTAATATGGTATTTTTGATTCATCTACCCGAGCTGAGAGCTTCACAATATCTACATTTTGTCAGGGTGAAGCTATTTCGTGGACATGTAAGCTTTCTGCATTTACCACATGCTTGACACATATCTTTCCACGCGATCTTATTTTAGAGAAAGATCAAGTTCGATTCTTGTCGTATATCGTACAAAGAAGAATCTCTATGCATGTCGAAACGAGCGCTATGACTTTTCCCTTTGCATGGACCAAAGCGTGCGGTTGCATTCGGACCAAGTTCAAACACTACTTCAACGCTTTGAGCTATTCGTGCACATCGTCATTTTGAAAGTATATGAGAAGTTCTTGAAGTACTGAGAGTGACGTGAGGAAGTTTTCCTATTAAAAGTCGTGTTCTTCTAGTTTTTCTAGTCTTGGCTGGTACATAATAACCGTTTGGAGGCTAGCGTTGAGTTAGCGTTTTTAAATCGAAAGGTAGACAGAGGTTAGATGTGCAACTCTGAGACGCGAAAGGTATATGATTCGTAATTTTCCTAGAGTTGCAAACACAACCGGGTGCAGCAATACAAAGAGTGGCAGAGGGAACAATTGCCCATAAGAAATCAACGTGGTGTGTAGCAAAATGTATAACCAATTCAAAACAAGGACCTTCACCACAATTTCGGCAAGTGCTCAGCAGAAATATGTATTCACTTCCATTTGTGAGCAGCTACATCGTTCACCAGTTTCATGACGGCTTAATGATTACCTCCAAATAATAGTCAGTAACTGAACAACTCTTCTAACTCCGTTTTCAAATGCAAAAACAACCCAATAACAGCTCCAACTCCTAGCTGAAGCAACACAAAATGCTCCCGGACTAAATAAAATTCCCAGGTATCATTACAAAAAAGAATTGAAAACAAAAATAAAGATTCTCATTGACGCAACCTGAATGGTGCACCTGTCATGCACCGCATCGGTGATGTCTCGCATTCTGTTGAACGTTATTTTTAAATTCCATCATCGGTGTGTGTGAATTCCGTCACGGATTCCTGACAACACCTTTAAAGTGTAAATTATCCATTTGTCTATTTTCGAAATTGGATCGCTGACAGGTTAAGTAGTACGTGCTCAATAAAATCCCACCCCTCAGCCGATGCCACGGACGGCCGCATATCCCACGGCAGTGTGTCCTCATCCACACGAGAGGTGGAACACACTAATAATAGCTTCTGACCAAAAACGCAGGTGCACGTGATAAATTTCTACCGAAATTGCCTGATAAGCTTATTAATTGCAAGTTGTGCAGCCAAATGGGTTAATTAACGCTTTCGAAATTTGGCGCCATTAGACCTACACATCCGGTGGTTCGTTGGAGTGGGGCGGGTGGAGAGTAGGGTGGAGTGGAGGTGGTCCTAATGGAACTGGAAGTGATAGCGTCATTAAAGTGGGTGGCCGGTATTAGGTGACAGACTGTAAGTGCGTACATGACGAAGCATAAATTATGGAGCAGTTCATTAATAGTTCAGTGGATGAGAGGAATTGTTTCAGTGACAGGTCTGTCCTGGGAATTTCGTGGGGGCAAGGACGTTGATTGAAAGCTGCCATCATCATCTGATTGTTTTTGTGTCATGGCATGCTGGTCTTTTAAAGTGAGGGGCTAGAAGCTGGGTGATTGTAAACTTGTGTGACGCTAGAAAAGTTTGCCTAAACTGAGAGTGTTCAACACGTGCTTTTGCTCTTTAAATTATCAGTAAAGTCAAATACACCAATTTTCATGGATTCATTCAGGAGGTAGGCAGAATGTCACAGACATCTCAAGCAAGCTTTAAGACGTCATTGGAATGTTTGAGAAGTTTGGACTACAGAAATACTTGCGAGAGATAGTTGTCAAAAATCGTCTATAAAACAGGTTCCAATATAGAGCCTTGTGGAATACCTAATTTTTTTTCCATGCTATTCTGATACTGTAACCTTCTGCTTAGGTTGTGTTTTAATTTTCTGTCTTCTTTCTTTTGTTGGTCAAGGAAAAGGACCTTAACTATGTCCGTGGCTGTACGAACGTATGCACCAGAGGGTATATGCTGTGTACCATTTTGATAGTAAGTCGCAAAGATCGGACTGTAGGAAGAATTCATAGCTCAGGGCATTATGCTTTCTGAAAAGCATAAAAATAAGTTGATCTGTCCTGTTTAAGTTTGCCTCGTTGTACAGGACCTCTTTGGGATTGTTCTTCTTGCACTTAGACTCACAAGTCCAAAAGTACTGTCTCTTGAACAACCTCACCTATTCCATGATGAAAATGTTGAACCACAATGGACAACTGAACAACCGTGCGCCGAAATTGGCCAAATGATGCCCTCATGTAGCAGATTACCTTCACTTTGGTAATGGCTGTTGTCAGCCCCTGGGCCACAGGAATGCCTATGATTCGACTGAGGGCCTCTCAGGATGGAAAATCAACATTTAAATTATGACCTAGTCTCGACATCAGTGAATACAGTCATTGCGTCTTTATGCATTCATCTTTCCATTCGATGAAACTAGCCTCTATGAAACCCATCCGAAGGTTATGTGAGCACGCGCGCAATTCCATTGCTCCAATGATGACAGATTATGTAAAAGTTCCATTAGAAATCTCCTCATGTGTGTACTTCGACCTGGGCATTTATCTAATCATATCGGCATTCGAGTTCACATTTCTCAGATATATTTGAGGAAAGCCAAACTTAAGATCCGCTTAAAGAAAAACCCGTTCACACGAATCAATGTAATGAGTAATCGAAAAAGTCTTTTCGTAATTTGTCAATAGATGTCGTTGGAGTCTTCTATCTCCAGTGCTACCAATCGCATTGTGTCATACCATATGATGTTGGAAAGGTGACAGTTTAAGCTTCATTTTACCAAACAAATTAAATTCGGAGAAGTTGAAAAAAAATTACAGGTGTTCAAAAATGGGTGAAAGTAATGAAGAAATTCGCTACTGGTCGACCTATCGTTGAAAATGTTAAGAAATTTATGGAAAATATTGACCAGCACCGTCACATAAGCAGCCATGACATCGTCAAAGAACTAAACATGCATAATCAAACGGTTTTGAAATTAAGCGCTTTGGAAGTTTTGAATTGTTGTGGGATCTTTCAGTCCTTTTTCTAGTCCTAGTCTCATTTCTCTGCAACTGAAGAACATACTCGAGCACATTGACGTTAATTTGGTATGTCATCTATGTAGAGTCGAACTAAGAACAGATCCTTGTTTGTGTGGTAAGCTCAGCATAAACTCTAAAAAATGTAGTCAAGCGTCACAGGGTCGACAGCTTTAAATCATAAACCGTATCGAAGGGGGAGTTAAAATAGACAAAGAAGACATGTGCATCAATGTTGCCGTAAGGTGTTACAGGAAAGGTCACTAAATCCTCCCTAAAAAGACGCAAGATATGATGAGCATTTTAAAAAGTCAGAAGAACGAAATTTTCACTGCGAACGAAAAAAAAAATCAATAAAAAAAAAACAGAAAACTAATTCAGGCGTTATATTATACAAAACAAATTACAAATTTAGATTTCCTTAACGAAGCATTTTTGGATGACAAATTTTACTTGTATTTTTCTTGATTTCTGATGAGCATTCTTGAGTTCAACGTTTTCGCTGACTATTATTTCTGAACTCGTTTTTATTGGTTCATTATTTCCACTTCGGCATTGCAGTTCAAGCAAGTGGAAATAATTCTTTGTATGTAGTTTCGCTATCTTGAAACGCTTGCCTTTTCAAGAAATTAATGGTCGTTCATTGCTTTAAAATGTGTTCTTTGTCCTAAAACATGTTCTTGGAAATAATCACTAGACTCTAACTAGGATTTTCTGTTGAGAAAAAATATTTTTTTCCTGAAAATTCCACTAGATATAGCTACAAAGCCACTAAAACGATTACCCTAAAATGCATATTTCATGTACATCAATCGTCATCAATAGAAATATTATGTGTTGTTGTTGCTCAGAACAGTGAACGAAGATCCTCTTGAATAACACTTACTAGGATGTTGGTTTTTAATAAAGATAACGGCAATATTTGTTGTATTAGTAGATACTATTTAAAGAACTAGATGGAAAGCCCATACGACAGGAAAAAGAAAAAAGTGCCATTCACTAAAAAAACAAAAAATAGTAAAATTCGAGTCAGATTCGAACCCAGACCTTGCAATCGAAAACAGCAGTATTACAAGCACAGGTTGTGCTTTTGTACTAAATCCTGTTATATGACGCTACAGTTCTTGGTGGATCTGAGCCTCAATCAACAAACCTCTCTGCAAAGCGTGATCGGTATGGTCCTTAACCGAGTTTGTCTCTCCTTTGTGTTGTCTAACAATTTCGTAGTCAAGGACTCTTCTGGTCGGAGCTGAGTTGTTCAGCCGTTCATCATAGCCCAGCTACCTTAGGCGATGTATGTAGCCACAGACGACTGGAAGTTAATGGAAGTTAATACAAGCAATGACACCACCGAGGAGATAAAACGGAGGATCACGTTGGTCAGCCGCTGTATTTTTGCACTCGGAAGGATTCCGAGGAATAAAACCATCTCGCAAGGAACCAAGACATCCCTATATAAGACCCTGATAGTCCCAGTCCTGCTGTATGGCGCAGAAGCATGGACACTAAATAAAGCGGACAAGTATATTCTTGGGCGCTTCGAGCGAAAAGTCCTCCGAATTATCTTCGTTCCCGTATGTACGGATGGTGTTTGGAGGAGGAGACTGAACGACGAGCTGTACGGCCTGTACAGCGACATCGACCTGGTCAAACGAGTTCGAATCTCTCGTCTCAGATGGCTAGGTGACGTCGAGCGAATGGACATCAATGCTCCGACCGGAGAGTCTTCGACTCCAAAACCGAGGGACAACGCGTTAAAGGCTAACCCATGCGACAGGCAGAATGTACACAAAACAAAAAAAGTGGACACAGTATAGAAAATAGAACTTTCAAGCAACAGCAACAGTACTACAAGCACATGTTTTGCTTTAAGATTAAGTTTTCTTATATGACGGTACAGTCCGGGATGGATCTGAGCCTCAACCAACAAGCCTATCTCTAAAGCGTGATAGTCGATTTCACAAGTTGGTTGAGTTAGGGAGCTCCACCTTAGCCCAGATCGTCCGAAGACCGAAATTTTGGATCGGAGCGGTGTTGTCCAGGCGTTCAACATGGCCCCATCACCTTAGGCACTGTACGTACGACTTTTCTTATGTCGCTGTGCAGCCACTACAGTTTATGGTTATCTTCTCCTTTAAATGCCACCACCGCAAACTGGACCAACGACATCACGTAGAATTTTTCTCTCGAAGAGACCAATGACTTCTTCAGCCGTTCTTGAGATGGTCCGTGACTCCTCACGATACAGCAGGACTGGGCTGATCAATGTCTTATGCAAAGTCACCTCGGTCCTTCTACATTCGATTATATTATCGACTTAAATGCCTCTTGAGAACATAGAAACAGCGGCAGGCAATAGTTATTCTGTGTTCCGTCTCAGTACTGATGTTTCTACTTCCGATTACTGCATGCCAGAGGTAGACAAAGTCCTTAACCACCCGTAGATATAGCTGCCCAGTGCAATGCTCTGTCCACGAAGTCGATGTGATACACATGTTACTTCTTAAGGACAATTCGCTATTCTCTTCCAACATCAAAGGCCAACCTACAGGCTTTTGATTTCAAAAACTTAAGCCCCGCTCATTTTCGCAAACGTTCCTTAACTCTTCCAAGTTAATAAATCATCCTTCCAGTCATATCTTTCTTTAAACACTAAAACATCCTTGTTCGAAGCGTGAAAACATATGAAAAAGTGACTGTTGCAGACCTTAAGTCCGTAAATCATCCATCAAACGTGCACAGTACACAAGTATGTACAGCTCAACAGTTCAGCAGTTCATTCCGAATGAACTGTTCTGTTCTATTTAAGCGTAAAGCCAGCACAGATTTTATTCCGGTGCGGGCTTTGCGGCGGCCGGGGGACGGCAGGAGTCGGGTTAAAGTGTCAATGCAGATTTTCCGCTTGGTTAGCGAAAAGTCCCCTTGACAAAGGTTCGCACAAGTTCACAATCCCTACACATAAGGTAGCAGGTGCGTTCAGCTCTGAAATTGTTGTCATTTACTTTCACTGGCAGCGCCCACCGTTCGGGTGGTAATTTATGAGCAGGACAATGCCGTGACACTCTGCCGTGTGGCGTGTTTGTGTCTCTGTGTGTGTGGGTGTGTGTGTAGGTGGCTAAACCCTTTTGTGAAATCATTCATGGCTGAAGCAGATAAAAACATGGTCAGCACAATTCTCATTCAATTTGATGGGAAGGGTTCGATTTGAAAGTTGTGCGAGTTTGAAGGGAGCCGGAAGGTGTCGGAAGTGGATGAGTCTTATGGGTAGTGAAAGGAAAAAGGAGGTTTTCTCGTGATTGAATGTGGAAACTTTGGAGCATGGTTAAGTGAACATATGTCTGCTTAGCGATATGTTTGTCTCCAGGTGCATCAATAGTTAAAAAAATGAGTGTCGTACTTCGTGGCTCAAAAAGGAGATGAACTGTTTGGTAAATGCTTTAAGACAGTTTTCTCTTAGAGAAATAGAACAATGTTCGTGTCTTGAAATTTAAAAGTCCGTGTGAAGACAGTTGTGCGTAATCGCAGTCCAGCTGGTCGTAGGAATGACCTTCTAATAAATGAGAGGCTCTGTATGGCCATATTCCGGTGGCAGACTGGAGTTACAGATAGATCTATACCGATTTGGACTCACTCCAGTAAGAAAGGGATCATGATTTCAATTACTCATTGAACCAGTTTATCAATGCAGTGGGTACGTTAATTGGTTAAGGTCTCTTGTGAATTCTGTGGAATGGGTGGGTATTGTCACAGCACAGCATGGCATACTGTTTCCTGGTCATGTCTAATCGCTACCGAAGAACTGCTGATAGCTCTGTGTATCGCTGCGATAATGAGCATTTCCGTCAATTAGCAGACAGACAATTTTCTTTTCCTTTGCGTGGCGCTACAATCCGAAGTGGACCTAGGCATCAGTCAGCATTCCTCTCCAACTAGCATAGGCGCCTTCGGTTTCGTTTCTGATTATGATCTCTTTCTAGCTGGTTACGCCATCGTACGCTAGGTCTTCCTCTGCCGCGATGTCCCTCATGGCTTCCAATATTTTCCGAGTTGGAGCGATAGTCTCCATTCTCCTGAATTCGTTTGACTAGACCATTATCGTGTACATCACATAGTACTAGTAAGTAAAGGAGTTTGTCTACCTCGGGGCAAACGTTAACTCCACAAATGCCATCACAGTGGATATTGAACATAGAGTCACTTTCTGCAATCGAAATACTAAACTTAGTATTTTTGCCAGTTCTGCTTTATGGGGCTGATAGCTGGACTATAAGCAAATCTGCAGAGCTGATTCTTGGTGCCTTCGAAGTATTTGGTCCGGTCTGAGAGAAAGGTGAATGGAAAAGAAGACACAGCAGTGAACTCTACTAGCTGTACCAGAGTGCTGATGTAATCTTGGTTCGATAAGGACAGGGAGACCGAACTATCTGTATTTAACGACTGGTAGCAGCTTGCCCATGGCCGTCAATGATGGGGGGCAGCAATTGCTCAGGATCGGACCCTCCATGGGTAGCCGCCCTGACAAGTAACCTTCAAATAATTTCAGTAGAATTTACTAATTTTATTATTATTTTCGGGAAGCAGACGTCTACTAGGCGTGGTACAGAGCCGGGGAGATTCTGCAACAAGCTCGGTTTCTTCGGATGTGGACTTGCAGTTAGTCACACAAGTAAGTACACAATGAACAAACGCAAAAGAAATTTGTAAAAAAAAAATTGAGAATGTCATAAATTATCTACAAACCATAAATTCTTGGGGTACCCTTTTGTCTTGATAATGGCAGACAACCGGCACGAGGGCATTGAATTTACCAAGTTTGAGGTAACATGTGGTCCGATTTTTGACCATTCTTCCTGCAGGACACGTTTTGATGTGATGTTTGCTAATTTTTCCCTCCAAATGTTCCCATAGATGTTTAATCACATTCAAATCGCATTATGAAGCAACCACTCCTTGAGCAAAAACGAAGTGACTTTGCTAGAGTCGTCGGAAAACAGTCTACACGACAACACGTCCGACAATGGACTTAAGCTGTTGCACTTCGTGACGGGGCGAAACCTTTCTGTAGCGAGAACGCGTTTCCCTCACCTCAACATTCACAAAGGGACCTGGCGGTCCTTGCTTAAATGATCCCTCTAGGCATAATCTTCCGACGCTATTGTGTAGGTTTGCTGTTGAGTATAGTCAAATGCACATATCGATCCATGATTTCGTCAATAAAGACCAAATTTCCAATCCCAGAGGCTGCCATACACCCCCAAACCATAACCAGTCCACCATCGGGTATGAAGATACCAGCCATGTACTGTGGAAGTAGCTCCACATTCCTTCAAACTTTACCACGCCCGTCTGAGCCATGGATATTGAAATTGCTTTCATCCCCAAAAATTACGGTATTCCAAGAAGTTCAAGGAATAGGTAGTCAGCCGGCTTTAGAAGAGGCCCACACATTGGGACAAGTTGGGGAATTTATATTCCCTGATGACGACGACTAGATTCGTTTTCCATCTAGAAAGCATTGTTCAGTCAATTTTTCTAGTTTAGAGAGGTCCCGCGGCAGACCATTTATAATTGCAAACGTAATACTACAACCTTGCCTTGCTTGCAACCTTTCCTTTCTAATCTCACCGAGCTTTGAACTTGTCGGCCACTTGTGCTATGATTACAGGTAGGAGAGTTCGTGGTGTAATCAAGTCAATGTCACTCCTTAGACAGTCTTTGGCTTTCAAAATGGTTCGTAATAGGTAATGTTGGATCGCCAATGTTGATCAGATGCCAGCATGCATATGGTTACTTCGATGGTATGGGCTTGTTAATGTATGTTTTACTCTCATTATATCAGTCGGCTGGCGTTGTGGGTATGTGGTTACTTGAACCACGACGACTAGCCTCGATTCATTTTCTGTACGAAAAAAATTATTTTTGACGTCACCCCTCTTTCCAGTGACAGTGAGCATTTCCTGGCTAGAAAAAGCTTCTTAAACATGGCCGGTCGGAGTCGGCATAAAACTGTAAGTCGCTTCTACGAACAATAACACGCACAACACGAGTGGTTGCTGAAAAGCAAGGTCCTGACTATTACGGTCTGTAGCGCCACCCATATTATTACAATACAAGTCAGCTGGCACACTGGGGATGTGTTGCTGCCGATCCACGTGGCGGCAACACGTCTGTGTCTCTGAGGAGGTTTTCTAAAAAAATCTCGAGAATCTTTTGGAAAGCTGAACAAGAAAAAGAAGTAACTTAAATCGTTCGCTTTAAATATTTTTAAACTACTCACTTACCTTTTTATCTAAACCCCCAAGGTGCTTCATTGCTTCCACGTTGTGCGCCATACCGTGCCACTTCCCCTATACACTGTGGCTGGTCCAGGGGCCCTGCTTGGCATTTAAAGAAACACAAAAGTAGCAAAACGCAGAGCCGCAGGGATTTTCCTTTCACCTGAAAGTTTGACTTTAAATCAAATTAAATGAACACACATTCTCCCACCCACCAAGCTCCCATGTTTCCCAACAGCATCCCGAATAAAAAAGTTCACCGCACCCGTCCCTAGGGTATTCCGCAGAACACATCACTTTTAATCTCCATTCGGTCGCTGAATGGGAACCACTCGCTGTGCTTGTGTGTGCAAAGTCAATAATTCAAATATGCTTTTCTCGCACATTTTCCACCGCTCATGCCACATCCAATGAAGTAAACAATAGTCTTGGCAATAAAATCCACATAATCTAGAGCGTAAATTTGTCGGAACGATTTTTATTGTTTTTTCAAAGTTTTCATTACCTGAAAGGTGGCAATAAAGTGCGACAGTGAAACGTCCCAAGCACCAATAAACTATTAAGTGGTTTCCATTGTAAACGCTGCCGCGGAGCGGTGGCGTGTGTAGGCAAAGATACATGGTATCGTTAAACATTTAAAGTAAAAAGTTTTTAATAAAATCAAATTGTATTAAAGTTGGAATGATTGATGGTGGATAATGGAATGAAGGGAAGTGGGGGAGACATTGTTGAAGAATGTAGATGGGTACTCGTAGTTTTAGGGGGACATTGGTCATTGTTAAGTGATGCAGTTGGCTTATTTTAAAAGGACCTTTGGAGGAACCGCATATGTGTCTGGGTATTATATTCATCGCTTTGAGGGTGACAGCACTCGACTGCTCAATTGGCTTGTCCTTGAAATGTAGCGATGGTTAAACGAGAATCTGTCGGAAAAAGCAATGGTTTTTTCTTCACATAAGTTTTAGTGAAATGCTATCTGTTGAGCAATGAGAGAAAAAAACGACGAGATAAGGATTTTATTTTGAATTGCTATTAATAGTGGAAGAGATAGGATGCAAAGTTAATGCCTATGCGGATAATTGCCACAGCGCCATCCGGGACATTCGTCTCTACTCTAAGAGATATAATGCAGAATGCCTTCGACAGAACAGGCATTGGACACCAACATGCGGACTCGGCGTTTACCCCCAAAAACGGATATCGTACTATTCACCAGAAGATACAAAATACCCCAGTTTGGATACAAATGGGGCCTACAACCACGCATCGCTCAAGGGATTTTCACCTCTATTGTCAGACCGACACAACTGCAAGGCACTCAACCGAGTACAAAGACTGGCCTGCCTGTGCATTAGCGGTGCACTGAGAATTAGTCCATCAGACGCACTGAATGTTCACCTCCATCTTCCACCAGTGGAAATATTCGGAAAACAAATAGCAGCCAGCACAGTCTTGTGACTCAATACACTCCGATTGTGGTCCGAGCTCAACTTCGGCCACTCAACCATTCTCAAGGAATTCAACTTCCTTCCTAGCGACACTAACCGCCTAATATCCCAGGCTATCTTCGAGAGGAAATTCTCGATCAGCATTCCCTCCAGGTCGGACTGGATGTCTGATAGGCAGACGTTGGATGATTCTCTGCGTATTTTCATAAATAGATCGAAGACAAACTAAAGGGTGCTCCCTGATCACTGTAGCGTTTTTAAGGCAGAAACTGTAGCGGTTAAGGAGGCGTTGTCATGGCTCAAAAACAACGTGAAATCAACAAGGGATATCATCATCTGTTCGGACAATCAGGCCGCTATAAGATCCCTGGACAATGTCATGTTCTACTCAAAAACACCCTTTAATTGCAGGTTGTCTCTTAACGAGATGGCCGAGCATTTTAACATTCACCTCATGTGGGTACCGGGACACTGTGACATACCAGGAAACTGCAAAGCCGATGAACTCGCCAGGTGTGGTACAACCTCATCCCTATCAATATTAGGGGTACCACCTTCCATGCCGATCGCTACAGCTAATCATTTTCTTAATTTCCACACAAATAAAACCACCAATGACAAATGGCTAGAAGGCACCACCTGCCTTAAAACAAAAGAAATCTGGCCATCACTTAACCCAAAACCGTCACACAGTCTACTTAGACTCAGCAAGAACTCATTAAGGACCCTCATTGGAGTCAAAACCGGGCACTGTGCAATTGGCATTCATGTTCGCAGGATGGGTGCCCCATATAATGATATTTGCAGAAGCTGCATTGATGAAGAGAAGGAAGAAAACACACATGACCTATCCTGCTCGTGCAGCACTCTGGCTAGTCGTAGCTTCATACATCTAGGGGCCTGCTACTTCAGCGGACAGCTAAATCGCTTCACACAAGCACCAACTGGTTCCGACGTTAGGAGAAGTCAATCCGCGTGATATCGCAATGGGCCTACCCTGGCCTAAGTGTGACTGCCCTTAGCAGTCAGCCACTATAACCGAACCTAAACTTACTTAAAGCGTTGCTCCCATTGCAGCCTCTGGGACAAATTTTACGTTCGCAATTATAAATGCTATGCCGTCGGAATCTTCTAAATTAGCAAAATGGACTGTAGGATGCTGCCTATCAGTTCATAGAAAACGAACCCAGTCCTCTTTATCAGGAAATATAAAATCCTCGACCTCCGCTTAAGATGTGGCCCTCTTCTAAAGCAGGTTCATAGCCAAAAAATACCTCAACGGACTACCGCATGGTCCACTAGCTATGCATTCATACTGATATCCTGTGTCCCGTGGACCCTCCTCCAAAAGAACATAAAATATAGTCAGACTTTGTGGAGAGGTCTCCGTTCTGAAAACTCAGGCAAATCTAGATCCACACCCGAAGACACCGAGCTCACCTTTCCATCCAGATCACACTGAGAGTTTGAACACCAGCTGCTGTACCAGGCCCTTGAGCAATGTGCACTTATTTCAACCTAACGACTTCACTCAATAAGAACTTATCTGTCAACGAAATGGCCAAGAAATTAAGCATCCAAATCATGTGGGTGCCGCAACACTGTAATATTGCAGAGAGTAGCTTTGTTGACGTCGAAACGGGCACGGTTCAGGTGACAACCCATCATCCCCCCAAAAAGGCATTCTTTCTCAAAGCATCTGGTGAAGGGAGATTGTTTTAGTTTTAGCTGCTCCATCGAATATCGCCTTTACCAGTCTTTCTAGCCAGATCTTGCAAGCAACGGATGAGCCATTTACCATTCCCGCACTACTTTTAAAGCTCACCGTCCGAGTCCATGTAAGCGATATTTTGCGAGAAAACTCACACAGAAAATGTACTCTCATGCATGTCAGATACTTCCATCCGGCCGTGTCGGCCAGTCCAGGGCTCTTTGTCCCGAAGACGATGTACGAGCGCACGCCCATACAACTCCGCTGAAAGCGCTTCCTGTCTCAAGGTCCCTTTCATTTGGCCGGTTATCCTGCCGCATTATCATACGTATTTTTGTTTACGTCCCCCATTGTTTGTGCAGCGCCCTCGCATCTGGGGGAGATTCTCTGAGTTATAATTTCCATAACAAATGAATCCAATCGAACGGGCAGCCATTGAATGGAATCGAACAACATGCCCACACCCTCGTGCGGACGAATGTTTTTCCACGACTGGTCAAGAGATATTTTCGTTCCATTGAATTAATTTTTATTGATTCCCAGTGGCAGTCTGCGCCAGGATGTGAGGGTGGTCGGCAAACGTACATAATTTAAGAAAAATAATGAAGTAAAAATCTTCGAAAACAAGCAATCCTCACATGGCCACAGTGTAAGATGTCCTTTCCACAATTAATTTTCCACCCTTGCCGAGCCGAGTGGGTGACATTCGGCCCCAGCTCCGTGGGTGAACCACATTTAGATGGAAATGAAAGTGCAAGTCCTTCATTTGGAATGTCAATTTCTGCGGGAGTTTATGACTTTTTCGTGACAATGCACTACAGGCGTTTACTTAAACGCTGGCCGGGTCGGGCGTGCAGATGTGTGGTGCTGGGCGAGCGTCTCAGCACCCACTTCCACTCATAAAAATATTTCAGCTCTTCATTAGTTTTATTTTTATTACATGGAAACACCGTTAATGGGACACTTTCAGGGATAATAATAAAAACCGAAATTTGCATACCTTTGCGATTTTGCGCGTCGAGCTTGAGTCTCGAAGAGTAAAACGTGTTCAGCATACCTACTGTCGTTGGAAAGCCAAATGGATGTGCATTTGCTTGAGAATGGAATAAGTAGGCGAGGTATTTTTATGTCACAATTTTCACTCAAATTTTGTTTGACGGGTGCATGGCAAGCTATTAAATATGAGAAATCATTTACGAAATACAGTGAGTGGGGGAAATAATGTGTGGAAGCGCCTGAACGTGTTTGGTGAAGAGTATGACAGCTGTTCAATCATGAGGGTGAACTGAAAAGTCAAAGAACCAAGTGTTGGAGCGGATCTGGGTTGAATTTGCAAAATAATTTGTTAGATTTAAAACGTCGATGCAGTTTATTGCTGCCTGTCAATTCCGTACTAGGTGACACCTCTCACTCGCCCCCAAAAACACACACACCATCGTAATGCCACTATCCTTGGTCCTACGTTATTTTCGCTGTATATTTGGTAAATGACTTGCCGGAAATAATTACATACAGCAAAATTCCATTGTATGTAGATGACGTTCAACTTTTTCTAAGTCAATTGCTTAATGAGATGGACAGTATAGTTAATTTTTCAATTTAGCTCGAATTTATGACTGGGCACTAAGATACGGCTTGTATCTTGATCCGAATAAGTTGAAGGTAGTTGTTATAGCAAGGCTTTCGACCTTGTCTACCGCGTGTTCTTTTCAAGGATGCCCTCATTGAGTTAGCTACTTGTGCAAGAATCCTTAGAGTAATATTCAATCGTACACTGTCTTGGGATACTCATATAAGTACTACTATTGGTAAAGTGTCTGGTTAACTTCGTAGACTTTGGGCCACCCCACATTTCCTGCTAATGAAGATCAAGTTGTTGTTAGCCAAGATCTTACTTCTACCTGTTTTGTTATTTGGCTGTAAAGCATTCTGCAAGCCTGAAGTATGCAATTACTGAGTATGAACAAACTAATGGTAGTTTATAACAATATCGCTAAGTTCATCTTTAAATTAAGACAAAGAGACCATGTTTCAAGATTTGCATATCAAATTACCGGAAATTCCTTAGAAAACTTACTAAAAATCCAAACACTTTGCTTTCTACACAAACTACTAAGAACTGGACAGCCTAAAAATCTCTTTGATAAGAACGTCTGAACCCCAGTATTTTTGTTATTTTTCAGCCCTCTAGGCTGTGGAGTTCTCTACCAGCACCGTTGAGAAGGATCACTAGTACGAATAGATTCAAAACCTCTGTGCCTGCTTACTTGACCATATGATTAAAAAAAACTGATTGTTTTTTTTTTCTTCACTTTGAACGTTTTTATTGTTATTGTTATTATTATAAATTCTCTTCTTTCTTACTCTTCTTTTTTAATAACGCTCTGAACCTTTAGGTCGAATTTTCAAAATAATTTGTTAGTTTTTTGTTGTTTATTAATTTCCTTAGGCACGGGGGTTCTAACAGCCCAGTGTGTTGGCGGCCACTCCCACACCATCGTAATGGCTCACAAGGCCATAGGATACCGGGTTGCTGGTATTTTCGACCTGCACCCGACCGGCTGCCGCGACGAGCCACCAGACGCTCGCATACTGACATCATACAGTCCTGGCTCCAAATGGGGGCTTTGTAGCATCAGGGTAGGCGGTTACTCAGGCCCGTCTTCTTCTGGCTATAAAGAGAGAAGTGAGAAACACAGCAAAACGCCACGCACTCAATGTCGAGCAAATACTTCTCCGAATTCGATTTTTGGGACACGTGGCATGAATGTCCGCATAGTCCAGTCTCCGAGGCATGTCTTAAATGGTTTTCCATGACGATGTTGCTCGTTGGACCAAGTCAAAAAAGTCGCTTGATTGCGTCTGGGCTTAAGTCCTGATGAGTTAAATAAAATACAACTCAAGTTCTTTTTTCTCACTTTTTTTGCTCGAATTGTTATTATATTCGGTATAAAATATTGATTTGATTTCTACCCAAAAGATTCAAAAGATCTCATGGTAAAATTCACACGGCTGCTTACTTGTTTCTGTCTATATATACGCCACTTAAAGCATTAAAGTCATTGATCGAGGCCAAGTTTTACCTTCCGTTTAGTGCTGAACGATCTCTCTTCGATGACACAAGCGGCTGGAATGGTGAGAATTGAACAATGATTAGAGAGACAGAACGTTTCTACTTGCTTTAAGACATCGCAGATATTCGTAGTTTCATCAGAATATATTTTCTTATGGTTGAACTACTTTGTAGATTCCTCGGGCTATATTAGTAAGCAGTAATATTTTTGATTAATTTTTTCTCCAGTCTGCCTGCGCTCTCAATATTTCTTGGAGTTAATTGGAATAAGAAATATGCAACAGCATTATCCTCCGCAAACCTTTCTTCAAAGGGCACTATATATGAATCGAGGACTGAAAACAGCTTGTCACAAATGGCTTTCTGGAGAAGACGAGGGTATATTTGGCTTATGGATTTGATTTTTACCAATTTTTGGGCACATATATAGAAATTACTTATTACACGTAGGCATATCTCCATTTTCTTCTCCATACAGTTCTGAAGTGATTCTCAGTATCCTCACAATAAAATGACGAATTTATGTTCAAATGTAGAAAAATGTTGGTCAACTCCCTGTATGAAATGAGCAATTGGTTCAAGTATCCACGAATACACAGTCATTATGAACAAACAAACCAGAAATGTCAAATTTGTACAGGAGTGATATATATGGAAGGTACGCTGTTTTGTGACTCGATTTCCCTCTGCCGTAAGTCCGAATATTTTTATATATTGCTGTCCACCGCGATTAACAGAACAAGGGAATACCTGGTATGCATTTAATTTTTAAAGGACTCTCCCGAAAAAAACTAATGATTTCTTTTATTGTCCCAATAGCATTTCGGATTTCAGTCACTTCGTTTAAATCACTGCCGGCTAGATTGAGCTTATATGAACCGTAGTTGATATATTTTGCTGGATAATTGTTTTGTATCACTCCTTTATTCCATTCAATTTTGCAGCCATAGTTGAGCAACCGTGGCGTTGTGGGTATGTGCGTCGACACCAACCTCGACGTCGTAGGTTTGATTCCTGCTCTATGCCACGAAAACAATTTTCACGACCCCACCTCTTTCGAGTCACTGACAATGCTGAAAGAGTATATCCTGTCTAGAAAAAGCTTCTCAAACTTGGCCGTTCGGATTCGGCATTAAACTGTAGGTAATTTCCACTTGTAAGAGAACAATAGCACGCACAACACGAGTGATTGCTGAGAAGCTAGGCCCTAGCCCATTACGGGCTGTAGCGCCGCTCATATTATATTATTATTTTTATAGTTGAACAACCATCATAGGCTCGACCAACCATTTTCGTTAGATCCAACATACATATCATCAGCTACTAGCTACTAGTTACATTATCGACTGAAGGTCCCCATTATTTTTTAATACTGTTACGCATGTTAAATTCCGAAAATTCAGCCCTAATCTAAGACGGAAGAAATTTTGTACTATTTTTTTAAATCAAAGACGTATGGTGCAACTTTTTTTTTTTTTCATTGAACAATACTTAGCGAGAAATGAAATGAAAGACGCTGTCGATGTTCGAGTCCTCTTCTTATCCCTGCTGCTGCTTCTAAATGTTTGTTATTTACAATTGCTGCATACAGCAACGGACATTATATACGCATGAATTAAATAAATTTCCATTGCATTCGTATTCAGGAATAGCAACTATAACCACGTCCACTATGATGCTACTACGAATGAAATCTGTGATAGATTTTTCGGGGTTCGTAGCCCATTTTCGATTACGATGGAATTCTCGATATTGGTGACTGTTGCACCTCATGCATTGCTGGACTGCGGTGACGACTCGCCGTATGTTCCATGTTAACAGTTTTTGGTGTAAACATAAATCGAGTAAAGTGATGCAATTCTGTCGGAAAAGTGTCGTTAGCTTATGTTCCATGCAATGTTTATTTAACTTCGCGGCGATAGTTGTCCAAGGTGACTTGAACGGATAAATGGTATCGTATTCAATTTAGCATACACACACCTGATAGCGGAACATGCTAGAAACAATGCTAAACCAATTCCTTGGGGTAGGAAATCATCACTTTGTGCTTATGGACAATTCCACAGCACCTTTGTGATGCATGGGGCCGATCTAAGGCCGCTGCAGCTCGGGTCGGACAACAACACGGTTGTGGTTGCAACTCCAAAAGAATGTGTATCGTATAGCTTTCACGTCACAGAGTCGCACATGTTCTTTAGTTGTGATAAACATCAAGACATTCTGGTTATTGTCTCCAGTCTTATCCAAGGTCTAAAACATAGCCTAATACGACGCACTTGATCCTGAACTCAGTGGAAGGGAATTTCTGGCACAGTCTATTCAGGTGCATACTTATGTTTCCACAATGGGATGGTGCATCACTGTGGATACAAGCGCCGACGACTTTATGATGGGAACAGTGGTTTGTTATAGGAAGCTAGGTGACTTGCTTCCATTGTGGAAGCTAACAAAGAGAATATTTGAGGTTTTTTCGGAATAGTAAATCGTTGCTAGGCACTCAGCATCTCCGCTGGCATTATTAATGACGTTCAAATAATTGACCCTTGGAGTACGTATGCTTCCTGAGTCAATGACTTGAGTCCGAACACCGACGTGACGCAAGGTCGAATTGATTAGCAATTGTGGTACTTAGATTTTTGACATCACTTAATCGCTAGTCGATTCGTCGTTCAGTCGCTGGTCTCTTAATGGAAGGCCTAGGCCGAATAAGTGCAGATTATGCTTTCTTCTTTTTACTTCCGAAACGTACGTCTCATAGAATTGGCCCCACCATACAGTGATCACTCCCTCGGACTGATTAAACCTTAGATCTTATCCCTCCATCCCATCGAAAGAAATGAACAATTTTTACCACCACATCCACAACCTCACACAAGTCCCTGAACAGCCAACGAATTGCCTCGACACAAGAGGGTTTTCTCAGAACTATTGTACATAGATGCCCGCCTCGGAATGAATAGCAGTCCACAACAGAAACATGATTTGTCATCAGGCAGACAGAAAAACTAATTTTCCATTCGAAGAGTTTTTAATTTTATTTATGGCCAAGCAGTCATCGCGTCGAGCGCTCCCCGGAGCCAGCGGATTGTTTTGTTCTGGCCAAGAATTCCATCGACTAGCGAATGGGCATCAAAACGCGTCTACACAAATTGCCTTATTTATTTGCTTATCCAATGTTTTGCAATAATTTCCTCGGGCTGTCATCGATTTTAGGTCGAAATTGGAGTCGAGATTTATTGACCACTGAATCATTTGAAGGACTTTCGCGGAGCGTAGTGCGTAGGTCGAGACTCGCAGACGAATTCATCGCCCCCTAATCCGCCTCACGGACACGTCACCTTCACACCTAGCCGGTGGCTCAACGAAGAGAACAACGTGCGGTTGATATGAATCGGATGTTGCGAGGTCGGTAAAAAAAAACAACAAGAATGGGAGTATCTTCCACAGTTGGTTATCCCGCAGGCGACAACAACTGCAACATCCATGATGGAGGCTGTAGGCAAAAACATTCTAACGTGCCAGAAATCCTCAATGGAGATATCGACCAGGCAGCGTCGCAATCAGTTGAATGCGGCTGGCTGACACTACGAATCTGCAATCGCGGGCGTGCTCTTGTGGGAGGTGGAACATGTGTGGGGAGCTAGTATGTTTGTGGGATACGCGGGTGCGCCGGGGTTCGGGAGTGTGACCTTCTGGAAAAACAAACAATCATTGAACTTGTCACGAATGAAATTTATTCCTGGCACACTTGCGACAAACTGAAGCGGTGTTCAATGACGCACGGCGGCGGGGAATGCAGGCACTTGGCTTTTTTTGGGGTAATAAATTCGATTTAACGATTTTTGAAATTCAACAGATATTGTATTCCTGGCAGAATAAAAAAAAGCTTTAAGGTCTGTTCCTTCGAAGTTGTGAAGATAATTGGCTTAAGAGTGTTTAGTTATGCCTGACTGAACACCCGACAAAGAAGATTTCAATTAAATTAAAGTCGGAGCAAAGCATGTCCTACAAGTGGAATCCAGCCCGATTCACACGAGAGGATACTCCTTTAACTGCGCCAATAGAAGTCGCTTATAAAGACGCTTATTTGACAGGGCCATATCGGCGTGGCTTAAAGCCAGGTTACTCCAGATCGGATCACCACACTTTTTCTTGCAAACTGCTGTTTCTTCTGGTTTTCCCTCGAATTATTAAGCTAACTGCATAAGTCAACAATCATCACTTTCCTGCTGAAATGTTGTGCGTGCAATCTTTGTTCTTGTTTGGGTTGATGCCATCTGCAGAAGAATATATAACCACGAACTAAATGGACTGTACTACGACATGCGCCAAGCCGGGTGTCTACGAATCCAACGTCTAAGGCGATTATGTGGAGAGTTCAGTCGTGGTCGGAGGAGACTTTTGACATATGAGACAATGCAATGGAGGACGGCCACTTTACCTGGTTAAGCAGATATAAGGCTTATTGATGAAGTTTGTTGGTTGAGAGCAAGGTCGACTACAGTATGCGTGTACTATGGCATCAGACAAATGTACACCATGCTCAATACATTCTTTAAAACTCTGTTTCTCACATTCATTTAGTTAAAACGAAAAATAAAAACATGACACAGTCATTATTCTGTAAATGCTCAACTGAATGGAGACAGATGAAACATTTCCAACACTCTGCGATTAGCATCGCTTCTATACCTCAAAGCGACCGGCCCGACTATAAACAGTTAATACTGCGGTAGCTTTCTTTTTTTTTTTCGGCAATATCGTCTCGAACGTTGGCCTAGACCATAGGTTCGAGGCGTTGACTTAACTTAACACAGGAAATACTGTAGTCTCAAGTTACATGATCAACTTATCTTGCCGTTTGATGACCCCGTCCCTAAATATCTACTACTCAACGCAGAGTATTGCCTAGCTTACAGCTCGTTTATTATATCAACCTCGGGTACAGAAAGTCGATTCAAATTGCTCTAGATATGAAACCATTGACGCTAACGATATATTCTTCCTCATTTCTGTAGAAATCAGGCCCAACGATACCGCCGTCCCAAAAAGCAAGTAGAACACTCAGTCTTTGTAGATGCATTGATGGCTGTTAGCAGTCTTCTGGAATGTATTCGCTCCAAAAGTAGGCATTTCACTTTTTGACATGGTTCTTGTACCAAAAATGGGTTCTGTCTGAGCAGATGATATTTTTGGTTAAAATCCGAATCTCCGGCCAACATGTCTAAATGCCCAATTATCAAACAAACAACTTTGTCGTTGTTCATGGCCCGGGCGTCGTCGAACTGAAAAATTGTCTGAGGTTAACTCTCTGGCCACGCCCAATTCGGCCCCAATTAACATTGTTGGTTCTTCTTCGTCACTGACTGCAGACCAAAATTGCGACTGCAAGCCGAAGTCATGCTGATGAGATTATGAAGCAATTTAGGTTGTTTATGCATATCTCTAAAATGAGATTAAATTATTTGCTGCCCTCGAATAGTGAATTTTTCAAAGGTTTTGAATTTGATTGGTGAACACAATCTTTCTCCAAACGTCAAACTGTCACTGTCAATTTATTCAGTAAACTTAACATCTGCATCATGATGAAGTACACGAACGAGCAATGTCTGCAAATTCCTACAGAAACTTGAAGTCGGTGACAGCAGCTCTAAAGGCCCATTCATATGAGGTCACCGCGAATTGCGAACTTCGCAAACATTGACGTTTCATTCATATGGAGGTTTTTCATTCGCAAAGAACTACGGGTGCAAACTGACACTTCACTGCGAATTTTTTCGTCGTGGTGGTTGTGGATTGCGTCTGCCCGTTTGTGTATTGCGAAAAGCTGAAAGCTTGACAATTCGCGGAGAGAATGATTGATTCGTAGAGAAAAACTTTTAAATCATTAATTAGGATACTTAAACTAATTTTTATTGGGATTTTTGATTAAGAAAAAACTCGATAATTCAGTTACAATCTTTTTGCATACCAAGAACTTTAACTTTTTATTCATAATTGCTGGAAAATGGTTGTTTCTAAGAGTTCGCGTTCGCAATTCGCCGCTCATATGAATGGACCTTAAGGGCGTTTACTCCAATTTTCAGGTCCTGATTCTCGATCAGTAGGCAGGCAATAACAAGTTTAGTGCAAACATTTTGGTCTACAATTTTGTTGTGTAATGTTGCCGTGTTTGTAAGGCAACTGGATGGTCGAAGTTTCGAAAATATCTTCAATTCGACGAGGTTCTTAAGAATTGGGCATAGCTCCGACAACATTATGGCTTATTTGCAAAGGGATCTTAGCTTACACCCATACGAGATTGCGCTGACTCACGAATTGAAGCCGATGGACCTCTTGAAGCGACTAAAAAGCCGTCAAGTACTTATTAAAAACGCTTTAAGTCCCATGCGGCGTTGCAGTGGCACTATGTGGCAGTGTGGTACGTTTTGATTAAAAATGAACTGTGGCACTTTAACATTAAAATTGGCACTTTGGTAAAAATGTTAAAACTATGTTTTACATTTATAAAACAATCGTTTTAAACTAGCCTCAAAGAGCGTTGAACAATCGTGAAGTTTCGAAGAATATTTGGAAATGGTGCTTTATGTAATGTAATTCTAAAAGGAACATGCAAAATAAGCGACATAAAATGAAACACGTCTTGTTTCAACGATATCTTTATTGAGACTGACTGAATATCATTAACAGAGCGCTGCAAGCAAATCCGCTAACATAAAATGAACATCGCTTAGTCGTTCGAGTTTACAGCTATGCACAAGAATGTAGTATTTCTTAAGACTATCTTAACAGAGTATGTGTATTTAAATTCTAAATCGAACAGAGGGTGACACTGAATTCTAAACAAATATGCTTCATTATTGATCAGCACATTACATTATTGATATTAGATTGATAATCTCTTACATTTATTTATTTAAAAACTTGTTTTTGTACGCTGTGTATGTTTTTTTCTTCTCTACCATCTTTTAATTAAGTGCAATGTATAAAGTCGATTTTTGATTGATTCTTGTGTTTGTGGGACACAGTTTCCTCAATTGGCAATTTGAACAAAATTTCCAGCAACTCCATGGTGTCGACCAGTCGGGCTGTAGAAACAGACTACTTGACGATCAACCTAAAATTGTATGCTCTTCTCGAGTACCTACTTCAGTTGGCTGAGTGAGTAAAGAGTGCGCTGACCATGATGCGTTCAGTCAACTTCTAATGCCCAGTTTCTCAGTGATCGTTTGGACTATAGTTTTGACTTACACTTCCTTTCAGCGATTTTGGTTCCACCGTCTCGTTTAGGCTTTGAACTACGTTAGCTTTGTAGTTTAAGTTTAACGAGAGCACATTATCGGTCAATCCACAGTTCGACACTTCAACCATTTGGTTTAGCTCTCATTTTTCCTCTTTCATACATGGTTTTCTCTGAAATGTGATGTTCTGTTTGTGATGTAATGAGATCACTTCTTCGTATTGAAAGCATTTTCAATGGACTCCTATACCGCAGGTCTTAGCTTCCTTTGTTGAAAGACGAGCTTAAAAAATTGCAAAGAAATGCATCAAATGCATTTTAAAACTACGAAGCACAGCAAATATATCACGACAGCTTTCATAAATGTTAGCTAATGCACGGACAGAATCCCAAGTGCTGCCTGACGTTTTCGATGTTCAACTGAACTGAAGTTAAGATTTGACTGCGTAAACTCTGTTAAAGGCTCGTAAGTTAAAACCTTCACTGTGAAACTGGGCATAAGTGCTTCCGTTTTAATATATTTTCATTGGATTTGAAGGAAGTCTTTTGGCTTCAAATATAAAGGGTGTTCCTGCAGCCTGTGATATATTGTTGATCACAATCTGCCTTAGGTGACATTGCATTCCGGTACCGTCATCAATTTAATTGGTTGAACGTAAATAGCTTTAAAGGGCTTTTTTGGTGGCGATTGTAGTCTCTGTATCAGTCCTGAAGGCATACAGCAGGTAAGATGTCGCTTGTATATTTTCCACTCTGTTGCAATTATTCCTAATTGAGTCTGTTGAGTAATGACAATCGCAGACTTTGCCCATTGGCTCATTGAGTTGGAGTTGCACGGGTAAGTCAATTCTATCACTGCTACCCACAAAGCTTCTAGTGTCACCAGGAAACAACTTATTGTGCAGCCTTCTCTGTAAAGTCATCTCTGAACGTTCGAGTCAAATCCCATAGTCATCAAATACCATGTGATCCATCCCTGCAACCTGCTGCACCTGCACCCCAACCAAATAGTTGCCCCCATGCACACGTCTCACCACTGTTGCCCTGTCCACCACTGAGGGTTCAAATGTTACCCATGATAAATGTATAAATCACCACATCATCACCGAGTCCAACGAAAAAACAAGACAACCGTACGTCCATATCTCAGAATGAAAATTTATATTCCAGGGTGGCGCTTTGTCAATTTTTGCTCAGTTAAGCTGTCAACTCACACCCGCGCTCACAAGCGAAACTTTTCATTAGATCCCAGTTCGGACGGGTATATCCCCATTCGGTGACTGGTGGCGTCGTCCGACGTGTCTTCCAGGGGATTTCTGTGCAACTTCTATTTTGACAACCTAAAAGGATTTTCTTATTTATTCGAAAAGATGTTAAATTTTGATTTATGTCTGATACGTGAAGAACTTTTCAACCGAACTTCGCCGGGGCTGTGTGTGGGTCGCCCATGTCAAGGATAAACATGCGGGGATCTTCATCGCAATGCGTTTTGAATACTGTCGGTTTTTTCTTCGCTGTGACGGTGGTTTGTGGCTGATTTTGCATCCTCAACAGTCGCAGGATGCTGCTGTCCATTCCAATGAGTGATCTCTGTTCGAATACACGCTGCTGATCCAATTAGCTGCAGCAAAAGTTCCGTCGAACAATCAAAAACCTGCGGGGAAGAAGAAGAATCTCAAACAACACTGTTGCCACAAGGAAATTTCTCAATTGTGTCTGAAATTCAGGGAATCCGCATCCAGGATGCACAGCAGACGGGCCATATTAAATTAAATACAATTTGCCATGCTCACAGATGTCATTGGCCACAGGCTGTCGGCCCGTCCGTTTAGTTACTCGCCCGATGAGAGAGCATCACATCCGCATACACTTTTTCACGTTAATTTATGTGATGAGCTGGAGCTGCTCCATCCCTGGCCATCATCGCTCCGTTCGCCATGTTTTTCTTGATGTCTTTCGGGCGCTGAGGCTTCTGTGTGTGTCCGAATCACCTAGAATGGAATTTATAGCTCACTTGTCTTGGAATAGGCAAACACCTATGGTCCCCTTAGTGGTGCGCACATGGTAAACGGAAGGTATCCTCTAGCGAAAGACACACAAACAAACTGTCCAAAATGAAAGTGTACGGGTATTTATTGTGGGATTGCAGGAAACAACATCTGGTCGTTATGGACTTCGGTTTTATATGCTATCCGAGCGGCCCTTCGCCCCCCTTGACCCACATGGATGGACTAATAAAATCTGAATTTTGATTGTGTAGTCCTTGGGGAGCGGCTCTACGGGCGGACGAGTGGCATGGGATGTGGTGTTGCGTGCGAGAGGTAAGTGCAAATTGGGACGGAAACAAACGAAATTAATATCATCTGCTGCTGTTTGTATCGTAAACGATTTTACCTTATGCCACTTTGCAGGGGTTACGCAAGAGAAGGTAGCGCCTTAAAGCAAACCTTAATTTATTTGTTTATCTCGTGTGCTTTCAGTGAATGAGGATGGTTGTTGAAAGCATCTTCTTAAGACATGGGAAATCTTGGAGGAATGAGAGTAACTTGGAATCAGGACGACGAAGTTCTGTTTCCCACTTAGACATTGAACTAGAGCTCATAACAACAAATGCCAGGTTTACATTCTTTGATGGATTTTTTGGCTAGTAAAAATATGTGATGCAACTATTCTTAAGAAGAAAAGTCGCATCATGGGCTACAGATGCAGCGGTTACAAGGACGGCCGGAAGTGAGTATTTCATCGTCATGTGGGAGAACTATAAAATGACAGCTGCGTGTCCCAATGCAAACTTAACAAGACTTGCTCAGGGTAAACGACTTTAGTCACTTGAATTGAAAAACCAATGCTTCCCATTCGCATTTTCAAGATTTTTTTGTACATCATCTTAGACAACGACAATGTGCAAGGATGACCCTTAGGATTTTCAAACTGGATTCACATACGCTTAGCATTAGGAGGTTGTATTCCGGCAAAAAGGTGTCGAATGATAGCTTCCAAGTCCCAGTGTTGCGGCAAAGCATAAGTACCAAAAGGGAACCCATTACGGGACAGAGGCCCTAATAAGAGCTAGGTACCTGCGAGGTGGCCTATGCGCATATATCTCGCCGTCGCCTGGCGCTTCTACCATAAATCGGCTATATCTATAGATTTTTTTAAATTTTCATTTGAAATTTTAAAGGATCATTCTTGAATAGTTATAGGTTCGAATTAAATAAAATTAAATATCTGCATATCAGACACGAGATGTCATACTCATATAGCTGCACATTATGACGTTTTGTCCACAACGTCCATGTTGTTTGGCCTTTCTTGCGGAGTTCGTTTTGCCCTCATTCAGCGCCAGACCCATTTTAGCCGCTTCCGTCTCAATTTTAGCACACGCCTTTTTGACGACTAGCTCAGCTCTGACAATCACGTCAATGTCAGACTTCTGAAAGATCGTGCCTCTAGTGTTGGCGGGTAAGTTTTGCACGACTTTCTCAATGTCTACAATGTCTTCAATTTTTTTTTGACATTATAGGTCTCGGTGCGTTCGTTTCCGACCTTAATGGAGCAGCGAGAGTTCTCCATCGTCATCCTGAGCAACCAGACAAATTCGGGAGAAATGTCTAAGCTGGGCATGGTATTGTACAGCTCGTCTCTATGCACGCTGTCATATGCGGCCTTGATATCGACGAGTAGGTGGTGGGTGTCGATTTGCACTTCTTGGATCTTTTGCAGGATAGGCCGCGGGTACACAAAACGGCAGAAAAGATCTTGCACGCAATGTTACGGAGACTTATCCCCAGATAGTTGACGCAGTCAAAGGAAAGCGGTATCCTTTCCTGTGGACCGGAAAAGCGATAGTGAGATTCCACTAGTCGGGCATGTTTTCCTCTGACCATGTCTTACAGATGAGCTTACGCATGCTCCCTAAAAGGTAATCCCCAGCTGCCTTAACGACTTCAGCGGACCGACCGTCCACCCTTCCAACCGTAAGGAGACTTAGACTACCAAGGCCTATTGCAACCATCAGCACTGCTCTTAAGTGTGTTATGTAAAGCGATAGTATTTCTGAAGACTTTCTTGTTCGTCTAAGCGGGCAGCGTCAGTTTCGGATAGGAAGATTTCTGGACGTTTGTGGGTGCTCGACTCTGGTCATCGGTAGGGTAATTAGTCCTCAATTTCATTGTTTTAAAGAGAATGGCGTCGTGCAAGCTGGCGCTGCAGCATACCAGTCTTAAATGTTCCCGAAAGCGAAGCCCTTGTTTTTATAAGGACGTATATGTTCACAATCACAGACACATTATAAAATGGTGACAGCAAGTCTCGAATCACAGGAATTTCGTGTGTAGAATGAAATCATGGACTCATCCATAGCCAGAGGCGTGGCGACCTCTTTGAAAGTGTCCCATTCAAAATGTTTAATTGGCTGGTATTCGTTTTGAATTTATAGCAGCCTAGCGAATGACCACTCTCATTGCTATCTTACGTCACGTAGAGTTCATAACCTTTTTTAAAGGCTGCTTCACTCGATATAAACTTTTATTGTGAAGGAAACGAGTTTGAAGTGTATGAGCACACATCGGGATTACAATAAAACATAAAACAATGCCTGGGTGTAGGGGATTATAGACATGACATCATTCAAGTGAGTTTAAGTGGACAGTGTCCGTCAGAATTTTTGATGTGTAACTCCTTTAGAGCTCTAAGTGCGACATCTGTATGATGAACGAGAAGCTGCAACAAATATGTACAATCCTTATGTAGTTTCCGCCCAATTATTGGACTCATTCAGGACTTTTTTTTGAAACCAGGAAGATGTATTTATTAAGCTTTGCTTTGCTTTGTCCGGGATCCTGCCTGATTGGTCCATGTCATTACGGCTTGAGGCCAGCGAAATCCACTATTCATATTACGGCAGATCAGGGAAAAGACCCGAGTTTAAGATCGGTGCCAACTAGCTATTCATCGACTTTAAGGCCTTATTTACAGAGGCGAGCTGTAGAGCACATCTAGTTTTGGCATCCCTGAAAACCTCGCCCCTCTTTGGAGAATTATGATTTAGAATATCCGTTGATCCGTCAAGGTCGGTAGAGATCTCACCGACACCTATGATGTCAGAAAAGGATTTAGACAAGGCGACAAACTGTCATGCGATTCCTATACCAGAAGATCGTGTGGAACTCACAACGTCAACACCAGCGGAATGTTTTCGACAAATTTTTAGAACTACTAGCATATGGTAATGACATTGACATTATGGGAAGATGCCGCATGAAAAGTTAGTAGTGCGCTTGTGTTCATCGATAGGGAAGCGACTACGACAGGTCTTACGGGCAATGGGGAAGGGGTTTGTCTACTACACTGACGTTGTAAAGAAAGTAGTGAACGAATTTGTCCAGTACGAAGTTAATGCAAGCAATGACACCACAGCAGAGATAAAACTAAGGACTACGCTTATCAACCAATCGCTGTGTTTTAAGGGGCTGAGCAGTAAAGCACTCTCTGTGAGAACCAAGATATACCTTGATAGTTCCAGTCCTGCTGCACTGCTCAGAAGCTTAAAAGAGAGTGCCCCTCTAAAGCGGACGAGCTGATTCTAGGTCGCTTCGAGGGGAATGTCCTTCGAATCATCTTTACTCATGTACTGATGGTGTCTAAATAGCTAAAAATCCACCAAGTACCATGCATCTGGGACGGCCAAAAAACAGTTCGAAGTTCGTATAAAATTACTGTCTTGCTATTGTGGCGAGCCATACAGTATGTAGACTCAGTCTTGCATCTCTGCGTTCTTCAAAACAAACAAATTTGGTCAAGTGTAGGATGGCGTTGTTTTAAGATCATTCACCACTAAACTTAGTTTGTAAAACTATCGGTGACCTACGGAGGACCAGTGTCTAAGTAATGGCTGCATTCCTTCGTTGACCGGGGCCTGCTTCAGGTATTATAATTCCGTCTGCGATGATTTGGCCGAGACCAATACCGGACAATTCTTCTACACCTTCTCTCGAAATGAGCTTCGGCTTTGAAGACCCTTATAGCTGAAATAATGTTCTATACCCCAACTAGTAGAGTCTTCTCCTATCTTTCGATGTACAGTCTGTTTGACAAGATCGTACACGACAAAAAATAAAGAAGAACTTATAATATTAAAAAAATCAATTGTACTTGTTTATTTTGTTTATTTACTCGAATGCTTTCAATTGATATGTTGTCCACTCTTCTCCATTATCAATAATTGCTTGGAGTCTTCGAGGCATTCTTTCTGCTAATCTTTTATTTTATATTGTTGAGGCAAATAACGCCCTTTTTTGTATTTTTATTGTTTGACCGTCGAGATCTTCTCTCCTTAGAGCTTTAGCTTCCGGAATGTCCAAGCATTTTCAATGGGATTCGCATCCGGCGACTGTGATGGCCAATCTAAAATAAAAATTAATTTTCTTGTTTCCACGCACTGCACAAACGATGGCCATGTTTCATGTCATTATTTTCTTGCAGTGACCAATTCCTGTTCTTCCTTTTAAACCTTTTTTGGGTGGAACCTTCTTATAAATTTTGACCATGTTGGGGAGTTTAAGTTAAGTCCTGATGCGTTGCGAAGAGCCTTTTAGTTGTCTCTACCCAATTCCAGTAGAGTTTTTAAGCCGCTACATATCTTTCGATGTAAATCCACATCTTGCTACAGCTTGCAGGGTTGGTGATTGGGTTGGTGATTGACGGGATCATATGAACGACGCAGAGTTTTGATTTTGAAGGCACTGTTTTGTTTTTCTTCCTTATTTCTACAGCAGCAGTGGTAAAATAAGAATTTTATTGTAAGAACACCCCACAATTTTGACAATCACTGGTTACCAAGGGATGTCATCTTCACAAGTCTGCCATTTGTGAAGCTCAAAAGCGCACTTGTCAATCGTTAAATTCAGCATGTAGGAGGAGTGTGAGAACTGAATTCTCTATCAACCTCCCCAAATCTTGTGCCAACTTCTCTTCCTGCGAAGCACAAATGAATTCCCCCCATATAGGCCCCCATCATAACTAATCGACATCCCGTTCGTACACAACTCAAACAGCGAATCGCTTTCCTTGTTTTTCTCTGCACCTAGTCCCGAGCAGACAAAGTATCTGCTAATGCAATCCACGACACGACGGAGTAACGAGCACAAGACTGCTTAGCGCTGCAGGGCAATAATACCGCTAGTGTTTATTTTATTTCATCTCATCTCTATGGCTATCACATTTCCTTTGATCAGTCGCGTTGGGCAGGTTCATCGTGCGCACCCCGAAGACGTAAACAGCAACCCCATCATCACTTCAAATGCGCCTCTGAAGGTGTTCAGGAATCCCAGCATGTGGCTAATTATAAACAATCGTCGCGGCAAGAGGATTCAAGAATACGTACTCGCACTGGCACTCCACCGCCACCCCCCAGATC
Source organism: Eristalis arbustorum (assembly GCA_916610145.1). Lineage (NCBI taxonomy): Eukaryota > Metazoa > Arthropoda > Insecta > Diptera > Syrphidae > Eristalis > Eristalis arbustorum. The sequence continues at coordinate 12,713,303 of OU744316.1, read as the reverse complement.
GGCCGGCGAAACTCTGATAACCCGGTCTTTGATCGATGGACTTGAAGCGTAAATATTTTCCACACAAAGTTCATTAGTAAATATTTTGACAATCGACTCGCTTCTAAATGATGGGTGGGGGAGATGCTGGGCGCGGGAGGAGATGTACACAAGTCGCACAAATTGCAAAAACTAGCGCGAAACGGCCAAAAATAACACAAGCACTCTAGAGAGATGCACCTCACTGCTGCGTGGCGCAGCATCTCTTCGCCTGCTCCACCTGAAGACAAGATGGAACAGCGTGCTTGAAGGTGTTTATCTTTTCCTCGCCATCCCACCGAGACAGACGCAGCGCTGTGGCTGTGAACTAGATTCTCCAAGCGAGCTGACGCCAATTTTGCGGGTCGAAAGGTCGCAACGCTTAGGTATGCACGAGCGTCGGTGGACGGCTGCCGAGTGCTTGAACTAAATTCCATGGCACCACCGCGCCGCCGAACAGGGGACGGGACTCGCTCGCATGCATTGTAGAGCAGCGAGCGGCTCGTCGTTGATTGCAGAATTCTTAACATGACACGAGGTGGTGGTGGCGATGAAAGATTCACAGCACGTAGCAGCGGCTGATTGATGGGCCCGCATACGAATTGATAGACAAATGTGATTCGAAGAATGCGCCTCGCAGGAATCTCGGCGCTACGGGTAGGCGTGATTGGCCGACCTGGCAGTGATATTTGGCATATCACTAAATGGTATTTCCACCCCGACAATCGACGCTAATTTGATTGGCAACTAATCGATGTTGACGCGCTGTTTAATCACGTCGCTCACGCGGTGTGGTGCGTTGTTGCTTATGACTCGAAGTAGGTTCCCTTAGATCATCTCAAGAGGCGCGACGAATTTTCAAACATCTCGGTGCGTAGTTTTCTTTCCCACATGTCAAACAGAGCAGTCCGCTCCCCCAGTCCGGGGAGCGCTTATCTCAACGTTTCAATAAATTAAATTGTTACACATGCCGTGTCGTGCCAAATGGGGTTTGTCGACGCGCCACAGAGACAAAGGAGCGAGGAAGAAATGTTAAAATGTTGTCTTTTCGTTACAAGTGTACTCGATTACCCTCGAATAGGGGGAGAGGCGCACTCTAGGCAAGTGGGAATTCCTTCCCTCTTTCGGGGTCTCGTTCTCGGAAACTATTTGTGATTGTTTTTTCTGGGGGGAGAGGCGCTGCTTGGCCAGCTGTGGTTTTAATGTGTCAAATGTGGCTTTCATCAGTTCATGCTACTTTGCAATTTGTCAGAGTGTCGGCTCGGATTGGGGGCCGATAAAAAAAATCACTTTCAATAACAACGCCTATTTCGGTCGCCGACCGACGCGAAGACCGTTCATTTTTTTGTTCCTCCAATTGCTGTCAGCTAGTTGAATTTGTCATGCGTCCAGTGAGTGGTGAGTCGCTGTGAGAGTAGGTGACGATATGGGTATTTCGACAAATGTCATCATTGCTGAGTGAACGCGGTCGACGTACATTCTGTGGGGCACGCTGTTGATATTTATGGTGGATGGATGTCTTTTCTGTGAAGAACTAAAGATGAATGTTACTATGACACACACTTCCCGAACACTTTAGCACTGCCAGGGCGGATGGAGGTAGAATGGAGTGTCTGCTCAAGTCAGGGTACCTGTCGTCTGCCTCAAACTGACGTATGGAGGGCATCGTGAACTCGTATGAGCTGCTCAGACCAATGTTCCCACATTCACTTGAACAGGCTGTTGGTGGGAGAGTTACCCACAAATTGTAATCGCCTATGAAGAAATCAGCTCAGCCAATGAAACATTTAAAGAATAGCTAAGCCGCAGCCTCTGGTTGTTTAGCACAAGAGCTTTACAAGATCAATGGCAATGATCTGGTAGAGAGCATGCATCAGATTATCTGCAAAACTTGCGAAGGCGGTGTACCCAGCGACTGCAATATCAGCTCCATATGATCCCGAGGGATATCCTTAACATCGCCTACAAGACCCTGTCCAGTGTGTGGACGAGTAGAGCAAGTACCATTGAGACAAATGATGGAGAATACCAGTGTGTTTCAAATCGATGCGCTCCAACTTCCCATCGATTTTCAAGACGCAAACGACAGTATTAATCGCAAGGAGATATTAATCGCTGCGATGACCCAAATCAGTATTCCGGTAGCGTCGTTCACACACGCGATGTACGATGCAGCTCGGCTCAAGGACCTCTGAGCTTTTGGAAACGTGCATCGGATTTAGGCAAGCAGATGCACTGTTGTATGAGTCCTTCAAGGTGGTGCGGCGGCAGCTGTAACCATGGAAGGCAGTATCTTCTGCAAGCCAGCTAAACTGTTACATTGCGCAGATGACATTGACATCGTCAAGCGTTTCCAGAAAGCCATAGTTTAAACTTTAAAAGTCTCTCGGTCTCAGATTGATTAAGGAAGCTGCCAGTTGAATGTCCAAAGTACGTAGACCATTTTGGTCCATATAGGTGCCCATAGCGAGAGTGTACTACGACAGATCGAAAGCTCCAGTGATAATGCCATTAATTTGATCACAACGAAAAATGGTGCCTGGACTGGATTTAAACACCGGAAAAATCGTAATAGTTGGGATTCGAACCGAGAACCCCGCAGCCACTCAACCAACTGCGCCATCTAGTTGCTGAGCAAGAATTCTATGCTTCGCGTGTGTTAATTTGGACATCTAGAGGAAATTTGTTGCGTTTGGGAGAAATTAATTAGTTATGGATTTTCTTGTTCCGTAGCACTCTATGATGTTTTTAAAAAGTATAAGCTTATGAAGTTAATAACAGTTACCTTTAGGCCGCTTCGCGTATCAAGATAGGTTAATTCCACTATGAACGAGCTGGATAGCGACTAGTTCTGAGGTACAAAACATGCCTCCGACTCGAAGATTAGCTTACTGCGAGCAAGAGAGGACGTGACAGGAGAAAGCTATCTATCAGTGTTTAAAATAATAATATAGGTGGCGCTACAGCCCATAGAGGACCAGGGCCTTGCTTTTCGACCAATCGTGTTGTGCGTGCTATTTTTCTCTTGCGAGTGGAGGGGACCTACAGTTTAAGACGACTCCGAACGGCCAAGTTTAAGTATCTTTTTCTAGACTGAAAATACTCTTTAAGCATTGCTAGTGTGGCTGGAAAGAGGTGTGGCCGTGAAAATTAGGGCCAGGAACCTAACCTACGACGTCGAAGTCGAGTCTATCAGTTTTAACACAGCTTAAGCTTCACCAGCGAGTGAAACAACTATCCAAAGGGTACAAACATCGGACAGAAGCCTGTCGGAATGAAGAGGGGCAACTCGTAGTAGAGTCGCAGTCGATACTGAGAATCTGGAAGGATCACTTCTGCAGACTGTTAAACGGCGAAGAGGACACCAATACCGCTGTCAGGCAGAATGTTCCACTCCACGCAATGGACGATGATAGAAGAGAATTCCGTCCCCCCGATCTAGACGAAGTCAAGGTAGCGATATCGAGACTGAAGTCGAACAAAGCTGCTGGAGCGGATGGATTGTCCGCGGAACTGTTTAAAGCAGCTGGAGATGATCTGGTTGGGCGCATGCACCAGCTCATCTATAGGATATGGTCGGAGGAAAGATGCCCGACGAGTGGAATCTTAGTATCGTTTGCCCGATCCACAAGAAAGGAGACCCCTTTGACTGCGCCAACTATCGGGGGATAAGTCTCCTTAACATCGCCTACAAAATCTTCTCTGCCGTTCTGTGTGAGCGCCTGAAACCATTCGCCAACAACCTGATAGGTCCTTATCAGTGCGGTTTCAGGCGTGGGAAGTCCACTATCGATCAAATTTTCACATTACGGCAGATCCTCGAAAAAACCCAAGCGATGCAGATCGACACCCACCACCTATTTGTCGACTTTAAGGCCGCATATGACAGTGTGCATAGAGACGAGCTATACAGCACCATGTCTAGTTTTGACATTCCTGCCAAACTCGTCAGGTTGTGCAGGATGACAATGGAGAACTCTCGCTGCTCCATCAAGGTCGGTAACGAACTCACCGAGACCTTCAATGTCAAAAAAGGTTTTAGGCAAGGCGACGCGCTGTCATGTGACTTCTTCAACATCGTGTTGGAGAAGATCGTGCGAAACTCACACGCCAACACTAGAGGCACGATCTTCCAGAATTCCGTTCAACTGCTAGCATACGCGGACGATATCGACGTGATTGGCCGAACTCAGCGAGCCGTCAATGAAGCGTTGGCTTGTATTGAGACGGAGGCGGCAAAAGTGGGTTTAGCGGTGAATGGGGGCACAACAAAGTATATGCTGTCATCAAGAAAGGACACACAACATCGACGACTCGGTCAAAACGTCACCATAGGCTGCTACAACTTCGAGGTAGTGAAGGACTTCGTCTACCTTGGCTCCCAAGTAAATAGTGCGAACAACATCAGTACTGAGATTAAACGCAGAATAACTCTTGCCAACCGCTGTTTCTTTGGGCTCGAGAGGCAATTGAGTAGTCGAGCCCTCTCTCGAAAGACCGAGCTCACCTTATATAAGACCTTGATCATCCCTGTCCTGCTGTATGGCGCGGAAGCTTGGACTATCTCAAGAGCGGATGAAGACGCACTTGGTCTCTTCGAGAGAAAAGTTCTGCGTTCAGTCTTCGGTCCTGTTTGCGTTGAAGGTTCTTGGAGAAGGAGATTCAACCACGAACTGTACGGGCTGTACAGCGACATGAGTCTAGTCAGGCGTCTACGGATTCAACGCCTAAGATGGCTAGGCCATGTTGAGCGCATGGACAACACTGCTCCAGCCCGAAGAGTCTTCGACTCCGAGCCAGTGGGACAACGCAATAGATTACGACCACGAACCCGATGGCGCACTCAAGTGGAGAAAGACCTCAACCAACTTGGAGTGCGAAATTGGAGGCAGCTGGCTAAAGAACGTGCCAGCTGGAGAGGATTGTTGACCGAGGCCCAGGTTCACCCCGGACTGTAGCGCCACAAGAAGAAGAAGAAGAAGCTAAAAAACGAGTCATTTTGAAAATAAATGAGATTTTAAATACCACAACGCCACAATATCAAGTGGTCGCTGTTCGCGGACTACTCAAAAACGGAACGTGTTCATGAGTTTAAATGAAAGCGTATTTCACACTTTGGAAAGTTATGAAAAAAGTGAAATGATGAAAATAAAAATGGGGTATAAAATCACGTTAGGTGTTAGGTATTTTTGTTCTTAAAAAAATTAATCACATCAAAAAATTACGAGTCTTCTGGACAAAGTTACAAAAATTAATCCTTTAGACTCTATGGAGTGCTTGTGGTAACACTGTATTTACCAGGTGTACCAGAATAAGTGAGCGTCAAGATACATATGTCTCGATAGGGAACATTTGTTGTGAATGAGCCCTTATTTTTTTTGTTTGTTTGCTATGACATCTGTGAAAAATATTTAGTATACATCAAGTCATTGAACAGACAAAATCATATTTTATCATCGTGTTAAAAATGTCGAATTTTGTACCAGAAAGTGATGATTTGCGGAAAGCATTCATTTTTTGTTTTCACTTGAAGAAAAGTGCTGCAGAGTCGCATCGAATGCTTGTCGAGGCATATGGTGATCATGCTCTATCAGAAGCAACCTGCAAAAGATGGTTTTAACGGTTCAGAAATAATGATTTTGATGTGAGAAATGAAGAACGTGGAAGACCACCCAAAAAGTTTGAAGACGCAATGCAAGCGATATTGGATGGAGATGACACTTTGAGTCAAAAGCAAAAGGCAGCAATGTTAAATGTTGCACAACAAACAATTTCTGACCGTTTTTAATTTCACATTAATAATGAGTGTCTTATTTTCAAAAAAAAAAAAAAAACGCTATTTTTATACCGGTACACCTTTCGTGCTGAGTGTGGTCCTCACCGAAATGCACCGCCATGAAAGGAACAATAACATATGACAGTCTTAATTACCTTTAATCGGATGTTTCCCCTTGATCATACAGAAGCACTTTTCCAGTTCGTGATCGCATTAGCAGCACATCTCCGTCAAATTGTGTCTGTTTCGACGTTCAACCGTCACTACCATTACAGCAACCTTACTACTTCCCTCTGCACTGTTTAATCTCCTTCGCCCCAGTGAACCTGCGGCTTACTAGCGCAAAGCAAACTCAGGCTTGGATCAATTTCTACATACTGCTTCGTCATTGTTATGGAATTCCACGCAGCACTTTACCCCTTTGCTAGGGGAACCATGTCCCATACACCACATCCAACAGATATGCAATTTATCTGTCCCCATTCCGTGTTCCATTATCTTCTAAAGTCCACAATAACCGGGAATTTGCCTGACAGCTCACATTTAAAAATAGTCCAGCTCGTCATCAAGCTCGAATTTGTTCAGCTACAGCTGCATTCATTTGCAAATATTTACCGCGGTTTTCTGATGTTAAGCAGCGCGAGGAGAAAACTCAAGAAATAGGGTACTAATCGACAGTCTTAAGGTTCCTCATGGGATAGCATTCAATTGCAAGTGATGTTCGTTACCTGGCGATGCCGATCGGTTGTGGATGCTTTTCTTACAAAGATGACTACCGAGGGAGGTTCACTCTCAGTAAAATCAATTTCAGGGCGATCATTGTTCCCCGAGCCTTGTGACGCTGGCGGTATGTGTAATCGATGATTGATCCAAGGCTGGTTTACATTTCATCCGAGGATTGGAAGTCCTGCCCAAAGGTTGAAAGTGATCATGGACAAAGTGATGCTCTGTCAGCAACGAATACTGAGTCCCTTAATGTTGTTATTTTTCTTCAATACATCGCCTTTTTCTCATATTCTCTAAAATGAGATTGATCTTCACTCGTCTTGAACTTTTCCTCAACGACTTGCAGCGCATGCAAGCTGATAAACATCTCGCCAGCGTATCTAAGCAATTGGCTTAATTACGAGCGAATCCATGTTGACTACGTGCGCGACGCGGCATTATATCATGCGCACTACGGGTGACATCAAGCAACTAGAAGTCTTGAGCTCAGGCTAGTGATGCGGTAGCTTGCCGAGCACGGTTCATTCAAACCCCGAATCAAGTCAATCTCAGCCCCCACTCGCAGCTGCAGGTGCTGGATAATGCGCACTCAAAGTGATAGTTTGTTGACATCACCCCTGAGCAATGTCACCATCTGTTGCGAGTGCAATCGGAACGCAGAGCAGCGCAGCCTCCTCACTGTCGCGTTAAGATTTTTTCTCACGCACATGATTTGTGACATCACTCGTGCATGGAGATTATGTTGTTTTAATTAAGGGGTAGATACATGTGTACGCTCACAATCGGCACAACGAGTTAAACAAAATGTGTCTGGTTGAGCGCTCGAAAGGAGTGCTGCTGCATGTGCTCTGTGCGTGAGCACTTACGGCGCGATCTATTTCGGAGTCGAGGAATTCGTGTGTGCGTGTGATCGCTTGTGGGAATGTGGGAAGACAAGATCGGATTGCAAAGCTAGACGCTGCTCGGCCCCACGCTCCCTCCGAGAACACGCTCAGACGCGCAGTGGTTTCTCTGAGTCACTAGTCGTAATTAATGACAATCCGGAACTGAGTAGGCACCGGCAACGGCAACGACATCGACAAGTGCTAGGGTTGAATGAACATGTGCAGCCACAGAATCAGGCGGGATAATGTGGGGAATAAATTAAGTAAACGGAAAGGATCTCTTGTGAGATTGATGAATTGGGGCGCCGAAGAAAGAAGGAGGCAAGCTTTGGGTGGGTTTACATTTCCTCTCTCAAAAAAAACGAGAGAGGCTTTAAGCAAGCTGTACGAATGTGTTCAGCGTCACGATGTCCAACAGGTCATCAATAGGTCCCCGGGCATACAAAATTGGCGACTGATTGGGCAAGGCACGCTGCTTGATGTGGAGAGGGATCCTCCTAGTAGGTCACCATGTGCTTATGAATTCTATATGTGAACGATCGACAAGATCGGCGGTGTAGATCTATCGACTAATACGATGCGCTATGGGAAAGTGTCATCGACGAATCGAGGGGACTGCACATCGGAACGAAAACGCTGCTAACTACTAGGTCTTATTTGCCTTTGGTCGTGGCACCTAGATTTGCTGCTTGCGAAATGATGAAGGCTTATCTCTTGGTGTTTCCTGTCGCAAAACAATCGTCAACGTCCGGATCCGGATCGGAGGTGAGCTCCCTGCATGAAGGACGTCGGCGTGTACACCTTCCACTGTCGTGCAGATCCTCGAAGACGCTGGCTTCCTGTATCACAGAGTCGAAATACGCCGCAAGATGTTCATCTAAGAAGGGCTGGCAACACTTAAGAGGAATACACTCGCAGTGAATCCGTTCCTCCAGCGAAAGCCAAGCTGGCCACAGTTGGAATTCCTGGATGAGCTTATCAAACCCGACATTGGCCTTAGCTTGTCCGGGAGCCCAAGGATGATATCAAGCTTATCGCCCTCTACAGTTAATGCTACAACTACAGTCGACAGCAACTTATTATCACACGGAAGTGTGACTGCACATAAAATTAGACGGTCTTAGGACCTTTCCTGGCAAGTTCATCCACTGCTTCGTTAATGTCTCTAGCGCGCAGAATACACACAACATAGAGTAATCGAGTGCTGCGTGCTTAGAACATTGACATCATCAGCTTAAAATTGATTACTATTGCTTCAATGGCCGCTCAATTTATTAACTAAGAATGTTCAACCCTCTCCAACTATCGCGCTCTCGGGCTAGGTACAACTACTTTTGCACACCAAGTTGGTTGAGGTCCTTCTCCACTTGGATAATAATAATAATAAGGGTGGCGCTACAGCCCATAGAGGGCCAGGGCCTAGCATCTCAGCAACCACTCGTGTTGTGCGTGCTATTGTTCTCACACGGGTGGAAGGGACCTACAGTTTTATGCCGACGCCGAACGGCCAAGTTTGAGAGGCTTTTTCTAGACAGGAAATACTCTTTGAGCATTGTCAGTGATTAGAAAGAGGTGAGGTCGTGAAAATAATTTTTGTCGCTCAGAGCTGGAATCGAACTTACGACGTTGAGGTTGGGGTCGACGCACATACAAACAACACCACGGTCTCCACTTGGATACGCCACTTTAAACACGGACGTCCTCTGTTGCGTTACCCCTCAGGTTCGGATTCGAAGATACTTCGGGCCTGAGCTGTGGTGTGCATCTGCTCATGTCGCTGTACAGCCCGTACAGTTCGTGATTGAATCTTATCCTCCAGAACCCGTCAACACAAACATGACCAAAGATCGCACGCAGAACTTTTCTCTCAAAGAGACCAAGGCCTTCTTTATCCGCTTTCAAGATTATCCATGCCTCCGCGCCGTAAAGCAGGACTTGTATGATCAGATCTTTATAAATGTCAAATTGGCACTTTGAGGGAGGGCTCTGTTACTCAATTGCCTCTTGAGCCCAAACAAACAGCGGTGGGCAAAAGTTATCGCGCGATTAATTTGGGTATTGATGTTATTTGTAAAATTTACTCCGGAGTAGTGGAAAGTGAAGTATTGAATGGTAATATCAGCCGGTGTATATTTCGAACATTGATCTCAATCTGGAACCTTCCTGATTAATAGGACCTAATCAGGGATTCTGATGGAGCAGTGCATGTTCAATAAAATGCCATAGCCAGTACCTTTTGCATCTTCGATACATATGTGTGAATGGGTCAATTTGTGGCCTAATCCTGCCTCGTTTGGAAATGCCGAAAGGGTATAGAGAACAGTCAAGTACAGTCGCCATAGATATGTTAAGTTTGTACTGGATCTAAGATGAAAACCACCTGATCCTTATGGCGCTCTTTGCAGCAGTCACGTTGCGCGAGCTCGTATGCAATGGTTTATGTTCAATGATTATGTTCAAGTGTTTTTCTGGTAGATAACATTTCAACTCGTACATGCACCCGCTCTTCCGTAAGACATGGTCGGAGGAAAGCACGCCATGAGCATGGAATCTCAGCGTCGTTTGTCAGGTCTACAAGAAAGATGACCCCTTTGACTGCGGCAACTATCGGGGAAGAGTCTCCTTAACATCGGGTACAAGATCCTCTCTGCCGTTTTGTATGAAGGCTTGAAAACATTCGTCAATAATCTGACTAGTCCTTATCAATGCGGTTTCACGCCAGGAAAGTCCACAATAGACCAGATCTTCACACTACGGCAAAGCCTGGAAGGGACTCAAGAGAAGCAGATCGACACTCAACACCTATTTCAAAACCGCATATGACAGAGTAAACGAGCTTTAAGGATGGCGATGGAGAACTCTTCAATGGCAAAAAAGGTTTTATACAAGGCGACGCGCTGTCATGTGACTCCAACGTAAACACCCGAGGCACGATCTTCCAAAAGTCCGTTCAACGGCTTGCGTACGCGGACGACATTGACGTGATTGGACGAACACAGCGAGCCGTCAATGAGGCGTTTGCTGGCATTGAAGCGGAAGCGGCTAAAATGGGTCTAGCGGTAACCCAGGGCAAAACAAAGTACATGCTGTCACCACGGAAGGACACACATCATCGACGTCTCGGACCTAGCGGCAGAAACTTGGAAGTAATCAAGGACTTCGTCCGTCTCGGCTCTGCAGTAAACAGGGGCAAAAACACAATTACCGAGATAAAGCACAGAATTACTCTTGCCAATTGCTGCTCTTTCTTTTGGCTCCAAAGGTAACTGAGCAAAAGAGCCGTCTGCCGAAGGACCCAGCTGACTTTATACAACGCTCTGTCCTGCTCTATGGCGCAGAGACATGGACGCAATGAAAACGGGTGACATAGAGCTGTGGCTGTTGTGAGAAAATGTCTGTGATCCTAGTTGCTGTTTGGGTTGATGGCTTGTGGAGACAAGTAATCATCTGAAAACTGTACGGGCTATACAGCGGCATGCACCTAGTTAGCGTCTTCGGATCCAACGCTTATTATTGCTGAGTCATGCAAAGCGGTTGCACACTACAGCTCCGGTACTATGAGTCTTCGATACCGAGCCATTGGGACAGACAACGCAACAGAGGACTTCCTTGAACGAGATGGCGCACACCAGTGGAGAAAGACCTGAACCAACGTGATGTGCGCAACTGGAGGCAGCTGGCGAAGGATCGTGCTGGCTGGAGAAGCATGTTGGTTGAGGGCTACCCCTAATTGTTGCGCCAAATAGAGAAAAAGAAGTGTTTGCTTAATGCAGCATATTTTTACCCCACACTTGTAGCCAACCGTCTTCCCATCCCTTCAGTAAAATTGATATTTTAGAGAGAATAATTCAATAAAGTGTGTCATAAATTACGAATGCTATGTTATGCCGTCAGAAAATGAAACAATTACAATAAACTTGCTACAATTACAATACAGATTCGTAGTATACTAGGACCACGCACATTCCAAAACCCTTTCCATATTTGCTGCCCAAAAACCGCCTGCCATCAACTTAAAATGCCCGCCACAGAGTGCCCACCATCGGATTGATATCCACAGCAGAAAGAACTGACTAACTCACTATGCCCGCCAAACTGCACTCATTTGCACCCGCAAAACATGCAGCACTCTTATTAAATTGCGCATTTAAATGCGTTCCATCGGGCGTCGTGGTGCGTTTAAACTCAAACAGGTATTCGCCACCACCACAACCGGATCGGTCAAATTATGTGTTTATACACGTGGCAATATCAATTTTCCATCTCAATGAATGTTGTAATTGAATTTATCGTTAAACCAATTAAGCATCATCATGCAAAACGCACATTCGACCGCACATCGTTACGCACAGCAGTTGACTTGAATTTAATGAAATTATCGAATAACAGGGATTTCACGAATTGAAAAGCACTCCTGTGATCGCCGCACAGCGTCGGCCATCGGGCAGTGTGTTATTGTATAATTCGGGCGCAGTATTCATCAGCTGTGAATTTTTTGGAATAAATTTACCACACGTGACCGCAGAACAATTATGGAATTTAATGGCAGCGCATTAGTAAACCAGGTCCTCTTTGGAGTTCTGTGAAAGAGAGTGTGGACAGACGTATGGAATCAGTGGCGCGTTTCTCAACGATGTCTTCAAGGGTAGAGGCTGGTTTTAAGGACGTTGTAAGGTGCAGCGTTGGCCATGGGAGTGACAGAGTGCCAAAGTAGAGCAAACATTTCTCATCAGGCTTACAGCCTTTTGAACTTCTCTGATCGGTAGAGAGATGCATTTGTTAATTTTGAGGTTATTCCGCTAAAAGAGGTTGTCATTCTAAAACCAGCAGCAGTTTGAGTAGAATTTATGAACTTGGGGTGAGTCAGAGCAAGACACTAATACTGCGACTGCTAAGATCGGTGGTACCCCCATCAAAGGGAGTAGTGTTCCCTCCCTTAGATAGTAAAGTAGTGTGTCTACCTCGGGCAAACGGTAGCTTCACAAATGACATCACAGTGGAGATCCGACGTAGGACCACCCTTGCCAACCGATGTTACTTCGGTCTATCGAAACAACTCCTGACTCGAAGAAACAAAATTATGCTCTACAAGACTCTTATTTTGCCAGACCTGCTTTATGGGGTTGAAAGCTGGACGATAAGCAAAACTGCAGAGCTGCTTCTAGGTGCCTTCGAAAGAAAAATTCTACGTCGGATATATGGTCCTGTTTGCGAGAAAGGCGAAAGACAATTCTACGGACTGTACCAGGATGTGTATGTAGTCCGGAAGGCAAAAATCCGTCGACTACACTGGCTCGGTCACATCGAGCGAATGGACAACAACGCTCCAGCAACGAGGGTCTTCGAATCCGAGCCTCCTGGATCGAGAAGGAGAGGAAGACCGAACCTCCGGTACAGAGGCCAAGTCTTTGAGAATGTAAGCCAGTTTGGTCTTGATGACTGGAAGCAGCGTGTCGTCACCAATAGACGGCAGCAATTGCTCGGGCTCGGGACCATTCATGAGTCGCCGGCCTGATAAGTAAGGAAGTACCACCTTCATTTGGTCTAGGATTAAAGTGGTGTCTTCAGAAATTTGACAACTCCCCTGATGTTGATGCTCTGTTTATTATTTTGAATATTTTTACTGGCTAGGCGTGAACAGTCGATTAGTATGTGTCTTTTTCCGCCTTGCAACTGTGTCAACAGCTATTATAGTTTGTTGTTTATTCATTGTGGCAGCAATTTTACCATGGTTGTACGTTACACTACTACTAAACTACTTACAAAAATTCGTAGATAATATATCACGTATTTATAAGCCACTAAAAACCTTCAGTAAAGAGCACAGAATCGTTAGAGGGATGAGAGAGGCGTCTTTACAACTTGACTTCAAATGTTCAACAAGTAGGACATATAATTCACAGAGGACAAAATAAATAAATAAATAAATAAATAAATAAAAAATATATAAACAAGAAATTAGATATAAATAAATAAATAATTAAATAAATATGGTTGAATAGATAAATAAATAATTTAATTTAATGGTACTTTTTACGAAGCTAGAAAACTTTGTTTTGAGCTATCGTAAGTTTGTGCAGAAGAGTCTTTGCATACTTGCCCCACACGGGTGATCCATAAAAAAGTATGGCTTGGAAAATGGCCTTAAAAATTAATAACTTGTTGTGAATGTCCAGTTGTGAGTTTCTACAAATTAGTGGATAGAGCACCCTCACCGTGATATGGACTTTTTTAGCGATTTCTTGGCCATGCCTATTGAAAGTTAAGCGTTTTTCTAAATAGATGCCTAAGTACTTTAGACTAGACTTCCACACGATCTGAACGTCGTTTAGTAGCAGGTTCCTGCTGGGAAGTAGACAGCAGGTTCTTCTGGTTCTTCGGAGCATTGAATTTAATTTTCCAGGAATTACAATATTCATCGAAAGTATTTATGGCTGACTGCAATTTACTTTCACCACTGAAAGCAGTTGAATCGGACGAATAAATACATGTATCGCCGGCAAATAAGGTTATATCACAGTTAGAAAATCTTGGAATATCACAGGTACACAGTGCAAACACCTTTTTGAACTGATAATTCCCACATTCTGAGGGTCGTCATTACATGGTCAGTGTCCGAGCGCCAATGTCCTTAAACTGTTTTTAGATTTCGACCCATCTGTGTACTTCATCCAAGTGAGGTTGTTGTTTCATCCAGCTTTTTGGGGTCTTTTGGAAGGTGCATCCAGCGCAGCGTACCTATGCGCTTTTTGTGTCGGCGTTCTGACCCGATGGGGTACTCTAAGTAAAGCGCTATAGAATAAAGATTTCTCCAAATTGCAAGATCATAGCAAATCCTTGAGAGGAGAGATAATTTGCGAAATCCAGAGCAGGTGGAGTATTCAAATGGAGAAGTACCTCGAACGCAATTGGATTTCCATCCCTGTTCTGGTTGTGATATGGTCAGAACTGAAAAATCTCTATGATACATGCGAACATTAAGAGGACAATGAAAAAGGCAATTGCAATTGTTCTTTAGAATTTTTCTACGTTGCTAAAAATAAAATATGTCATCATCATCAATTTCTGACCCGCATGAGTCACTAACAGGGGTCGCAGGGGTAAAGTATGCACTAAAGATCTGCGGGCCACTCAATCCTCCGCCATCGACTCTTATTCATCGGATTTATGACCATCCTCAACCAAGCGAGTTCTTGGGCCTGGTCCAACCACCTCGTTCTGGGTGCCAAGGGAACGCCTTTATGATGGAGTAGCATTTTGTGCACGCCTCGGAAGATGTGATGATAGGGACATTCGCGCCGCGTATCCAAACAATCGACGCATAGCTCTTTCCGTTCGGAAAACTTACCTTTCCCGGCGAGCGATTTCCCACAACAGTAGGAAGAAATCTCATATCTGCAGTTTGTATTCGCGATCTTATTCATTGGATCATTACCCCAATTTCAAGATCTCCATTTTTTTTAAACTTTCATTTATTTTTTGCCTTTATTTGTTTAATTTTGTTTGTGAAGAGCACCGAAGCTCATTCAAATTGAGAATTGCTGTGGAGTTGACAGGCTGTGTGGTTTTTTTTTTCAGAATACGAAACCTCACAAATTGTTACTTTCCAAGCTCTTGTGAGGTTGTGACTTGTGATACATCACCGAAGGTATGTCGGAATACGGGTTTGGGGATGTGCTGCAAGTACCTGAAGAGGCTTGGTAGGCAAATACAACATATCGCCAAAACAGTGCCGGAGTTAAAATTCTTTCTCTTGTTGGCTTTTGATCATCATCATTTTCAGTGGCCACCATGATCCAAATCACGAAAAAGAGATCTCTTGCCCACTCCATCCTCCACAGTGGATGGAGTGGGCAAGAGCGGAACAAGGGCTTGGTACTCTTGGTATTTTTGATGAATACTTTTTGAGTTCTAAAATCTTTATACCTTACCATGTGGCATCACAGAAAAAATAGCGCCATCGGAAAGCAAAATCCTTTTGGAAAAAGCAGCTGTTCAACATGGATTTCCTTCCGCACTGCCGTGTTTCACTCTCACCGAGAGTAATTCTCACAAAAGAACGAGGAAATAATCTCATCTCGGTAGATTGTATACACGATCAAGAATAGTCGGCAGCATAGGTGTGACTTGGAACAAACACTGAGTTAAAAATCACTGACTTGGCATTCACAAAAAAGTACGGCCTTCCTGATTAGAGATCTTCCAAGTTGTTACACAATTAACAGAGCTCTGCCTAAGTAAGCTCAGCCATAATCCGCCAAAAAGCCATAATCCGTGAAAGCATCAGCACATAGGGCAACACACTTAGACCATTGTTGTGAATTGTGGTCCCCTAAAATCTTCCACTTGCTCTTCTGTAACAGTTTTTTTTTTCGTGGGTGGGTTGTTAGCACTCCGCACAACCGCTGGGGAAACGCTGCATGCATTGGTTCACCTCACAACGGGTGTTGTGAAAGCTATCCAGGGGGCGCCGCTTGGAGGCTGCATGTCAACTTGATCTATGCATCGAATAGGATCGTTGCTGGCATCCCGCCAAGTTGAGAGCGATCAGCTACTTTGCCCTGTGAGCATAGACCCTGCCCCCCACACAACGATCCACCTAGGCCAAAACGTCACAATTGACAGCTACAATTTCGAGGTAGTAAAGGAGTTTGTCTACCTCGGGGCAAATGTAAACTCCACGAATGACATCGTAGTGGAGATCCGACGTAGAATCGCCCTTGGCAACTGATGCTACTTCGGTCTGTCAAAACAACTGGGCTCGAAACTCCTGACTCGAAGGACCAAAGTCATGCTCTACAAAACCCACATCGAGCGAATGGACAACAACGCTCCAGCAAAGAGGGTCTTCGAATCCGAGCCTCCTGGTTCGAGAAGGAGAGGAAGACTGAACCTCCGGTACAAAGACCAAGTCATCGCGGATGCAAGACAGCTTGGCCTTGATGACTGGAAGCAGCGTGCACAGGACCGTCACCGATGGAAGGCAGCAATTGCTCAGGCTCAGACCGTTCATGGTTCGTCTGCCTGATAAGTAAGTAAGTAAAATCTTCCACTGATCGACAACATTCAGTGATAGTGCCTGTTTTAACCTTGCTTTCACTGGTATTCGAAACGGGGAACCAAATAACCCAAGGCATGCACTCAATCTGCGCCATTCAGCCTTTCCACATCAACGCTCGAGTCCATTCCTGTCGAATTCAAGTTTCCTTCGACCAAAAATCGAAATCAGCTTTGAATCTATGATCTTTTGGTACAGTAGAGTGACAGATCCTCCCATACAGACAAAATCTTCGCGACCGCTCTAAAATTCCAGCACGGACAACTCTCATAGGCGGGCAAAAGCCTTGCCACTGCCATATCCGCTTAAGGGAGATATCATTTTGGATACACACACCGTTCGCAATACGTATCAGTTTCCAGCGCTAGTTGATTTATGTCTAAAATACACTACCGGACGAGCAGGGAACCCCAAAATGTCCACATATCTTTCAGAAGACATTCTCTTCTTGTAAATAAGGTCAACTTCCAGCGAACCACACATGTTCCTCAACCATAGTCATCAATTTGAACAAAACTCAAAAATGTTATGTATTCCCCGGCAAGTATAAATCTTCCAAGTTACGCAATGACATCACACTGCGATAGGGTCACACTTATCAAGCACACCCCCGTGCAGTGTGCGCGAGCGAGGGTGGGGCAGTCTCAGCGTACACATTGCATTCACACACGGCACCGGGACACACTGGGACACTTGGGGGTAGCGAGGACCATTTAAAATAATTTATTACCAGTTACTTCTGCTTGTTGCCCTTGTGCAGATAGCATCTAATTAAATATTCACATTCGGGATATTGACTGCGAGAGCGAGAGTCCAATTGAATAATCGCCCCACGTGCCATTCGAATGGAATCTGTTCCACTGATGCGATAGCAATTAGAATTGATTGGAAATTCCTGGCATACTTCTCGACGTCTAAGATGTTCGCTGGGCGATGCTAGTACGGACGCAGTGAAGATGAATAGATAGATAGTTGCGTATGGTGTGGATGAGACTTCATGCCTTGATTTTAAGTAGCTCGGGTTCGGGATTATTTATTTTGTTAATTTAAGGGATCTCCCCCGGCTTCTCTGAAAGGCAAGATGGTCTTGAGATTGAGATATACTCGTGCAGACGAACAGTGGACTGTGGAGAGGGCGAGAGTTTAAAATTATCGATTTTTTGTGGTGTTCACAGAAAATTGGCTATGAATCCGTTTTGGTTGGACTTGAGCATATACGATTTAACTGCCTCACCGCAGACAGAAGTGACCGTCACTTCAGTTATTGCGCACTGGAAATGTCTGTCGATCCGGATTTTAGCCAAAAAATATGTATTTTCTCGGACGAGGTTTGTTTCTCGATCTACGGCTATGCCAACAAGTAAAATTGCCATTATATGAACGAGTGATCAAACAAGCATAAATGCATTCACAAAGCTTGCCTGTTCAATTCATGACATGGCGGATTTATCAGAGGATGCTTCTTTCGAAATGTTTAAGGAGACACCGTCAAAGGGAGTGGTTCATGGTGTAAACTGAAGTTAAAAGACATTCTGTCGCCAGAGCTAGGCATCAGGGATACATCAGGGATATGATGATATGCGCCTTTTTTTACGTGTTGGAGTTGTTATTTGCTGCGAACTCCACCATCGACCAAATATTCACACTTCGGCAGATCTTGAAAAAGACTCAAGAGATGCAGATCGACACTCACCACCTATTTGTCGATTTCAAGGCCGCATATGACAGCGTGCATAGAGACGAGCTATACAGCGCCATGTCTAGTTTTGACATTTCTACCAAACTCGTCAGGCTGTGCAGGATGACGATGGAGAACTCTCGCTGCTCCATCAAGGTCGGTAACGAACTCACCGAGACCTTCAATGTCAAATAAGGTTTTAGACAAGGCGACACGCTGTCATGTGGCTTCTTCAACATCATACTTGAAAATATCGTGCGAAACTCGATCTCCCAGAAGTCCCTGCAATTGTTTGCATACGCCTATGACACTGACATGATTGGCAAAACTCATCGAGCCTTCAATGAGGCATTTGTTAACATTAAGACGGAGGCGGCTAACATGTGTCTAGGGGTGAATGACGCCAAAACGAAGTATGATATATGCTGTACTCAAAAAAGGACATAAAACATCGGCGTCTCGGGACAACACCACCAGTACCGAGATCAAGCGCAGAATTACTCTTGCCAATCGCTGTTTGTTTAGGCTCAAGAGGCAATTGAGTAACAGAGCCATCTCTCGAAATACCAAGTTGACTTTGTATAAGACCCTGGTCATCCCTGTCCTGCTCTATGGCGCAGAAACATGGACGCTATTGAAAGCGGATGAAAAAGCTCTTGGTTGTTTTGAGGGAAAAGTTCCGTGTGCGATCTTTGGTCCTGCTTGCGTTGATGGCGTCTGGAGGATACGATTCAACCATGAACTGTGCGGGCTGTACAGCGGCATGCACCTAGTTAAGCGACTTCAGATCAAATGCTTAAGATGGCTAGGTCATGTAAAGCGGATGGACACCACAGCTCCGGCCGGAAGAGTCTTCGACACATAGCCATTGGGACAGCGCAACAGGGGATGACCACGAAGCCGATGGCGCACACAAGTGGAAAAGGACCTCTACGAACATGGTGTGAGCAGCTGGAGGCAGCTGGCGAGAGATCGTGCTGGCTGGAGAGACATGTTGGTTGAGGCCCAGGTCCACCACGGACCATAGCGCGGACCAGAGAAAGAAGAAGTTGTTATTTGTTGGCGTTGAATACCTCGCTTGCAATATTCAACTTAACATTTAGTGGTCACATTGATATACCTGTTGTCTCCCATTGAGTTTCACAGGTCACTGTGATACAACAGTCAGCTCTAGACCACTGACGTGTATGTGCGCTAGAAAATCAATTGAGCATACCACTTTGTATAACTTCAACAGCATGTCGGCAAGATCAACCCCTTCCTTTCGTTTGCTATAGCATTCAACAATACATGAGCTTCTTCTCTTGTCGGCACCATCGTCAACCCCCAATGCAATAGCATTCAACAATACCTGGGCTTCTTCTCTCGTCGGCACCATCGTCTTTTGCAATATCTCTTGTGTGAAAATAATTGAGATGTCGTTGTCAGTGTTCTTAAGAGGTTATTGTTCAATTTTTCATCTTCTTGTTCTCATCAGTAGAATCATCCAATCCGATGATAAAACCTTTTGGAATCATCTCTAATGTATAAAAGAGCATTGCATGAATTATAATCGTTATGGGCAAATGTTGCCTATAGAAAACATTGCGTTTCACTCTCTGCGCAAACGCAAATAGGTGATCATCCGTAGAAAACAACCTTGATATATGATGGCACAACATATGAAGCTATACGGGACCTACAACCTCAAACATACCATGTTGCTAATAGACAACATCGGGCATGAAAGGGTTAGGTGAAAAGACAAAATTAAAGAGTGGCGCCCGACACTGAACCATTTGTCGCAAAAACTGACAAAGAAGATCTTTAGGATACTTTGCCGGCGGATCCTTCGATATTTTTACATTACATTCAGAACAGACTTCATGAGCTAGTCTGAATGATAGCCTACATCGACGCTGACGAACTTTTTTGCGAGTCTTCCATATCACATGCGAATCGCACGATGGTTGCTTCAAGTTGTGAGCGATGGTAACTCACCTCCATCCAACTGTTGTGCTGATCTGAAATCGACGCTAGACATTCGTGGAGATGTGCACCAATCAAAGTCTCATGCCGGACGTTGACAAATGCCTGCTTTCAGGGATTTCGACCGAAGTTGTTCAACAATAAATCGATTGAGACCTTCGACTGCTTTCTGCTTAGTCGAAAACAACATTTCAGCGTCAATCATTCCTCCACAGCCATACTTGACGAACTATTAGATTTGACCCCAGAGCAAATGGCAGCCTCACGTTCATCCGCGATCACTTCTGACACTTCTGACTCATGTCCCGCCCGACAAGCCACATTGTATCACGATCAGCTTACCAAGTGGCAATGATCCATGCGACTTCGACGTTTCTCAACTCTTTACCCACTTGTGAGCGCGCACTTGTACCATGCATCGGTTTCGTGGTCGCTCACATGTGCTGTCAGATATCTTTAACATCAACAGTCCATCATCCGCCAGCCGGCCGGAGTGACAGCCGATGGATATGGTGTCATCGGAAGTTTTTAAAGCGAGAAACATGCTTCGGCCGGGGTCGCCTCTGCACCGAGATTACCGTACTTGAGAATGGTTGCCTAATTTTTTTGTCCGTTGTCAAGTCACACATGGGTATGTTGTTGGTGCGGCTGGTCCCTAATTGTTGCCGCTGCTCGCTGCTGCGCCAATTGAGTCTCCTCACTCCGCCCAGCCCCGGAGTGTGTGCTGTGTTTATTTAAGCAGACGAACAGACAGACCTTCTTCCCATCTCCACAAGAGTGATGATCTAATTTCGGTCTTTGGCGTTTTTTTTCTCCTTATTCTCTGCTGTTCGGTGGTGGTGGCGGATAAAAACTTCGTTCCATTTGTTCGATTCGTCACTCAGTCCGTGTGAAGTACTTGAAAACTGTAATAAATCCTTAAGCACTCATGCATCACGAAAAGATGACAAAGAAGCGAAACGAAAACAAAGAGCGGAGCGAACTCGGGGATTAAGCAATGAGGAATCTTCATTAATTCTGATCGATGACCGTGAATCCTTTCGGTGTCTTTTGGGAGTGTTATGACTTCGTTTCGTCGTCTAGTGATTGGATTCGTGGCGATGGTGGCTGGACGGGCGGTTGGGGGGAAAGGATTTCCTATTGAGTTGTGTTCATCTGCGTTATTGTCTTCGTTTTGCTTTTGCTTCTGTGGTCGCCGTTTTGGAGGGTGTTTTGTGTGCGGTTTTGAATTTGTTTACCTCGAACGCTTTGTGTTCGAAACGGCTGTCGATGCGGTGGCGGAAAGTTTTTCGAGCAAATACAGTTTTATGAGTGATTGGGCAGAAGATAGAAGCAATCACAACTCATGACCTTGACGGCATTCGCAGTCGATGTGATCTCTTAACAGCCATTCTGCGGGACATGTGGAAGTACCTTTTGTCGCTTACTTCGAGATTTTATTTACAGTGGTTGTAATTGCTGAACAGTCGTCTTACAAGAAGTGTTATGGAAGTAGCAGTCATTTTATTTATCCTTTTGTTGCTTTGAAGAATCATTCGATTTCGAAACCAACAGGTTGGTATATTTCTAGAAATGAGTAATGGAATGGCTAAATACTTACTTACTTATCAGGCAGACGAACCATAAAGGGTCTGAGCCTGAGCAATTGCTGCCTTCCATCGGCGACGGTCCTGGGCACGCTGCTTCCAGTCATCAAGGCCAATCTGTCTTACATCCGCGATGACTTGGTCTTTGTACCGGAAGTTCGGTCTTCCTCTCCTTCTCGAACCAGGAGGCTCGGATTCGAAGACCATCTTTGCTGGAGCGTTGTTGTCCATTCGCTCGATGTGGCCGAGCCAGTGTAGTCGACGGATTTTTGCCTTCCGGACTACATCCACATCATTTTACAGCTCGTAGAGCTCGCGGTTGTGTCTTCTCCTCCATTCACCTTCCTCGCAGACGGAACCATATATCCGTCGTAGAATTTTTCTTTCGAAGGCACCAAGAATCAGCTCTGCAGCTCTACTTAATGTCCAGCTTTCGGCTCCATTAAGTAGGACTGGCAGAATAAGGGTTTTGTAGAGCATGACTTTGGTCTTTGGAATGGCTAAATGGGGGGCTTTATCTCTCTTGTGTTAATAAGGTGCCCCGGATACCCAGTGAGGCCTGGCGTTTGGCTAGCTTGTCCAAATTGTCCTAGTTCTCAAAAAGGAGGCAAAAGAGATTGGTCCACCTTCCGCTCCCCAAGAAAATCTTCTGTAATAGTTAGGGCTATGATCCCGTCCATGCTGGTTGACGGGGGTATATAGTGGGTGCTTTTGTCCGAGCAGATGTCCAACAGAGTATGGTACTTAAGAGGGCATGAGAGTACAGTCAACTTTCTCACAATCGGATACCGACGGTGCCAAAAAATTTGTCCTGTGATGAGAAGGGTCCGTTTGGAAAGAGTACACTTAACCGATGCACATCAGTTTTATTGATTTGGAAAAAGCCATACGGTCGAACTTCCTCGAGATAAACTTTTGAGTGTTGTACAGGTGTAGCGGAGTTCAGTGAAGTAAAGCGCTGCAACAGATAGCACTCCATTCAGCCCTGAACATAAGTGACTGGGATTGCTCTCAAACTCTTCTTCATACTGTACCAGAGTGTGTTGGTGGTCTTTCTTTTCTTTTAAAATACCATCGACGACGGAGCAGCGGAGCGGTGAATTCATCTAGATCGAAGAAAGTTCTAGGATTTTATATTTAAATTAATTAAATGTTTTTTTCTATAAATAAAAAATCAATGTTTGCTTGTTTGTGAATAGTCGATAGAGCTCTGATGTCTTTGGCAATTTTATTCAGAATTGTCTGGAAAAGATTTGGAAATCAGCATTTTTGAAACATTTTCTTGTTAATGGGTTGCAACAGGCGCCAGGCGCAGCTAGTGGCTAATAAAGTGAAATCATCTTTGTTTTACATTGATGTCCTGAAGTGGAAAAATGTTAACCCCGTTTTTTCCCAACCACCGTTTGATAGAAACGAAACCAAGCACGCGGCCAAAGAACTGAAAATAAATCAAAAGTATCCATATACCAGACAAAACGGAAAACGAGGCCACAAAAAACAAAATTCCAGTATGTCATTGCCAACCTCTATCGGAGGAAACCCGAGAAAATTGCGGACACCCTTCTTAGTCCTCCGGCTAAAAAAAATACACGAAAGGCTCGTCAAAGTGTTGGAAAACGCCTCGTAGAAGACCTCCACCTGAGCGAGGCACTGCCCTCTGAACTTCTTCGGCGCATCCGCGAACTTTCCGGATCGGTCATCGAAGTAATATGGTCCCTCTCGCCAGCCTTCGCATGTGAGAGCGATACATTCATCTGCTTCACTTGCTGAAGTGACCGATAAAATCATGAGCCACTCTCCATCACCAATGTCAATTGCTGCGCATCTACCCCCAGCTCGAACTGCAAATTTAGGATCGAGCAATCAAAAGAAATTTGGCAGAGGTTAGCCGCAATAGAAAAGCAGCTCAGAACACAAAACCAAGGTTTTTCGAGTGGCGGACGGAGTAATGCCGAGCTGAAGGAATGGCCACCCTGATCCAATTTTGAAACAAAGGGGTTCGATGATTTGTGTGCTCATCACTCTGTTGTTGAACGAGTACTGAATAAAATTCCACTGCCCTTATTACCGACTGGATACGCGGTCATTGCCAGAGTGGCCTCTGGGCAATGCATAGGATATTACGCGGCTGATCTCTGAACTGAATGGAATGCGATCTAAGTTTTAACTTGCAGAAAAACAATCCGTGTGCAGACGACACAACATGCTAAGGACTATATACACCCAACGGCTTCGACAATCTAGTAGCGAAAAGAACGGAATGGCGTCTCGAGCAAGAGTGCACGCGATTCACACCAAAATATTTTGTGCCCTGACAGGCAGACGGTCAGGTTATCGAAAAGCCTTAAAGCGACTGCGACTCCACTGATGCTCAAAACGTGCATGAAAATTTGTACTGCGGTCGTACCACTAGTGTGCACATCGTCCTACCTGCCGTACCATCGAGAAAAAAAAGTTAAAAAAGTGTAAATTCCACACGACCGTCAGACTAGCCTTAATATCCAAGTCACAGTCCCCTTTCTGCAAGTCAAACACCTACTTGCGTTTATTTTGAATTTGAACTGACACGTCTTTCAAAAAAGAAAAAGCTACAAAAAAAATTAAACGAAAAGTCAAGGAGCATAGAAAAATGCATCCATCTCTGTAATCGCTGCTGTTATTAAAGTTTACGCTTCAACGGTTTTCCGGAGAACGCATCCACTCCGTGCCCAACTTCTGACAGACTAACAAATTAGAGGAAACAACTTCGTTTTTTTTCTTTGCTCTCACAGAGGTCCTGTGGAAAGTTTTATGCTGCTAATCACAGTGAAGCAATTAGGTGGAAAATGAAGAATTTAAACGAATATCCTCGAGATGAATGTGTAGTCGACTCGCGCTCGCCACGAAGGTGCCGTTGCAACAACTACGGGGGAGAACTTGGATGCGAAGGGAT
The DNA here is from genome assembly GCA_916610145.1 of Eristalis arbustorum. Taxonomy (NCBI): domain Eukaryota; kingdom Metazoa; phylum Arthropoda; class Insecta; order Diptera; family Syrphidae; genus Eristalis; species Eristalis arbustorum. The sequence goes on along the minus strand of OU744316.1, from coordinate 12,688,677 downwards.
GTAAAAAATTACAAGAAATTTGTGCACTAATTCGATTTTTTTCCTTTTGGTATTTTTGTTGCCCTTCTCCATGTTGCCTTCGGAAGGACATGAGTTATTCATGGTGCTTGGGTAAGGATACGAAAGCAGAATGCTTTTTTGTAGAAAAGAAATTTTTGTCTGGTTATTCCGCTGTACCTGCTGATAGTTATTACCTCTGTGTATGAGATGAACCGTAGGTCCTGAGTCAGACAGGGGAAACATTCGGCATTTCGATAAATTCTCAATACAAATTGAATGCTTTCCCTAAGGGTGGGTCTGGTCTAAAAGCCACACCAGCCTAAGAACGCTGACCGACTTTTCTGTAAACACTCTTCATATTCCACGCCATGCGCAAGCAATAGAAGAAGATTGGACGGTTTCTCTAAGAGCTGTGGTAATGAGCTTGGTTATAGAATGTCATTCGAAAGCACTCTTGGCTGTACAACAAGTGCAAGCTGGCTCAAGAAACAAGCATATTATTGCTACTAAGTCGTCCACATTCTGCAAAAAACCTTTTGTTTCTCTTGCAAGACCTGTAATGATTTGACACCTTTTTGCTTTTACTTAAATTTCTTCTTTGTATGCGCTACATATCGGCGTATACTTGCGCTTCAACTCTAGCGTCTGGCGAGCTTATTACGATATCATATACGCGTGTTTTGTTGACTGGTCAGTACTCAGCTTAGTAAGATTTTACAAGGGAAGCAATAACAAAACAACCTACTGAATAAAAACTACTTAGTAAAATCTCACTTTCATCACTGACTAGGGCGCACTGAAAAATCTCAAAATCTCATCAGATATTTGTTTATTAAAGGTTCACTCGATTTTGACGTCAGTAAGGCATCTAGCCGCAGATCTCATAAAGTAGTATTAAGTAAGTATTTTTTTATATTAAGGACACTAACAACTTCTTGTTATAATTTGATGTCGCCTTCAAGGATAATAGTTCCTGTAACAGAGAACCGACCTTATCATATCCTAAGCTATTCTAGATGATAGGCCTTAGCATTGATTCGTATCACTATCTATGTGTGGGCAAACTCCGAATGAGTATTTCCCGGGCCACGTTAAATCATCAAAATGCTGCCAAACTGCAATTGCATACCGCCGCCATCAAGTGCTGAAACCAAAGCAGCAGTTGATGTGCTATGTTTCACTTTGGCACCAAGAAGAAACCCCTGGTTCGATGAAGAATGTCATCGAGCACATGCAGCCAAACAGGAGGCATACAAAGCGGCGCTGCAAAGCAAGACGAGAGCTGCTAGTGAGCTCTACGAGCAGGGAAGAGAAGAGCGCCGGCTTCTCAGAAAGAAAAAGGAAGAGCACGAGAAGCGCGCGATCGAGGAGATTGAGGGATGTTACTGCAGGAACGATGTTTGGAAACTCTACCAGCAGGTACAAAGAACATGTCAAGTTCACAAAAACCGAACGGAAGCCTGGACAAGGATGGGAACCTAGTAGAAGAATTACATTCGATGCTGAGAATTTGAAAAGACCACTTCAGCAGACTGTATAACGGCGAGGACGACCAAGTTACCGCTGTCAAGCAGACTAATCCCTCCAATATAGGCGATGATGGACAAGAATTCCGCCCTCCCGACCTGAGTGAAGTGACGGCAGCAATCGCCAAACTGAAGTCCAATAAGGCTGCTGGTGCCGATGGACTGCCTGCCGAGCTCTTCAAAGCAGCTGGTGATGAATGATGACTTGGTAAGGTGCATACACCAACTCAACTGTAAAATCTGGTCGGATGAAAGTATGCCCGATGGACGTAATTTCAGCATCGTTTGCCCGATCCTAAAGAAAGGGGCCCTCTAAACTGAGCCAATTATAGAGGGACAAGTCTCCTTAATATATCCAAAAGATCTTTTCTGTCGTTCTGTGTACACGCCTGAAACCCTACGTTAACAGCCTGATGGGTCAATCTCAGTGCGGGTTCAGGCCAACGAAATCCTTTATTGACCAAATATTCACTTTACGGCTGATCTTGGAAAAGACCCAGGAGTTTCAAGTTGATACCCACCACCTATTCATCGACTTTAAGGCCGCGTATGACAGTATTTATCGAGACGTGTTATACATCGCCGTCTCTAGTCTTGGCATCCCTGCAAGACTCGTCCGACTTTGCTGAACGACGATGGAAAACGCTCGATGCTCCGCCAAGGGCGCTCCGCCAAGGGCGCTCCGCCAAGGGTTCAGGCGGGAATAAAGGATTTCGTAAATATTTGAACGACTTTGTCTACGTAGGTTCCGAAGTTAAGACAAACAATGACACCGCCGCGGAGATAAAGCGAGGGATCACGCTGGCCAATCGCTGCATTTTCGCACTTGGAAGGCCACTGAGCAATAAAGCCATCTCTCGAAGAACCAAGATTTGCCTATGTAAGACCTTGATAGTCCTAGTCCTGCTGTATGGCACACAGACATGGACACTAACTAATGCGTACGAGGATAAAGCTTGGTCGCTTCGAGAGAAAAGTTCTTCGAATTATCTTCGGTCTCGTAAGTACGGATGTTGTTTGGAGACTGAACGGCGAGCTGTACGGGCTGTACAGCGACATTGACCTGGTCAAACTAGTTTGAAACTCTCGTCTGAGATGACTAGGTCACGTCGAGCGAATGGACACTAATGCTCCGGCCCGAAAAGTCTTCGACTCCAACCCCGAGGGACAGCGCGCTAAAGGAAGACCAAGCCTCCGGTGGCGCACGCAGCTAGAAGGGGACCTGCATAAGTTGAACGTGCGTGGCTGGAAGCAGCTAGCTGAGGCCCAGCTCCACCCCGATCTGTAGCGCCAGCCAAAGAAGAACGCGATGAAGGTAGTCCTTGGAATACATTCTCAAACCGATGTTTACATTATATTGTCTTTTCTTATTCCAGTTAGAGCACGTTAGCTTTTTTATTCATATACATATATTTTCCATCTTAAGATAACTTTTTATACTGATATAAAAACCTAGTTAGTATATTCTTTAAAAACAATGTCAAGCTCTAAAACGGACCTCCTGCGTTCGCCTAAACTTCACAGAATAACATTTTTTTTTGGCACAGAACTTCGATGAACAGATCTGTCTAAATTTACCAAACTATTGAATGCATCTGAAATCATAGTCACAATTTATCTTACAACTAAAAAAAGGTTGGGTTTTGTTAAGCTTACCCTACGTGGTAGCGTCAAGAGAGGACCGTATTGAACAAAAATCAATTTATTACACAATTTCTTGTTGTTAACCCTTGTTTTTTTCATTAAATGCTATATGAAACAAAAAAAGTGTTGTTTTACTTTTTAGCAACACTGTTAGTCTGTGTACCCACTACCTATTATTACTTGTTTGGCTGCAGCAACTTTTCTTCTCCGATTCGCTAAAACTTGCATTGTACGCGTTCTTTTAAGACACCTCATACTTCGAACTAAATAATAATTGACAACGCCTGACTCGTTGTCGTTCTGACTCAAAGAGATTTGATTGCGATTCTAAATGGTTTCTCAGTTGTAAACGGTAGAATATGAAATGAGAAAGCACCCGCAGCCCACCAGAAGCAATCAAAACAATATTTGTCGTAAAACTGAAAATAACCACCCCATGCCCCACCCCTACTCAGAGAATGCTTCACACCATCTCACCAAGGTGATGAGAAACTCATTCTCAGAAGCATAAATTTTAATAATTCCACGCGTCCATACTGCGGCGTGCGTCACAGCGCAACACTCAGAATTACAAAAAATTAATTGCCACGTGCCGATTACCTCACACGGGGTGACGGCACTCGCAAAAAGGTGACGACAACGCACCTAAGGGATACATTTGCTGTTTGTTTTCGATACGTTTAGTTAAGTGAATATCATTTTAATTGTATCCATGCATACTTACGGCGCACATTAAGTCAGAGCAACAGCCGACACGACGGTCGACTCCCCTGAGAGGTTCAGCTGTCAATTGCACTAAAATATTATAAACAAAAATTAAACTCATGCACGGACACGTGTCGGATGAGCATTTTGTGGTGAGAAAAATGCAGTTGACACATGGATTCAGTTTTGCTTAAGTTTTCTGGCGGGAATCTGCCCGTGATGGGCTTGCAAACGAATGCTCAAGGGAGACACAAAACTGCGGGAAGTGTGATTTTGGAAGAATGGATGTTGATGATACTTAGACTGTAAAGGGCAGGAGTGCTGATGTATGGAAAAAAATTGAGAGAGTGGTGGTCTTGAGCCGAGCTAGCTTATACAAATTGGGAACTCGTCACAATAGACCTCTTGATACTCCAGTAATCCTAGCTTTATCGACAATAATTTAGGCCATTTCGCTGGTTCGACCTCTAGAGGTCGTACACATAAAGTTTACGGAACAAGAGAGATAAACGATGCGATCACTTCAGTTATAAAATCCTTTCTAATCTTGTTTGTCTATCTAGAGATCATAGTTGACCTGGCCGTTTACCGACAAGCATCAACAGTTGGCCCACTAGCTTAGCTTCGGCTGTCGCCAGTTGCACAGTTGGCTACAGTCACTTTAGGTGAAGTTTGATGTTGCACTCAGTGAGAGTGATTTTTTTAATGTAAGAATGCCACAAGAGTCTGTGCTGGGACCAATTTTCGTTCTATGTACATGGTGATGCAAAATGAACCATCCTGTTGGAAGATGTAATATATTTTTCAAATGGTGGCGTACGTAAATCATATTTGCCATTTGTGAAGGATTCAGCTGCGTTGCACACCCAAAGAAGCAATGGAGCGCTACACTCCACAAAGGTGTGGCATAATTGTCGATTATTTTACCAATAATCTGTGGACCGTAATTGAGAATCATCATGAGGATTGAGCGGTTACGTCAATACGCCAAATCGTAGTTTTTGTGTCACTGACAGTCGGCGTGTGATGCGGTACATCCCCTCAAAATCACTGTTCATGTGGGTTTTATGTTTTCAGAACGCCGACGGTAGTTCAATCGATGTTACCTGTGAATGGCATTGAAAATCACTTCTAACAGCCGGGATTGGATGAGTGAGGCTTGGTGAAGTGTGGTGTCAACAAGACAGTGTATCAGCGCAGCACGAGCCGTAATGAATATTTAGCAGTAAGCGTTACCTTGCTGTGTAATCTCCCGCTTCACGATTTGGCATGACCCGACTTAGCCTTCCCAGACTTCTTTTTTGGGGCTAATGGGCAATTGTTGGTTTATGCCAATAAACTTCAGACAATCGGAGACCTTAACGATAAAATTCAACAAGAACACGAACTTTTGTCAATGAACATCTGGAAATGCGTGGCGATAATAAACTGGCACTAAAGTTTATCAGCACTGGCTGCAGGTACTTGGCGAATACCATGTTTCCACTTAATAGAAAATATTATAAGATCCAAGTAAACATTTCCGGCACTCAAATTTTATTTTTTATTCGGAGGTAAACGCGTTCTATCATTCGCTCTTAACCTATTTACGTGTTATGGGACTTAATAAGCAATATTGTCACTATGTGTGGTTAAGAATTAGGCGTGAATGTAAATGTTTATTCTAAAGGCTAGCAAAAACGTATTCTCTAGAACGGACTTTATATCAAAAAAGTGGAAATAAATTTTGTTTGTCGAATGCCCTAAATGATTTACATAAGCCGCCAGAATGGACGGACACTCATGGTGGTTCTCTGTCTGTTCGCTATGGAGAAGATTTATTATATTTTAATGAGGTTTCATCAGATAATTGAATAACAGACTTATTGAAAAACTTCCACACTCATAATGAACGATCACAAGCACAGTGCTAGTTTTCAATTTTCGTTCGGAAAAAAATTCATTCCAAGCTTTACATCCCTTAATTGTACGCTGTCTCTTAACGAGATCATGTCCCGGCACCCGGACAATGTGACATACCAGGAAACTGCAAAGCCGATGAACTCGCCAGGTGTGGTACAACCTCATCCCTATCAATAGCAGAGATACCACCTTCCATGCCGATCGCTGCAGACTACCATCTTTTAAAGATTCATACAATTAAAACCACCAATGAGAAATGGCTAGAAGGCACCACCTGCCCTAAAACAAAAGAAATCTCGCCATCACTCAACATAAAGCGGTCACTCAGGCTACTTAGACTCAACAAACACTCATTAAGGTCTCTCATAAGAGCCATAACCGGGCACTGTGCAATTGGCACCCATGCTCGCAGGATGGGTGCCCCATCCTGCAGAACCTGCATGGATGAAGAGGAAGAAGAAAACAGTCATCACCTACTTTGCTCCTGTAGTGCTCTGGCTAGTCGTAGGTTCCTGCAACTAGGAGCCTACTACTTCAGCGGCCGTAACGAGCTAAACAGCATTGGCCAGCAAAATCGTACATCACTATATCTCCAACAACGCAACCAGTCCTCATCCATTCGTCTCTGTTAGTAGAGTTCACGGTCACTTCTCGTTGTTCGTTGCACTCGTTCATGTCACGGCTTGTCTTCGGTGGTGCCCTCAAGTCCAGCGCATCAGTTGAAGACGACCTTTTTACAAAGCCCCCACGCCGTCTTTGATTGAATGTGTAGATGACATAGAACTTACCTAGACCTTACGTCGATCGACAGAAAAAAGATGTCTCCGTAAATACAGTCATATGCGGAAGATCGATCGTCTGCCTGCTTTTTCTGTGCAAATCGAAAACTGATTTCTGCATTATTAGGTTCAGGATTGCTCAGATAAAAGTTAAGTTTGAGGCTAATATTGGAAAAACAGTGGGTGTCATTAATATTCGGTTTCGTTATTCGAATATGACAGCAAATTTCAGTTACAGGTTAAAACTAAATGATTTTGAAGCCTTTCATTTCGAGCTTGGTAGATTCCTTAATTTTCTTCAAGATAAGCAATAATTTGAACCAAAATAACTTACGATTGCCACAAGGTACTCAATTAACACGAACAACTATGAGCAAAGTAATATATATATATAATACGGGTGGCGCTACAGCCCGTCGGGGGCCAAGGCCTAGCTTTTCACCAACCACTCGTGTTGTGCGTGCAATTGTTCTCTCACGAGTGGAAGGGACCTACAGTTTTATGCCGATTCTGAACGGCCAAGTTTGAGAAGCTTTCTCTAGACAGGAAATACTCTCTTGTCAGTAACTCGAAAGAGGTGGGGTCGTGAAAATTATTTTCGTCGCACAGAGCAGGAATAGAACCTATGACGTCGAGGTTGGGGTTTGTGGTCAAAATCATAGATCTCATGCTAAGATGCTTACGATCTTAATAATCTCTTAAAAACCATCCAACACCTCGCATGAAAAACGGGTGTTGGTGTTAAGGCAGCACTTAAACAGTGAAGCATGAAATGAAATTGCGGCAAAATTGGACATGGAGCTTAATATGGTCGGTGACATCGTAAGACTGTTCAGGAACCAGGGTAGTGTTGAGTGAAAGGAGCAAAAAAGCTAGTTCCGTATATGAACACTAAGCGAAAAATGCATAATTATTAATAAATTAAAGATAACAGCCGTTTTAGTGGACCTAACAATGTAGAAGTCTGTTGTTACTTGTGGATTGCATGTTATCGAGTCTACTTTTCGCCACAATATCATGGGTCACCACAGACGGTTTCAGAAGCCTTCTTGAATTTGCGCCGAACCCGCCGACGCGTACGAAAATGTTCTCATCTGTCATTGTGACGGCGCTTTACCAAGCTGGCCTTGGAAGAGTTGTTTCAGGCTGAAGAACCGATTGTGACAGAGAGAGCTTAAACGACACCGATGACCAACTAATTGACTCTAATCTCTATTTATAAAAATTAATCTTTGTTTGCTTGTACTTTATAGACTCCTACATTGTAAGGGATAGAGCGCCGATATCTTTGTCAACTTTGTTCAAAATGGTCTATATAAGGTTTTGGCGCCAAGATTTTTTTTTCTGGGATTTTTTTTTGATATTTTTTTCAAATGCGCGTTAACGCGCGACTGTAACCACATTTTTAGATGCTTTGCAACCCACGCCGTATGCATCTAGTCGGTAATACAATATAAATATTTTTTTTAATTTTTTGGAGCATTCCCAAAGGGGTGTAGGTGCAGTTTTCACAAATTCAATGGCGACTGGTCATGAGTTGAGGACTGGTGGCAATAAGACTGACATACGTATACATGCCGCACGCCTCGTTGATCCGATTCCCTAAATGATGTACGATTATTCCCCTTCGTTCATAAATCGCTCAAGAAAGTCGTCTGCCGTTTATTTGTATCTGCTTTAATCAGCCTTCTGACATTTCCAGCCCCTATCTCCTTCAAACTCTCTGACTACAAGTCATCTTCCATCTCTGCGCTATTAAGCGTCGTCCCCCCACACAAAACTACCTCAAGTTCCCGTTGAAGTTATGTCTTTTTTTCGAGTCATCAATACCTAATTGGCGGAATACAGCGCACCAGCATAGTTTTCAATTAAAAACTTTTCCATTTAAATATGCTCGCATATTAATTAAGGTCAGACACATCCAGCAAGACCACCTCCTCTCCGCGGTATGACGCCATAGATGTCGTAAAAATTGAACGCAGCTGTAAAGCCAACGCACACGGAGTCTGAAGCAAAAGGGTTCTTCGTTCTTTTTTATGTCGATTTAATGTATCTATAAGTTAACTACTGCTTAAGTGGATATATCGTAAAATTCCTGCTCATTCTCACTATTTTCGAAAACGACGGCCACTCGGAATTGGTGGGAGTTGTTACGTGATGAACGTGGTGCGTGGAAGCGTGCGGATGCTTGTTTTTTTCTTCAAATTATGACTTTCGAAAACAATGAGGCCATCTGAACTTGTTAAGTTCACTTAAGGCAGGAAGCACGCATGAGTGGATGGTGGGTTTCTTGTGGGACAGTGAGTTTTTTGTTTTGCAGGTCCACTGGGGGGAGATTGTAGGGCTTTTTAGGTACAACGGGTGAGCCCCAGAATTAAAAGTGTGTGTCCCTGAGTCTAGTTCAACTAAAGGCAGGGGCCTCAATAAAAACGACCAAGAGACAAGCAACAGAACAACTCTCCAAGTACTCTGGCTGCAGTCTCGCTACAAAACCACCATCTCCTCAGCTCGACAACACCCCCGATTCAGAACTACACTCGAACCATCGGCAGCATTTGCCTCATGTAGACACTGGCTTATCGCAAAAAACTGCATGTCATATTAGAGAGATACTCCTGTTTCCTCACGAGACATGCGGCACTGCTTCCTGTGTGATTTATACATGAGTCTTTTTATCAACAGCAACAGGACAGCGTTAATAAATCACCATCAGCTATTGATTTCACCCCGAAAATTTGCGAATCACATCGATGCATGCTGGTCGCCTGTCGCTGCTACCTTATAATCCTTGTCATTAAAGTTCCAGTGTCACCCCGGACTAGTGAATCGCGAGCAATCGACGAGGGGGACTATTTACTTTATTTAGCTGAAACAAAATGTATACTTTTCTTTGCGAGAGAGCGAGTTCATTAATCATTCTTAGCCGCCGGGGAGAGGATGGTGACATGCCCTTTCCTCCATTGACAGCCGATGGAAAAAAATGTCGACAGATACTAGAGATATGTCCTGTGTCGACTGTCGATTTATCGATTCTTTTTTTTGTTCTCTGAGTATTTTTAATCGTTTATTGGAATATTAACTTTAAGTTATTTCTGCCTTCAAGGGTTGCCAAAATAGACGCCGAGGAAGTTGCAAAGGAGGCGCGCTGATGAACGACTTGCTTAAGGCGTACTGCTACAGGCTTTGAGAATTAAATTAAAATAAGATGCTGGTGCTCGTGTAGGTTAAGCAGTCGATAGGTGATCATCGTCATATTCGATACCCCTCACAACGAAAACCACTGACAAGGAACAATGCTTCAGAAAGAAACTACTTGACAGGGTGACAATACCAGCCTTCCCTTCTGTCACTTGAACCAAAGAACGCTCATTAGTCAATCTGTCGATGAACTTGACAAGACCTTCAAAGTGCTTCACTTTTCCTGAATTGCCTGGAAGTAGTCTAGGATGTAGTGTCAATGCCGTCCGCGTCGGGGGCAGTACTAATTGAGCTCCCAAGCAGATGTACCTGCAGATCGACACCCACCACCTAATTTTCGACTTTAAGGCCGCATATGACAGCGTGCATAGAGACGAGCTATACACGTTACTGACAAACTCGTCAGGCTGTGAAGGATGACTTTGGAGAACTCTCGCTACTCCATTAAGGTTGGTAGAGGACTCACTGAGACCTTCAATGTCAAAAATGGTTGTAGGCAAGGCCACGCGCTGTCATGTGATTTGAGAATCTCGAACAACAAAAAACCACACACGCCAACACTAGAGGCACGATATTCCGTGCAACTACTAGCATACGCGGACGACATAGAAGTGATTGGTCGAACTCAGCGATCCGTCAATGAAGCGTTTGCTTGTATTGAAACGGAGGCGGCAAAAATGGGTTTAGCGGTGAATGAGGACAAAACAAAGTACGTGCTGTCTTCAAGAAAGGACACAACACCGACGACTCGGTCAGAACGTCACCATTGGCTGCTACAACTTCGAGGTGGTAAAGGACTTCATCCACCTTGGCACCCAAATTAATAGTACGAACAGTGTCAGTTCCGAGATTAAACGCAGAAAACAACTTGCCAACCGCTGTTGCCTTGGGCTCAAGAGGCAAGTTAGTAGTAAGGCCTCTCTCGAAGGACGAAGCTCACATTATATAAGACCCTGTTAATCCTTGTCCTGCTGTATGGCGCGGAAGCTTGGACTATCTCAAGAGCGGATGAAGACGCACTTGATCTCTTCGAGAGAAAATTTCTGCGTTTAATCTTTGGTCCTGTTTGCCATTTGAAGGTTTCTGGAGAAAAAGATTCAACCACTAACTGTACGGGTTGTAAAGCAACATGAGTCTAGTCAGGCGTCTACGGATTCAACGCCTAAGATGGCTAGGCCATGTTGAGCGCATGGGCAACACTGCTCCAGCCCGAAGTCTTTGACTCCGAACCAGTGGGATAACGCAATAGAGAAGGACCCCGAAGCCGATAGAGCACTCAAAGGACCTCAACCAACTTGGAGTGCGAAATTGGAGGCAGCTGGCTTAGGATCGTGCCAGCTGGAGAGGCTTGTAGGCTGAGGCCCGTATTCACCACGGACTGTAGCGCCATAAAAAGAAGAAGAAGAAACCCATGTACCAACAGACGTAAAGAAATGGTAGGTTGGTGCCAGACGCGCGAGTCGAAGTAGCACAAACCTAACTGACTCAAGGTTGCTTATGAACATGCTGAAAATATGAGGCTGTTACAGGTAACAGAAAGGAGTGGAAGGTTGCTGAAGTGAAGGTAGAAAAAGCGAAAGTATTTTTGGACATATTCGGCAATGGACACAATGAACTAAAGTCTCAAGGTTATTTGCTAACTCCGATCCTTGTCCTACTCCATTACAGATTAATTGGTCTGCCGCTTAAACGAAATATAATAGCTTTGCCGATGATCTTGCCACCATTTATAACTCAACGAATGCTGTGCCTATAAATTTGAGAACTTTGTACGAGAAGGGATTGTGTCAAAAAACTGGCATTCCTGCAATTTGGTACTGGAGAAGAGTATATACAGGGCAGCTGTTAGAGCGGTGTGCAGTATCTTCTACAAATCAGTCGGGTATCAAGACGAAGCATAGCATAGCATAGCGATGGTGGCTCGTGGCGTTGTGGGTATGTACATCGACCCCAAACTCAACATCGTAGGTTCGATTCCTGCTCTGTGCGACGAAAACAGTTTGCACGACCCCACTCTTTCGAGTCACTGACAATGCTCAAAGAGTACACGCACAGCACTAGTGGTTGCTGAGAAGCTAGGCCCTGGCACGGGCTGTAGCGCCACCCATATTATTGTATTATTATTTATTGTACTATATTCCTTTAAATTTTAGGAATGCGAGTATTTTAAATGTGAATTCAAATACAAAACAAATACTCTATTTGACTTAATTTTCTTTAAATCAAATCGAGTTTACAACTTACAATACGCCGAGTTTACCGAGTAAATTCAATAAAACGAGTTTGCTTGAAAAAATTATAAATTTCTGTACGTTGATTTGATATTAAGATTGAATAAATTTTTGCATCGGATACTTGATCCTCTACGCAGAAAAAGAAAAGAGGATTTCCTTCGAGAAATAAGGAGTAATTGGCTAAGACTCTCCATTGGTCCAATGATCTCGGCTAAGTTTGTTGCCCATTTCGTTAATCAGTGTTGTGGCTAATGTCCAGAAGGGTGCAATACCTAAGAAGGTAGATTTCGTTAGTGTGCCCCTTGTGTGCAGAACCCTGTCGAGTTTCGAACGGTTGTCTCCTGCTAGGGATTGTTGTGCATCGAAGCGGCATTTGATCAGGCTGGTGTCTAATAGATTAGACGAAACTGCATATAGTGCTGCCTGGCTGACTGATATGACTACAATCCATAAGTGAGGGAGTCTTGTGTTAAAACGCCATTCGTCCAGTTCTCACGATCCAATATTTCACCCTCAAAAAGCCTTTCGAAACAATGTTGCCGGACCATCATATCCAACACCTTGCACAAAAAGTGTCTGCTTTGGATTATGTTGAGTATACTTGATTGCATGTCCTGCATCTCTCTTTCTGACAAAGATTGGTGAACAGTCCGCGGGTGGATTAACCAACAGCTCGATCTTTAGCTAGCTGCCTCCAGTTTCACACGCATGGTTGGTTGAGGACCATTTCAACTTGCGTGCGGCGCCTGAATCGCGGTCCCTACTTGTAAGTGGATTCAGAGACTTTCAGAGCTGGATCATTAGTTTCCATCCGCTCTTCATGGCCTACCCATCTCATCACTTTCCTGGCTAAGCCGATTTCACTGAGCGCCTCGTACATATCGTTATATCTTCACCTCCACTCACAATCTATCCAGATGGGACCGAAATCTATTAGAAGAAAGTTCCTCTCAAAGCAACCTAGAGCACCTTCGTTCGCTTCTGATAGAGTTCATGTCTCTGAGCTATATAGCAGGGCTGGAACGATTGAGGTCTTACACAGCGTTTCTGTGATTTATCGAAAGAGGGCTTTGTTAATCACTTGCTTTCTTAGCCCAATGAAGCAGCGATTGGAACTTATTGGGTTTTTCTTCGTTAGATTTCAACGCTGGTATCACTGGCTGGGTTTATAGCGGTTCCTAGATGGACAAAGTCTTCGACTACCTCCAAGCTATATCTCTCTATCGTGACGCTCTGCCCGAGACGCCAGTGTTGGGTGTCCTTTCTCGCTGACTTATACGTTGCAGTCCTTAATTTAAATGGCCCCACTTACCGCTGAACGCTTCTTCGCGGCCTCTATTGCAAAAGCGACAACACACTGTGTTCTTTCTATAGTCAATATCGTCGGGATATGTGAGTAGTTGGTCGGACTTCGGAAAGATTGTCGGTGTTGCCGCTTAAGTTCTGAACAATTCTTGTTTGATGTTAAAGAAACCGTTTAGAAAACTGATGCCCCTATACTTGGCACACATGAGTGCTTCCTTTCCTTGTGTTTTACCACATTTCACCGCATTGCACCTGACACGCAGTTCGTTGAAGATTCTATAATTTGTTTTGCCGTCTTGTGGGGTTTTAGGTAACCAAACGATGGATATGGGTGTGTGATAATAGGTGTCCCCATCATTGTGGCTGAATGGATACCATTCCTTCTACACGAGAAGGTGATTTGATGAAACCTAATAAATGGAATATCTGTCTGTTGGAATTATACTAGGCACTCAGTCGGATGTTACAAGGATCGTTTTTTTTTTCTTTCTAAAATTGCGATATGCACCACCCTCATCTTTAAAAATCTTGCCCATTACCCTCTTTGTTGCAGATCATTGTTCACATTTTTATAGACACTACCGACGTTCCCGGCTCAGCACACTCCATTCCCATTTCATTATATCCGTCAAAATACCCAAAGTATTAGCTTCAAACAACCTCAAGGTGGATTCAATTAAATCCATTTCGCCTCCGTCAATTTTTCTGATATACAAATACACGTTTATGTATATATTTTCGTTTTCAATTTGAAACCATAAACACTTAACCAACGGTCTAACCCCTGCGGCGACAACAGCACAAAGCACATCCCCACCTTGGGCTAATAATTTTTAATGTCCCCTAAGCTCCGGCCCTTGCCACAGCCCGAGCAGGGCGAGTGCTTCTGTTTCTGCCCAAAACAGGGGAGGTCACTTTCAATAAAACAGGACATGAAAAAACTTTCTTCTCCAGAGGCAATTCACGGGATTACAAGCACCTTCCTCCTTATAATCGCAGGTTATTGCGTTAATGTGCGTTTATTAAACTTTGTGCTTATTTTTTTTTTCCTGACTCCCTCCTGTCCTAGACTAAGTAATGAAAACATTACACAGGGATGTCACATTGCCCCTAGTGCAATTGAAACGAAACGAGATGGACGAACGGGAAAAAAAGAGAGAGACGAGAATTAATAATATAAAAAGTTTACGGTTTCGTCACGCCAGGGGATGAATTAAATGTATTTCGTACTTCAGCCGTGGTCCCTGCAGTTTTTGGCTCAGTGTCCTGCCGACTTTGTAGTTTGAATTAAGCTTTAACTTTGGGAATTCATTAAAAATCCTTGCTCACTGTGTGGACGAGCGTGTGAGGGAAGAAAGTATTCGTGTTCAAGAATTTCAGAGCAGAATTTCATGGCTGTATCGCACTTGGGCTGCGGCCTCGGCTTCCGCTGGACGCTGTAATGGAAAACATTTCCTGTAATTCGGACACTTGCATCCGTTTAATGGACAGTCGCAGTTTTATTATAATTATGACCCAGAGCCAGACTGCAGAGGCACGCGCCTTCATGAGCTTCCTGAAAGCGTTTCCTGTTTTTATCTGAATACCAATCGCAGGGTGAAATGCTTATGTTATCCTGTTTGCTATCTTCACTGGCTCGTGCGAGTGAGTGAGTATGTGCGAATGTACACGGAGGGATACAAATTTTCCGTGTTTTTGTTTGTGATTGCGAGGGAAATTCCGATTCCGGATGTGCGATATTCACGGCAAATAAATTCAATTTGAGCCATTGAATGAATTATTGTTTTCTTTCAGATTTATACCTCAAGCAACATGCGTGGGCTTTGCTTGATGGGGATCTGAGTACAGCTGAGACACACTTCGTGCATCCTTTTAGAGATGTTTGGCACACGATATTGTGAGTAGACCAATCTATATAAAACATTTAATTTCTTGTTACAGGATGTGCAATGCCCACATTGACGTGACGCCAATACTTATAACTTACTTATCCATTGTGTGCAATGCAATGCAATGTCTAAATTATGTTTGGCATGTCTAAGCAGTGCATTACCATTTATATCAGACGAAAACAAAAGCGCCCTAGGTTGCGTAAAATTTGTGTTGTTTCATTTCGTGAAAAAATGAATAAAAATTATAATAATAATACAACCCCTTAGCTCTAAGGCACCAATTCACACAGTTTCGTCTAGTACATACTTACTGGACAAAATTTTATTTTAATGCTTATTGTTTAATTTGTTTATTATATCTTCTCCATTCAAGTTTTCAAATTTTGATGATTCAATCTGCTGACAAATATAATAATAATAATCATATGGTTGGCGCTACAGCCCTTTTATGCTGATTCCGAACGGCCAAGTTTGAGAAGCTTTTTCTAGACAGAAAATACACTTTGAGCATTGTCAGTGATTTGAATGGCCGTGAAAATTATTTTTTTTTTCGCTCAGACCAGGGATCGAACCTACGGCATCAAGGTTCGACGCAAAGATAACCTGTATACATTTGGATAAATGAAGCTAAAACTCTACCAATCTCTATAGTTATAGAAAGCGAATAGTGTTTCAAGGTTTACTTTACGTCCGAAGGATATTTTCTTTACAGTATAAATTTCAAAACTAATACTATAAATGAGCTATACAACGCCATGTCTAGTTTTGACATTCCTGCTAAACTCGTCAGGTTGTGCAGGATGACGATGGAGAACTCTCGCTGCTCCATCAAGATCGGTAACGAACTCACCGAGACCTTTAATGTCAAAAAAGGTTTTAGACAAGGCGACGCGCTGTCATGTGATTTCTTCAACATCGTCCTGGAGAAGATCGTGCACAACTCACACGCCAACACTAGAGGCACGATCTTCCAGAAGTCCGTGCAATTTTTAGCATACGCCGATGACATTGACGTGATTGGTAGAACTCAGCGTGCCGTCAGTGAGGCTTTTGCTAACATTGAGACGGAAGCGGCTAAAATGGATCTGGCGGTGAATGAGGGCAAAACGAAGTATATGCTGTCCTCAAAAAAGGACATACAACATCGACGTCTTGGACAGAGCGTCACAATGCGCAGATATAACTTCGAGGTAGTCAAGGACTTCACTTACCTTGTCTCCGGAGTAAACTGTACAAATAACATCAGTACCGACATCAAGCGTAGCATAAATCTGGCCAACCGCTGTTTCTTCGGGTTCAAGAGGCAATTGAGTAATAGAGCCCTCTCTCAAAGAACCAAGCTGACTCTATACAAGACACTGATCATCCCAGTCCTGGACTGTAGCGCCACACAAAGAAGAATACTATAAATGTAGCATTGATTTCAATTCTTGTAGGGGTTTCCACAAATGTTGAAACACTCTAACTAAACGGCTTTGTGAAAAGGCCCACATCCCTGAGGGAATAAGTCAGTTCAAAAGTGAATTTCAGAAGTTCAAATTTTGCAAGAGTACCTTCTGGAACCATGGAAACGATTCAGACTGCAGTTCCAGACATTTCGCCACAAGGACATTCAAACACTCAATCATAATTGATTGCACTTGAGTATTCATAATTAATCCATATATGTGTCGCGATGTTGCTTAGCCAACTTCTGAGCACTTCACCAAGAAAGCGTGTACACAACCATCGCGTAAAAGGCCACTAATTGAAGTTCAACAAGACAAGCCAAATCAGACTATTTTAAAATACAATGTACTGGAGGCTGATTAAATGCACTGGTTCCTCAAAAAAACAATCTGTAGAATTCGTGGCAGCCAAAAGACGCTTGCTGAAGTTATCTGCTTTCAAAGTCCAGCAAAGTTTGACTACCACGTTTCTTAAAAGTTGTCTTCATTTGGGCCTGTAGAGAAAAAGATACTCAAGGCCGAGGGGTTAACCGTGCGTTAGGATTTTGTGGCACATCATGCCGGGGGAGTTACGCATGTGCTAGTTCTTTGGCTAGATTCCCGTATTGTCCGACGAGAGATAAGACCCGCGAGCTCATCTTCCCTTGGTGTGTCCGGTTGTGGGAGTTGTTGTGTTGTTTCTGACCGGCGTATCGAAACCCTTGCGTCAACATTCATCCTCAGACACAGTGTGCGCTTATACGTTAAATAAATCGAATTCTAGATGCACCGTGACATGGTACACTCCCACATAATCCACGACGGAAGAGTTATGCACTTCGTAGGACACAATCGCCACTTCATCAACTTTTCACAGATTGGAGAATTGAGAAGGTATTGTCCATTGCATGTAAGAACAGGCAACAATCTGAGTTCACTTACGCGTCGTATTTGTCAAGCTTTCTGAATCTACTCTATTCTTCAACCAGATGTCCTAGATCCACAGACTTCTCTTAGAATGTATGACCCTGCCGCCGAAATACTGTCGCCACTTCCTATCATCTCACTGAATCGAATACCGTGAGAAAAATCCGCCCCGTCCTACATCACATAGAACTCATATTTATAAACCGTTCCGATTGAACCATTACTTGCTCCCAAAAGCCTGTGCGCGGCGCAATTAAAGCTTAAAGTGAATTCCCGTGAGACGTCCCATCCGAGCGGTAATAACTTAAAATAGGGGCACTCCAGCACCGACTTCATTAAGCTAGACTCCTCCTAATCTCAACTTATTACAATCCATTAAATGTCATTCCAAAGTCCTCCCTCACGGGACCGCATTCTAAAACACCACCGAGATCAATAAAACCCGAGCGCCATTAAAAAACCGGCGAACTGTTTATTCAGAAATCTTGAAAGAAATCGCCGACGACTTATGAACACACCCATTTCGGGGAGATAACGTTACAATATCTAGTGTCTGTTACATTAACCTGCTGCTTCATGTCTTCGAAAATACGCACATACCCGTAGCACTGCCTTTCTGTCTTTCTCAATAAAGCAACGCGACATCAGAGTTAATTTTCCTCCAGCAGAAATAATTTCCTATCAGAGGAGTATTAAACGCAAAGCGAGCAGACACCAGCACGCAATAAACCACCGAAAATAATTAACCATTTGGGAGGCATAAAAAGTACGGCATACGGCTTAGATGGTGCGTAGATTCGCGGCTTCCATCTATGGGCAACCGCTAGAATTGTCGTCAAATAATTAAAATTCTAATTTAAATGACTGCCCATAAAAAGTATGTGTACTCATTGCTTCATCGTGTATGATTGCTTCGATTTGCCTTCGCTCGGGTGAAACGGACGTAGCCAGTGGAGTCGTTAAAATGAATCGGTGTCGCTGGCGATGGTGTTTACAAAAGGGTAGCAGTGGAAGGAGCAGTGCTTAAGAAGTTGTGACGGCAGTTGGTGGGAGGCAAGAGTCCTTGAATAGAGCGTTTCCTTTTAGACTGGTCAGTTAATTGAGTGGACATGGGGGAGAGGACATTGGAAAATAGATCTAAGGGTGGCAATATTGAGAGAGAAAAAACTTGAGCCACTTTTTTGAGGTAAGTCACTAACAACACGTGTAATATTGTGTTCCAAGACTGCGCTTGATGATGTCTTCCGGTAAAAAGCGAGGACTTTGTGGACATCTGGTGGTGTCCAGAAAATGCTTCGGCGAAGGACTTTGTGGACAGCTGGTGGTGTCCAGAAAATGCTTCGGCGAAGGACTTTGTGGACAGCTGGTGGTGTCCAGAAAATGCTTCGGCGAAGGACCTTGTGGACAGCTGGTAGTGCTTTGGCGAAGGACTTTGTGGACAGCTGGTGGTGTCCAGAAAATGCTTCGGCGAAGGACTTTGTGGACAGCTGGTAGTGCTTGGCGAAGGACTTTGTGGACATCTGGTAGTGTTCAGAAACTGCTTCGGCGAAAGATTTGTGGACATCTGGTAGTGTCCAGAAAGTGCTTCGGCGAAGGACTTTGTGGACAGCTGGTGGTGTCCAGAAAATGCTTCGGCGAAGGACTTTGTGGACAGCTGGTGGTGTCCAGAAAATGCTTCGGCGAAGGACCTTGTGGACAGCTGGTAGTGCTTGGCGAAGGACTTTGTGGACAGCTGGTGGTGTCCAGAAAATGCTTCGGCGAAGGACTTTGTGGACAGCTGGTAGTGCTTGGCGAAGGACTTTGTGGACATCTGGTAGTGTTCAGAAACTGCTTCGGCGAAAGATTTGTGGACATCTGGTAGTGTCCAGAAAGTGCTTCGGCGAAGGACTTTGTGGACAGCTGGTGGTGTCCAGAAAATGCTTCGGCGAAGGACTTTGTGGACAGCTGGTGGTGTCCAGAAAATGCTTCGGCGAAGGACTTTGTGGACAGCTGGTGGTGTCCAGAAAATGCTTCGGCGAAGGACTTTGTGGACAGCTGGTGGTGTCCAGAAAATGCTTCGGCGAAGGACCTTGTGGACAGCTGGTAGTGCTTTGGCGAAGGACTTTGTGGACAGCTGGTGGTGTCCAGAAAATGCTTCGGCGAAGGACTTTGTGGACAGCTGGTAGTGCTTGGCGAAGGACTTTGTGGACATCTGGTAGTGTTCAGAAACTGCTTCGGCGAAAGATTTGTGGACATCTGGTAGTGTCCAGAAAGTGCTTCGGCGAAGGACTTTGTGGACAGCTGGTGGTGTCCAGAAAATGCTTCGGCGAAGGACTTTGTGGACAGCTGGTGGTGTCCAGAAAATGCTTCGGCGAAGGACCTTGTGGACAGCTGGTAGTGCTTTGGCGAAGGACTTTGTGGACATCTGGTAGTGTTCAGAAACTGCTTCGGCGAAGGATTTGTGGACATCTGGTAGTGTCCAGAAAATGCTTCGGCAAAGGACCTTGTGGACAGCTGGTAGTGCTTTGGCGAAGGACTTTGTGGACATCTGGTAGTGTTCAGAAACTGCTTCGGCGAAGGATTTGTGGACATCTGGTAGTGTCCAGAAAATGCTTCGGCGAAGGACTTTGTGGACAGCTGGTAGTGTCCAGAAAGTGCTTCGGTGAAGGACTTTGTGGACAGCTGGTGGTGTCCAGAAAATGCTTCGGCGAAGGACTTTGTGGACAGCTGGTGGTGTCCAGAAAATGCTTCGGCGAAGGACCTTGTGGACAGCTGGTAGTGCTTTGGCGAAGGACTTTGTGGACATCTGGTAGTGTTCAGAAACTGCTTCGGCGAAGGATTTGTGGACATCTGGTAGTGTCCAGAAAATGCTTCGGCAAAGGACCTTGTGGACAGCTGGTAGTGCTTTGGCGAAGGACTTTGTGGACATCTGGTAGTGTTCAGAAACTGCTTCGGCGAAGGATTTGTGGACATCTGGTAGTGTCCAGAAAATGCTTCGGCGAAGGACTTTGTGGACAGCTGGTAGTGTCCAGAAAGTGCTTCGGGGAAGGACTTTGTGGAAAGCTGGTAGTGTCCAGAAAGTGCTTCGGCGAAGGACTTTGCGGACTGCCGGTAGGGTCCAGAAAATGCTTCAGCGAAGCACTTTATGGACAGCTGGTAGTGTCCAGAAAATGCTTCAGCGAAGGACTTTGTGGACAGTAGGTGGTGTCCAGAAAATACTTCGGCTAAAGATTTTGTGGACAGCTGGTAGCGTCCAGCGAAGGACTTTGTGGACAGCTGGTAGTGTCCAGAAATGCGGCGAAGAACTTTGCGGACAGCTGGCAGTGACTTTGTGGACACTACCGACTGTCTTTCTGAACACTTTCTGGACACTAGATAGCTAGCTAGTTTGCCGTCTAGGTATTCAACGCCTGAAATGGCTAGGCTATGTAAAGCGCATGGAAAACTCAGCTCTGGCTTGAAGCAAGTAGCATACGACCGGGCTGGATGGAAAAGACATGATGGCTGAGGTCCAGGTCCACCCCGGACTGTAGCGCAAGCCAAGGAGACGAAGGGCACAAACGTTGGTTCATAATAGATCCTCATAAAGTTTCACAAACCTTCAGAGGGTAATAGTCAAGTGTTGAGGCAGATATTTCACAAAGTTTTAACTTCATCAATGAAAGACGTGGCGATCGTTTCTGATATATCTCACATTGCGTGTCCCTGTGTCCTCAGTAAAAAGCGCAGATAGCAAGTGACCTAAAATATTTTTCTTTCTCTCAAGTAGCTCTGCATAGCTGTCGAAATTTTGCACAAAACCTGTTTAATGATCTTGTAATACAAAAATTAATGATCTTGTAATACAAAAACCTGATGATTCGGAGTAGTGACCAGCATCTCATGACTAAGGGATAATTCTCTTTCAGCCATCCATATGGAACCATCACAGCGAATGAGGAGAGAGAGAGCAACGTCTCTGCAACACTCCCCAACTGCAAACAACATGAATTCATCTCCCCTCTTAACAGACTCTGCTCCCAAATGGAGTCACTTTCTCCTCAACACAAGACACTCAGCCCACACAGAATTCATTTTCGGGGATAAACGTTCACATCCACTCAACGGCGCTGCAGCTTCACTTGGGGAAATTCACAGATAGCTTTCCTTCGCTACAGTCCCATCTAAACTTCTGCGGAATGGTGTGCGTGTAAATATAACGAAGAGGAGACACACGAAATCTATACAAACGCGCGACTCGAAGAGTGCCATTGCCCACAGCCGCGACCAGTAGAATTGAGTATGTTTTCGGAGCATCATCAGCCAAATAGACGCAGTCGGGCAGCTAGCTGGGAGATAATAATTTCGATTTGGATATGCGAAATGTGCATAAACAAATTAAAAATACTCACTGTTTATGTTGGAAAGTGTTGGTTCTTGTTTGCGGATTTGTGTGTCTTCTGTTTGGTTCTGTTTTGGTTTCGATCAAAGCGAGTGAAGGACGACTTGTTTATTTTGCACTGCCTCCTCGTTGACCTTGTTCCAATGGAAACTTGGGTTTTTTTTCTTTTCGCTGACATTGGGCATTTTTATTGGTTTCTCTTAAAAAAATATATGAGATATGTACATGATTTAATTTAGTTCGTTTAAGAGATGAGCAGAATGATTTTATTTGAACATCATGCGTTTTAGATGATTTTTTTTTGATTTTGCAAGTGATTAAAGTGACAAATAATTGAGTTTGATTTAAGGAGAAAACGAAGGAGGGTGCACCTGGAGCATTTACTTCGGACTCGTTGTCCGACAAATTCGTAGGCCCAAATAGATAATTCTTTTGATTCAATGAAGACGTTACTCTGAGTTATATAGAATTGGTATTTCACCTCAGTTTTGAAAAAAAGCCAAGAAAAAGTTTGAAACCGCCATTGTATGACCATTGATAAATTCAACTGGGCTCATTAAACATTAAAAGAGTCTCGTTCAATACTAGAGCAGTCTGTTTTGTAGACATTGGGACAGATATTGAGTGAATATCAACGCGAAAGCATGCAGGTGGCACAAAATGTCCAGTGGTTCTTACCCACATTCTCTCAGTAGAAGTATTGTCTGTCAACCTCATAAAAATAGTAGAATATGGAATGAACGGTAGAGAGGCTTTGTTTCTTTATAACATGTTGAAAACCAATCGCTTTTTTCTAGATTTCTGGCAGCTGATGGTACGGCAAAATAGACATTTCTATGCTGGTTGCAATTTTTGTTTTTTTAATTTCTTGGTATGTTCTAGGTTTCTAGGTTTCCCACCAAAATTAATTGATTGATTACCCAAACGCATCCACCTCAGATCAACGAATTCCGACAAGACATTAATAAAGTACTAGCTTCGACTACTAGGGACTAGCTTCAACAACAAACTCTCGTATTTTGTCGCGAACGGAGGGACTGCAGTTCTATGCCGACCTTAAACGGTCAAGTTTGAGAAACATTTTTTGGACAGGAATACTCTTCATCCACAAAGTGCATTGAGGTCGGAGTACATAACCCAAATGCTATGACCGCCATTCATTCGATCACGAGGCATGACGAAAATCACATCCAGCTTCGCTAGCTGAGCATCTGTTTAGTTTTAAGTATTCAATGTTTGTTTGTCTTGAAGACAAATTAAATGGAGACAACCGTTGTTGAAAATCCATTTTAGAAACAATTAAAACTATTTTTCAACTCCTCCAAGTCGGTTCACTGTTTCGAACCTCTCAAAGCAATAGAAGAGTCGGAATAGACAAATAGTTTAATCTTCAGGCTTGGACCACGACAATAAAGCGAACAATTCAGCGTACAAACAGAAATATTAGATCGTAGTAGATTCCTTGTCGCAAATAAAGGCTTTTTCAAAAATATCTTGACAACTTTTTTTAAACGAACATACGTAGCTTACATTTTTTCGTCTTGAGTCAAGTTGATCTTCTGTGCGTGTAAACCAAAATAGGTCTTAATGTGGTCTGAGCGGCGCCGAATTCTTGGGAACGTTGTGGAACTGACTGATTTGGAACGTTTGCTACGGACGCCAGAACGGCGGCTATATTTTCTACATTTCGACCATTCCGTTGTCTCACTGGCACGGCAACATCACACAAAGAATAAGTAGACTCAAAAAGTTGCTCTAAACTTATTATTGCCTGTCTGTTAGGAATTACACCGAAATTTGGAGTTATTGCTCTTAAAGTTGCGGTCAAATGTGTTAGTCTTAAGTTTTCTGCTTGTAAAAGCTTCTTTGTTGTGGCTCAGGCTTACCCCTGGCTACATCGCTACATGACGAAGAAGAAAGAACAATTCTCCGATTCAACATCCAACCGAAGAGGCATACTGCATTTACATGCCAACTCTGAACAGCAGTTACGTCTCCTGAACAATGTTGGTGGTTCGAAAGAAGTGAGTTCCTGATTTTTTTTGTCGTCGGGATAGGTACCCTGTCCCAGCAGTACCCACATTCACACTGGTCACGCAAACCACTAATTAATGAAGCTTCTGCTTGGCAAATTTCGGTATGAACCAACAACTAGTGGCATTGTGTATTATTTGGTTAACTTCGTAACCTACTTTTTATTAATACTTTGTCGAGAAGTAGATTCATATTTAAAAAAAACTAAAGAATGTATAGTGCGCCTTACACTCTGGCTGTATTGGTATTGAAGGGTTGAAATGCAGAAATCGTAACTTTCCTGCTGTGCGTACCCATTGCTACTAAAAATCATCTGTTTTTTGACCGAGATTCAGCATTATTTTTTTCAGCTCATTTATGACAACGCAATTTAAAAAAGATTGGAGTCGAGGCAGTTCAACGTCATCATCTTCATGTGACAGAGTCAATGGGACTCCTTTCAAAAACATTGATTCTCGCATTATAGTAGTTACGCAGTGAGTTTTGCGGCATGGAAGAAGTTACCTGATGTCAATGGTTTTACGTGCGAACTTACAGACATTTTTATTTTAATGGAATTCAAAACGACTTTTTAATTCCTTTTTTGGTCGAGATTTTTAGCACTCTGCTTTCGTTTTTCACACATTTCCCATATAATTTTCCACAGAAAAATTGAAGGTACATATATACTTGGTATATTTTGAAACACAAGTGTCATTACAGTCATCCACCCTCCGCCCACCGAGACCGGCAAACTAATCCATGCAAAGTCGTAGCTAATTATAAAGTTTTAATTATATCTCACTGCGTGTACATAGCTAACGAGAAATTCCGATGTGCTCTTCTATCTTCCTGGTGGCAGCTGACAGGAGCTTCGGAAAAGTTCCTTTCCTCAAGGATTCGCCTTCTCATTCCATCGAATCAGCTCCCACCGGCGTCGTAGGTTATGCGCCGTGCGCAGACTTTTTTCATGCGCTCAGTACATACACTCTTCGGATTTCCCCATTCCCCAGGAAAAGTGTGTGTATATGCTTTGGAGCAAGACCGGAAAGGTGGAAGACGTACTGTAGACTCCACCTATCCAGGTGCTGGCGCACAGGTACCCTCCGTTGGATACATACCGAGTATTTTATGTGAGTGATTTACCTCAACCAATGGATGATTGTTTACTCGTGCAGCGGAGTACATAAGGTGGTGCTGTTCAGGTCGTGTATGCGAGTGTCGAGTGCCTATGTTTCGGTTACCAAAACGATGAAGTCTTATGTGAATGATGTATATTCTAATGAGGATGGGGGAATGTAGGTACATGAGAGGTGGATATATGATGACTAGGATGGTCTGGGACTGTAACTAATGCATTACTGCTAGAGATGGAGATGACGCTTTCACGATTTTGCAAGATGAAAATGACGAATGAGGTGCATCAAAGCTTAGTTCGCGGATATATTTTCCATTTCTACTACACAGGGTTACTTGGCAGTGGTTTTGAATTGTTAGCTGTTTTGTAGTCGTTAAATAGTGTAGAACTACAAATGCAGCACCTACTTAGATTAAGTAAGGATTAACTTAAGGACCTTTATTCCAGAAGTTCTTAAAAAATAACACAACGACATTCCCGGAAGTAGCTACCGTAGCCAGTTCTGTCTGTGTTGATGGTTCAGAATTTTCGCGACAAACATACGTTAGTGATGGATTCCTCAGTCAATAGAGTATAATTATAAATTAATATTAATTTAATGTCTGGCAGTGATTCATAAGTTCACGCATTTTGAACAAATAATTATCTTCTTTTTTATTTTGAACAGCTTTTCCTCTGTTGATCTTACAGTTCTACGGGTATTTCTGGACTGTCATTACCGTTAATTAACCCTGCGTCTTCTGCATGCAATTGGTGTTCCACGATAGACAATGAAACTAGAATTTACCCTCTCATCAGTTTCTAGAGATGTAAAACAGCACAATACAACGTCTTGGTCACCGAAATTTAACCTAAATCTTCATTGCTGTAAACTAGTTCACTACGGGATTAATTTCTGTCTCCTTTGTTCATGTTCCCTCATTGATCCATGCCAGCACTCGTATTAACCCAAGACAGTCTTATATATATATATAGAGCTGTTAATTTTGGAAAAATGGGTAATTTTTAAATTTGTTGATACGGAGCTTATTAGTTAGAAATTTCAGAAGAAGGCAATGAACAAGTTGAAAAAAAAAAAAACAGAATAAAACATGAAGTTCCACAAGAGTCAACATTAGCTGCTCTTCTATTTTGATTTGAAGACAAATTACATAACTGATCCCCAAAAGAACGCCTGGTCTCCTCGCTTCGCACATTGTGTTATTGATGCTGTCCAGTGCATTTTCATTTCGTTATTATTTGCTGCACATATTCCTTCGAAATCCGCCTATCTGCCTTCCTCCATCTCCATTGTAATAGAGAATGTTTTGAATAGGTAACTAAAGAGTGATTTCTTAGCTATTATCTTTTTGGCAACACTAGTTTAAACAGCTGACTCACGTTTTGTGTTTTCTTTCACAGTCAAACATATTCAGTTTGGTCTATAAATTAACCATGAATCGTCTTACAAACGAACAATGCAAATTATTGAATTTTATTATCAAAATGCGTGCTCTGTTAAGAAAGATCATCGCGCTCTTCTTCCGAAAAATTGTGTTCAGCGACGAAGCTCATTTTTAGCTCAATGGGTACTTGAATAAGCAGAATTGTTGATTTTGGAGTGAATATCCGCCAGAAGCATTGCAAGAGCTACCAATGCAACCAGAAAAAGTCACAGTTTGGTGCGGTTCATGGGCTGGTGGCATCATTGGACCGTACTTCTTCAAAGATGATGCGAATCGTTACATAACTGTGAATGGTGAGCGTTACCGTGAGATTATATCCAATTTTTGGTTGCCCAAAATGCAAGAGCTTGACTTGCATGACATGTGGTTTCAATAAGACGGTGCCACATGCCACACAGCACGCGCAACAATGGACTTATTGAGAGGCGAGTTCGGTGAATATTTTTTTTCACGTTCGGGACCGGTCAATTGACAGCCTAGATCGTGCGACTTAACGCCCTTAGACTATTTTTTGTGGGGCTCATGTTATACAGACAAGCCCGCTTCGAGTGACGCATTGGAAGACAACATTAAAGCATTTATTCGTGAGATACCGGCCGATATGTTGGTATGTTGGAGGATGCCAAAATTGGACTAAGCGGATGGACCACTTGAGGCACAGTCAAGGTCACCATTTGCATGAAATAATCTTCAAACATTAAATTATATCGATTCAAATAAAGATTTCATGAATTTTTCTGAATTTTATGTGTTTTTTTTTAAAAACTTTCCAATAGCTTTTAAAAAATCACGCTTTGTAATCCCCAAGCCCCACAAACATAGGTCACAGCGGCACACACAAATTATTGAGCAGTTCGATTTCAAATGTTTGCTGTTCGATTTGCGAAGAGCGTCACCGCTACTGATAGTTTTGTGGGGTTCAGAGATAAAGAGTTGGATGATACATTTCGTTGTGAAGGTTTTCATTTGCTGCATCCACTACCATGTCTCGAATTTCGTCATTACCTATTAACTCATTTCCTGGCATGATTTGCGCTAAAAGTACATTTTATAAAATTCGGACATATTTCGCAAGAGTTCGAACAACAAGATACAAATAACGCAATAATTAAAACTTATGAAGTGCTGCGGTGCAGAACTGAGGTGCGTCGACACAGACCTCGAGGTCGTAGTTTTGATTCCTGCTCTGTGCAACTAAAACCTTTTTTAATACCCCACCTCTTTCGAGTCATTGACAATGCTTAAAGAGTACTTCTGTCTAGAAACATCTTCTCAAACTTGACTGTTCGGAGTTGGCATAAGACTCGTGAGAGAACAATAGCACGCACAACGCGAGTGGTTTGCTGAGAAGCTAGGCCCTGGCCCCCTACGGGTTGTAGCGCCGCTCATTATATATATATTATTATTATATTTCAAAAAGGGGAACTGTTAGTAGTTCACAGTCTTTCAGTATTTAAATCGTACACAAAATTAAGGAACACTTGTGTTAACCAGTGTAATCATTGAAAGAATCATTTGAACACCGAGCTTTACGACCTGTACATCGAATTTGTCAAACGAATTTGGGTGGCTTCTCTGAGATGGCTAAGTAATGTCAAGCGACATAATAATTAAAGACTAGCGCTCCGGCCTGGATATTGGAGAAAACTCAAACGCGAAGAAGACACCTTACACTACAGTGGCATGCCCTCCAGGAAAGAGATCGCAGCTAGCTGAACGTGAAGGCGTCTAGATGCCGCGGTGGAGTGGCAATAGTTTTTTTTGCTTAGTCTCATTCTTGCCCAAGCAAACGCAAACGGTTAATGAAGCAGTTCACTTTAAAAGTAAAATCGGAAATTCTACGCTCATCAACTCCTCCACACACACAACTCACGTCTTTGATGTACCCCGTGGCGTGACGCGTCAAATGACAGACCAGGTCGAAAACCTTGTTGTCTCCTGGCTTCCAGCACAAATCACCACTCACACACTTCACTGCAGAGAGCTCACTCAAAAAACGAAGGGAAGCAAAAGAAAAAAACTAGCACATGATGTGAATTCCTTGTAACGTGTTTACGACTTCATCCTTTAATGCAGCAGCACTCTACTGCCCTCCCTTGCCCCATCGCCCACAACTTCCGGTTGTGATAGTCGGTAAATTCCTGCTCCATTAGGATTCCGTATCGCATTCCATTTCCTCGTTGAAAGGTAAGCCAGGAGGGTTCCACGTACACACGAGCACATCAATGGACACGGATATTTACTCTCCCACATCGCAACTCTTACGTGTCTCCACTCGAGCAGACAACCTTAAGACACTGAAAAACTCTCCCCTTCCGAATGGACTCCGTGCTCCGACGTGGGCAACGGGCAAAGGAATTTTCTCAATTTATTGATTGACGAGGGAAGGACAGCCGGAGTCAGCCACATCCTTGTAACTAATTTCCATCAAACTGCAAAGAGGAGAGAAATCTCAATTAAGAAAGAATTAGAAATGGGCGGCGAGCAAAACTTTTAAATTACCCCATTCCCCGAGCGTTTTTCAGCATCCACCCCTTTTCGCTGCGAAATTGAACTCGGCGAAACCTGGCGGTTGTTGATGGCCCCGCGGCTAATAACTGGCAGAAGGGAGCAGAAAAAATACACACCGTTTTGAGGCAAATGGCGAATTGATACGAAAATCATTTCACCTAACGACTAATAACCGCTGTCTGATGTAGCGGCCGCCACCACCCCCGAATGGGCAACACCTCGTTGCCGGGGCCAATTGATGCGGAAAAGGATTACCGGAGAAGTGCCATTACACCGAGATGTGTTCTCGGTGGGTTCGGCTGAACGCGGCTTGCGCGCTGTGCCAAGGTAGCCCCGTGACGGCGACAGCTGTTGACGGCGAAACGCCAATTAGTCCGGGAGGAAAAAATTGCGTTTAAATGGGTTCATTAAACGCGGGCGGAATGAATCCGCCTCCAATCATTAGGGCCACCGTCTGGCATTGTCTTCGAAAAATTGATTTTCAAGAACGAACCCAGCAACGACCACCCACCGCAGTCACTCACTCAGCCGGAATGGAAATTGTAACTGTCTGCGAATGGAAAATTAATATTAATGACCTCGCATACATCCTGTGTATGATGGGATCCCAAAAGGATACACGGTACGTATTCAAAATAGTTTTGCCAAACCGCACGCTCCACACCTAGGATATGTGAAAGTGAGAGCTTTCGGTTAACCGGCTTCACAATAAATCTCGAGAAAAATGAATCAAATGCTGTGGGCGCCCGAGGAGTTAGAGGTGTCATTTATCATCGGGAACGAGTTCGGTTTCTCAGGGACACCTTACACCTTGGTGTCGGCTTTGGTTTTTGGTTTCGTCGGAGGGTGGCTGCTGACTGCTGTGAGTGTTGGATTATATTGTCTTAAGACGATTTGGGGCGGTGGTGGTGGTGGATGGGGCGAAAGAATATGTTTTGTTGCGTCTGGCTGTGGGTTTCGTTTGAATTTGAATTATGGCTTCAGGAGTTACGTTGATTTGACACATTGGATGTGAAATAAATCACACATGTGGGGAATCAGGGGGGCAACGTTAATTGTGTCTGTGGATGAGTTGCATTTGGAGAGCTACTGATATGTGAATTTGGCTGATGGAGCATATGTGTAAAAATGACTGAGGCTTGGACAATAGCCAAATCGATTGAAGATCTTTGACAACGCAACAAAATCCAATCAAAGTTCGGCAAGGCCTGCATACCACAAATAAGAACTTTAAACAGTCGTTGGCCGAAAGATAGATTGACACTGAGCTACGGAGTCTCAGCTTGGTCAAATATAATCCATTTAATTTGGTGTTGAGAAGCTGAACCGCCTGCTTCACTTAACATACACACCCACATTCCTTCGCTGGACCTATTCAGCAACAGATCGCAGTCCTAAGATTTTTAATTGCGAAACCGATGGAATCGCTTAAAACAATTTCTTCTCCCACACCAGATGGTGATCCACGCTCTATGACGCTTTGTCTCTCAGTCTGTCTGTCTTCGTCTCCAAGGACAAGTGCCCAGATGGAACTGCCGTGGCGTACGTTAAAAAAAGGCTAACGGGCAGCCCTTAATCTTAAACAATCACTCCGTGTGGTCAAACTAAGAAGACCTACGCTAAAGGCACTGATTAGCATCATAAATGATTTCTGCAGGAGCTGCATGGATGAAGAGGAGACATCAGTCATCGAAGTATTCAGACGTAAGACTATACTTCTTCAACTAAGCCGACTCGTTACAACTTACAAGCATCAAAGTTTTCATTTCCACTAAGTCAATCTGTGCTGGACTAAGTGTGACTCCTACCGCTATTACTCCTCACAAAAGTGCCGCAGTCAGACTTGAACTAGGATTCAGCTTTAACAACAGCCACTCGTGTTTTGCGTGTTATTGTTCAGTTGTAATACGCACAGCAGTTTGGTTCAGCGTTTGAAACCTGCATTGAAGTTCGATGCGTGTGATTTCTGCAATCTGGTACTGAATAAAATAATGCGGATGGTATCTGAACGGAAACACTATCTTACACAAATCAGACCTGACTTGTGGATCGAAAACGTCGCAACATAATTAATGCAAGGAAGCACGAAATCAATATTTCCGTCTTTGTGAATGATGTTCGAGTAACAAGATAGCATAACGGATTCTGGTGCGTCCGAGAAAACAGACGTATTACATCCTTCTTCCTTGTGAAGAAGCTGAAGGATATGACACTAACGAAACTCTACAAGCTGTACCGAGTAGTGAATATATTCCAGAAGGCAAAAATTCGTCGACTAAAATAGTTTAGGTTAGGTAAGTGGACTACCAGCGAAATCGCCAGCGCGGTTTTGCGATACAAATAGTCAGACTTCGAACATTGGTCGACAAAGCCAATGCAGTGATAGAGTCGTTAATCCTAACTTCTTCTATGGGTCAGAACTGATTGAACCCTTACATTCAAGTCGTTTTGGATGGGTTCAAGTCTTTTGTTCACAACATAAACCCTGATGTTCCCCAAGGCTCCGTACTGTTGCCGACACTCTTTATTATTTTTTAATTGATCTCTTGTCTCCTACTTGTAATCCATTCCTTCCCTTCGCTTATGACAAACTCACGACCCTAACCGGATTTAGAATTGCGAATGCAGTGTAAGTTAAGTTCATACAAATCCGATTTGACAACGCAAATGCTGTCTGCTGTCACTAAAGCGAATCCAATCAGTCATTATCCATGAATGGCGTTTGTATCGATGCAACTAGACACTTAGTTGGAACGACATACTGTAACTCACAAAATTGACCAATATAAGTATTATATCCAAATATAAAAACACACCTAATTTAAACACAAAATAAAAAATGAGTTGAAAAGTAAATTCAAGTTGTGGGTAAAACGAAAACCAAAAACTATTGCAAATCAAATTTTAGTATTGCATGATACTTCCGCTACCATTTATGATAGCTGGTAATGACCTGAGAATGGATCTTACCAGTTCTTGGGTACAATATACGGAATGCCATCCCAAGCTGACTAGATTAACATGTTAAGTTTGAGCTCCGGCTTATTGAAGCATGTACTTTCTCGATTTGATCTCGGGTGTTCAATAGGGTTAAGATCAGGCAGCTTTGGAGCATATAAAGCAACCAATCGCGCACTAAATAGGAGGTGTGCTTCGGATCGTTCTTTTGTTGGAAGTGAAATTTCGTTTTAAAATATTTATGGTTGACTTGATGTTTTTTTCTTCAAGAACTGTATTTGGTTCCCTCCCAACAATGTGTCTACCATCTGATCCAAATAAATTCATTTTTATTTCAACTGTACCGTGAAGTTGTGGGTATGTGCGTCGACCCCAACTAGGTTTGATCCCTGGTCTGAGCTAAAGAAATAATTTGTACGGCCCCACCTCTTTCGAATCACTGACAATTCTCAGTACTTCTGTCTAAAAGAAAAAGCTTCTCAAACTTGGCCGTTCGGAGTCGGCCTGAAACTGTAAGTCTCTTCCACCCGTGACAGAACAATAGCACGCATAACACGAGTGGTTGCTGAGAAGCTAGACCCTGGCCATCTACGGGCTGTAGCGAGACCCATATTATTATAAAATATATTCGCGGTAAGCTTGAGTACAACATTCATATCTGATCGGGTGCCCCCAAGACCCCGCTGAACCTACTAGATAGAACCCAAAAGCAAGTGATTAAACTTGTGGGTCCAATATATGTACCCCAAGGACTATACTCCGCTGATATTTAAGAGCAATGCGCACAGTAACCTCGCGTTCCATACCCACGGCCCATGCTGTGTCTTAACACCTGGCAAAGGATATAAATAACATTTTGCGCTTACTAACGTGCAAATTATAAAGAAAAGCGTTTAAAAAACTTTGATTTAGCTAGGATTCGAACCAGTTTTCCCTCTAATTAAGAACAGGCACTCAAACCAAATGCGCCTAGGTCTACCTGGGTCGGTCACATCGAACGCATGCACATCAAAGTTTCTCCCATTTGTGGCATAAAGATCAAGCCACGCACTACTCATTTAGTTATTTAATTTTTTTTAAACTTTTTCCAAGGGCATCGGTTTCTCGTACATACAAGGCTGCAATTAAATTTCTTTTCAAAAGCCTCGATCTAAAACCCTTTGAACAGCATACTGATCGCCATTCTCGTCTTTTTGAAAAATCGGTCGAGATGGGATGTCCAACTGTACACAACTATGTTTGAGGATACGACCAGAAGTTCTCAACTGATTCTTGCTGATTTTCACTCAAACTCTCTCAGAAAAGTTCGACTTGATAAACCTGTCCGCGATCATTCCAGTTCTGTTTAGTTCCCACAAAAATTGAATTCTATCTCAGTCATGAAGACTCGAACAAGAAAGCGTTCTCTCACACCAGCCACTCCCCATTTATCACACCGAATCACAGGCTATGAGTTCCAACTCCCAACAGCCTGCTTAACTCTCCCAAAGTCATGTACGTATTTCGATTACCAAATGAAAAATAAACTTTACGAATAAATCTTGAGGCCGCCTCCGACAACCAGCCCCCAACACCCACGGGTCATGATAAGCGCGTGTCTTAAAAAACAAGCGCTAGTCGAAAACACTAATATTTTTCAAAGGCCGACAACTACACAGTTTCGCATCAGAAACTACTCGCACTCGGAGCGACATTCATAATCCGAAATAATATTTTCACACACGAGTGATTAGTTACGCAGTTAAGAAGGATATCTAATACCCAGCCGGGCGGCTCCTGTTCGCTCTGCGAGAGAGACGGCAAGTGCCCCTGGAGTCTGGAGCGAACAGTGTTTATTATAGGAAGATAGTTATACGACATGGATTACAAGGGTAAATATCTTCGAGGAGCGGCAGAACTTTTCTCAAGCGAAAAACGCACGAAGATACGAGACGGAACCTTTTCTTGTCGGTACACACATGAGCTAAGCTCACAGCCCCCGCCCGGCGAATGCCACAAACACGCTCGCAACTGCGGTACGAATATGAATATGAAATACTTTTGTGGCAGAAAATTTATCTTTGCTACTCATACGTGTTTTTGAAAGTAATTTCCGCAAAATCTCTCTTGTGGTTTAACCAGGATGCTTGTGCTGTGTGCGGACTGGAGTGGGCTGACGGGGGCGGAGTTGAAATGTTATTCGAAATGAGATTAGAAGTCCTTGTTTTCAATGTGAAACGAAACGGAGTCGGCAGCCCGTGGTCCGGGTGGGCGATAGTTTACTTTTTGGAACTTTCAATTTAAATTATAGGTTTCAGACAATTTATGAGGGATCGGTTACTGTATGGGAGGACGTCATCTTCCGTAAGAGATATCGAAATGAAATTGAAATGTATTTTATGGTGACGGCGAGCACTTGCTCATGAAATGGGACTACGCGGCCATTGAATGGGAGTGTACTTGGGGGTAGGGTGGTGCAAGGACACGTTGAAATGTGGGATGAAGCCTTTTCAGTTTAGGCTAAGAATAGAGTTTATAAGCTTAATTACTTGCATTTGTTGCAGGCTTCTGAACAACTACATGACTTCATACGTTACAGTGGATTATTTGTTAAAGATATTCAAAGTGTTCCAGACACTCAAGGAGTCAGCC
Organism: Eristalis arbustorum; assembly: GCA_916610145.1. Taxonomy (NCBI): domain Eukaryota; kingdom Metazoa; phylum Arthropoda; class Insecta; order Diptera; family Syrphidae; genus Eristalis; species Eristalis arbustorum. The sequence goes on along the minus strand of OU744316.1, from coordinate 12,654,082 downwards.
TATAAAATGCGACTGTAACTCTACTTATTTGTGCCAGGAAAAATAAAACTTATTAATTTTTTGTATGAGAAAGGAACTTTCCAAAATGACCAAGTACCTCAGATCAAATCTTCTGAATAATCCAGCAGATTAGTAGGACCGTAGTAATATAAAGTGGGTAAAGCTACAGCTCGTAGAGAACGTAGGTCGTTACAGCCATTAATAATATATAATATGGGTGGCGCTACAGTCCATATAGGGCCAGAGCCTAGCTTCCCAGCAACCACTCGTGTTGTGGGTATTTATGTTACCTCATTGGAAGGAACTTAGAGTTTTATGCCGACTCCTGCCAAGTTTGAGAAAAGTTTCAAACTTGGTCACTCGAAAGAGATGGGCCGAGTAAATAATTTGTTTGTTTCATTCAGACCAGGGATCGAATCTACGACGTCGAGGATCAAGTGCGTTTGTTGTCGAGGCACATACCCATTATGTGGAGCAGTAACAAGTAAATACATCTACAGGCATAGAGCATATAAAATATGGTTCGTTTGGGATTCCTCCTGCTTTTAGTCAAGTCGATATATCGCCTTTTGAAGAACAGATCCCGAGAGTCTACAGTTAATGAAAAGGCAGAGACTTATAAACACTTTTTTGCGGGAGTACCTTAGGGTTCTGTAAGTGGTCCAATATTGTGAATATTTACATGCTAGCAATTAATTACCGATTGACACCCAAAAAAAACAACTCGCACATGACACTCAAAAGTTCACTTGTGGGCTTCAGTCTTTTAATTCAGTCATTTCCTTCAAAATAAAGAAACCAATCTTAAAATTGGAAAATGCACTGGAGAAGAAGAAGCGACAACATAAATGTACCGCGCTAAGCATCTGAGAGATCAAGAGACTTCCATATGCAGAATTAGGGTATATCAGCTCTGAAGAATGTTTGCCGTTCGGTCAAACCATCAAAAAATGTGTGAATACTCATCGAAGTCATCTTTCGACAATGCTAACAGAAGTCTTTCTAGTAATTTATTTCTATTGAGAACAGTATTACAGCCAATGGTGCCTTAACTGAACCTGATCCACATGTACCAAGACGATGCATAATGGTCTGGAAGGGTGGAAAAAGTCATATTTAGACTATTAAGTTTTATGTCTTTGTACTCTTAGACCAGGGCTTTTGATTTCAACGCAATACATAGTATATATATGTAATATGTACATATATATAATATGTACTTATTTACAACCCCTCATAGTCAACAAATTCTTCATACAAGTTTTGCACCATACTCAACAAGTTTACATGACTTTTTCCAAAGCTTCTTAAAATAAATTCATCTACAGGCAAATTTTCCCGTGGGAGCATTTAAGTTTGCCACTATGTTGACCCAAGCTGCATACCACATGTAGTTTTTTATTACAGTATTAGAGTATTAGAGCTCCAGAAGTTATCTAGGGCCCACGTCTGGTAATGGGCATACAAATTGATGATAAAGTCTCATTGCCTCCCTCTTTCAAGTTAACAGTCGACGGATACACCGGAATAGGGTTCTACATCTACCGACGAAGAAGTTCGTATGCGGAGGTTAGGTGCGAGTTCCTGCATAAGATGCCACATCAATAGTTTACAATCCACCTATCAACTTCATAATTGTATCCAATCCAGCATTATTTACTATTGCGCGCAGATGAGGCAGTAAATTCAGAAACCCTCTTGTATTCAAAGCTTTAACTAACAGGGATGCCTTCACACACACACAATTCTGTTTCGGAACACGACTCGTAGTTAAGCAGTTGATAAACAACATAGTGGAAGCAACGACTTTAATAGGGAAGATGTCCTTATACCTCTCGAACAACAGATCGAACTGTCCGACATTATATTTAAAATATTGCAATTCCTAATTCAACAACGCAGATTGCTTCAAAGGTAGAAAATTACTTCTGCCTTAATTTCCACAAAGCTAATGAAAACAAAAATAAAAAAAAAGTTGTAAAATGAAAAAGCACAAAATTGGACGCTCCTTATGAATAACTGCATAAGTAGACATGGATTGGCTTACCTAGGCAGGGTTAGTTCTTCAGCACACTCGATATCTCAAAAATGTGGGAATCGCAAAATGTGCAACTATAAAAGTTACTAATTTAGGAAGTGAAGCATTTACCCAGTACTGACTCACTATCGATGCCACTTTACTTGCTCTTAAAGGTTAATGAAAAATTTCAACTGAGTCAGCTCATTCAGAGTCTAAGATCCATAAAATGTAAGCAGTCACATCGTCGCACATCAGCTCCCCAAAACAGGTCAAACAGGTCCTTGCAATGCTCAGCATCCGCCAGCTGCTTGCATAATAGCTGAGAAACAAATCAATGATCTCATGAATACTCTCCAACCTCCAAGCGTACTCATTTCAATTCGCTGCCGTAAAAATCCATTCCACTAGTATTTTCAAATGATTTCCTCCAAAATAACTATCAGCAACTATTTCCATTTCGGTTTGGGGCACTTCGCCAGTCGTCCCACGCACTCTCCAGCCCCCAGTCAATAAAGATGTTATCCTCCCTGAATGACCCTTTGGGAAATTTGTTTTTTCCTCTCTTCAGAAACAAACAATCTTTATTTTCATGTAAGGGTCACTACATTAGAATAACATTAGTCTGCTCCCACCCGGCCCGGTTGAAATGACCAGGGTAGCAGATAACAGGAAAGAAAAACATTCAATCATTCTGCAGTGAGATGCGGACTCGTGACCAAGTCTACGTTTTGATTGTGTTGTTTATTCTGATTTATCCTTGTAAAAATACCCCCCGATGTAATTCATTGGAAGTTAATTTCCCTCTAAATGGTGAGGGTTCACTTCGGTTATTGATCGGAGTCTGAAGAGGATGGTGATGGTGGCGGTGGTGGTCTATTGGTCATCTGCATTTTCAGTGCAGTGCATGAGCTGTTTTGATAGGACTACGTCCAGGACCAGATGAAGAAAGTCACAGGATCCGACTCATTTGCATGATGACAGATGTCCCGCGGAAGGCCTATTGCACGTCGTTAAACCAGCTTCCTGCCGTCTGATTGACAAACTTTCAAATTACTGTCAGTAATTTAATTACCGCCGTTCATCCACCTGAATCAGTCGGGGGTAGCGGCACAGTCCCACAATAACGACGATGACTAGGAAAACAAGCGCGCAGCCCCAACCCCAGGCCTCCTTTCAACTTGTCGTCAAAATCACGGTTTTCACTTAAAGCCGTACACAATGACAAGGTAATTTGCATTTTCGGTCTCATTAATCTTCATAAAGTCACGGAATACGTTCCGACGGCGCCACGGAGTCACTCGGTGGATGAATGTCTTAATCGGAAATTAGAGCGTTGACAGCACGCCAACCTGAGCCACGTTCGCATTCAATCCACCCCCACCCCCATGCGCTGCTTGATGCTGGATTATTCCAGACACAAATTGCTCCATCATCGACTGCCGAGGAAGTTGCAAACAAAACTTTGGGTGGATGACATGGCACAGAGCCGCGCAGAAGGTAGTCGAACTTTCCTGAAAGGTGAAGGCTCCATGTCGTTTCTGCAATTCACGCCCGTCATGTGAAGTCAACAAGTTCATTTGCGGATCAGCGGCACATGCTCGTCTAGTTCTTCACCCACATCGCTTATCCCTGCTTAGGGACGACCAAACGGAAGTTGCAAGTGTCCTTGCGAGAGAAGAAAGCCGCAAAAGCTTTTAAAAGATTAACGCAATAAATTAACCGATGGCAGGGCAGCGCGTTTAAAGTAGATTTACGAAAGTCCATCGAAGTTGAGCGAAGTCAATCCCGGTGCTTATTATGTAAATCGCACTCGAATGGGAAAACAAATTTCGCTCAGCTACTGCTGCGGAATGGGGCGCGCAACTGGGATTACTATAAATCATTTTTGCTGGCTTACAGTGTTAAGAGGAAATTATCAACGCAGATTTGAGATAAAGAACTCGCCTCAAATGGACGGACGGAGAGTATTTATTTTTCAGGTTTAGTTCCCTTCTTTCTGTGCTACAGATTTGGGAGTCAACCGGGGGCAGGAATCTGATTGCAGGATGAGCGAGGGAACTGTGCAAAGAATCCGAAATGCAAGTTTCTATCGATTGTACTGGGTCGGCCATCTTGAGTGAAAGGACAGCAGCAGCCGAGCTATGAACGTCATTGGATCCGAACTTCTTATTTCGAGAAGAGCCCAGAGACCTCTGCTCGCTGAAGTAGGGCAAACCGAGTTTGCATGACTCAATGCAACTCAGTCGAGACCAGCTACGATGGCAGGCAGGCTTAGCTCAGGCTTAGACACTGATCGACTAACAACCATGATTTGTTTCTTGACTGTTAGGCTGGAGGCTCCTGCTTCTCAACGGCTGAGCGCTTGCGTTGCATTTAAGAGCACTGAGAGACTTATAATCATTTTTCATTTGAGGCGTTGGTGCAACACTTGAAACTGAACGCTAGTAGAGACTAGAGAGTTTAAAGAACGTAAGTTTGATTTTTTAACCACATTTTCGAACTCCTTCAGCCACCAGTAGACTATGGGATTTCTCTTTATCCTCCTTTCTTCACCTAACCTGGTCTAAAATTTCGAGATAGTTGGTTAAAGTAGGTGGCCCAATTAATACCCATAATCAGACTACTTCCAATGACCTACAACTCCAGTGACAGCGCTGTTAATTTTGTATTACCCATGCTTTTACTGGGATACTGGGATTTGAGCGACGGTCCACTATACTAACACTGTAGTAACTCACCCAACTGCGATATCCAGTTGACTTTCGAGATGGCATGGGCTGCAACATTTTATTCTTCGCCAGATAAATGAAATCAAAGTCTCCTCACATTTTGCTCGAAAAATCTCCCAATCTTCCAAATCCCTTTCTGGTAAGAACAATCTGTCTCAGCCAACAATCCTGTCGAGATGGAAGAAACTTTACACACTAACCCAGTCAAGTTAGCTGAGATCCTTCGCCACTTATGTGCGCTATCAGTTCCAAGACTATTTGGCCTGGCAATAGCTATATACACATCCTCACAAAATTATTCGTATAAGCCCCGTATCGCTGAAAATTATAAAACAACAAACGTATCAGTACAAAATAATTCAAGCAAACGGAAGCAAAAACGACGTAATTAAGTTCTTGAGCTTCCTTTAGCGTTTTTTTTTTTTTTGCTTGTTCTAGTTCGGGTTCGAATTTTGTTTTCCAGTTCTGCCCAGAGGTGTTCTATTGGATTTATGCCAACCACATCTTTACCATGTGAGAAGTATTTTTAGAGTTATTATTTTGTTGAAAGATATACCCCTGGCTTAATCCCATTTTTACAACACTAAAAAAGTGGGGATTTCGTTTTAAGATATCCAAATAACCATATTGGTTCATTGAGATCTCAATGAACTCCATTGTACCGACTCCACTCGTAGACATACGCCCCACATCATTATATTACCACCACCATCAGCGCTGTATTTGGCTTCCGCCATACCTTTTGATTCCCGTCGTCTCCAAATAGGTTAAACGTGCTTTCGTCAGAAAAAATAACCGTTTTCCAAAACTCTGAGGTCTTACCCACATGTTCTTTTGCAAAGTCAAGTCTTTTTTTCTTGTTAACTTTCAATATGAACGGTTTTCTACGTGCAGTGTCCATGCGCTCCACTTAGTGTATCACGTCATATTCGCTAGCTCTTGAGTGGGGAGTGTGAATAATCACACGTCTAAGGGAAATTGTTAAGGCGAGTCTGAGGCTTACTTCCCATGACTAAGCCATGACCCATGCCCTTCTATTGATTTAATGACATCCTTACTTATCTACTAACTTTCCTTTGCCGCAACCAACCATCGTCCCCAGAGAGCTCCATCTTTAGCTAACAGTCTCCAGTTTTGAAAGCATAGTGGTTGAGGTGTCTTTCCACATGCGTGCATCACCGTCGTCATTCGGCGGTGGATTAGAAACTGTTCATGCTGGAGCAGTGCTTTCCATGCGCTCTACAAGACCTAGCCTCTTGGTTCGAAAACGATAGAGTGACCTAGCCTCCGGTACAATTGGTCAAGTCACCGCGCAAGTAAGGCTTGATGAGTGAAAGCAGTGTGCGAATTGAGCACTTGTTATTAAGTCGAGATCAAGATGGAGGATGTAACTTGCAACAATGACTGAAATTACTCCTGTGGACATATAACGATGATTGACTTTGATAATTGATTTTTTGCACTGGTAAGACTTATGTGGTACCTTACTTACTTACTTACTTATCAGGCAGACGAACCATGAAGGGTCTGAGCCTGAGCAATTGCTGCCTTTCATCGGTGACGGTCCTGGGCACGCTGCTTCCAGTCCTCAAGGCCAAGCTGTCTTGCATCCGCGATGACTTGGTCTTTGTACCGGAGGTTCGGTCTTCCTCTCCTTCTCGAACCAGGAGGCTCGGATTCGAAGACCCTCTTTGCTGGAGCGTTGTTGTCCATTCGCTCGATGTGGCCGAGCCAGTGTAGTCGTTGGATTATTGCCTTCTTATGTGGTACCTACATTAGATAATTTTGGAAAACTACTGTAGGACAGGCGAGCGAATAAAATACAACAAAGAAAAAGTTGCTTTCGACGGTATATTGAGAAGATTCGAAATGGATTTTACAGACTATGTTTATAAGCTCATATAAAACGGTACGCTCATGCAAAGACGGTGCGAACTCCATACGAATTGCGAATAGTTTCTATCTCAACATTATAATTTTTTTATGTGAATTATAATGTGCTACATGTGTAAAAAAGCTAAATGCCTACACATCCAAAGATGGCTTATTTACATAGGTAGGCACCTTGGCACTGCTTGGCCAAAAAGACACATAATTTACATATGTGCCAGTGGTGTGAAGCGACTTAAGGACACCGCTCGCTTTTCTAAAAAAAAAAAAAGGAAACAAATAGTTTTACTTAAATAGTCAGACTTTTCATCGTTGTACTTACACCATGTTTGACTTACAAGCAAACTTAACCTGAGTAAGGTTTCACCAGGTGTACGGCGATATTCGCGACTGTTCTGTTGCATGAACTTGATGTTCCTGTGTTCCCTGCCTGTTCATGAACAAATAAGATCAAGTGCAGACAGGTGTTATGTAGCACTATATTTAATATTTGCCCGGTAGTGTTGTTTGAAATAATGTGTTGTTAAACCACATGTAGTTCTTGTTTCTAGGCTCGTAAAAATATGAAGAAGTTTCATCATTTATTCACGAGCATAGTATATGTCATTTCCCACAGCTATTAGCAATCAAACACACCTCCCTTGACGCGAACTTTCAGTGGCAGCTGATGCCAGCAAATTAAATCACTCTTCCTAAATTAAGTTCCACACTCTCTAGCCATCGATGTGTGGGGTCTGCAAACGACATTTTACGCGTTTCCTTTCCAAAATCCATTGAATTCAGCAATTTCGCATATCTTGGCTTGACGTGTAGCCCCCTCTTTAAACGGCTTACCACACACCCTGCCCGACAATATGTTCAACATGGAATGGCAGCAAATAGGTCAACCAAACAAGACCACCGTCATGCATTTGTTTCATTTGTTTTTTGTTCAGTTCAACTCGTGACTTGACAAGATGTTAATTCGTGGCAGCGAATGCTAGATCAAAATCCGCCAATCAACAAGCTCCCATTGTATCAATCACGCCATCAGCTGAACAAGCAGCCCCAACATTTGTCATCACCCCACCGACGGGCTGATGACAAACACTCTCGAGGAAGCACCACCGCACCACCGATCCCCACGCATGAACACATGCACAGATGTATCTGATATGTCCAACAGCACTCTGACAAGATGTCTGGCCGATCAGCGCGATCGCAGGCACCGCGACGCAAACTACATCCAATTGTCACCTGAAAGGTGATTTTCACGCTATTTGCGCGGTATTTAGATCAGACAGCATCGCCGGCATGTGTTGTACGACAGCAGCGGCAGTCACGCCTCCCTTCAGCTCGAGTGATTGAAACTACATTGTACCTATGACCAGCGATTGGCGTCGAGCACCTTCAACGGAAACGAGGCTAATCGCAAGAGATATACTGTCGCCACTGTCAGCCAGTGAAGTGCGACAATGGGTCTGCATGCCAGAGCAAGGTGGTCTGACTGCAAGAGGAATGAACAATGCAGTGGCTGCGTGGTGCACCGAGCCAGCGTTGCACTGCATTCGAAGTCAACCAAACGAAAGGTGAGAGATATTGTTTTATTTTTACCGCGGGAATAATTGGACGTGAGTCAAGAAGGAAAATTGGTCTTTAGGCGATGCTCGTACGATCGCGGGAAATTACTTGCGTACATTAATGCTTTCGGACACCCGAATGTATTTGCGGTGAGATGCGTGACAGGATGTGTTGTGGAAGCGTAGGGAGGTGGATGGGAGGTTCGATGTGAGCGAAATCAATTGTATTTCGCTAGCAAACTGCGGTCATTAATTTATGCCTTGGGGGGATTATTTTATACGCGTTTGTGGCACAGATGAACAACACATAGTGGGCACAAGCCAAAAGATGACACTAAACCACTGACTTGGGACAAGCATTGCTCCGTCGGTGATGTGCATAGCTGGAAAAGGACCTCTCTCAGCTGGGTGTAGTAAACTGGAGACGCCTAGTCCCCACACCGGACTGTAGCGCGTGTTACTGCAAACGAATGAGTGCTTAACGTTCTCTGTTGCTTTATGACTTCGAATACGAGATCCAACTTCATGGCATTCTGAGATTCGTTTTGAACTTTTTCCTACTGCAATAGCCACCTCGAGCCCCACGCAAGATAGTCGGCTGCCCAAAACTTGTATTATCAACGGAAAGAATGGAATGGCATAGCAGGCAGATGTGGAGGGATTTCAACTCAACGACTCTACGTCGAGCGGCGAAGTCAGCACATGGGGTGGATTCACGGCAGTCCTGAACATTCTTAAATCCTACGTACTGCCAGAGAATTTAAGTGCGTTCAATGCGGAACTAAATCAATACAATCTGCAAGGTAAGTCTGCCAAGGCACAAGGTTAGCATGTCCGTTAATAGTCAAGCAGCCACAAAAGCTATTTCTTTGTCTGGCCCTACAGTCCGGACTCTGCCAACACACCTCTCCATCTAGCCCGGTCTTGTGCTAGTTACTTCCAGTCACGCTCGTTCAACTTATTCAGATCCCCTGCGTGTGTCACTGTAGGCGTGGTCTTCCTCTGCCGTGTTGCTCCTCAGGGTTGGCCTCGAAGACTTTCCGGGCCGGATTTTTGGTGTCAATTATCTCTACATGAGCTAACCACCTGGGTCGAGACAATCTAGACTAGACTAGGCCAATGTCGTTGTACAGCTTGTAGAGTTCGTCATTCAGTCTTCTCCTCCAAACACCTTCTTCGCAAACGGGACGGAATGTGATTCGACAGAAAGCAATTGCCGCCTACGTCCAAGGACAGAGTGATTGGCCAGGGTTAGCATTCGTCTTATCTTCGCTGTGATGCCATTTCCGGGGTTTATTGCAGATTCTAGCTAGATAATTACCTGTCTACTGTGACACTTTGTCCAAGATATCGATGTTAATGGACCATTTCTGTAGACAGCATGTTCTTTGTCTCACTTCCAAGACCCAACTTAGCCGCTGCATTGTCGATGCTAGCAAATACCCCACTGGAAGCCCGTAGCTCTTCCGATAATGTCAATGCCATTAGCGTATGCAAAGAGTTGCACAGACGTATGGAAGATCGTGCCTTTGATGTTGACGTCTGAGATCCACGTGATCTACTAGACAAATATGTCCGTCGCCTTGTCTAAAGCCTTTTTTGACATCAAAAGTTTCGATAAGATCCTTATCTACCTTGACAGTGCAACGGGCGTTTTCTATTGTTGTCCTGCATAGACGGATGAGTTTTGTAGTGATGCCAAAACTAGACATTGCGTTGTATAGCTCGTCTCTAACTAAACTGTCATACGCTGCCTTAAAGTAGATGAATAGATGATGAGTATCGACTTGAAACTCCTGAGTCTACTTAATATATTTGGTCTAGAGTGGATTGCGCTGGCCTGATCCAGCACTGATATCAGAAGTGTCGTTGTCTGCTGTGACGGACCGACGAGGTTTGACAATGGAGCCGGACAATGTCCTCAGAAAGTGCGGGTTGAACCCATGCGGGAGGAGAACAATAGGGAAAGGTGATCCATGAAAATGACACCACTGCTCGAGCCCAAGGTATATGATGGGCCGTCCTCTGAAGGATGGAAGCGGAAGGCATCGACACGCAGAGAATCTACGCATTGGATGAAAAACTGGTTCTCATGACCGCAAGCACAAGATTAGTGGGAGCAGCAAAGTTGTGGAGCTGTGGGGTAACCGTTGAATCCCTAGAGAAGCTCTTCTCAGGGCTGTGCTACAACTTCCCGGCAGTGGACGACGATGCAGACATACATGACCGACTGCGGGAACGTAGTCGCAACGCGCTGGAGAGGAGGAATACATCTTTGGAATAAAAATGACAGCATCCCGAGGACAAGTACAGGAGACGAGCAGACCCGAACAGGGCGCCGCAGTAGATCGGCACTAGGCCAAAGCATTCAGCGACCTGAGCAGGTCCGAATATGTCAAGAACGCCACTGTGGACGGGTACAGGTTCACAGCGTTTATTGACCTGGGAAGTGATTGTGTCACCTTGCGCCGCTCGGAATCAGGTACGAGGACGTCCAACCGCGACTGAGTGGATTCAGAGGGACTGCCAGACAGTGGGGACATTGAATGCTGAGGTAGTAGAATGGATCAACTTAGGTCGAGGTGCGAGGTGCGAGGTTCTTATCGTGCCGGACGAAAAACAACCATATGCAAATTGGTCAAAAATTGTTGGACCAACCAAATGTGAAAGTGGTTTAAACGCACTAATGCGTGTCGATCACCGACTGCAGGGCATAAACACCTAGGGCACAAGTTGTGTCAGAAGAAGAACCAACAAGATCCAATTACCACTTGGGGATAACATCAATACTGTGCAGGACTGCTTCGGTAAGGTTGCTGTGAAACGAGAGTTGGAAAAAGCGTCTGCACAAGACAGAGCGGATATTACTGAGGGCAGTACATGTCGGCGAGGTGGAAAGCCGAGGGGGCGTGGCCCTAAGAAACACCAAAAGGGATGAGGGAAGATTCAACGCCCAGAGCTAGCGCCCAACGTCGGACCTAGTACTGATCAAAATCGAGCCAGCTGTCGGTAGGGGGACAGTCTTACCATAGTCACTCGTGCGGTCACTGTAGTAGAATAGATAGAGGCCATTGAACTTGATCGCTTGAGTTTTATTTCTCCGTCCATCGCTTGTCGTTCACCTGTGTTAATGGCACAGTTTCGATGGTCTCCTTTCTTCAGGGTCGGGCAAACGATGCTGAGATTCCATCCGTCGGGCATACATTCATCCGCTCAAATTTTACAGATGAGTTGGTGTATGTACCTTTCCAAATCATCGCCAGCTGCTTTGAAAAGTTCCTTGTTGGACTTCAGTTCGGCGATTGCTGCCGCAACTTCCCTGATGTCGGGAGGGCGGAATTCTTATTCATCATCGCCTATATTGGATGGATTATTGTTATTCACCTCTCGCATGTTCGGGGTTTTATGCGCACATGACATATCGATTCCTCACGAAATACTTCATCCATCAGCCACTTTCAGTTCGTGCTAAAAGATAACATTTCTAATCCGACCAGACTTTCAAAAGCACTCCCTTTTTGGCTGACATAAGTTCACAATAAACCCCAACTGCTTCTTTAATCGTTCAACAGGCTCTCTGTTTGCGACTGATTATCTAATCATGCCGTGCTCACGGAAGAAAAAAAATCTCAAAATCATCCACAAAGTGCCCAGTGAAATTCCCTCCCCCCCCCCCCCCCCCACACTTCTCTAATTTGCGAACCTTTTTTTGAGACGCCGCACAGAGACGTTCTTATCCTTACCTTCCACTCAACAAGGAATTAATTTTAATAACTACCGTCGGAATTCCTTCTGCGAAACCCCTTCGTTTTCTGAGCCGGCTGTGCAGGGAAAATCATAAAATTAATAATAAAACGAAAACAATTTGGAAATTAAAGAAAAATACTAACGGGATAATCTAATTTCTTATTGCAAAGCATTTTTGAGCATTTTTAATGGAGCGTCCAGGGACCGTGGGCGGCGGTGGAACGGGGTACCAGGATAGAAAGGGTTCACAGCATAAAGGATTCGCTCGTAATTTCATTACCATCCTCGTGCGCAGCAGGCGGAGAGATAGTTTATTTCATCAGAAACGCATTTTCCTTTGGAATAACTTTCTTCGTTTCGTCTTCGTCTTGGCTCGTTTTTCGCCACCCACACGACGATGACGTGGACGCTGATGTGGGTGGGGGATGGTGGGTAGTTTTTTGATGTGGTCAAGGGGATATTATCGCTGCGAGGATGATACCCAGATAGGGGATGAATTTTCTTTGTGCGATTAAGGGTGGTCTTTGTTCAACCTGTTCCATCAGTGAATGTATCTCTTTTATTCTGACATTGTCTCGCATTTTCTTGAATAGACGACCAAATCCGGCAACAAAAGCGGGAGAAATGGAAATGAGGACTGTCGCCAGACAGTCGGGCACGTTAACCTATGACGATGCTACGTGTTGTAGGTAAAAACCAGCCGAGAGGACATGGTGTGGCCGATGATTGTCTTGAATGTGAAGAGAGAATTCTTTCATTGCAAGCAACGACTGCGTGATGCATGACTGGCTATGAAGTGAAGGGGAACAAATATTCGTACTTGGGGCCAGTTGAGGGCTTGAGCTTCAATTGATGATAGTTGGAATATTGATGAACTGCAGGCTATCCTGCGCTGCAAATGCGATAGAAATCGTTTTACAAAAAGTATGCCACTTTTGATTTCGAATGGCAACTTTAAATGGAACACTTTTGTTTTAACCAATTTCATGCGTTTATTAGTTGAAGTTTTTACCAAGCAAGGCCAGGGGCAGCCAGGCCGACCCGCTTAGCAATTGATATGACTGATACTACTGCTACTTAGTTCTACAGGTTGTTGAAATCTGTCGTTTCGATGATATTTTCTATTGGTGGCAGTTGCATAGAGAGATGTGCAATAGTTTCTTCCTCCCCTGCAACGTCTCTGAACCTTCTGTACAAGTCATGTGGACCAATGAAACATAGCCCGGTTAAGCCAATCTGAGAATATTCGACGTGAGTGCCTTCTTAAAAGTTAATCCATTGCACAATCCTCTGGGATGCGACAGTATTCTGGCAAATAAATTGGGTGATTGAATACTTGACTATCTCGTTGACAGATAGACGGCAATTGACTGCGCGGGAGGTGTGATTGCTCTCTAACTGTCAGAAAGATGACGAAACTTACATTGTTATTAAATTGTTTCTTAGACAGTCAAACAGACGTCAAAACTAACGCACGCCATACAGTGGGCGGAAAGAAGTCGTATGCAGATTTTTGAGTTCCATGCCTAACTACTCTTAGATAACCAAGGCTTATGATTTCAAAGCTTTAATAATATGTACATGTATACTGTACACTTATTTACAACCCCTCCAAGTCAACAAATTGTGTCCCTAAGCGTTGTGGATCGACACCAAACTCAACGTCGTAAGTTCGATTCCTGCTCTGTGCGACACAACTAATTTTCACGGCCCCACCTCTTTCGAATTACTGACAATGCTCAAAGAGTACTTCTGTCTAGAAAAAGCTTCTCAAAGTTGGCCGTTCGGAATCCGCATAAAACTTTAGGACAACACGAGTGGTTGCTGAGAGCTAGGCCCTGGCCCTCTACGGACTGTAGCGCCACCCATATTATTATTATATGTTTAAAGTCAACAAATTATTTATTAAAGTTTTGAAGCATATTTTCAGCTAAAGTTTTAACAACACTACTTTTTCTCAAGCTTTTTTAGATAAAATTTATAGTTTTGTATGTCCTTTTGTTGGTATACTCTTCAAAATCTGCTCCAACACTCTCAACAAATAGAAGCCGTGATACAGCACAACACGGACTGCTAGGATCTTTACCGACCGAGTCTCCCTGAAACTCTCTGTAAGTGCGACATCGCCTGCACAAACCATCGAAGAAGAATGGAGTCGCTGTCAAGAGGCTATCAAAGAAGCTGCCACTGATGTGCTGGGATTTACGACACCACCTAGAAGAAACCCATGACGACCAGTGCAGGCAAGCACATGCAGCCAAGCAGGATGAACCTTCAGGAGGAGACCTACAAGGCAACGCTGCATCGAACAACGAGGGCTGTTCGTGAGCTCTACGAACAGAAGAGAAGGAAAAAGAACCGGCTACGGATATAAAACTCGGACAGAAGCCTGTCGGGATGGAAATGGACAACTGGTAGTAGAGTCGCAGTCGATACTGACAATCTGGAAAGATCATTTCTGTAGACTGTTACACGGCGATGAGGACCAAAATACCGCTGTCAGGCAGAATGTTCCACTCAATCTGGACGATGACAGACGCTTATTCTGTCCTCCAGACTTAGACGAGGTCAAGATAGCAATATCAAGACTGAGGTCTAACAAAGCTGCTGACCGGACGGTCTGTCCACTGAAAGGCAGTTGGAGAGTGGAGACCACATATCATTCACATCTACACCGTGTAAATCTCCACTGGCTTTAGTTCTTGAATTTGCTTGGTCTGTGCAGGCTAAGAGCTCTTTCGTTTTCAAAAAGCCGACTGGTTTGGTTCGTTTGCGAAAGGAAGCTTGATCGAGAACAATATTCTCGGAATACCGGCCCGTTGTCTCACTGGAGCCACTGCCACTGCCTTGACGAAGTTATCCACGAAAAGTAGAAACGAGAGAAGGAGAAATATGTCACGAAAGAACAAGGACACAATAAAAAATAACATACCAGTGAATATTGTTTTCAAACAACATGAGACAGGTACTCAGGCATCACAGGTCCAATTGTTCAGTGGCCGCCCCGTGGAAACGTCTTATTGTACACATACTTGAATCCGGGCCAGGGATGAGAATGCAGAGACCAGAACGTGAAGCAAACTACCAAAAAAACGAAGTAGATTTACAAAGACTGAAGCAAATACAAAAAAGGTATAAAAACAACACTTGGCACAAATGTGTCAATCATCGCGACTTTCGAGGCGTGCCTTAAATGCGACTCCATCAAGTAGCCGACTGCTTCGCAAATAAGAAGGTGATTGAACCAAATCCAAAGTCTACCCATGTTTTAGCTCCTGATGAGTTAGAACCGATAAAGGAGCATTGTGGAGTGGCCTGGGCATCTCCGTATGTGCGATCGCTTAAGTCGGACATGCAGGCCACAAAAGATTAGACGACTGATATTCACAAAACATAGACTTTTGTGAGATAACTCGGCGCTGCTCCTCAGATGAACACAAATAAACTAATGGAACGTTTCCCTCGTCATTCAAGCACACATAGTCACTCTTAAGTCTCCTCAAATGTCAATTTCCTACGAACACACACTTCAACCCACACACCCGACCCACCGAATACCTCCCGTCCAAGTTTACAAAAAAAAAATCAAAAAAAACGGAAACAAAACGAATCAACACCTATCCGAAAGGATACGTTATTACGCTAAGAAAACATCAATATTTATGCTAATCGACACAGTAATTCTGCGTGGAATATGCCACCGTGGCTGTGCAAACAGCTTTCCGCTTGCGGTTGATGTCCTACATAATAAAATTGGATTTTGCGACCGTTTCACCGCTCTGTGCAAATCCACTTACTGAAGTATGCTTTTTACAACTTCAAGGAAATGATGGTCGCCTCCTGTCAGGGATTCATACATATTCTCATTCTTGTTATTTTTCTCTCCATTTTGGACCCGCACACTTTGGACCTTGTGCGCCCGAACGCGACGCCGCGCCGGTGGTTGAAGTCCTTGCATAAAAATCTTTTAATAGAAATCGTGTCGCAGAATTTTTATGCGAGGATTACGACGATTTGAAAAATGCGTGCGGGTATGATGTGTCCAAGAAAGCACCTCAAATATTCATTCGTTAACAAGAACAAGCAGTGCACACAGAAGAGAAAAAAAAAGAACTGAACGAATTGAAATCGAGAGCAAGTCTATTCATGTGTGTTTGCTCAGAGTTTAACCCTTTCCATTGGACTGGGGTAGTTTAGATTATCATCCTGATTCCTGTCATATGTCTTTTGAATGAATTTCTGTGAATGTGCTTAAAAGAGTGCGAAAGACGCTGTAAGCGGGCGAGACGCCGCCGTGGGAGGGATTATTTTTAAGGTAATTTTAGGCGAACATGTAACATCAGTGAGACATGAACGATTGAAAAGCTACACGTACATAAAAAGGCAGTATCGTGTGGGTTCATGCTATATTATAGCAACATTTACATTCGCTTAAAAGTTCGCATTCCTTGGGCATGAGTGGGTGTCGTTAGAGTACATGAGTGTTACTGACCTTTTTTGAAATAATGTAAATGAATTCTCAGAAATTACACCTTTAGTAATTTTTCTACAACTTGCTAAGAGATGGCGTTACTTGTATTATTCCACTGGAACATGCATTGGAAAGCTACTGTCATTGTACGTCATTTCAATTGAATTGAAGCGTTTACAACAATACATTTTAATCACTGAAATATGTTGAACTGTGTGCCTGAAAAAGTGTCTTTTGGGGGAGTTCTTCTTCATTGCTTTAATATGAAGAAAACTGCTGCCGAAAGTGATTGTATTTTGGTGGAAATTTATGGTGAACATGAGCAAACGTTCCGAAAGTGCCTTGGACGATTAAAAATTGGTGATTTTGGCTTGGAAGACGATGAACATCCTGGGCAGGCAAAAAAGTTTGAATATGAAGAACTGGAAGCGTAAGACAAGAGCTCGCAGAATTTTTGGGTGTCACTCAAGCCGCCATTTCAAAACTTTTAAAAGGAGCAAGGAAATCGGGATCCACATGAACTCAAGCCGAGAGACGTCGAAAGGAGGTTTTGAATGTTCGAAATGCAGCTGGAACGCCACAAAATGAAGTAATTTTTGCATATGATTGTTAGTGATGATGAAAAACGGATCTATTATGACAAGCCCAAGCGCAAGAAATCATATGTGAAACCTGGCCAACCAGCTGAATATCCATGCCGCGAAGGTAATGCTCTGTACTTGGTGGGATCAGCAGGTTGCGCAGTATTCTGCTCTGCTTAAACCGGGTGAAACCATCAATGAAGAACGCTACCGAACGCAATTAATGCGTTTGAAGAGAGCAGTAGCCGAACAACGCCCGGAATATGCGACCAGACACAATATGACTACACGCAGCCCACGCTGCTATTCCGGTTAAGAACTATTTGGAAAACAGTGGATGGGAAGTTTTACCCCACCCGCCTTATAGGACAGATAACGCTCCTTCTAACTAACATTTGTTCCGGCCGATGCAAAACGCACTCACTGAAATACGGTTCACATCTTCTTCTTCTTTAGCTGGCGCTTCAGTCCGGGGTTGACCTGGGCCTCATCCAACATGCATCTCCATCTAGCACGGTCTTGAGCTAGTTGCTTCTAACCACGCACGTTCAATTTATTTAGGTCCCCTTCTAGCTGCGTGCGCCAACCT
Organism: Eristalis arbustorum; assembly: GCA_916610145.1. NCBI lineage: Eukaryota > Metazoa > Arthropoda > Insecta > Diptera > Syrphidae > Eristalis > Eristalis arbustorum. The sequence goes on along the minus strand of OU744316.1, from coordinate 12,636,496 downwards.
AGGCGTGGTCTTTCTTTACTGCGGTGTCCCTCGGGGTTGGAGTCGAAGACTTTCCGGGCCGGAGCATTGGTGTTCATTCACTCCACGTGACCTAGCCATCTGAGACGAGAGATTCGAACTCGTTTGACCAAGTCAATGTCGCTGTACAGCCCGAATAGTTCGCGTTCAGTCTCCTCCTCTAAACACCATCCGTACGTACGGGAACGAAGATAATTCGGAGGACTTTTCTCTCAAAGCGACTAGGAATATCCTCGTCCGCTTTAGTTATAGTCACTGCTTCTGCGCCATACAGGAGGACTGGGACTATCAGGGTCTTATAGAGATATATTGGTTTTTCGAGAGATGGCTTTATTCCTCAGTGGCTTACCGAGTGCGAAAATGCACCAGTTGACCAACGTGATCCTCCGTTTTATCTCCGCAGTAGTGTCGTTGTTTGTATCAACTTCGGAGCCTAGGTAGACAAAGCCTTTCACTACCTCGAAGTTATTGCTGTTAATAGTGACCTTTTGCCTAAGACGTCGGTGTTGGTAGACCTTTTTTGAAGACAGCAAATACTTCGTCTTACCCTCCTTATCGGCATATGCGAGCAGAGTCACAGATTCGTGGAAAATCGTGACATCTGAGTTAAGCACGATCTTCTCGAAAATAATATTAAGTACACATCAGAGCATCAAACAATGGCTAGATTCATTCTTGGCTGCCAAGTATTCGCAGTTCTTTTGGGATGGGACCCGAAAATTGCCAGAGAGATGGGATGGGAAGACATAACTTCAGATGGACAATGCTTTGAATAATACAATTGTACATGTTTGCAGTTAGTACTCCGTCGAAACTTAACGCATGGCTCCAAGAACAACATTAGACTGCACACCAGACGTCGTTGTTGAACTTACCAAAACAGAACAGAAGAGGCACTCTTAGGACCTGAATCTGCGTTGGAACTGACTACGTCCTTGGCTTCCATCGATGGTTGCACCTCTCTTCCAGCATGTAGACATACCGATTTTTTGTAATTTCTTTGTCACACTCAAAATGGGTCACAATTTTTCAGCGAGCGAGGGAAAAGGCTCAAATAGCTGATCCCCAACATGAAAAGACTTTGTAATCAAGATGTAGTCGAGTGGCATGAAGTGAGACTTGGCTCCAACGTTTCTAAAGAGCGGTACGAGTGACCGAATTTGATAATTTAAATTGAATTAGTGATTTGATAAGTATGCAATAAGCTAGAACTATTTTCTCAGCATCGTCATCATGTACAATGTAGTCAGCAAACTACGATATGATTCGAGCTGCAAAGAGGCTATCAGAATAAGAGAGTTGAATTTCCGGTTATACAAAGCCAACCCTACTGAGGAAAACCGGAATAAGTTTAAACGGGCCAGAAAAGACTGCATTGAAATAATCCGACGTGTGAAATTCCCCCATGAACAAAAGTTGAAGCAAAAAGTGCTACAATGTCCCAAGGGTAGCAAAAACTTTTGGTCACTTGTGAAAAACATAAAGAATTCCGCCTCGTCCTCAATTCCCACGCTCATTTACAATGACATCCCAGCTGTCAGCTCTTTGGACAAAGCCAATCTGCTTGCGGCGCATTTTGCAGCCAGCTCAACACTGCCAGATTGTAACTTGTCCCCTCGAGAGCGCTGGTTTCACCATGGGACAAATTCACTTCCGCACTCGTACAGTTGCAAGAGTACTTAAAGATGTCGACGTGCACAAATCCGCTGGCCCGGATGGTATTCCCCCAATACTTCTGAAGAGGTGTCTCTCGCTGGCAAAACCACTGCGTAAGCTTTTTCATCTATCATACTCTTCAGGTCTCTTTCCGAGTAGATGGAAAACAGCATTTGTTAGCCCGCCCCTAAAAAGGGCGAATCTTCGTCACCCACCTCGTACCGACCCATAGCACTTACGTCCCTTCTTTCTAAGGTCATGGAAACGCTGATAAATCGTCAGCTTTTGAAATATCTTGAATCGCGGAAGCTTCTAATGACCGTCAGTATGGCTTCCGCAGCAACAGGTCAACTGGTGATTTGATAGCTTATCTCACCGAAAAGTGGAACCAATCTTCGCACAATGCAGGCGAAAGCAAGATAGTTGCGCTTGATATTTCTAAAGCATTTGACAGAGTTTGGCATCAAGCTCTTTTGTCGAAAATGCGTGCTTATGGTGTTGATGAATCTCTGCTTCTATGGATTAGAAACTACCTTTCGAACCGTTCAATCCAAGTTGTTTTGGATGGGTTCAAGTCTGATATCCACAAAATAAATGCTGGTGTCCCCCAAGGCTCTGTTCTGTCTCCGACACTCTTTCTCATTTTTATAAATGATCTCCTGTCTGCCACTTCTAATCCAATCCACTCCTTCGCTGATGACAGCACCCTCAGCTTTTCATATTCGTTCCAAAATTCACGACCCTGCCCTTCGGACGTAATATTGGAACGGCAGCGTATGTCAAGCACATTGAATTCCGATCTTGACAACATAATTAACTGGGGTAAGAACAACAGAGTGGAATTCAATGCTTCCAAAACTCAATGCTGTCTGCTGTCTCTAAAGCGAACCCCTGATAATCAGCCATTATCCATGAATGGCGCTTGTATCGATGAAAGCGGAAAACTTTCCATCCTCAGTATGTTCATCAACACAACACTTAGTTGGAACGATCACATATTGAGGTCGCCAAAAATGCTGCGAAATGTTTAGGTTTCCTTAATAGATGCAAGAAATTCACCCCCTCTGATTTGGCTTTAATCTATAAGGCGTATATTCGCCCAAAGCTTGAGTATAACGCTCATATCTGGTCTGGTGCCCCCAAGACCACCTTGCAAGCGAGCGATAAAACTTATAGGAGACAATGATATCGCGGGTTCATTAGACCCGCTTGAACATGGACGTACCGTGTCTTCTTTGTCCGTGTTTTATCGTTATTTTAACAAACGATGCTCAAGTGAGTTAGCCAACTGCATTCCTCCTCTCCTTGAATTCACCCGCAATACACGTCTAGCCAGGAATGCTCATCAGTTTACCCTTAAGCCTGCTTTCGGACGCACAGTGAAATTTAGAGACTCGTTTTTTAGCCGCACTACACGAATATGGAATGCTCTTCCCAGCTCAATATTTCCAATAGATTACAATCCGCAGATGTTTAAGACCAATGTGCACAGGTACCTCCTCTCTCTCTCTCCCTCTATACCTTCGGTCCGTGCTGTGTCTTGACCCCGGACAATTAAGGGTATTAATAACCCCTTGAGCACGCGCAAGTTATAAAAAAAAAAAACTTTTTTACAGCGCTACAGTCCAGGGTGCACATGGGTCTCTTAGTTTGCTTTCAATGCTGCGGTCGTGGCATGATAAAACCGCGCTTAATGGTTAGACAACGTCTGTGACTACGTCAAAGACATGTCTGTCTCTTGTGACGTTCTGTCCAAGAGTGGTTGACGAATGGCGTTCAGACGTCCACACAACCCGGCGGATATACACTCCTATACAATCTTCAGAAGAGCAAAGCTCAGGTTTCGTCCGCCAGGCAAACTTGTTTTCAGAGACGATTTGTCAAGATTTGTAGGATTTCAGAACGAACTCCGTCGGAAAAGTCGACCTATGTACATCGTCCATTTCATTCGGATGGAATGATTCATTAAGCCCGACAGCGGAGTTGGATTCTTAGTCGTTTTACGCAGAAATGGTTCTTCCGTATCCTTAGCACTGACTGCGACTCTAGTATGACGTTGGGCTCAAAGGTTACCTCTCAGATTGTAAACAAGCCTGACTTGCCATTCAATTACCCTCGACGTCCCACCGTTTCGAAGGACCAAGCTGTCAAAGACAAAACCGATTCAGGTGATGTATAGTAACCAACGTCAAGAACTTCGAAAGGTCATTAGATGTGTTCTCCGAAGCCCAAGCTCACCTCCTCACATTCAAAACCACCACCCCACCCTCCCATCAGTCCAGCAGCCACCCCTCGAACATATTCATCAAAGCGAAATACCACGTCAGAACGCATTTCCACGAAACATACACGTAAAGCCAGAGCAGATGTTCAGGTCCAACAAATCCCCCGTGCAGGAGGACTACGTGCATACATCATACCGAGAGAGACACTTTGTAATTAGCCATTTTGTAGTACCATCAATCACTCTTCGTGCACGAATATCACTGCCGTCACTCGATTGTCAGTGCACTTGAGTGTAGGTGTTCCCTGTTCGGAGTGCGCGCACTCCTTGGCTGCGCTCCACCTCGGCCGGCCGGCCAGACTAGACCCTAAAGTGTGACACTTTAAGTGTTGCAAATATTTATTTATGTTTGGACTGCATTCCATCGCCCATTAAACGATACATATGCTTGTATGTACACGCGGCTGGCTGACTGGCTGGCTGGCAAATGTGCCACCTCGGTGTTCTTGAAGAACGCTCGCTCCGCTTCACGCAGATGACTACATTGTTGATACACCGTATCTGCGGGATGGATTTCTTCTATTTTTGAACTCCCCTTGCCGGCGATACGGGCAGTAATCCTTTCAAGAGATATCTGCCGAACACCCGCAACAGGGGCAAGCGAGCAGCACAGCATTGACCTTTTCCGTGTTCCGGCAGCGCTCAGCTCGGATCCTTGCACTCCTTGGCAGTCGTTAAGACGCAAACTTATTGTCAACAAACAAATTTGTTACGATTTTCCAATTCAATTTACGTGTGCGCAACGGCTTAGCCACTAAGCACAAGCAATCGCTCGCCTCGGGGGCGGCCGCCTCCTTCGGGGTTGGTATTGAAAAATATTTTAAAATCAAAAGGATTATCCGATTGGAATTGTGCACAAATTTTCGTTTTATTGGCCGTTAAAGTCGACTTAGTCGATGAGGTGTTTATTGGGGTTTGGTTCAGTGGAGACCATGAGGCCATTCGTTTGCCACTTTGCGAATAAATTGGGATCAGGGAAATGTGTCTTTTTTTGCGAAATCGTGTCGTGTGAGGGTTCACTGAGAGTCACGACCGAGGGACTGCTGCTGAAGGTGGGGATAAAGTGTTGAGGAAGTGGTCATGTTTAAAAACAAACTACTGAGAGACATGAGTACAATAAAGGGGCTATTGGGCTATTTTAAGCGAAAAGTAATGGGTACCTTTCGAATTTCATTGCAAAAGTTGCGACTAATTCTCAGTCGATAATGGGCAACAACACCTAGCTGCTGGACGAGAAGCGATTAAGTTCTATTGAAAGTGGGTCGTTGAAGTGTAGCTCGATGAAAGTAGTTCTTTTGAACGCTGGGAAGCTCACCTTGTAATCAAAGCTTATGGACAAATTAGACCCATAATTGAGTAGGTACGTAAATGCGTATCCGCGGTTCACTTAGACCAACATGTTCGCTTCATTACACTTCTTCTTCTAATGGTGCTACAGTCCGGGTTGGACCTAGGCCCCGGCAAACTAGGCTCTCCAGCAAATATTCCACTTGAGATCGCCATCGGCTTCGTGGTCGTTCTCTATTGCGTGGTCCCACTGGTTCGGAGTTGAAGACTCTTCGGGTGAGAGTAGTGTTACACTTCTTCTAGGCAAGGTTTTTTTTTAATAAGACTGCCTCCGTGCCGAGTATCTCAGAGTTGGCATCAATCCTGGGGAATTTATTAAGCATTTATCGGAAAGGTTTAGCCAAACTTTTTGCTGCAGAAGCTGTACGACAAATTCGTCGTTGGTCAGCATGGGCTGAAAATAGGGAATCTCTGCTGGTATTCTTACTTGTCTGACACAGTCTATTTTTATAATTTCAGTTTTCCAGTCGACAAAATGCGAAACTTAAAAATACTTTTATTTAGTAACTGTTTCAAATGATGGTATTCACTAGTTCTCTTGGTGTCTTACGAGGGTGGTATCCGATTCCACGAATATCCGGATGCTCGGGTAGTACCCAAGTTGGCGGGTACCCGTCGTTATGGAGTAACGCGTATCTGGAAAAAAATTCAATATAAAATGTTTCACACTTTCAATAGTGAATACATATTCAGCCCTATTTTGAGATTAATTTTCCTTCGAAAGTGAGTAGAATTCGTATGGATTGCACTTTGAGATTCGAACGATTTGAAAGTGTATTTGCAAGCAGATTCTGACATTCGAAGCATTTGCTTACGATAATTTTTCCTGGTGACTAGATTCGTAAACCATGTTCAGATTGAAATAAAATAAATTTACTAATTGTATGTTGGCTTGTTTCATATACATAGGTCATAATTACGTTCCAATTGGAGCAACCATGAACATAAAGAATCTGAAAAGGTCAAATTCATGGTTGAAAATGCTGAGGTAGCAAAAGGAATTTCAAAAAACCGCGTAGATTCCTGCTGATCACTTTTGGAGAAAAGCTTAATAGCTAGGGACCTGCATATTAAAGACGGTGCAGCATGGAATGAGAGAGAAGATATGTACATACAAATGTATGCATCTCGAAAGGAATCTGATTTAACAGAAGTGTGAGTGCATACTTCATCATACATCATACGCTCTTGTCAAATTCAAATGGCATTAATGCACACATTATCCTTCTACACAATTTTTCTTCTCCGGCTATACATCTGCTATTTTATGATTCCGAGCGCCTTGCTTAAGATTATTTGTTTTATTTTTTGTTACCGCAGTCGTCAGACCAACACACACACAAGGCATCTTTGTACGATTGGCAGCACTGAGAATCAAAGAAACTCTGAAAAGACAAACAGCATTGAAATATCTGCGTGCATCTGCGAGCGCTCCGTTGCACTCTTTTAGTCGCTTTAGAAATATCCTATCGACACTTACGAGAAGCTGCTGCTTTATAATATATAATATGGGTGGCGCTACAGCCCGTTGGGGGCCAAGGCCTAGCTTCTCAGTAACCACTGGTGTTGTGCGTGCTATTGTTCTCTCACGAGTGGAAGGGACCTACAGTTTTATGCCGAATCCGAACGGCCAAGTTTGAGAAGCTTTCTTTAAACAGGAAATACTCTTTGAGCATTGTCAGTGACTCGAAAGAGGTGGGGTCGTGAAAATTATTTTTGTCGCTCAGAGCTGGAATCGAACCTACGACGTCGTGAGTGGGGTTGACGCACATACCCACAACTCCACGGGCCACCACTTGCTGACTGCTTTACTACCAATCAAATTGAAATGTCAAGCAGTTTCAAACATCTGATTTCTACAGTCAAATTCATTACCTTTCCATTAAAAAATGAAATTTCCTGAATTCGAATTTCAAAATACACAAGATTCATTCGAAGGAATAGAACGAACGAATAGTCGAATCGTTCAAATCTCAAAATAAGGCTGATTTTAAGATGGCGGAAAAAGGAAAAACAGCGATGAAAACATAAGTCAATGGCTCACAAAAAGTAATAGAAGTATCGTGTACGTTTTCACTGCAAGAAGAAGATTGATTTTGTCAGAACATACTATACACGTTTGGTAATGCGTCTTCACCATTGTTATGTTATATAGCGTGAGCGACGAATGTTGCAGCCTTATATGTAAGCTGTGCTTCTGTAAAATGTCAACTTACATCTTAATCCCGTTGCCACGACCCGTTTCTGTTGCACGAAAACGCTTTGCGTCAAAGGTCATGCCTGGTAAAATATTTGCCAAGAAATACGTTGCCATCACTTAGGGTTTTCAAAAGCCTCCAACAAATCCAGCTCCACACCGGATCCAAGTGGTAAACACTCATTCATTTCATTTACGTTTTTAGGACCACAGTATATGTCATGATTAAAGCAATATCCATTGTTCCTGCTAATGACAATCTCTGATTGCCTTGCCATGGCGAAAGGGCTTAAGAACGCAACGAACCAAAAGCCAGAGCATCTCTCACAAACTAAAGAATGTTACTCCATGTGGTAGTCGCGACAGCGAAAATCCACCCATACTCTTTTCGACTACGGTCTGGCCAAGGATTCGGGAGACCTCAATCATTATACTTCTCCCTCACAGTCGACTTTAGGTCAGGCTGGGTTGTAGTGGCTGACTGTTAGGGGCAGTCACACTTAGGCCAGGGTAGGCCCATTCTGATACCACGCAGATTGACTTCTCCTAATATCGGAACTAGTTGGTGCTTGTAGTGAAGCGATTTAGCTGGCCTATGCTGGCCCTAGATGTAGGAACCTATGACTAGCCAGAGTGCTGGACGAGCAGAGTAGGTGATGAGTGCTTTCTTCCTCCTCTTCATCCGTGTGTCCAGCAGCTTCGGTAGAAATCATTATATGGGGCACACATCCTGCGAACATGAGTGCCAATTGTACAGTGCCTGGTTATGACTCCTTTGAGAGTCCTGAATGAGTGCTTCCTGAGTCTGAGTAAACTGAGTTGTGGTTAAGTGATAACCAGATTTCATTTGTTTTAAGGCAGGTAGTGCCTTCTAGCCATTTGTCATTACTGGTTTTAATTGTGTGAGTCTTAAGAAGATGTTGGGCTGTAGCGATCGGCATGTAAGGTGGTACGCCTGCTATTGATGGGGATGTGGTTCTACCACACCTGACGAGTTCATCGGCTTTGCAGTTTCCTGGTATGTCACAGTGTCCCGGCACCCACAGAGGTGAATGTTAAAATGCTCAGTCATCTCGTTAAGAGACAGACTGTAAATAAGGGATGATCTTGAGTTAAACATGACATTGTCCAGGGATTTTATAGCGGCCTGTCTGTCCGAACAGATGGTGATATCCCTTTTTGATATCACGTTGTTCTTGTGAAAGGAATGTAGTCGAACTCCAAATGGTCTGAAGCTTACTTGGATTATCGCCGTATCTGTGTCCCTTGTGACAGCCAGACCTCACAGAACCCTTTAACTATTTCCAAGATAGTCCAGGAGGCAACTTTATCAAGACCTGAACGTGTGTCTGTAGTTACGGCTTCCATTGGTGGTTGTGCTCCAGAGCACGATTGGAGATGGCATAATTATCCAGGATGTGGACAGGCCTTTTTGTTGGTCCTTGACAGAAAAGATAAGTTACCGGGTTGCCGACTTAAATGATCTTGGCTTAAGCGAATATATCCTCTGCGATACCTTTGGAGTGGACGACGACACGGCGGACGACACTTCCTATATCTGTGTCCCGCTTATGCTAAGATCAGGTGGCAAGTCTTCGGCGCTGATGTGATGAGAGTTGATTCTGTAGGGCATTCATCACCGAAACGCTTGTACAATGTAGCACAATGGATCAAACTTGAGTCTGAGTGCTTCAGTACAGTCTCTGAAAACTTTAAACAAGATACAAAAAAATCTCAAAAATAAATGCGCTCTTTAACTTCTACATAGATTTTGAATACCTTCAATTCTCTTAAACCGTGTGCAACCAATGTTGTGGTCCCACGTTGATAGATCAGCGAGAATTCACACACACGCACAACCTGATGAGTTGGAATGAAGACAAAAACCTTGACGGCATGAAAACTTTGCCATACACGTCCCGGTCCTGGGGTTCTGCATCATGCATAATAACTTTAAAAGCTGACTACTCTTCCAGGCTAGTGCAGGTATTGTTCATTGTTTCCTTTATTTGATGAGTTAATTTATTTCGAATCCCCACACTAAACGATTCATTGACCTATTCATAGAAGAAATCGTTTTACTACGCAGTTTCTTCAGAGCCATCCCCCTCGCATCGGTAAGCCCACTCCTGTTTAAAGGTAAAGCAGTCACATTTGGCACTCAAGTCAATCCATAAAATATGCATGTAGGTTGCACCGTTGGGAATATGTTGTGCCGACCCCCCGGCCAGCCCATCATCGTCACCTCCGAAACTGACGAATTCTGATTGACTAATAAAACACTACGTGACCTGAAACCCTACGCACTTGTGCCCACAGCCTCGTCTCACCTTCCGTCCTTCCTTCGGACCCGCACCCAAAATGAACCTGAATCCTGAATAGTAAGCAGCCTTCTGAAACAATGAAACCACCCGGCAGTGGAAGAGGCGTCCTTCCACCTCGTGCGACAGCACACCGAGGTGTTGTATCGCAGGACGAAAACGAAAACGAAAACAGTTTGCCTATATTTACTATCACCGGTGTCCACCCCCCGAAAGGCCGGACTGTGCGTGTGTGTGCTCGTCGTCCTGTCCATCTGTTGTCACCCCCACGTGCGTCCCCTTGGGATGTTGATTTTTGTCGCAAAATAATAATAAACTTACATTTGGCCCATCATGCGGATAAGTGCCTTTTGCCTTTTTTTCCTTGTGTTGTTGCTGCTCTTCTCTCCACCTTTGGGCGAGTGGCTTCCGTTTGTCGTTTACCTTTCATAGACACCTAAGGGTCAGGCCAAGGAGTGATGGCCGTGTGTGCGGCCGGCCGTATGTGTGAATGGTGAGCACATGTGCTGGCCGGGGATATCACTCTGCGCTCGATATCCTTGTGGAAATTCATAAATTGAACGAAAATTATTGGCCAGGGTCGTAAGTAGAATTTCATTAACGCCCAGACACAGGGGTTGCATAACAATATGGTGTGCGGTGTGGGGTGTGGGGTGGCGGTGCTGTTGTACAGCATCGGTGTGAAGATTGTTTGTGGAGTGGTATGCCAAGGGTTCTTGTGGAAATTGAAGTTGAAGTTGCAATGAAAGTCGCCGGTCAACAGTCATAACTTACAGACCTTGTGGTGGACTCGCTCGTACTTCTCAAAAATCAATCAAATGTGATTTGGGGCAAGGAAGGCTTTAACCTTTTGTAGGTTTTATTGATTGCGGAATTGGAGCCAACGCTGCCATGTAAACTTAGCCTGTGAACATAGGTAGCTTTGTTTAAAAATTTGGCAGTAATAGGTGGAAAAAGTTAATCACTCCTGCAGCTATGAGCCATGGAAACGAAATGCGACGCTCTGGATAGATAGGGGCAACACTGTGCGTATACCAGGCGCGCAGAGGCTGAAGACAATATAGAGGCAAATTGGCCAAGAAAGATTGCAAACATTTTTGTGGTTGTTGTTTGTTTTTGTTCTCGTCAATCGATTTGAGAGATGAACGTTGTGGAAAATATATTATTTAATGAGGTGGTCTAATTGAAAGTTTTAACATTTTCGAGGATGCCCATAGAGCTACAAACTTCTCAATAAAGCCAATTGTGTGCGAAATTGCCCCACGTTGACCACAAATTCGTGGACTTCAGTAAGGCATTTGATACCCTACACCATGACAAGCTAATTGAAGCGTTAGAGCATGGTGGAATAAGAGGAATATCTGCCTAGGTAGTATCTGCACAGCAGGCAATTCTGTGTAAAAATAAATATAATTAGTAGAATTAGTAAAGGAAGCGTGTGGAGTTCCGCAAGTGTCTAAATTAGGACCAATCCTTTTTATTCTTTTTTTTCAAAATTTTAACGTTCATTTAAGAAAAAAGGTATACAGTAGTATTTTACAAAGTATTGCCAATCTGAAGCTATGACTTTTTCAATAACAGTGGCTTTCCAAGGCATGCTCCAATGGAATAATACACGCCATCTCTTTGCCAACTGCAATTGAGTTATAGGCCTAATATAGTTTAACAATCATGTAGATGGTACTCTGGCCAAGGCTCGAGGCGCTATCGCCTTTACAAAGTGAATGTAATCTGCAACATGCCCTCATACGGCAAAATGCTCACCTAAGGCTGCCCCGTGTGGTTCAACGTGAGTGCAAGCTTCATGGAAGAGATTCAGATGTTTGAAGTTTCAGGGCTCGCCATGGCCTCTACACAACACCAGAGTTCCAGTACAGAAAATTCTACTCCAACAAGGTCGTAAAAACAGGGCCGACCTGATTCGAGTAGACATTTTGTTGATGAAGTCGATTCGATGTCATGCTGCCAGAGCAATGAATTCAGCGAGCAACCGCATCTCTGACTTGCTACCCCAATAGAGAATACCACGACAGGATACAGTAGCTTCGTCCCTCGGAAGCTTTACTTTATCCATTTCAGTCAAATATTTGAACCACCTATGATACAGCGTATGCGGTAAAACAAAGATGAACCAACAAATCTTCCCAGAAGAGGTTTTCCACAGTCATTTAATTCAAACATCCAATGACCGTCATAGTCTCCACATGTCTTGATTCCGAGCTCCATCATCGCCCCGTTCATCATTTTCAAGTAAGCGCTTCTATTGCGGAAATTCAAGAATCCATGCGCCTGGAGCAAGCAAGCAAGCGAATGGCGTATGTAATATCAAGCCGCGCTAAAAGTCGACGAACATCTTATAGCTAGTATGCTACCACACGAATGACAAACGAGTCTTACACCAAACACAACATTTTAATAATTCAAAGAAAGATTCACACCATTGCCTGCACTCCGTGCTTCAAACCTAGCCGCAAGCATTTCATTTTCTGCATCCCAACAATTAACTTGATTCCATTGCTGATCTTAATAATGAAAACCAGTTGCATCCAGTAAATAATCCCACAAGCGCCCGACATCAAAGACTTGCAAAACCCCTCACTTAGCTCTGACGCATTGCAGGAAATGCAAATTTTCAAAACACCTTGCAAGACATAAATCTGCCAGGCACTGCACGGTGAGCATTTAACGCAATGGGCCATCAAAGCCCGCCTTCCTGCGGACAATAGACTCGCTTCGTAATGGCCACACGAACCAGTCAGTCAGTCGCGCTGCTTCCCCATCTGTTTGCCGAAAATAGACCGCAATTCTCGGCCACTCGAGAGGAAACTCAGCAAATCACTTCGCAATTCGAGAAGCTCCTGATCCCCATTCGGCCGCCGGGCGCAGTTCACGCCAGCGGCAATCAAGGATAGCTCACGGGGCAAAGCTATGCCATAATTCTCGCGCCCATTATTCGGGATCAAAAATTTAGGAAGAACCACTGAATAATCTGAAAATCTCGCATCGCGTCCCATTCGGTGTTCAGTAAATTTCCCTAATTGATTTTGGGTGGGCATTAGTTTTCCACCAACGTCGTCGGATCTTCATTATCCATGCAGTTTGGGTAATGTTGTGACAAATTTACCGCGGCGATGACAGTCAAGGTGGTCCGCGCGCGGGATCTCCAGACGGCGCGTATCATTAATTTGTTGGGAGGCAGCAGCCGGTGTGCTTCTGCACTGCCGTCCATGCGTTCGAAATAAATTATTAGCTTGTGAGGCTTTAGGGAAAATTATAATATCTTAGCAAATTACTTTTCTGGCCGCGGGCCAACTCAGCGGCTGCTCAAGAGGCGAGGAGTGAGTGAATCGCTGGCAGGAAACGCTTGGGCTGCTCAAATGCATATCCAACTGAATTGAACAGGTACGTGCATGTGCGATTGTTTGCGCTTAATTTTTCATCATTGTGGGTTAATGCAATACTTTTTCGGCTAAACGACGTGTAAAGATTTGAGACGGCGACATTGGGCACGAGAAATGGCGTTATTCGATGGATGATCTGTCTAGAGCCCACGTAATTGCTTGCATGCGACACAGACTTGATTGGATGTGAACAGCGAGGTGGAAGTGCGCAGTTTTGCCGCAGTCGATGCAATCGGTGGGACATGGCTGTAAATTGGGGTGATAAATGAGCAGTCATCAGGAAGGAGAGCAGACCTTCGAATTGAAGCCAACACCTGAAATTTCAGCCAAATTTACCAAGAAATCTGTGGGGCGTCTTTAATTGGTCTTGGAAGGGAATGAATAAGTTCAAGAACAGACAAAGTGCCATGATGACAATTGGTGAGGTGTAAGATGTAAATTACAAATGCTGGTTTCCAGGGGACATACGGAGAAGAGATGCTCCCTTGAGAATAAAACAAGCTCTTGATGCTCTAGAAGCGTTCATATAGAACAAAGACCAAATTGCATTTAACAGAATCGTCACATTTTGCGTCACACAATGCCTGCACATGTGCAGTATCGATAAATCGTTCGGTCTGTAGATTAAAAATTATCCCACAAATGGCTCGGCTTTTCGTTTTCAGCTCAAGACTCTTCGGCCGTAGATTGGAACAGCAGCCCATGCTGAGCATATATGTATGTTTCTACCTTTGGCTCATCTCATCATGTATGAAGTGAGCGTCAAGATACAAATGTCTCGATAGGGAACATTTGTTGTGAACGAGCCCTTAGTTTTTTTGTTTGTTTGCTATGACATCTGTGAAAAATATTTAGCATTAGACCACTTGGTGCCGGTTGAGCTCAGTTGTAGATTTGCTTGAGGTGGAAATTGCTATTCTCTGCGTCGAGTAACCCCCATGCCTGAGATTTATCTGCATTCGGCTTGATTTTCCATCCGAAGCAGAATAACTGAAACGCATCAAGTGTATTTTGAAGAGAAGTTAGCGTTTCCTGCGCTAAGGATGAAAACAGGGTGTGTCATCGGCGAGCAAAGCTAGAAAAGTGATACTACTGGGTACTGACATATCGGACATGAAAATACTAAATAAAATGGGAGCCCATACCGAACCTTGGGGTACGCAAGAGTGAGTGGTATACTTATTAATGAATAGTAAAAACGGTCAGAAATAGTTTGTTGTGCAACATTTAACATTGCTGCCATTTGCTTTTGACTCAAAGTGTCAATTCGGCGTCTTCAAACTTTTTTGGTGGTCTTCCACGTTCTTCATTTCTCACATCAAAATCATTATTTCTGAACCGTTGAAACCAACGTTGTTGCTTCTGATAGAGCATGATCACCATATGCCTCGACAAGCATTCGATGCGACTCTGCAGCACTTTTCTTCAAATGAAAACAAAAAAATTAATGCTTTCCGCAAATCATCACTTTCTGGTACAACAACATTTTTAACACGATGAAAAAATATGATTTTGTCTGTTCAAAGACTTGATGTATACTAAATATTTTTCACAGATGTCATAGCAAACAAACAAAAAAAAATAATAAGGGCTCATTCACACAACAAATGTTCCTCACTTCATACTGGTACACCTGGTATTCGAACAACTACTCAACGTTTGTGTCCGTGCTCTCCCAAGGGGAGTAGTGTGCGTTGTCGTCACACTCTGGATTAAGTCCTGTCTTGGCTCTCTCTTCTTTCTCAATGTCCATGTTCGCCGAGGTTAGCCAGAGGCGTTGTGCTCCTGCGGATTGATCACTGTAATAAAAGAGAAGGAATATGTTTAGATAGCTCTTCGTTGACGGCTATCCCTCTATGATCTGGCACTCACTAGAGAGTAAGTTAGGGATTTGCGCTGAGAATCTAAAGATCTTCGCCGCACCTTGGTGTTAATTCCGAAATTGTCATTCTGAGCGCCTCCTTGACTCCCGGGACGTCTGTTTAAAAAATAATGTCAGTATTTCATGAATTTAAGGAAATGGAGGATATTACTTATAAATGAGCCTAAATAGCTCATCAACACCACGATAAGTTTGTTGAGTCAGTGGCAACAGAGCAGGCAACAGGGTGCTCTGAAGACTGTAATCAAGGTTGCAGAGTCAGGCTCTGTCACTCAAGTAGTTGTTTCAGTTGTATGTTAAACAAATGGCTGAAATTATGCAAGACTGACAGATAATGATAAGTGCAGTAGTTACAATGAAATCTCGTCTAAGTAGGCGTATGATGTCGCAAACATTTCAATGCTCATGATTTACAGGAACGGATTAATCCATGTTAGCCCCGATTGGCAAGGGCATAACTGGTAAGCACGTACCTATAGAGCTAGGCATTTACATATCGATACATCGAGTCTTAACCTTAACCCTCAACATTTGGCATAAAGCTTTACTCTCAACGTTTTAAGTTAGGAGAGACGAGATCGTATGCTCCAGGAAATAATATCCACCAACATGTTTCCAAATGCGTCATATATCTGCAGCTGCAGAATATTGGTGCTATATCTTCTGCAATCATGGTTCACAATTCCAGACATCTTCGAATCGCAAAACACTGTTGCTTCACTTTGAAATTGTGTTAAAGTTGATTTCGCTATCTCCCCTTTAAAACTGCGCCTCACCCAAGAATTCCACATTCAACCTTTTCTACAAAATGTCCTTCAACCCTCAAAATCCAGGTCTCCTTGCCACCCTCTTCATGGAATTCATCAGAAAACCAAAAATATTTTAATACCGGTTCACTAATATGCCTTCTGGTCTCGAACACTTAACCCCTTATGACATCGCATTACTCAGGGCATTCGCACGAGGCACACGCAGCCGAACCCTCAAAAGAGCGACAACTATGAACACCTTATTTCGGTGAATTCACATTTCATTAGGACTGACCAACGGCGGAGAAGGAACCGCACGGCCCATAAGACATTCTCTCGAAATCCCCAAAATTAATTTTCCAGAAAATTTCAAAATTTATCTCCGGCAAAGTGAACTCGACACAGCTAAGCCCCTGCAAATCCACCTTTTGATATGCAAACGCCGTATGGCATTCGACCATCACACCGCCGCCGCCGGTGTGTGAGGACGAAAAGGGTTCGACGCCCCACCCACTCCACAAGGACTCCGGCCGACGACGATGGCTACTCCTAATGAGTGTCCAGAAGATTATCAAGTGGACCCTGCAATTAAGGTCGGCAGCGAATGGGTCTTTAAAAAACCTATCGCAGTGAGGATTTAATTATGTGCCGGAATTCGTGAGGGCGAGAGTGAATTTAAGTTCCTCTGGCAACCTGCATCCACCTGTTTCGGCCCCTGCTGGGAGCTGGAATATAAATCTAATTTGCCTCAACTTTGGTCCTAAATTCATTAAACTTTCTCAAACTTATCACTTTTTTTTCTCTCGCTCCCGGAAGGTTGCAAAGTTGGAGTCGTCCTAAGCCATTTCGGCAAATAAACGGATACCAGTAACTTCGCAACAAGAAACAGGAAAACAATACTATCGCTCGTAATTTAATATTCCTTTTCACCTATGCTTTCATCACCTAATGACTTTAGCACCCACAGCGATGGGGCGAGGGATGCTCGCAAGCACTCGCACCCACATCCACACGGCTGACCCTTATTTGTTTTGAGTGTAAAAAGTTCGTTCGCTCGTCGACTGGTGAGGAGGAAAACAAAACTTGTTTTCCGGTCAGAGAAGCAGCAGGACTCAGCAGGAGTCTTGTTGTAACCCAGCGGTGGGAGGGAGCGAGTGGTTCAAGGAGGTATCGCATTTAATTCGTATCCAACCGCATGATAACCCCCATATGGGGGTGTTGTGCATGTGTTAATGGACTTGCGGTCGAGTCGTCTTCCAGATAGGGATTCATATCATCTGGTTAGTTGGGAGAAGTATTGCAAATTGAATTAGAGAGGTGAAAGTTTTCCCACCAGCCCAAGTGGTTGGGATGTGTCGTCTTGGCTTTGGCCTGGCTTCCACTGGGCTCTCCGAATGTGCACGTGACGATGGCGATGAACACCACCTACGGTGCTGCTCGGTGGGGGCGGAGGAGGTTAACGTGTTGAAAGTAATGACTTTGCTGAGATAAAATGTGTTCCCTCCCGGTTGTGCTTGCAACTTTAAAAACAGGAATCGAAGGAGATTAGGTACTTTTTTGTGTTCAATGAGAAGGAATTTGAAAGGACCACGAGACCGAGTCAAGATAATGGACATTCGCTTTCGTATTGTTTTAATTTGCTGGGATGACATGAGGCAGACGTCAATCTGAACTGGGTGTTTTTTTGTGTTTGAGGTCGACATTTTCTGGCAGCCATTTCGTCTTGGCTAGTTAGATAACTTCAAATTAAACATCAGACTGTCAGAACTAAGCGTGGCTTATGTGAGTCTCGAGAAAGATGCGACGAAATGTGCCTTGCGGTGAGAAGTTGCGTGAACATCTTTTGAGGGGTTGGTGCAACCCTTACTGCAAGCCTTAACAAAAAATTCAATATATGTTCGTAATGAGCGATTTTTAAAAGCTTATGAGAGTAACAGATTCCATTGTTTGAAATTCAAACACCAACACCAACACTGGCAAGGAGATGAAGTGGTTAAGGTGGCGCAGCGAGCGGAGATAGACCTTAACCAACTTGGTGTGTCAAGCTGAAAACATCTAGCCAAAGATCGCGCAAGTTGGAAAGGCTTGTTGATTGAAGCCCAGATTCATCCTGAACTGTAGCGCCATACAAAGAAGAAGAGGAAGATGAAAACGTGTTTGTCTAAAAATCAGGTTTGGAATAAGTTGGGAATATTAGTCGATTTTTTGAAAACAGGTGGGATTAACACGAATGATGGAAATACTGACAGTTTTACAAGAACTCTGCAAAAACAACTTATATATTAAGAATATTTTGAGATCATGCATCATTTTGCCGTATGCTTTGGAAAGCGGTAAAACCAAATTTCGAAAATTTTACTTCGACAGCCAATCTATATGTCAGTAAATACAATTGATACAAGAAGCATGTGACCATCCATAAAATAATTCTTCATGATGCTTCAATGAGAGCTTCGCTATTCTTATTGGCTAACTGTCAGAAGACCAGACCATTTAATATTTAATTTCAGTTAGCAATAGATAGCGAATAAATAATAACTATAAACTATAAAGAAGAAAGTTTGTGTGTCTGACCGACAAACACTCCGAAACTATACGTCGCAGAGCTCTGAAATTTTCAACAAAAATCGTTCTAAAATTTAGATGCTGAATGTGAAAATTTTTAAGTCGGTACGACATACGGTTTGGAACTTACGAGCACTGTTTAAGCGGGAATACAATTCCCAGTTTGTGTTGTGCCGCAGGAAAAGTCTACTTACCGGAACTTCCAGATTTGCCCGAGCCTCTGAAAAGTTTTAGGAATAGGTCAAAAGAATTTGTTAGCATGATCCGTTAATATAATTCCAGTTTCAAATGACTTCAGTCGGTACTTCAGTGCCAATGCAACATGCAACAAAAGTAAAGTACCGGTTGAAGAAACAAACCCGGGCAAAGCCGGGTACGAAATGCAGTAGAATTATAAAGACAATCGATCAAAACCCTCTCGAATGATCAAGATATCCCGACACAAGACGATGACAGTCCCAATACTGCTTAAGGGCTCCGACTCTAATCAAGGCGTACGAAGAGATGGTCGATTTGAAAAAAGAGTCGTATTGTGTCACCTTTCGTCCCAAAAAGGAAAAGGAAGATCACCCCTTAGGTGGACAGGGACTTCAAGCAACGTGAACATGCGTAACTGCAACTAGCACATATACTGGTTGCAGATGCATGTTGGTTGATCTCATGTGATTTTTTCAACATTATAAAACGTTCAACGTGAACAACACAAGAGGCACTATCTTCCAAAAGTCCGTTCACTTGCTTGATTACGCAAACGACATTGACGTGATTGGACGAACACAGCGCCCGTCAATTGGGATACGGCTGCAATGGGTCTAGCGGTAAACCAGGGAAAAAAACAAAGTTCATTCTTTCATCATAAAAGGACGCACAACATCGACGTCCGTAATCAAGAACTTCGTCTACCTCACCTATGAAGTAAACACGGACAATAACACCAGTACCGAGATCAAGTGCAGAATCACTCTTGCCAATCGCTGCTTCTTTGAGCTCAAGAGGCAATTGAGTAACAGAGCCATCTCTCGAAACACCAAATTGACCTTGTATAAAACCCTGATCATCCCAGTCCTACTCTATGGCGCAGAGACATGGACGCTATTGAAAGCGGATGAAGAAGCTCTAGGTCGTTTTGGTTGATGAACGTTGGCGTTGATGGCGCCTGGAGGAGAAGATTCAACCACAAACTGTACAGCGGCATGGACCTGTTTAAGCGTCTTCGGATCCAACGCTTGGGATAGGCCATGTAGAGCGGATGAACACCACAGCTCCAGCCTGAAGATTCTGGGATACCGAGCCATTGGGACAACGCAACAGAGGACGTCCTCGAACGATATAGTGCACGCAAGTGGAGAAGGACCTTAACCAACTTTATGTTCGCAACTAGAGGCACCTGGCGAAAAATAGTGCTGGATGATAGATGGATGCATGTTGGTTGACGCACAGGTCCACTACGGACTGTTGCGCCAATCAAAGAAAGAAATATATAATAATTCATTTATTACCAAGGAGAGTGGTACCTCCTACTAAGCCAACTAACCTTCTGTGCTCTAGACGAATAAGCAACTTTATATCTTCAACAATCTGCCATCGTTGTTGATCGGCTTTCTCAGATGTTACTGATGACAACTGGTGCGCGTACCTCAAGGGTCAACACACACCGACAACGAAAGCGAGTATAGTAAGTATCGTATTCCCAAAAGGCGAAAAACCTTTAAGTGGTACCACAAAAATATAGCACTTTTAAGAAATACTAGAAATCAGTCTTCAAGGCTTACAGTAAACATAAAGTTTTTTGACTTTTAGTAATGAATTGACCCTCCTTGCGTTTTCAAAACCTGTATGGAACATTTTGTAAATAATTCTTCCGTATTAGTTTCTATATCAACAATCAATGCCAGTAGCCTAGACTGTTCATTCTTGAAACAAATCATTACGTATCTGCCTCAATGCCGATGACGACTGAGACGTGATAGTTATTTGACCATTCATCGGGGCCATCTAAACTCATTCTTGTTTGTCTGTTAAGAGGACTCTGCGCCATCCTTTAGTCCACTTAATGTGTTGTTCAGCAAACTTAAGTCTTTTCGTAAGAGGGGTCTTTCGCTGAGTATCTCGGGGCAAAGGTACACTCCACGAATGATATCGTAGTGGAGATCCGACTCGAAGGACCAAAGCCATGCTCTACAAAACTCTTATTCTGCCAGTCCTGCTTTATGGAGCCGAAAGCTGGACATTAAGCAAGACTGCAGAGCTAATTCTTGGTGCCTTCGAAAGAAAAATTCGGCCTCGGATATATGGTCCCGTCTGCGAGGAAAGCGAATGGAGGAGAAGATACAACCGCGAACTCTACGAGATGTACCTGCATGTGATACCGGAAAACAAAAATCCGTCGACTACACTGGCTCGGCCACATCGACCGCATGGACCATAACGCTCCAGCAAAGAGGGTCTTCAAATCCGAGCCTCCTGGTTCGAGAAGGAGAGGAAGACCGAACCTCCGGTACAGAGACCAAGTCATCGCGGACTTAAGACAGCTTGGCTTTGATGACTGGAAGCAGCGTGCCCAGGAGCGTCACCGATGGAAGGCAGCAATTGCTCAGGCTCGGACCCTTCATGAATCGTCTGCCTGATAAGTAAGTAAGTCTTTCGCTGTAATTTCTAGCCGTTCGACAACTTCCGAACCTAATCTATTTGCTACACACTCTGCAGCAGCATCCATGAGAACTGAACATCGAAATCGTGACGAACACTCCATGGAGTGGTGTGCTTTGTGCCATGCAGCGCTGTCTTGCTGGATCCATGTGTTGACCAATAGTGGACGCCAATGACGCTAACACTGCTCCCTCATAACTTTCACTCAATTACTTTCCTGCCTCCCCACTGATCACTTTAAAAATCTACGTCATACCACAACAACAACCCAACCCTTTCTACGCTCACCCACACGTCAGATGACGTGTTCTCTGACATCCACGGTATCTCATAAAAAACAAACGAACCACTCGTAAAGTGAAAGTCAAAAGTGACATAAGACCAAAACACAGCTTCCCTCGGCAACTGATTTATTGCCCTTGCACGACGTGTTTGCTTACCTCGCACTTTACAGTTCGGCTAATCGATTATCGATTTCGTCCAGATGGCCATGTTGAACTTTCACTCTCGATTGGCCACCACCACCATCGCACGGCCGAGCGTAGAAGGACACCGAAAAAGGACCTGAAAGGTGCACGTATGGTCAGTGCGATGATCACGGCTAACGATGCTGTACAGCATCAATTTCGAATCATTTATTGCCGATGTAGCAGATGATAGCTGTTAAATGGGGAGTCCTTGCACGTGCTTATGTCCGTCGTAATGGCCGAAAGGGAATTAGAGTTTTACAATTTCGCTCCGGACATTTGACGTGACACACCGTCGTTGTGGTGACGCACGGGGAGATGACTCTTCGGCGGAGTGCTTTGTCCGGCTGTTTGGGGATAGTTTTCTGCTGTAACAGGTGCTGTGAAGTTTCTTTAAAAGTGTGTTGTTTCTTTGATAAGGGAGACATGCCAGAGGCAGCTGACCCCTTTACCGGGGGATGGGGCTCACGTCGCCTAAGCTGTTGCCATATTCTCAGAACAATAAGCAACACGAATATTATCTCACTCAACCACTGCATCACTTGTTCTAGTGCATCCACTGCACCCACAACACGCCCACCTTTTCCGCAGCGAATAAAAATAGCGCGGCGCTGCTTCAAATTCATACTGATCATCGTGTCGTCAGCGGCAGCAATCCCCGGCCATAAAGTGTCCTTCATTATTCCGCACTTAAGCCAAAACGGCCGACTACACCATCAGGCGCACCCACTCGCATTGTAATTTACGACGCCATGCCCACCTCATGAGTTTAGAAAATTATACTCTCGCCGGTCCACCGCAACGCACAATTAATGAACTATTCCGGCAATTTTGGCCAAAATTTATCGCATGCACCTGTTTTCTTGGTCAGAGCAATTACGCATTAGTTATCACCTCATATGCGGATGCCGGCCGCCGGCGTCACAGTCAGCGCCTCCCGATGATGCCACCAGCACCAGCAGCCACCACAACTCCCACCAATCTTCGTCGTCAGCACCACCGCTGCCGTGCCGCCCGCCACCCATGGCACTGGGGGTGAGGATAACTTTTATGGCCGTGTGATATTAGACCTGTCAGCGGCACAATTTTCGGAATTTGTAAATTTATGATTTATTGACAAAAGGTGTTAGCGGCTAATCCTGCATGTGCTGAGTGCCTTTCCGTAAATATTTCAATTTGGCCACCAAACCGAACAAAAAACGTAGTAATTTATACTTTTTAATGAATACCGTGGACGGAAGTAGTCGCTGCTCGCTGGTGTGCTGTTATGTTGGCCACCGCGCTTTAGGGCTGGAAATTAATTGATTTTTGGCTTTTAATTGGGCGGAGTTTGGACTGAATTTATCAACATTTTCGGCCGAGCGATGCAAAGCTGTTGAGCTATAAATGGTTTTTTATTTGTCATAAGCTGGGGAATGCGTAGAATGTTGACTGGGGGGTCAAATATGGCATGTCTGCGTATTCGGGGAAAAAATAATTCCAAAATGATGCTCTTCCTTGGAGTGAAATATGAGTTTTGGCGGGCGATGAAGCCCAATTTTGTGACCTAAATTGGACGCTAATAAGCTATACTGAGTGAACACGATGACATCGGGCAAATCAGCAACACATTTGGAAGCTCAGACTTGAAAACTGGTAGGATAGTACAGAAGCATACGTGACATTGTGTGACTGGAAGCTTATATCCGCGATGACTTGGTCTCTGTACCCTAGGTTCCGTCTTCCTCTCTTTCTCGAACAAGGAGGCTCGGCTTTGAAGACGCTCTTCGCTGGAGCGTTGTTGCCCATTCGCTCGATGCTTTAGTCGACGGATTTTTGACTTCCGGATTACATCCACATCCTTGTACAGCTCGTAGAGTTCGCGGTTGTGTCTTCTCCTCCATTAGCCTTCCTCGCAGACGGGAAATTTTTCATTCGAAGTCACCAAGAATCAGCTCTGCAGTTTTGCTAATCGTTCAGCTTTCGGCTCCATCAAGCAGGACTGGAGACTGGCAGAATAAGAGTCTTGTAGAGCTTGTCGCGTCAGCAGTTTTGACCCCAGCTGTTTCGACAGACCAAAGTAACATCGATTGGCAAAGGTGGTTCTACTTCGAATCTTCAATCGGATGTCATTCCGATTGGAGTTCACATTTGACAACCTCCTTTAGTACCTCGAAATTGTAGCTGTCGATAGTAATGATTTGGCCCAGGTGGTGAGTGACGGATCGGTTTTTGCTCGTCAGTCTTTCCTTCAGTAACCATAAAATTAACTCGATTCGTCTGTTCCCTAATTGCCTTGAAAGCTTCCATTACATTATGACCGAGCGCCGATGTTGAAATCATCAGCGTATCTCAATGACTTGTGCCTTCCATATTTACAGCCGCCCGCTGCACTATTTCCCCAGTACCAAATCCGGTGCAGTTTTCGAACGGTTCTGAGGTTTTTAAACCAAACTGCACGGTGCGTTGCGCTCAATTTTCCTGGGATCCCGAATTCGGCCATCGATGAATGCTGTCATATGCTGCTTTGAAATCGATGAAAAGATGGTGAGTATCAATTTGAAACTCGCTGGTCTTCTCCAGGATCTGCCTTAGTGTGAATTTTTGGTCTATAGCCAATTTACCGGGCCGGAAGCCGCACTGGTACGTGCCGATTAGTGCGGTGCAAAACGGCTTTAGATAATCACACAGTACGCTGGATACGATCTTGTAGGCGACATTGAGCAGGGATATACCTCTATAGTTCTTGCAGGAGGTAGGATAGCCTTTTTTGTGGATGGGGCATATGGAGCTGATATTCCAGTCGTCGGGCATGCTTTCATCTTCCCAAATGATCTGCTGCATGCTCCCTACCAGTACATTGCCCCCAGCTGTGAAAAGCTCCTCCGATGGTAAGCCATCTGAGCCTGCGGCTTTGTTATTCTTCAGCCTTTTAATGGACGTGACGAATGGAAGGACTACTTCGTCGACTGGAATTGGGATTCCCTGGTTCCCTATTACTCTCTCCTGGTCAGGTCCGCTAAGCAGCTGTTGGAAGTGTTGCTTAAACTCATCTACTATTCCCTGTGGGTCCGCAACTAGGTTACCCTTGTAATTTTGAAGAGCCTGGGTGCCTTTCCTAAAGCCTGTGGCCAGGCATTTGGCTCTTTGTAAGAGGCCCATATTTTTGTTTGTTCTAGACTTCGATATCGAGGTGGGAGGTTGCGAGAGACCTTTTCTTCAGGCGTAGAAGCTTTTTCTCCTCCCGTCTTCTAGCCCGGTACTCCTCTTGCGCTGGCCTTTTTTTCCGTTGTGCTTATTTTGGTACGCTTTTTTTCTCACACTCGCCATCATACCACGAGTTTCTTGTCGGGTATGGTAGGTAGCCTAAGGTAGTTTCCACTACCTCTTTGATGGCCGGGCGGCAATGCAACCACATCTCGTTGGAACCTGACGTAGGCATACCGGAGAGGCTCTCACTTAATTGCTCTTCATAGGCACTGCCAATCTCCGGTGTTTTTAGGCGTCCAATGTGAAAAGTTCTCTTTGTCGGCTGATGCAGCTTTCTGACATTGCACAGTCGAGCTCTGAATCTTGCTGCAACAAGATAATGTTCAGAGTCGACGTTTGCCCCCCTGAATGTTCGCACATCCAGGATATTTGACCCGTGTCTTCCGTCAATAAGCACTTGGTCGATTTGGTTGGCGGTTCGACCATCCGGGGATCGCCAGGTTGCTGTGTGGATTTGTTTGCGAGGTTGACCATATTACGTGCTGTCGCAAAGTCTGCGAGTCGGAAGACGTTTTCTGTTGTCATGTCGTGGATGCTGTGCTTTCCGATCACTCCGCCAAAGATGTTTGCCTTACCGATTTTAGCATTGAAGTCTCCGAGTACGATTTTGACATCGTACTCCGGACAGGCTCCGTAGGCACCGTCCAAGAGGACGTAATAATCCTTTTTGACAGAGTCTTCAGCTTCGTCGGTAGGGGCGTGTGCACATATGAGGCTGATGTTGTAGAATCTGCCTTGCATGCGGATCACAGCCAGGCGATCGCTTATTGGTTTGAAGTCGATGACCTTAGCTGTTTTCCCACGACGAATCCGCATCCAAATGTGTGCAATTTTTTGTGACTGCTGTAATATATGTCGCACTCTTTCGTTTTCATAATCCCTTGTCCTATCAAGCGTATTTCTTGTGCGGGAGGATACTTTCTAGTTTTTGTGCGGCCCCTGGAGTGTAGAGTGTTCTCACATTCCAGGAGCACACTCGCAAATCGTAGTCCTTTTTCGCGCCGTGTCGTCGTAGGGATTCCGTCCGTTCTTCCGAGACTGCTTGCTCTTCCGTAACAGATATATTTTCGTGGGTGGGTTGTTAGCCCTCCGCACAACCGCAGGGGAAACGCTGCATGCATTGGTTCACCTCGCAACGGGTGTTGTGAGAGCTATCCAGGGAGCGCCGCTTGGAGGCTGCATGTCAACTTGATCTATGCATCGACAAGAATCGTTGCTGTCATCCCGCCAAGTTGAGAGCGATCAGCAACTTTGCCCTGTGAGCATAGACTCTGCCCCCCTGAATAATATTCGTCTTACCCTATTCAAGGTACGAGTAATTGATGTAAATGATTGATAACAATGCGTACATCCCACAAAACCCTCACGACTAACCACCCACATTCCTTTCCTCGTGCAGGGTACGCGCCACATACTTGACGTGTGTGAAAGTTGTCTCATTTTTTTTAAACCACCTGCCCATGTTACATTCTGCAACATCAACAGTGAAGACTGACCCGAAAGTCGTATTAATTCGACTTCTCTCCACATCTTCTCAGTTTCATCGGAAGCATCTATGATCCCATTGCAACCACAAACAAAATATCTTCGAAATAAATTTCTAATTTAATTCGATTTGGCAATCCCCCTCCGGCACTCCCACCCATACAATGTCACGGTAGCTTCCTTCCTTCGCACAGCACTATATCGACCGTCTTACAGGGGAACTTTAAGAAGTTCCAGGACGTCTTGTTACATTCATTGCAACCCCCTACGCTCCTACCTCCATGCCGCCAACCGATTGCACCTCATCCCAACCGCAGGCAAACTTACGTAGGCAGTTGCACATGAAAACGCTTCTTAGAACTTGTATTGGAAATGAAATACAGAAGTTTCGGGTTAACCGCGATAAGTTGTTGCACATTTGCCGAATGCCTTTCGAATGGGCAATCCAACTAAAAGCCACTTTGATCCGGCACACACAAGTGAAATTGTAAGAGGCGCACCAGCGGCAGGAGGTTCTTGGCGAAATTACTTTTGCCTCAAGAACAAAGTTTTCCCATTAAGGATTTTCTGCACCGATAGAAGGATTTCTTTCCCTTTTTTTTCGATTGCCTCGTCCTGCCATCCTTCTTCAGAGTCGTTGTGTGGTTTTGAAGATATATTACAAATTTGATAACATTTATCAGACAGCTTTGTTCGGTTGGCCGCGCAGAGGCGGGGGCTAGCGACAACAAGGCCGGACAATGTGTGACGTTTACGGCTGAGTTGAGTGGTGAGCATGTCTCTGACTGATGGCAGAGCGGATGCAAGTGCGACAGCAAATGGACTTGTGCGGTGTTTGAGTTCCGTTAATTAGAACTTCAGGAGTCATATATGGCGGTACAACCTATCGGGGAGCAGGTAGAAGATGCCTCTACCGCACAAACTGGCTTCTAACCTAGGTCTCTAATGAGTCTGAAGTCGGAATCGATGCGCGTTTGTTCTCTTATGTCTCATTTCAAAAGCGACTAAAAGTAGAAGTTGACAACGAAGTATAATCGCTGCTTATGAACTGCTTAAACGTTGTTGTCATCGTAGGCAATCAGTTTTAAGTCAGTTTCATGTTGGAGTGCTAACCTGCTGGTTATAGAGCGAGGTAAGACCTGATGCAAAGACCATGTTATTAGACGCAAGGCTGTTTCGACCTAATAGCCAGAAGAGTCATGCCCAGGACCATGAAAGTTGACAGGAAACTATTGATCAGGCTAAGAGGCTCCAGTTAAGATTTTTTTCACCGCTTAAAAATATTAGCCAACCTGTTCGGCTTCCTTCTCCTTTTTGTCATTAGTTATGGTCCCCTTGGCGATATTGGCTCCAGACACTGGTAACTCAACATGGTCAAGGGTCTTCCTTACGAGTGGTCGTTTGTTGCGATACGATGTTGCCCACACTCATTCGATGTTTGATATGCAATCGCTCCAGTCGCTTTTCAACTCTCATTGTATTTGGACCGTTCTCCGTTATCACATGTGAATCGAATAAGTTACACGCGACTTTGAACACGAGGTTAGCAGGTGTGAAGAAATGAACTGTAGTCGAATATTCACGCCCGACTGCAAGGACAACAGAGAATCTGCAGCTAGCGCCTTCGTGGAGGACGACTACATCAGACACCATCTTATCTTATCTTAATTCAATTGTGCCTTTTAGAGTGCTATTTTTTTGTCTTATGGACAATCTGAACAATCTGAATCAATGAATCCGTATCAGTACCTGCAGTGATCCTCGTGACCCCCAGCGACATTCCGTTCGTATTGAAGTCGCCTGTCCACTGTTCGGCGTACGAAGTAGAATATTAGAGGGCATCCGGCTGGATCCTATATGCAATGTGCCTTCTTCTTCTTTGTGTGGCGCTACAGTCCGGGGTGGACCTGGGCCTCAACCAACATGCCTCTCCAACTAGCGCGATCCCTGGCTATCTGTCTCCAGTTTCGCACACCAAGTTGGTTGAGGTCCTTCTCCACTTGGGTGCGCCACCTTAAACGCGGGCGTCCTCTGTTGCGTTGCCCGACAGGTTCGGATTCGAAGATTCTTCGGGCCGGAGCTGTGGTGTCCATACGCTCTACATGACCTAGCCACCGTAGGCGTTGGATCCGTAGACGCCTAACTAGGCTCATGTCGCTGTACAGCCCGTACAGTTCGTGATTGAATCTTCTCCTCCAGAACCCGTCAACACAAACAGGACCAAAGATCGTGCGTAGAACTTTTCTCTCAAAGAGACCAAGGACTTCTTCATCCGCTTTCGATATTGTCCATGCCTCCGCGCCGTATAGCAAGACTGGGATGATCAGAGTCTTATATAGAGTCAACTTGGTTCTTCGAGAGAGGGCTCTATTACTCAATTGCCTCTTGAGCCCGAAGAAACAGCGGTTGGCAAGAGTTATCCTACGCTTGATCTCGGTACTGATGTTATTAGTACAGTTTACTCCGGAGCCGAGGTAAGTGAAGTCCTTGACTACCTCGAAGTTATAGCTGCCCATTGTGACGCTCTGTCCAAGACGTCGATGTTGTAAGTCCTTTTTTGAGGACAGCATATACTTCGTTTTGCCCTCATTCACCGCCAGACCCATTTTAGCCGCTTCCGTCTCAATGTTAGCAAAAGCCTCACTGACGGCTCGCTGAGTTCTGCCAATCACGTCAATGTCATCGGCGTATGCTAACAATTGCACGGACTTCTGGAAGATCGTGCCTCTAGTGTTGGCGTGTGAGTTTCGCACGATCTTCTCCAGGACGATGTTAAAGAAATCACATGACAGCGCGTCGCCTTGTCTAAAACCTTTTTTGACATTGAAGGTCTCGGTGAGTTCGTTACCGACCTTGATGGAGCAGCGAGAGTTCTCCATCGTCATCCTGCACAGCCTGACGAGTTTGGCAGGAATGTCAAAACTAGACATGGCGTTGTATAGCTCGTCTCTATGCACGCTGTCATATGCGGCCTTGAAATCGACGAACAGATGGTGAGTGTCGATTTGCATTTCTTGGGTCTTTTCCAGGATCTGCCGTAGTGTGAAAATTTGGTCTGTTGTGGACTTTCCTGGCCTGAAGCCACACTGATATGGACCTATCAGATTATTAATGAATGGCTTCAGGCGGGTACACAAAACGGCAGAGAAGATCTTATATGCGATGTTAAGAAGACTGATCCCTCGATAGTTGGCGCAGTTGAAGGGGTCTCCTTTCTTGTGGATCGGGCAAACGATACTGAAATTCCACTCGTCGGGCATGCTTTCCTCAGACCATATCTTGCAGATGAGCTGGTGCATGCGCCCAACCAGATCATCTCCAGCTGCCTTAAATATTTCAGCGGGCAGACCGTCCGCTCCAGCAGCTTTGTTAGAATTCAGTCTTGATATTGCTACTTTGACCTCGTCTAAGTCTGGGGGACGGTATTCACGTCTGTCATCGTCCAGATTGAGTGGAACATTCTGCCTGACAGCGGTATTTTGGTCCTCATCGCCGTTTAACAGTCTGCAGAAATGATCTTTCCAGATTCTCAGTATCGACTGCGACTCTACTACCAGATGTCCATTTCCATCCCGACAGGCTTCTGTCCGAGTTTTATATCCATTGGATAATTGTTTTACCCTTTGATAAAACTTTCGGACGTCATTCCTGCCATAACACCTCTCCATCTCCTCGACCGCGCGCTTCTCATGCTCTTTCTTTTTTCTTCTGAGAAGCCGGTGCTCTTCCCTTCTCTTCTGTTCGTAGAGCTCACGAACAGCCCTCGTTGTTCGATGCAGCGTTGCCTTGTAGGCCTCCTGTTTGGCTGCATGTGCCTGCCTGCACTCGTCGTCAAACCATGGGTTCCTTCTAGGTGGTGTCGTAAAACCCAGCACATCAGTGGCAGCTTCTTTGATGGCTTCTTGACAACGACAACGACAGGCGGCGTCGAACTTACAGAGAGTTTCTGGGGGACTCGGTCGGCAAAGATCCTGGCAGTCCGCTGCGATTGTAGCTTTGCGACGTCAAGCCGTGGTGTTCGTTCTCGACTCCGTTGTTCTCGTGATATCCTGATTCTTACCTTGGCTACAACAATGAAATGGTCCGAGTCAACATTGGCTTCTCGGAAAGTTCGGACATCGAGAATGCTGGAGGAGTGTCTGACGTCGATCGCAACGTGATCAATCTGGTTGACGGTTGATTGATCTGGGGACCGCCATGTCCCTTTATGGATGTTGAGGTGTGGGAAACGCGTGCTAGCAACAGAGAGGTTACGTCCCATGACAGAGTCCACCAGCCTTAGTCCGTTACTGGACGTGGTGTCGTGTAGGCTGTGTTTCCCTATGACTTTAGCAAAGATTTCTTCTTTACCCAGCTGTGCGTTGAAATCTCCTAGAACGATCTTGGTGTCAAAGCTGGGGCATTGATCGTATGTTCTTTCTAGGAGATCATAGAAGTCATCTTTGCTACTATCATCTTTGTCCTCTGTCGGGGCGTGGGCGCATATCAGATTTTGTTCACCGCTTAAAAATGTTAGCCAACCTGTTCGGCTTCCTTCTCCTTTCTGTCATTAGTTATGGTCCCCTTGGCGATATTGGCTCCAGACACTGGTAACTCAACATGGTCGAGGGTCTTCCTTACGGGTGGTCCTTTATCGCGATACGATGTTGCCCACACTCATTCGATGTTTGATATGCAATCGCTCCTGTCGCTTTTCAACTCTCATTGTATTTGGACCGTTCTCCGTTATCACATGTGAATCGAATAAGTTACACGCGACTTTGAACACGAGGTTAGCAGGTGTGAAGAAATGAACTGTAGTCGAATATTCACGCCCGACTGCAAGGACAACAGAGAATGTGGAGCCAGCGCCTTCGTGAAGGACGACAACATCAGACACCACACATGTATTTTTCTTTTTTCTATATTATTCTTTTCTTTAACTATTTAAATACTAGACAACAATTCTCAAAACTAGCTTAACTATCTTAGCAAACGTTCTTACATCTAACCTACTGACCCTATACGGGTACTATCTTAATTCAATTGTGCCTTTTAGAGTGCTATTTTTTTTGTCTTATGGACAATGTGAACAATCTCCCCTGCAGTGGGGCAGTGGGGGCTGATTTGGTGTAATCACCAGTAAAATTGTCGTTCTTTGGCAGACTCTCTCCGGTCTCAAGCAGAGGTCGCTCTACTGAGGAGATCCTCGTGACCCCCAGCGACATCTCGTTCGTATTGGAGTGGCCTGTCCACTGTTCGGCGTACGACGTAGAAGATTACAGCATCCGTGTGGATCCTGTATTAGGCCAAAAGTGTCGAGATAGAGGAACGCCTCGAGAGGAATAAAGCCTGTAGGGTGCACTCACTCATGGGGCAACATAACGTTGGGGAAGTAAGCCCCAAGGATAAGACTGTTGGTTGGAGTCATAGCTCGTGCGTTATCGACCCTGTTCAATTTTGCCTCGTTGTACAGGACCTCGTTGGGATAGTAATTCTTGTACTTAGACTCGGATTTACGATACAACCGGAGACAAGTCCGAAGACACTGTCTCTCGAACAACCTCTGGGAAGGACTCACGTTGAACCACAGTGGACAACCGTACGCCACAATTGGCCGGATGAGGGCCATGTAGCGGATTACCTTCTCCCGGGTATCGAGTTGGCTGCTGTAAAATGAAATCCTTGCCACAGCAAAGGCTTTTTTAGCTTTGACCATAGAAATGTATATATGTTTGTCAAAATACAGATATTAATCCAACCAAATGCCAAGATACCTAACTACACTTTTCACATCTAAAGGGCGTCCCTGTGTGTCAATGACGAAATGACGGCAGGTTGCGCGCCTTGCTTAACCCTTTTACTACTTCAGGAATGGAAGTCTTCTCAGAGTTTGATCGATCGAAAGACCTGAACTCCCTAAAATGTGTCCGCTCACCGAGCCAATACAGGAAATGCGGACCACGATGAACTTTCCAGACTAGTACCAGAGGACGTACTCTCAGGACTCGAACCTGCGATGGAACTGCCATCGTGCTTGCTTAAGACTTCATTGATGGTGGAACCTTGTAAAGCGCAACCGGAAACGGAACGACACCCACGATGTAGACAAACCAAGTACCATACAAACAAGCCGACACTCTAGCACTACATTGTTAAACATTGTTGTGGCTATGGCTAAAGGAACCCATCGTGAGGCAAAACTATTAGTTCATCTTAGACTGTGTGTCACAAGGACCTATTACCCTGTGTGTGACTCTACGATTCGCTTCTGCATTTCTAGCCGATGTTGATGTGAAAATCTGTGTCAGAATTTCCTCGAAGAGCGCTGATCCGGCTAATGGTTAAGATCGTGTCCATGAATTTATAGAAAACTGAAAGCGCGAGGAATCATGTGAACGTATGCGCGTTCAAAGTTAAGGAGAATTGGTGAGTGTCATCGGATGTCGTTTGTCGAACATCTAGTCGGTTGAACAACATCCAGAACGAGCCTCAAGTGACAACTACAACATTGAGGTCACTGTAGCGTATAGCTACTTTGAACGAGTTCGCAGATCGACAGTGCTCTGAGAAACCGACAACTGCCGGTGAACATGGTGTAAGCTTGCGTTGCGAACAAAAGGACAAGCGTCAGCATCGGTAGTGCAGTGTACAAGGAAGATTTACCTAGACCAACTCTCTCAGCTGCGAAAATAACTTAAGAATTGGCTGGGCGCGTCGCAACTTCTTAGAACGACCGTAACTCATGTTCTTGCACTTGTGAATTTGCCAATCAATAAGCCACATGTCGACAATTCCAACTAGTGCACACACGACTGACCTTCGCCTCGTCCTCCTCGAACACCCTAATGAGCGCAATCCATTTCAATCCGGTGACCCTAATTTACCATTAATTGCATTGCGGGTAATTAAATGAGCACAGAAATCCTTTAAGGACCTGCAGCGCGAAGAAAGAACGCAAAAAAAAGCTGAATAAAATTTAAATTCTCAATCAATTCGAATCGCATAAATCCACTACTCCCCAAAAGGATTTCCCTCGAAATCGCCACGGCATGAAAGTAGGCCACCGTCTGGTACCAAACGAAAGTCGATCCTTATTATCGCCAACCTCATTCAGATTCATCGTCCCGTCCCGCAGTGGTGTAAATACCTTTGATGGGAATTATTCGGAAGGAAACTTTGGCATTTTTAACGACCTTTTGCATTTTTTTCCTTTCCTTTCGTTCGTTCGTTCTCCTCCCTTCCGCGTTGGGTGAGCCTTTTGTAAGTGAATTAGCTGTGACCCTCTCCAATTGGGAATAATTGAATTGAAAAAGATTAAAGCGAACGAATTTGAATTCGTTCCCATTGCCGACGGAGTCGTTTATGTTTTTTTGGATTGGCCATCTAAGGAGCTCTCGGATTTATGGAGCTTGGTACACCTTACCGCTCTGCGTGTAGTCCTTTGCGGGGCACAACAACTGCTGGTCGGGTAATGGACACTTCATTTTGCTGGAATTTATTGAAGAACATAATCACATTTCGATTCGGTTGCGAAGGACGCAATCATGGCGTGGGAGAGGGTGGGTTCAGCGAACCTGTGAAATTGGGTTTGTGGTGCGATTGATAGATAGAGTGTTGCCTAGTTCAAAGGACGTCACTAGGCGGAGGCCTGCTTTGCATCCTATGATCTCAGGCAGAGCCAAAGGTGAGGTGAAAAAGTGAGGCACAATGTGGAGTAGGGCAAGAGGGTCCAATTGAGCGGCGGTTCGAAGAAATGACCGACTTGGGACAACAAAAAGCCCTGTGTCCAGTAAGGCAGGAGTCCACCATCAAATCGAAGAAGGGGTCCAATTCAACGTGCGTTTCGTCTACACTCTCAATGAACATGCATTTAAATGCAAATCCAACATCGATCAGGTTACCTTTCACCCCAGGGGCCCACGCTGCAGGAAAAACTACCACCCACACCCCACGCCACACCAAGCACCATCTACATCGCCTTCCTGAGAGCACATCCCCACTACGCTCCATTCTACAGTCGATGCCGCTGGCAAGTCCCTCACATCCTGTCAGTCAAATCCAGAGCAGACCCCGTAGCCGATGTGCAGTTAATGGATGCCTTAAAGTGAACTTCCCAATAAATTAGTTTTCCATGGCCAGTTAATTGCTCCTCGAAGACTAGCATCTCTCAAACCGACACACACACTCCTACGCGCCACCGGTCTGTGTCGTAGGCACAACCCCATCCCCCATCGTCGTCGGTGTGAAATGCCATCCAAACCACAGTTGCATCCACTGGACATGTGCTGCTTTCTTTCGCTCGTGACTCCCAGTGTCATCTGTCACACTTTAAAAAGGCATCTGTTACACCCAAAGGATTCTGCTGGGATTGTGCTTTTCCCATTGATCCCTACCTCTGGAATTTCTAAAAATGAATTTAACGCCACTCGAACTTCGAGAAGAGACTGGTGTCTGCGCTGCTGGCGCTGGTGCTGTGCAACGCCTCCTTCAGTCGGGGCGGCCGAGTAATTGGTGTGTTTTTGCTTCTTTGGGCGCAAAAACCGAGTAATTGGACGAAAGCTAGTGTCCTTGCCCGGGCGGTGTACTCGTATCTGTGACTCATGGAGCTGGCATGTCTCAATTGCGAAAATTGACGTGCAAAACTGTTGTCATGTTGCAGAATCTGTCGTTGCTTGTTGACTTTGATGACTTCTTTTTTTTTTTCGGTGCAAATTTTTGGATTTCTGTCCATGTGAAATGTCATCCGGATTAGGTGTCAATGATGTCAAGTCAAAGAAGGCGGGTCGACCACGATTGACGTTGGTTGATTAGGAAAAACCTGCGGATGAGGTGCCGTATGCAGAGCGGTGAAGATTCGGAACAAAAACAAAAATCTGTTCGTTTCCCCGATCACTGCAAAGTCTTCCCGGCGCAAATAGATGGCTATTAGCGAAACTCTGTCCTGGCTAAGGTGGTCGTGATACCCGTCCGAGATATCTGTATCTTTATGGTAGCAAACATATCCTTGGCATCGTTTGCGAACAAATCCAAAATAGTAACAGATTGTAGCCTATTTCTTAAAGAGACAGCCGAGTAGTTGTGTGCTGAGGGTCAGGAATCTGTAGGCCTGAACCCGCGAAGCACGCCACTAGATTGCCGATTGATGGAATTTTTGTAACATATGAGATCCCATTTTACCTCATGTAATACAACTAGAGGAAAACAACGCAACTCTGCGTTAAGCTGCTTGTGAGTTCTGTGGAAAGAAGTTCATGGATGGGGCATGGCTCGTGAGGAGATAATCACAAGTAGAGCACGACCGGATATGGGCATAGCAAGAATGTGGCTTGAAAGTGTTATCAGAGGACTACTAACAAATTAATACCGCCAATCTTAGTAAGTACAGACAAACCTCGACGATGGTAGAAGTACCTCTGTCAACAATTCCAATCCAGTCTCTGGACCGTCAGGCATGATCTAAATGCGATGTCTCTGATCTAGATTGAGTGCAGTAGTAAGACCAAGGTTAAGCAACGCTTTTGGTGCTGACGTGTAGGTCGGTACTGGCAATGGACCACTCATCCAACCATATGCAGTTTCTTCAAGCTAATGAGGTAGTAGACAGTTCTGACTATCACTACTATAGTTATACGACGTTCTGGTCGAGTCGTCAATGTTATGTGTTCCTCTCAAAGTACACATACATCGTTTTCCTCACGTATACATTAGCTGCTTTAGTACTCAAGCCAACAGGCGTGCCAGTGGTGACTAAACTAGGTGGAATACAGGCTCTATCTCACACCGTGTGAATCCCACTGCCTCAGCACTACCTTGGTGCAGAAATTGCGTTATTGTGCTTGATTATACGGTATCACTTCAGCATAGTCTCCAGCGTGTCTCGTCAGCTGGCATATGAAGATACCCCTTTAGCTACCTTTAATGCACAGCTCAGTAACATTGCTTGATTCCAGATGGATAACAGGCAACACTTGGCGAACAACAAATCAAAATCGAAGCTCATCTAAATCCGGACACTGTCTATAAGGTTTCCACGCAAGAAACGAGGATGAGGAGGAAAGCACCCACCATCTACTCTGCGACTGTCCTTCAAAAATGTGTTGACACAACTGGCTGGCTGCCATAACCACTCCTCCTAGATTACGCACGTGGTGGGCCTACTTTGGCCTAAGTGGATACATACCTACCTATATAATTA
The DNA here is from genome assembly GCA_916610145.1 of Eristalis arbustorum. Classification (NCBI taxonomy): domain Eukaryota; kingdom Metazoa; phylum Arthropoda; class Insecta; order Diptera; family Syrphidae; genus Eristalis; species Eristalis arbustorum. Next base: position 12,600,049 of record OU744316.1, on the reverse strand, counting down.
ACAAATGTGTTGTCAATCGTTCGGCTTGATTTGTATACTTTTCTGATGAATTCTCCGTTTTCTAATCATTAGGGTGTTGTGTGAATGCTTCTTGTTGGTGCCATAGCACAAACTGGTAAGAATCCAGGCAGCTTCAGTGTCAACATCAGGACACCCTCCCTCGTACGGTAACCATTTGCAAACAAAACTGTCTGCAGCTAGCTAAAGTAGAAGAAACAAGAAAAGAAAGATCCTGAAAAGGGAATTCACGAAATTGAGCTTTCATACCTAACCTAAGCCTACTTTTACCTAAAATCTAGATAGCTTGGCAGTAAACCAAGTCAACGCCCTTCCAGCGAGATTTGGTGATTGGAGGCTTCACGATGTTGCCACAAGACCGCCAGCCCACCCTTACGTACGAAATACAAAATCCCTCTCATTGACCCCATCACTCAAAATGGCACCAGTATCGCGTTCACTAATAAGGCTAGATATGAAGGATTTATTGTAGACAGCAGACCGTTGGATATCAATGGTAAGCAAATAGCAAACAAACATGTTATTCGGCTAAGGACTTGTTCTGAATGGTGCGATTACACCTACGGGCATGCTAAGATCCTAGACGAACAATGCCTCACCAAAACCCAACTTCGAAAGACTGATTCCAGAAAGAGATCTGTGATACGGCGACACCATACCTCATGGCAAGACCATGCCCTTCTACGCAGAAAGCTCTTTTTATGAAATACATAGAATATCCATTGAAATACACTGTCGAAACAAGAAGTAGACAGATTTATTTAAAATTAAATTGAATACATATACTTTCACGCAAAAAGATTGAGGATGAACAGGAAAGTATCCAGCCCCTCATTTATGACTGTCCTACTCTCGCCTTAGCTATGAATGCCACTACAGGCTTATACTTTTATAACAACCACAGTGACCCAGTCAATACACTGGTAAAATTTGTCGAAAAAACTGGCTGACTATCATAATAACCCATTCAATTCTTAAGTAACCACCCACTTGGGGGTACAATGGGCCTATATAACTATCTACCTATGGACAAGGTCGTCATCGTAATTATTTGCTATTAACGATGTGTTCTGTTATCGAGAACACGAGGAATTCAATGAACATTTCATCATAAAAAAAACTTAACTACTCAAAAGACGTTCGCCTATTCTGTCGTAGGACTATGGCAATAAATTGGAAAAACAGGCTAATGCCGTGGGGCTGAAGATCCACTCTACAAAACTAAAGTTACTCAGCCATACAGGCTCTCTCGCTCAAATAGGCATTGCTGAACAACAGGTTGACAGAGTAGAGACTTTTCAATACCTTGGAAATACTGTCTCAGCCAATGGAGCAACCGAAGCAGACGTCGCAAGCCAGATATCTTAAGCTAAGTCTGCATTCGTTATGTTGCCAAGAATGGAGAAGCAATGCCATTAGCTTAAACAGCAAGCTAAGACTGTTTAGCTCTAATGTTGAGTCCGTGCTGTTAAGTGGAAAGTGAGCAACATTATCACAAGAAAGCTGCAAACGCGCGTGCACCGGTGCCCATGAAACACAGTAAGGATATTCTGGCCGAACCATATCTCAAATGAACAACTACATGAGAGAACGGGCCAGAAATCTATAGGCACCCAATTGGTCATACACTTCGAAAAGGCGACAATTCCATAGCAAAACTTGCGATGCTGTGCAAACTGCTAACCCAACACTGTAGAATAGCGTGTCGTCCAAGAAGCACATGGCATAGAGCAGTAGAGAAGGAGTCCCGACTGCTGGGAAAGAGTCGGAGAGAGCTGCAACTCATTGCGAGGAACCGCACACGATGGCGCGTAGGCCTAATAGAGGCCCAAAGTTCTATAAGGGGATACAGGAGCTATGTACAATCGAGCTTGGATAAACAAAGTCTTTAATTCAAACCTACTGACAAGAAAGTCCGTTTCGATGCCATTTTTGTCTCATCCCCCAAGAGACCATCTTCAAAATGTAACAGTTGTCCAGTCCCCCATCGTCTCCACAACTACTTCATTGACCATAAAATCCTCCAAGGTAGACCCAGCCACAGGAACTATCATACAATTGATTTAAAGCGATGGGCACTCATTGAAGCGTACCGAAAATGTTGATTAATCGTGCCACGAGTACTGCGGGCTTACCTTGTGCCCCACTGATTTCCCGTCCAAAATGCCGGATTAGCCTATATCCGGTATGATTTAGGGTCACTTCGTCCGAAGGCACGCCAGTAGAAAATTGTCAAATTACGTAATCTTCACTTGGGCAATTTATCAACTGGACATATGTAATTTTTCTTCGTTTCCTCGAGGACACACACACGCCCGCACACGGCCATTCAATCCCGGAACGATAAATGTCTCAGGCAACTCAATGTGAATGTTTCTCATAATGTGTATATTCCCGTCCCGTTGGCTTACTTCTGCACAACGTATTCCTGTCACACCTTAATTGAAAACTACCCGAACTCCATCGCAGGGACTGGACCGTATGCCCGATCCGGTGGTGGGCTTGGGGCAAATCGTCCTGCGGGCTGACATATTGACTGTATCCGGAGTCGTAATTGACTTTCTTCTTGCGAAGATATGTAATCAATCAGTCAAGCTGGGGACAGAAGAGAAAGGGTCCTCGAAGGTAAACTGTTTTATGTCAGACTCTGCGCCTGGAATATGTCAAGTGCCAGGGTAATTATTCTCAAGGAGTGCATCAGATGAAGGATCTTATGGGCTATTTTGTCATTGAAGTCTCTGTTGGGGGGAGGGGGGATGTGTAATTAGGAGATTACCATGCGATGTGAGCGGGATTTGCGATAGTGGATGACGGTGTTTCAATGGAAATTGGGGATACAAATTTCAGTCCGCAGAAAGCATAGGCGAGTTTCTCGCTTTAACCATCTAGTTCGACACTTGGAGTAATTTTTCAAGAAAAAAAAATAAACTGTACATGGGACATTTTCTGAAAGCTCAATTGCAGTTGGATGTTAGTAATTCGTTCAGTCAGGGCATAGCCGATTCACACTGTGCAGTCTCTGAAACTCATATTTGAACCGGATAATAAAAAACGAGGCGTCATTTAAAATCAAGCGAAGCACATCATTTTTGGTGAAATTTTATTGGAGTCCAATATTTTAGAAATGTCCATCTTGTAATGTCTACAAATAGCAGGCGATTTCGACAATTTTTTTTTGCTCTTCACTGTGGATTGCTCTTTGACAAGTCCTGATCTAAAGACTAGCATCTCCATTATACTTGGACTTCGCGCAACATACATATGATGTGTGTCATCAATCGTCCAAATAGAATAGACCACTTCCACTTCGAGATGCCAGCTATGATCCAGGAATTAATGACACATTATCCAAGAATTTGACTTGGAGCACCGACTTACCAGTCTATTCACATCACGACTCACATTTGCCGGCCTTTTGATTCTCGTTTTCTATGTTCCACATCCAAATTAAGCGCGGACGACTCTCAGCTAAGCTCTCGAACTCGGTTGGCCGCATTGTTCACGTCTTGACGTCCTTGATTTTCAGTGCAGCTCATCTGGCGTTGAGGTCCAGCACAGTTATTATCTATAGAAGACAGATGTCGCATAGTCATTTCATGGAGTCTGTCTGTCAGTAACCATTGGATTCCTTCGGTCGAGGTCGAGGACAATGATGAAAATTAGGGGTGATTATATTCTTGCTTCAGTCCTTTGAAACGCACCTTGAAAGACTTCTCCCTTTAGACCTCCTGTACGAACTCGCGGATGGATGACGGTAAATGACTTCTCATAGGGTCATGCCAAATGTTCTCTCGAAGTTATAACTGAGCGGAAGAATAAAATCCAGGAATGCGAGCTTGTATGTCTAACGTAGGAGAGTTACTGAACCGATCTAGCTCAGCAGTAGTGATGCCACCACGCAGATGCCACAAGGCATGCCACATGTAGAACGAATGGACAGAGTCTTGGATACCAAGCCAATTGGACAAATTTGGACAACGAAACAGACGACGCCTTCGAAAAAGATGGCGCACACAAGTGTAAAAGGCCCTCAACCAACTAGGTGTTCGCAGCTGAAGACTGCTGACGAAAGTGCTGGCTTGAGATGTATGTTGGTTGAGGCCCAGGCCCACCGCGGACTGTAGCGCCATTTAAAGAAGCAGAAGACGTTACCTTAAGGTAATTAAGATAGGTTTAGCCTTTTTTATTGTGAATTTTCTTGGCCAGCAGCATAAGAAAAAACTAACATTTGTCATAACGACTAAAAAATGTTGACTATGCAGAAAGGGACAATATAATACAACCATATTAGATTAGCTTAGAGCATCCGCATAGGGTGAGTATGTTAGAACTAAAACCAAATGTTAGCTATTTGAGCTAGTTTTAAGCGTTTTTGTCTAGGAAAAAATTGATCGAATTCTTAAAACAAAAACCAAAAGCAAAAAAGAGATGCACAAAGTCAACGAAATGAAGAAAGATGCACAAGGACAGACGTTCGGAGAAAGTTGGAGAAATCCGATTTAGAATCAATGAGACGAGTAATTCTGCATAGCATACAGGAATGCATACCTTTCCATATTCGGTGCTCAGTCAAGGCTACGATGACAAGGGATCTGCACCATATATGTATGCTGGGCACCTAGAATTGTTCCAGCGGCAGAATGCGCGGCATGAGCATTCAAGTTGTAGGCAATATCAATATTTCAATTCAATTCAAAAAGTTATTCTGGCACTGATCTTTCGGGCTGGTGTTAACAAATCACCCTTTACTACCAATTTTGATGAAATTAAGAACTAACTTTTCTTACATGTGCTTGTCTGTATTTATGAATAAGTCCTTGAAGTTCCTTGAAGCGCCTGTAAAGATCATAAGATGTCTGCCGATCAGACTGAATATTGATGAAAAGAATGCAAATGGGTTAATTATATGTACATACATAGTTTTAGGATCGAACGAGACCACATAGCGAATTTGAGTGTCGGTGGAAGGACATATAACTAACGAATGTAGCATCAATCCAATGGATTATAGCTGCAGTCTGGGAAGACTTGGACGACATGCGGCTTCAACAGGATGGTGCAACAAGCCACACAGTACACGTTGCAATCGCTTTATTGATGAATAAATATGGAAAGCGTAAGTAAATTGCAGTAGTAGTAGAGTAATGCAGTGGTGCCGGGACACTGTGACATACCAGGAATCTGCAAAGCCGATGAACTCGCCAGGTGTGGTACAACCTCCTCCCTATCAATAGTAGGGGTACCACCTTGCACGCCGATCGCTACAGCCTATCATCTTTTAAAGATTCATATAACCTGCACCACCTGCCTTAAATCAAAAGAAAACTGGCCATTACTTAACCTAAAACCGTCACTCAGTCTACTTAGACTCAGTAAGCACTCATTAAGGACTCTCATAGGAGACATAACCGAGCACTGTGCAATTGGCACTCATGCTCGCAGGATGGGTGCCCTATATAATGATTTCTGCAGAAGCTGCATGGATGAAGAGGAGGAAGAAAACACTCACTCACCACCTACTCTGCTCGTGCAGCGCTCTTGCTAGTCGTAGGTTCCTACAGCTAGGGGCCTACTACTTCAGCGGCCTCAATGAGCTAACACAGCGCCAGCATAGGCCAGCTTAATCGCTTCACTACAAGCAACTGGTTCCGATGTTAGGAGAAGTCAATCCGCGTGGTATCGCAATGGGCCTACTCTGGCCGTAGTGTGACTGCCACTATAAATTAACCTAACCTAAGTATGGTGAACGTGTTATCTCAAGAAATGGGCCAATCGACATAGGCGTTCGTGAGATTCAATGCCGATTGACTATATTCCGTGGGACTGTGTCAATTCATTATGTCATCTAGCCGACGACGTTATGAGAGTTCAGACCCAACAACGAACTCGACATAGCGGCCGTTGGACCCAATTTTTAAGGACCACTGCAAGCACGCCCGCGTCGGCCGTATGAACGAAGTCGAGTTCGATTCATAAATGTTATGATTTTACTTCAAGCCGATAATGAAATATCACAAATGCTTTCTGTTTTATTTAAAAAAAACTTGTCAAGTTTGGAAAAGCCAATATAACCATAAAAACGAAGGTGATCAAGCAGAAAAATAGTGAGTAAAAAAACTTAACATAAGCCAAACAATAAGCAAAATGGATACCAGAAGTGGAAATGATATGGAGGTCGCTTCCTTGTTGGGCGGCTGCTTAAATGTGCTGCCTTATCGCTTGAGTTCAATGATTTCTTTGTAAATTTTTTTGTATATTGTATCAGTCCGCTGCATCCTACATATGCAGTAGTAAATTGACCAAAAATATATTTTAGTTCTTAAATCCAATGCTGTTGCCTATATTCATCCTGAATGCCAACTCAATAGGACTCATCGTTCTCGATACATACATTTGATTAAGGTTTTTGAACACTTTGCCTCACTGTGTTCTTAGGAAGTGAATTGGCTTGTCGCCTTCTACCCTGGCGGTCTACCGAGGCCTATGCAATAATAATAATAATATGGGTGGCGCTACAGCCCGTAGAGGGCCAGGGCCTAACTTATCAGCAACCACTAATGTTGTGCGTGCTATTTTTCTCTCACGAGTGGAAGGGACCTACAGTTTTACGCCGAATCCGAACGGCCAAGTTTGAGAAGCTTTTTCTAGACAGGAAATACTCGTTGAGAATTGTCAGTGACTCGAAAGAGGTGGGGCCGTGAAAATTATTGTCGTCGCTCAGAGCTGGAATCGAACCTAGGACGTCGAGATTGGGGTCGACGCACATACCCACAACGCCACGGGCCACCACTATGCAAGCAACTTTTATATTCAGGGTTTCAACGTCTTCTACATTGGAGCATTAGCTCTAGGTTCCTTCCACTCGTGGGAGTACAGTGCCAACCACATTAATATTACAATTCATTGAACTAACAACAATGGACAGTATTCGCTATTTATAACTCTCCACACAAAAGAATATATTTGAATCATAATTCAAAGGTCAAAATGGCAATCGCATTCTCCGTCCCGCCCGTGAAACGAATCATTTCGCAGTCGCTGGCTCACTCTCCATCACCTTTCAGACACACACACACACGAACGTCGGCCACCTTTAGCACACTTCTGATATCCGTATCAACCGTCATCAACTACCGAGGGTCGTCAAACAAAACGAAAGTAATTTCCACATTCCCTCCCTCCCCCCGAATGACTGACACGTCGAGTCATCACAATTGCTTCGTCCTTAGATTGATGATCTCGCTGCGAAATTAAACGAATTCCTTAAGGACCACTTTCGCCAGCACAATACCTTGGCCCACATGTGCCGCACATGCCACCGACGTCGATGGAGTGAGCTGCAAGCACGTAGGATTCCTGAATTACCTTGTTGCCGCCTCCACCGAGAGCGTCTTCATCGTCTGCCGTTTATGATTTTATTGAAATGAGATGGGCTCGGTCGTAAGAGCGAAATAAAAACACAAGCGCAGCCAGATGAGTGCCTGACTTTGGCTGCAAAATGAGGTGCCATTCAAAATTAAAGCCTCATTATCGATCCCCGGGCACACACCGCGTCTATCTATGACGTTAATCTGGTTTTCTAAAGAAAGAATACAAATTTGGATAAATAAACGTCAATCAATCGGAGGAGTCCTTTTCAGCAGACTCCCGCACACACACACGCCCCGTGTAGTCGAATGAAATGAAAAGGAGCCCGAGCCCAAGCCGTGATTGTATGTAATTTCTGTCACGCCCTCCGTGGAAATACCTTTTGAGAGGAAAAAAAAACGCACCATCCTAGGGGGATGCCAGGACGAACAAAGAGGAAGCAAACTCCTGTGATGTTACATTTTGCAATATACGGGCGCATGGTAAACAAATGATTGATTACCGCTGCTCGGTGAATGGCAAATGTAATCAAATGTGCTCATATGTCTCGAAGGTGCTTACAAAGAAAGGACTACAAGGACAACAATGATGATGATCAAGACGACGACGACGATGATGATGATGAAGAGTATTCCTACCCTTGCCACGCTCCACGCCCGACGCACTGTCACTCACTCACGGGCTGGGGATTCGAGTTGAGGATTAAATTCTCTTGTCTATCGACTCCGGCGATATGAGGGCGCAGGCGGCACTCCCTGTGCGCTCCCTTTAACAGCAGCGGAGTCTTAAAGAGGAGCCCCTCGCACACCAGCGGAGCGTGATTTCATTCCTCCTCGGCCGTGCCGTGTGCTCGGCTGTGGTGTTTCGCCAAAAAGGTTACTGTTGTACTGTGATTTTTACGACTTTTTAAGGCTTGTCAAAGTTCCATTACCAGCATCCGGGGTATCCGTAGCAGTTTTTATGACGAAAATGAGTGTTTTCGTGTTTCCATCAGCCCTTAAGGCGAAAAGTGATCGGCGAACGGTCGTAAAAACGCAAAGGAAGCCAATAAAACTCAAAGTTCAAATCAGGTATCCGCCAGCAGTAGGAAAGGACGCAGTGGTGCCTGGTGCGAGGTGGAATGCAATGGTGGGCGGAGGAGGCCATGGTGGCGGCGGTTAAAAACAAATGAAAACTCATGAGAATTGGTGAGGGATATAAAAGTCGGCGGTGGTGTGTCTATTTGTCGGAGGAGCTAACTACAGTGCTGCCAATAGGCAGGCGTTGCTGACGTCGTAAAAATGTCCTGGATATCACCGCAGTTGGTCTGGTTGCAAAATTCGGCACACGTTGAACGTAAAACTCACATTTGCACATGTTTAATGGAACATTAAATTGAAAGAAGGGACATAGTTGAGTTGAGAGTTGCCCAAAGGGGGCGGGGGGAATCGAAATCATAGTGGTTTGGAACGCACTTTGGAGACTCTTCAACGTGAAGTTCTCCTGAAATCATATAATGCATTATATTCCATTAAAAGGATGAATTTCAAGTGAACAAGGAGTGTTTGGGATGTCCTTACACCTTCGGAAGTAACACATATCTGTCATTATGCCAATGATGCCAAAAAAATGCATGGTCGATGAGCGAATGTTTCCTTGGCCGCTACTGAGGCTAAAGGAAATCAAAAAACCTAAATTAAACTTTAGTTAAATCTATATCCTAAGAGTCTTAGAAAATGGATGATAGATCAGTAAGAAGTATAAGCCCTTAGCTATTCTTGTCGTCGAAGTAAGTCCTAGTGGTCGGCAGAGAATTTCTTGAAAATAGTTGTACTCTTCTTTTTAGATTAAATCATCTTAACTGACATGGAAGAACCAGAAATTGACACGCCTATTCGTGATGTGGTCCCAACTCACAAATGTCTTGTGATGTCTACCTTGTGAGGTTCCAGCTAATTGGTATTCTATAGCCACGGGAGAAAACGCACAAGAATATTCACCATAGTGTGGTGAATTGTGTTTGTGTTCAGTAACTTGTCTGGCTTCAATAATTAGCCAAATCAAAAATAATTAAAACCCAACAAGCTGTGAGGTTGTGACTCTTCTCGCTCTTGTGAGGTAGTCGTGAATTGTAACACATCACAGACGATGGCAAGAATATAATAATAATAATATAAATAATATGGGTGGCGCTATTGTTCTCTCACGAGTGTAAGGGACATACAGTTTTACACCAACTCCGAACGAGAAACTTTTTCTAGACAGAAGTACTCTTTGAGCATTGTCAGTGACTCGAAAGAGGGGGGGCCGTACAGACCAGGGATCGAACCTACGACCTCAAGGTTGTGATCGATACACATATCCACAACGCCACGGGCCATCACCGCCAGAATACGGGTGTGAAATAAAATATTGACAAATGATTTTAATCTGCATAAAATTGAATGGGCAGTTTACTCTTCCTAAGTTGAGTTTCTCCTCAACTCGAAAAATATTTGTCAGTCTCCTCAATTTCCCATACAAAAAACAATCGTCTAAGACGAACTGCCTCGAACTCAAGCAAGGTCTGATATCCCGTGAGAGTTCGACTTAGAAATTTTACCACCGCAGCTTGGTTGGTTGACTATTTTGTTGCACATATTTCAAAAACGGTTTTCATTCAGCCGTTTGTATTTTGCTGGTATGAAAATTCTTACTTCACTTACTTAATTTTAGACAATGTTGATGGCAGAGGTAGAATAAAGAATGTCCCCATTAAGCATTGTGTTAAATGTTAATCTTAAGTTTTCCTGCGCACCATTTTTATATAATTTGTGATACCAAAATAAATGTCCTTGCTGCGTGTATCCGTTTATAATTCACAAAACACTGCAAATTGTAAAAAAACATTTCGAAGCAAATGGAAGGTGACTGAAGCTATGTCAAAGAGAGTTAATAGCTGGTGTATACATTTATAGCACGCTGCAACTCTGTTAAGTGTTGGCTGGGATTTTCTTTTTTCCACTCATTCCTTAAGCTTCCATAAAACCAAGAAAAATTTCCTCTAATTGTGTTCTATTGTATAACATTGGCCATATGTGATTACTCCTTGTCTACAGACTGGAGTAACTATTGAAACTCCTACTGTACATGATTCACAGGATTTACTCCAAAAATATTCAACTCAAAACAGCAAAGCAAAATTGTTGAAAAATTCTACCTATCGACTCGGCATTCTAAAGTCAATTTCGAAGTAGAAGAAAGTGGATAATTTTTATAAATTGTTCTGATGGTCTGCGTCCCAGTTTTTGAGTGTTTTTTAACCCGAATTTGCATTCACCGGAGAAAATTATTTTTGGCGAAGGTTAGACGTTTGATTTCATTTGTCGTTGTCTTTTTCAATACAAAATTTCGCAAATTTAACTTACAGTTTACATAAGTGGATGGTACTCGACCGGTTAAGCCACGTCCAGCAAGTAATGAACAGACTTTACCAGCTGTAGCTCAGAGTGCATAATAAGACCGTGACGAATCGAATCTTCGTCGTTGTCAGCAGATTGGGTTGGCTTGTGTGGATCTCGGCCTAAAAGCGTCAAAAATTCGACTCATATATGACTGGACTCTGGCAAAACTCAATGAAAATTTAGCGCTGCATCGTTATCCGCTTAGATCGTACGAACGTACGAATCCTTAGAATATTTTTTCTGGCTAAAGTATCAGGTCTTCAGGAATAAGCCGGCTACAATTAACGCCTAGGAAGCCAACATGACATGTGTTATCAGCGAAATACCGCTATGCTCGACCAAAACTGACAGTCGCGGCCAACATTTACAAAAATTAACTGTAACTGTAATTAATCTTTTAACCGATAGTAAACATTGTAAGTTCACTTTCAAATGTACTGATTTATGCACATGTGATTTATTTTACATTATAAATCAAATCTCAAAATCTAGCATCTTTTCCTTATAGAAACCGACGTGGATTTTTTTTCTGGCCACATGGGAACGCTGTTAAACCGTCATTTTATGAGATATCTTGAATCGCGGAAGCCTCTCAATGACATGCAGTACGGTTTCCGCAGCAACAGGTTCCCTGGTGATTTGACAGCTTATCTCACTGAAAAGTGGAACCAATTTTTCCACAACAAAGGCGACAGTTTTTTTTTTTTTTAATACATGCTTATGGTGTCGATGAATGCCTTCTTCTATGGATTAGAAACTTAGTTTCGAACCGTTCAATTAAAATCGTTATCAAGTCTGATATCCACAAAATAAAAGTGGTATCCCCCAAGGCTCTGTTCTGACTCCGACATTTTTTCTAATTTTTATAAATGATCTTCTGTCTGCTACTTCTAATCCAGCTTAGCTTTTCATATTTGTTCCAAGACTCACGACTCTGCCCTTCGGCCGTAGAATTGGAACGGGAGCATATGTTAAGCGTATGCTATTTAATTCCGATCATGACAGCATAATTAACTGGGGTATGAACAACTAAGTGGAGTGCAATGGTATCTGCTGCGACAAAAGGGAACCCCTCATAATCAGGAATTAAACATAAATTGCGCTTGTATTAATGAAACCGGTAATCTTTAAATCCTTGTGTATCAACACACCACTGAGTTGGAACTAACACATAATCGACATCGCCAAAAATACTGCGAAATGTTTAGGTGTCCCTAACCGTTGCAAGAAATATTTCACCCTCTCTGATTTAGAATCAATTTACAAGGCCTCCTTATATATTTGCCCCAAGCTTGAGCACAACGCTCATATCTGGAATCACGCTGCACATGCTAGGTTGAATCTAAAAGCAAGACGGGTTCATTAGACTCACTCGGCAATTGACCTACTTTGGTTTTATCGCTATTTTACCAAACGGTGCTCAATTGAGCTTGCCAGCTGCATTCCTCTTATCCATGTGTTCGCCCACAATACACGTCTCGCCAGGACTGTCCATCAGTTTACCCCTTAGCCTGTTAAATTTAGAGTCTAGTTTTTCAGGCGCACTGCACCAATAGGGAATGCTCTTCCCAGTTCAATATTTTCCAGAGACTACAATCCAATGTGCACAAGTACCTCCTCTCCCTCCCTAAATTTATACACTCTGCCCGTGCTGTGACTTAGCCCAATCCAATCTTAGCACGCGCAAATTATGAAAAAATCTAAGCAATAGAAAATAACATTGCCGAACAAATAAAGTTTCAAGGAATAGTTTTCTCGTACTACTCTTTAAATTGATACCCACTGTAAACGTGAAGAAAATTAAATTCTCCCAATCTGACAAAAAGCATGATGCAAGAGCGCACTTTATACTGTCACGTGCTAAGTACAGAGCATTAAGCTAGCATTAAATTTACTTTCCCATGGACTCCGACTACAACTGATAAGATTACCAAAGCACGGAAATATAATTTGTCACTAAATTTTGTCAAATAGACAGGCAATGCACGTCACGCCATACGCTCGACCAGCAATCAAACTTAAAGAACACTTGCATAACTATCCCCCTCATCACCATCCCTGTCCCACAGACAATTTCCAATATTTCAGATCGATGAAACCATAGAGCAGACATCCATTAGCTCGTCTGACAATAGATTTAAATTCGACCGAAAGTTTCTCCGTCGAATAAATCGAACGCGTCACAAAGAGCGGTCGTGTCTCGAGTGAAAGCCGATACCCAAACAAACAACTTTCGCAAGGGTGAATCCCCAGAGGACGATTGACAACAAATCACTCGAAAATAGCCCATCTAAGACCCATTAAGCTTACCTATTAGGTGAGCATTTTTGCTCTGACCTCTTCCACTTCCAGCGCGGCCCGTGTCTGCCGCACTGACTGTGATACATAATTCAGGACGTACAAGCCTATTACAAGGCAATCAATCTTCCGGCCGATTTCTGTGAGACCGAATGAACTGAGACTGCTTGAGGTTGCGTACGAGGACGCAGGCAAAAGCAATCTCTCATCGATAGATAGATACATTAGATTGAGAGAAGAATTGCCAAACAGACAATTGGTATTGATGGCGAATGGGGTCCGACGGCGCTGGGGAGTGGGGCCCGCACGTATGTACCCCGGGGCATAAATCTTCGCCCAACTGGCATCTCAAGGTATTGTCGTTATTTATTCGCTCAAAGAAGTTTCCGATAAGTGGCGCACTGGGAATTCGAAGAAACATAAACCACCTGAGACCTGAGCACACTCGTGTGACATGTGCGGACTTTTCAATTCTTTTCGTTGACTTCAAGTGGAAATGGTCCTTCGACACGAAAATTTAATGGGAAAGGGGAGGCAAAACCAAACGAACAGCTCACTCTTCAAAGTCGCATTCACAGCAAGGACGGAGAACGTGTGGAATAATTACCTTCCCATTGTCTTCGGAAGGAGCGCCCGGCGTAAGCCGAGTGCTCATAGTGCTGAACGAACAATGGTGCGAGTAGCAGTTACATGGGTGACAGGAAATGAGTTCTTCGCCCCCGGGCCATGCAGGCTGAGGTAAAGTAATGAAGAGAAATTGCTGCAACTATGCTCCTGTCAACATGGGAGGCAAGGAATTCTGTGGGCTGTGAAAGATGAAGGATAATTTCGGGTGAGTTTGCCTGTTTCGCTCGCGGCTACGATGATATTCGTTACTTTTGTGTGTGCGCTCGGGATGGAGCGTTGATTAATCCGAAAGGAGTGAGAACAGTTGACTGGCTCTCGGGATTCTTTCATTAAAAGTTACTGAACTTAAATCAAATGAGTTAGAGGGGTTTTTTTTTTGTTTGTAAGAGAGCGCGATGTTAGGACATGTCAGTGGTGTTGGTGGGGAATGAGGTGTTGTAAGACTGTTGCGCATTTCAAAGCAACGCAGAAGTATCGAATGATTCGATTACGTTGTTTTGTATGACGGCTCTTGGGTATGGATGTCGAGATCTCAACAAGTACAAGGATACAAGCGGATGCTCATATAAGACGTATACGATAGAGCAAGTAGAATTCTCACGGGAGCACAACAGTATACGGTGGGACTACAAAACTCAAGTGGGGAACAGGAATAAACAGCGACAAGTCTGTAATGAAAGTTCTCACGAACACCAGCTGTGAACGTTTTGAGGAAACAGGGTTAACACGGCAAACGACTCCAACTTGAAGTACAGATTTGGGAAATATGTGGATGCTATCTTTAAACGGACAACTATTGCACTATATTTGGTGCTTATGATATCCACCGATCTCTACAAAGACCCTTATATCTCACGCACAAGATCTGAATGCAGCGAAATACGACGGGCCCCTATTATTGTGCCAGCACTCCGACTTTAGCAAAAAGTCTAGTTGCGAGACTTTTGTAAATAATAATTGATGAGAGGCAATTTTCTAACCTGAAATCTAAAAAAATTCCTTGGTGCTACAGTCCGGGTGGACCTGGGCATCAACCAACATGCCTCTCCAGCCAGCACGATCTTTCTGCAGTTGCCTCCAGTTGCGAACACCAATTCGGTTGAGGTCCTTTTCCACTTGTGTGCGCCATCTCGTTTGAGGACGTCCTCCCTGTCTAATAACTAGGTGCATGCCGCTATACAGCCCATTCAGTTCGTGGTTGAATCTTCTCCTCCACAACCCGTCAACACAAACAGGGCCAAAGATGCCACTCACAACTTTTCTCTCAAAACAACCAAGAGCTTCTTCATCCGCTTTCAATAGCGTCCATGTCTCTGCGACATAGAGTAGGACTGGGACAATCAGATTTTTATATAAAGTCAACTTGGTGTTTCGAGAGATGACTATGTCCGAGACGACGGTGTTGTGCGTCCTATCGTGATGACAGCATGAACTTTTTTTTGCCCTAGCTTACCGCCATTTGGCCATTGACGGCTCCCTATGTTCGTCCAATCATGTCAATGTCGTCCGCGTAAGCAAGCAGTTGAATGGACTTTTGGTAGATCGTGCCTCTGGTGTTTACGTTTGAGCATTCACACAAAACGGCAGAGAGGTACACTGTCTTGAGGATACTGATCAATCGCAGTCAGAGGTGTCTCCTTTCTTTTTTTATCATTTTTTAGATATTCCTCAATATTTATTATATATAATTCAATAGAGGATCTAAGTAGGTGCTATAGAGCCCGTCTCTTCTAGTCGTCAAGACCAAGGTATTTTATATACGCGTCTCTATACCAGAGATTCGGTCTTCCTCTCAGCTTCAATGCACAGAGATTTTTTTATTTAGTTCGAACCAACAACCCATAACAAGAACGCTCATTTAAAATTGCAAGTGAAAATTTTAGAAACTTTTGAAGATATAGCATCACTTATGTATCACATATATAGCACATCACATTATTATTATTTTTTAATTACGCGTCTAGTATTACGAAAGATATAATGTTATATCAAAAGATTCATTGTATGGAAATGAGTTTTCTTAATATTTTTTTTAATTGTTTTTCTTCAACTCCTTCGATACATTTGTTGAGCCAATCATTGGAGTGTTAGTATTTAGTCAGTAAATAAACAATAAATAGGTACAAACAAAAATTAACTTATAAAATTAATTATTTAATAAGATAAGCATAAATAACAAACAATTACATTTTAAATTAACACAGCATTGTAAAATTAAATCGGAGAACATCGCATCTTATCTTGAAGCTCTTTGACCAGCAATATATTATTAATAGTATGGGGGACGGTGTGGTGACCCGTGGCGTCGTGGGTATGTGCATCGACCCCAACCTCGATGTCATAGGTTCGATTCCTGCTCTGGGCAACGAAAATAATATTCACGGCCCCACCTCTTTCGAAGTGACAATGCTCAAAGAGTACTTCCTGTCTAGAAAAAGCTTCTCAGACTTGGCCGTTCGGAGTCGGCATAAAACTGTAGGTCCCTTCCACTTGTGAGAGAACAATAGCACCCACAACACGAGTGGTTGCTGAGAGGCTAGGTCCTGGACATCTCCGGGCTGCAGCGGCACACATATTTAATTATAGGGGTGACGGAGAAGATCACAAATGGCCGATGTGGCATTCGTGGTCATAACTAGTGCTGTTCTGCTACTGCGCTCGTTGTTCACATTCACACCTTTTGGCCCCAAAATAGAGAAAAATGTACCGCTCTGAAACTGGGTAGTATTTTTTAGTATTCGCCTTGCGGTGAACTTTGGGACTAAAGTCGATTTAATGCGCGAGAGACATCGATACGGCTCATTGGCTTATTGCATATCACTCTTTTCTGCTCGTAAAATTTGAGCAGCTGTTGGAAGTGTTGCACGAACACGTCCACCATTCTTTGTGAGTTTACAAAAATCTGAGTGACTGTCCTATTTTGATCCCGCTCACAGTTTCATTGCTCATAGTTTCTGTTGCTCCTTGACTTTTTGTATCTTCCTGCGATGGGAGATTGTAGAACGTTTCTTAAGATGAAGCCATTCA
This sequence comes from Eristalis arbustorum, assembly GCA_916610145.1. Lineage (NCBI taxonomy): Eukaryota > Metazoa > Arthropoda > Insecta > Diptera > Syrphidae > Eristalis > Eristalis arbustorum. Next base: position 12,583,289 of record OU744316.1, on the reverse strand, counting down.
TTCCACCCGTCTTCTTACCGAGCCCGCCTGGAGAACGGTACTGCAATTGTAGGTTCCATGCCCGAGCAGAACCTCCCAGATCCGGGATATCGAAGAGTCTAAGGACTAGCAATACAGCAGAAGACCTTGGTCTGACTCCCAAGCCTCCTTGAAGATGATGGATCAGTTCAATTGTTGGATTACGCTCTTGGCTGTGACATCGTCACTCTTGCAGTTAACGAGTTTTCTATTTAGTATGATTTCCAACTTTGGTGAAATTGCATGAAAGATGTGGAATGTTTACTAAACCAGAAGCAAGACGACAGTATTGAAGCCAAACATCATTTTGATATCATAAGCTTACTATTACACTGCCCAAGTGCGATGAAATCGAAAAGTTCCCTGTAATTCTATGTTCGAATTCCGTTTTTTCGAAAACTTTTTCAGTTGGCAACAAAATCCTGGTGCTTGAATCAATTCAATTGCTCTCTGCTCAAATGATTCCCATTCCCTCTTTCCCAGCGTGAGCCTCATTCGATGTGAAGCGCCGCACAATCGCTAGTGTGTCTAAAACGCCCGCCTCGTGTTCACAAATCATTCTCGAACGCAATACAATTGCTCACATCGACTATGAATAATAATCAATTACAGTAAATAAAACCTACAGCCGTAGGGGTGCGCGACAGGACACCCTTGCTTCCAACCACCTAAGAGGATAATATTTCATCCGTCAACCGTTGATGCCTTCGGACGCACTCCCTCCCCTCTCGCTCGGGGTACTGCGTTCACAATAAAACAATTCTTCACCTTTCTGTCGCAACAAGCGCCCTGCCCACTTGAGAATGCGTCGATGTCCCCTGCCACGTGGCACTTCGCGCTTCGACCGGTGAACGAAAACAATTTCGAATTTGTACGATGCGCCGCACCAGCGTCACTTCAAATCTAAAATCTCAAGCGGAACCAGCTCGGTACAGCACCAGATCTCCGCATGGATCTTAACGCTCGGATGCGTTTCATTGTCTCGATAAGGAGTCGTCGCCCTGTCGTGGAGTGAAACTCACCGCTGATGCGATGACGATGAACGGTGATTCGGTGTGCGAAATTGCGCAATTGCGCCCAGTGCCACTCAGGAAATTCGTGTCGTGAGACAGAGGGAACGACACGGTCGGCTGTGTTGAAAATTGTCAACTTCCTGGCGGTGAGTGGCGCAGGATGCCGAACGACAGGGTTGTGTGATGTCACAGGAGATGCTGTGTGTTTGCAATTAAAATAAATCAGTGTGCACTTACTTCTGATTCAGTGGATGGGAAGGCATCGCCGCAGAACTGGTCAGAGCATGCGACGGTGATGATCTGGATGAATGACGTCGGCAAACGGTTGCGCACCGAAATCACTTAAAGTCGCTTGAATGTATTCATTCACCCAAGGAATCCATTCAACCACTCGAACGCGTCATCTTTGACTAACCACCGCCACCCCCACGCATCCACCGCCCACGGACACAAACATCATCGAAACGTATCTCAATTCCAACAAAAATCACGACTTTTATCGACCATAAGACTAAGGGAACATGATATCCCCAAAATATCAGATTCCCTCCTCGGCAGCAGTCTGAAGTACAGATTTAGTTATGCCTCAGATACAAAAGGTAATTCTGGCTGAGGAGCAGACGTGGTGGGGGCAGCGACAGCAGCAGCCAAAAGAAATCAGGTTGAATCGTAGTGCCGGTGGTGGTGGTGATGTTCATTCCTGCGTGAGCCTCCCCAACTACTAATGGAGTGTCAAGTGGCTCCAGACTGGCGGACGTGCACGAAACAGAGGTAATAGATAGGGGATTTGGACACGTAGATAGATGATATTGTTGTGTATTCAGCGATACACACACACACATAATAATTCTTGTGTGCACAAGTCACAGGACGCGCTGGAATCTGCGGGGATGTGTCTAATGTCTGGGGATGGTCAAGAGGAATTTGTAAATTATTCTTGAGATGAAGACGGAGAAAAACTGCGCGACCTTTGAGCTCGAAATATTTGAGTTAACTTCTGTGCGCTGTGCGGGCGGTTCGAGTGGGGCAAGAATCACATTACGTTTCGTGCTAATGTGTCCTCGCAATTAAAGACCATGAGTGATCACGTAAGAGTGAGTACGGGAAAAGACAATGAAGCCGTGAGCAAGTCTGTGTCCCCACCTCTGCTTGCAGTTAATCCCCGTTCGCTGTAACTTCTCACGTATCGACGTCGATTATCTCCGAAATTAATACTTATCAATTAGGAACCAAGTGGTTAACTGCCAGGATGAAAAGAGTAGTCACCTTGGAGACTTGATAAATGAAGGAGAATTTGCGGAATGATTTGAAGAAGGAAAAAGCTTAATAAAATGGTGTGTTCATAAATCCGTTAAACAAATAAAGGACCAAGAAGACTTCCTTGCGGTTTTCCATTAATTATACAAAGCTTTCCTACATGTTCTTTGTCATTTTTATCACTGTTTTGAGCAATTTTTTGTGTACACCGAATAGATAATAAGATCGAAGAAGAATTTTATTTGGTTCTTGTGAACCCTATACATCCCATAAATGTACAATGGGCTTAAAATCAGGGGTATACCGACCTCGGACATTAAAGGATGGCGTGTCTTTAATTAAACCGGGTTTCGAGGTTTAGATTAGCGCGATGAGTGAATATCGACAGTTTGAATTTGAATGTCAACACACTGGCTTATTAGAATGGCTGGGTGTCTACAGTCCACATTGTTGCCATAGGCAAAACGATCTACGAATTGACTTTTTTCAAAATAATAGAGTCCCAACAAAGATTTTTGATAAAACTATGCCTCCTTGTGTGAAACTAGTATGATTTTTTTTTTTTTTTATGTTTTGATACTACACTGGAGCACTTATATTCAAGACTGATAAGGTACAAACCAGCAGGTGCTTCTGTGATGAAGGGCTTACAGAATCAGCTTTCTCCACATCAGCGTCGATGACCTGCCACTTGAACCGAACAAAGGCGGGACAGTGACAGAAGAAGTGCTCTGCCTAGTCGTCGTCCTCTTCACATGCGTCGCCGGTGGCTTGATTGCGGTTGGATTACACAGTTTGTTGAGTGCCTGCCCTTAGTTAGTTGGTTCTCCCGTTCGAATCACAGTGAAAGCCGAGCTTATCAGGTTTATAAATCTTGGCCCGTCACCATATGTCGTTGGGATCAAAACAGCACTGAGTATCACAATGGACTGTGTTGGCAATATCGCTGGCAGCCCAAAAGAGTAACCCAATATAAGTAGTGTAGTGGCCCGTTATTATGCAGGTAAGTCATCTGCATCATCACTTACAGACGTTTGGGAGCAAACGCTTGGTCTGTCTACATCTTGGACAGTTATGGCATCTCTGATTGTGCTCTCGAGAAACCGTCAATGAAAGCCCTAACCACAGACACAGGTAGTCCGAGTTCACGTTCAAATCCTGAGAAAATTGCCTCTAATCCAAGTCCATCGGCGATCTCATTTACAGCTATTCCTTATTGTCCTGGGTCCCAGATGAGTTTCAGTGAATTTTGACTGTCAATCAAATTCAGAGAGAGTTTCCATTCTTGAACTATTTGGAAGTGATTAAAGGGTTGGCTAAGTCCTTAAGCACAGCCCGAAAGCACTATCGCCGGAGCCGTCAATAATTTTGGAGCCATCCTTGAAGATAGTCCCTTCGACTTTATAGAGTCCCTGTGGTAACACTGACAGTAGGTACACACAGCTGCACAAAAAAAATTTGTAAGAATATTAAAATAAAACAAATGTCTAATATGACGAACTTGTAGCTAATAAATGGTAAATGACGTTGTAGAATAGTAGATTAGACGTTGTACTCTAAGATAAAATGCCCCATTCGCTTAAAGTTAAAATAGGTTCGTAAACTATTTTTAGTACTTAAACTTCTATCGAATTCACTAGCTATCGATGTTCAACTAGCCATTTTATTGAAGTATATATATATACTACTCTCACAGGCCGATAATATTGACATTATCGAAAGAACGCAGTGTGGTGTGTGGCACTTTATGAGTATTGCGACGAAAGCGGACCCCCAAATATATGCTGTTAACACGAAACGACACCCAGCAACGACATCGCGGATAGAACGTAACTGTAGACAGATATAACACTGAGGTAGTCAAGGACTATCTTGGAACTTCTATCAACTCAGCCAATGACACCAGTGCTGAAACCATGCGAAGTATAGATCTTACCTATGGCTGCTTCTTTGGGCTAAACTGTGATAAAATGAGCCCTCTCTCCAAAAACCAATTAAATATATTTATATAAGACCTTAAGTGTCCCAGTCCTACTACATGGCACAGAGGCATTAGGTTTGTCGAAAACAGACGAAGTTGCTTTGACTGCTTTCAGAGGAAAATTTTGAAGCTGACTTTTGGTCCCGTCTGCATGAATGGTGAATGGAGGAGAAAATGCTGCAACGAACATTACGAGCCATTCAAGGACTTCGATCAGAGCAAAAAAAAAAAAAAAACAATTGAAATGACTGGGTCATGTTAAAAGGATGGAAAAGTTTTCGAATCGTAGTAGAAAGAGACTGTCGCGAAAACGAGCTTCCTGAAGGCGCGTATTAGTTAGCGCCAGACTGTAACGCCACTTGAAACAAAAACACGCCTAAGTTCGCAAGCGCCGACAATGCTATTTCTGAGATCTGCGTGCCTTATTGAAATCCAAAGTTCTAAAGTTAAGAAAGTCCAAAGAACTGCTGTTACTATTCGGGGTAGATTCCAGCTTGGTACATAGCGATCTTAGAAGCAGTTTATGCCAAACGCCTTAATGCTTGCTTTTTTTAATTAAAAATATAAAGTTATGTGAAAACACGAGTATTTCATTATATATCATGCTTTCCTCCGACCATATCCTACAGATGAGCTGGTGCATGCGCCCAACTAGATCATCTCCAACTGCTTTAAACAGTTCCGCGGACAATCCGTACTCTACAAGCTTTGTTCGATTTCACTCTCGATATCACTACCTTGACTTCGTCTAGATCGGGGAGACGGAATTCTCTTCTATCGTCGTCCATTGCGTGGAGTGGAACATTCTGCCTGACAGCGGTTAAACAGTCTGCAGAAGTGGTCCTTCCAGATTCTCAGTATCGACTGCGACTCTACTACGAGTTGTCCCCCTTCGTTCCGACAGGCTTCTGTCCGATGTTTGTACCCTTTAGATAGTTGTTTCACCCGATGGTAAAACTTTCTTGCATTATTTTTGCCGTACCACCTCTCCATTTCCTCGATCGTGCGCTTCTCATGCTCCTTTTTTTTTCTGTTTGAGAAGCCGGTGCTCTTCCCTTCTTTTAAGTTCGTAGAGCTCACGAACCGCTCTCGTCCTTCTATTCCGCGTCAACATATATGCTGCTAGCTTCGCTGAATGCGCCTGCCGACACTCATTGTCACTAGGTGGCATTTTAAAACCCGAAACATCAGAGGCAGCTTCTCTGATGGCGTTTTGACAACGGTTTCATTATAGGGTTGTAAATAAAACAAAAGGGTTTTGGAATAGGTTTGTTTCATTCGAAATGATTAAAACTATCCATGCTATCGATAGTTTTAAGAAAAAACTCAATACTTACTTATCAGGCAGACGAACCATGAAGGATCCGAGCCTGAGCAATTGCTCTCTTCCATCGGTGACGGTCCTGGGCACGCTGCTTCCAGTCATCAAGGCCAAGCTGTCTTAAGTCCGCGATGACTTGGTCTCTGTACCGGAGGTTCGGTCTTACTCTCCTTCTCGAACCAGGAGGCTCGGATTTAAAGACCCTCTTTGCTGGAGCGTTGTTATCCATTCCCTCGATGTGGCCGAGCCAGTGTAGTTGACGAATTTATTGCCTACCGGACTAAATCCGCATCCTTCTAAAGCTCGTTGATCTCGCGGTTGTATCATCTCTCCTATTCGCCTTCCTCGCAGACGAGACCATATACCTGAAGTAGAATTTTACTTTTTGACGGCACCAAAAATCAGATCTGACGTCATACTTAATGTCCATGACTTTGTCCCTTAGTCAGACAGTCAGTCAGTCAGGACTATACGTCGTCCGATTCTACGTCGGACCTCCACTACGTTGTTGTTCTTGGAGTTTAAGTTTGCCGGAAGGTAAACAAAGTCCTTTACGACCTCGAAATTGGAGCTGTCGATTGTAACGTTTTGGCCTAGGTGGTGTGCGGCGAATCGTTTCTTGCTCGACGGCATATATTTAGTTTTCTCCTCGTTCACCTCAATTGCCGTGAGACAACATCTGGACTGACTTGAAGAAGATAGTGCCTTCCGTGTTGACTTTTGTCCACAATATCACAGGCCACCGCATATCTACTATAGATAGTCTGAACTTGAAGTGTTGAATCGATTGATCTTAAATCCAAAATAGATGATCCTGATCCAATCCTGAATCCCATCTGCTATCGACGAAGAAAGTTCCGATTTTCTAAAAATCGCAATTTCGGAAACAGTTGAGAAGTGAGAAGTTGGTATATAAATCACATTCGAGAAATCACTAATTTTGAGGAAAGCCCAATATTTGCTTTCCCCTTTGATGTGAAAAGTAATAGCGAACGTAGTTATTGAAATGCGACCAAAGCTTATAGGAATCTCTACTATAGTCTTAACAGCTGACCAAGTAAGTGCGACTCGCACGCTTACTAAAATTGATCGGGCGCCACAACCCGCTAAACTCAAAGATATTGCAGCAATAAGAATATCATATATATCCCATAGAATGCAATAAAAAATCTGTCAAATTGCGCACACACTAAGTAATGACGTTCTGAATTTCTGTTGGATTCTTAGGAATTAAATGTCCCCTAACTATGCTTATTTATACAGTGACAAGTTATCGTCACTGTATAGTCAGTTCTGAGTGCTTTCTCAGCTACGCAGACCCGGATACTGAACGTCGTGCCGATTATGACAGAACTGGTACTTTTGAAAAGTATGAGGAGTAATCCTGATTTCATCTGCCCAGCTGTTGATTGAGCTGAACTTAAGCTCTCACTGGAAGCTAAGTAGACGCGAATCATACTAGGTTACCAATTCATTTGGAAAGAATACACGGAGGCATAGTGGTGTATTTGCAATAGATCATGGTAGTAAGACACCTCTTGCTGCCTAGGTATAACAAGTTGCTTCAGAGCTATGCCGACAGAGGCACTCTGTGGCCAGTGCAGCCTCATCAACCATCATGTTCAGAGAAGGGGATTTTTCGTTGAAGAAATCACACGGTCATGCTGCTAAGGATGCGAAAGCGTCGACAGCCTCGGAAGAAAAGAGTTAGGAAAAAAGGGAATTCTTTTATTCATCCACGTCGCTAGACGAAGATCTAGGCAGAGATTGGATTTTCCAAATGGATTTTTCAGATCATTGGGGCAACGGTGCGTGTAAAGAAAGGTCAACATCCTTGATCGGTCTTAGTCGCGACGGGGTGGCGTGAACAGGGCAGTTGGAATGTTTCCTGCCATAGGTACACATACATAACGTCACTACGTTTACCACATAGGAATTCTTTCAGAAGAAAGAGTGATGTGCAGTGATTGCAACATCTCGTCCCAATCATATCCTGTATTCCCTGACTAACCTCCTTGACTTATGTCAGCATTCATTGAATACACATTCGATTTGCTACAACAACCAAAAGCTAGAGAAAAACTACTTAAACAAGAAAAAAAAACACCTCGCATGTATAGTTTCTCAAAAATCAATGAAATATTCTTCAAACTTGTTGACATTCGAGTGAATAGGTGCCACATTGGGGTACTTGTCGAAATTCGAGCAGTCATCCGCGTCGCTCGTCACCGGCACGAAGGGCGGCTCGACGTCTTGATTGTAAATCGCACACCAATCCACCGACTTGAACCAATCGTGCTCCTTGATGTCCCTGTTGCCATTCATCATGCTGCCGTACCTGCAAGGGTTCAAGTGAAAAGATGGTCCGTGCTCCCAGATGAGGCTACCTCTTAGACAGGTCCACTTGCAGCAGGTTCTCCACAAGGTCCTTGAGCGTGCGACTGAAGCTCAACGGCATCTTGTACTCGCATTCGCAAATTTTTGCGTACATTTTCATCGGGTCCTTGCTGTGCGTCGAGAAGGGCGAGTGACCGGCTACGAACTCGTAGAGGAGAACCCCGAAGGCCCACCAGTCGACACTGGTGCCGTAGGGCTTCGCCTGAATAAGCTCGGGGGCCAGATACTCCGGCGTGCCGCACAGCGTCATGGTTCGGTCTAACACCCTCTAATGAAAGAGATTGAATTTAGCTTGATTCGCGTCACTGAAAGCTTACCTTAGCGAATCCAAAGTCAGTGATGCGGATGTAGCCCTTCTTGTCGATCAGGATGTTCTCCGGCTTCAGGTCCCTGTAGAGGATCTCGTTGTTGTGCATGTACTCCAGCCCGAGGAACACTTGGGAGCTGTAGAATCTGGCCTGCTTCTCGTTGAACTTCTTCATCCTGCAATGCGAACCCTGTGAGACGTGGCACTTGGGCCCCGAGGGGTGGTTACCTTCGATGGAAGGAGAACAGCTCGCCGCCGTTTATGAACGGCATGGCCAGGTAAATGTAGTCGTTGTCCTGCCGGGCGAACACCAGTTCCATCAGGAAGGGAAAGTCAAGCGACTGCAAGACGCGCTTCTCGTTGAACACATGCTTGACCTGTTTGTGCTTGACGATGTACTCCTTCAGCAGCATCTTAACCGCCACGAACTTGTGCGTTGATGGGTCCTTGCATAGTTTCTGAAATAAAGGCCATAAGGGTTGAGAGTGTATTTTCATCCAGGAACGCATACCACACGACCGAATGATCCTACACCGAGCACGGCGAGCTGCTCAAAGTCGTCCAGGCCACCGACGGTGGATGGCTCGTTTTGCTCCCACTTGGCCAGGAACTTCAGCCTCATCTCCTCGAGGAGCCGGTCGTAGTGGCTCCTGTTGCACTGAGCCAGCTTTTGATAGCTCATTTTGATGTAAAATCAAACACGTTTCTCTCTCGACTTTTGACATGAAACAAGCTCTGTTCTCTGTTTTTCTCAGCTTAGTACAGTGTGGCCGACAACGCATGAAAACAGCCTCATTTCCGCCCACACCTTGCACTTAATCCCACTTGATTGATAGTGAAATGAAACCTAAACCACGTCTGCACAATCATCGACCGATTGGCTGCAAGACTTCTGGGAAACCAACCGATCTGACAGACATGGACGCACGCTCGTTTGGGGGGCGTATTTTTAGAAGACGACTCAGCGAGCGCCATCCGTGCACAATCTTCAAAAGTTCATAAATCATCTTCCAATAATCATTAACCTGGTTGCGGAGAGCATCACACAGAGCCTCACACACTGGCCCGGCGAAGCGACTCTTTCGAAATGCTTACTGAATTATTGAAAATGCGTTTCGTTTAATCTTTCTGGCCGGACGTTCGGGATTGTTTGATGGTCTGCCGATTTGAAGAGTCTATCAAAACACGCTTCCTCCGGAAAAACTAATATTGCTCATAAACAAATTCAATTTATTTATTTGAAGAATTTAATTATGCCTCGATCGAGCGCTGCGCGATGATTACTCACATGTGCAGTCGGACAGTCTGTGAAGATGGGAGTGGGACAAGGTCGCTGAGGTTGCCCATAGGCAGTGGGTTCAGGCAACCGCCGACCAAGGTGTTGGAGGCTAACTCTGGAGGGAAATATACACAGCTTGTTGATTGTGCTTTTACAGTTGTTTGTTAGTTCCCAAGTTTACATTGCCTGTTGCATCCTCTGGTGTTGCTGTTGCAAGACGGTCGAACAGCACATTCCGGATAGAAGCTCTGGATGAATCTTCTCACGGTTGATAAGCCAATGGGAAAGTCAACAAAATTTGATGCGAGAATGCAAAATCATCATTTGGGATAAATACACAATGGCGTCTAAGTTAGCGTGTGTAAAAGCAACTTTAGTTGAAGGATCCGCTACAAAATTTCAAAAGCAATGCTTCAAAACAGTTTTAAACTTCAAGGAATAGCAAATATATCGAAAGCCCTTGCAACGGCGTGTGCATTTACTTAAATTTTTATCAAATCAACGCACCGATTCCAAGTGTTGCCATTTTTTTTTTCTGTCGATTGCTTCACGCAAACGAAGTTCTGACTGTGAACCATGAAAGTTCAACCAAAAACCTTAAATCGGTTCAACTCGAACTCTAGTTTAAGCCTTCACTGTGAAACGGGGCATAAGAGCGACGTCGTGTAGTCTGCCTTTCTAGAATCTATGCCATTCAGCATAAGCTCTTTGAAGGTTTTATGAAGGCATCCGGTGGTGTCATCCTTGTCCGTTGAGGCATGAGTGCAATGCTAATGGTATGTAGCGATCTCCATTTACTGTACCGGAATGGTGTTGCTATAAGCACTTATAAAAATAATAATATGAGTGACGCTACAGCCCATAAAGGGCCAGGGCCTAGCCTCTCAGCAACCACTAATTTTGTGCGTGCTATTTTTCTCTCACTAGTGAAAGGGACCTACAGTTTTATGCCGAATCCGAACGGCTTTGTTTGAGAAGCTTTCTCTAGACAGGAAATACTCTTTGAGCATTATCAGTGACTCGAAAGAGGTGGAGCCGTGAAAATTATTTTCGTCGCCCAGAGCTGGAATCGAACCTAGAACGTCGAGGTTGGGTTCGACGCACATACCCATAATGCCATGGGCCAGTGCTATAAGCACTTGTTTGAGGATATTGACGCGACTAGTGACGTATTTCCTGTGCTTTGACTAAGCCTTTAAGCCAAAAATTTGCTTCATCACTGACGACGGTTTTAAAATTTGTGATCTTCTTCTTCTTCCAGCGTTTCAGAGACTTGTTGGAGCACGCAACGTTCTTAAGCTAAGTGCCAAAAAGAACCAAGGTAAATTGTCCATGAGCTTCTAGCCTACTGAGACATGAGAATTACGTTTTTTGAAGTTTCTATGATTTATCTAGAATATGCGAGCTGAATTCGGTAAAATTCTGCAGGATGCCTAGTCTAGAGCGAAATAATAAGTCATGTTTCGCAGTCTGTTCACTGTCAAAATACAAGGCAGGCATAATTTGGCAATCACGTGCATACTACTAAACTCATGAGAACGATTGATTACTTAGTTCTCAAGATTTCAGTCAGCTCGACTCTTATTACGTCGGGAAATAGTCCGTCAGAAGCAATGTGAGGCTTGTTACTACACTGGCCATACGGGGATAGAAGGCAACGAAGTCGCAGACCCCCTAGCAAGGAATGGAATATCTGAGCCCTTCACAGATCCAAACCCTTCTGTTACGCAGGAGATCATGTCCTCAGAGAGGAATTTAGGCAAATATGGAGAACAAACCGAACAGAAACCTGAAACATAGCTTAGCAAGAACCAGCCTGAGAAGGTTTTAGTTCAGTATAACCGTTTTGGGAAGGTATCAAGTTGAATAAGAACGAACTCCGTTACCAGGCTTCCTAACAAAGCACTGCAGCTCCAAGGAGCACTTAAGATAACTTGGGGCATCAGAAGAAAGACTCTCCAGATTCTGTGCAAAAAATTAAGAAAATTCAGAACACATACTAGAATTCGGTGAGGCAATAGACCACAAATGGCAAAGATATCAAGAAAGCTCTGCACTAAAAGTGAAGCCATTTGAATGCTCTCTATTGTCTGATTCTTTAAGGAAACTGGTTCAAAGATAATACTGTAGAATGGAATTCTTCCAACCATGAGCAGGGGCACGTGGCACGAAGGTCCCCATCATCACGTCTTCCGAGGCGACTCCATCAGGCTGGCTACCATTGGAAGACTCAGGACGAGGTAGTGCGGCATAAATCCTGAGTAGTTCTAGTCGATGACGAAGGCTGGAGTGTCGATAGATACCAATACACCAAAACGGTGTACAACACTAATGATTCCATTGCAATATGTGCCTCCATGGAATTATATGATCAAAGCCTTCGATCTTGCAGAACTCACTCCCTTCTCTCAAGTCTTTCAATGCAACAGCTTCCCGTTAAAACCCCCGTGACCATCCAGTGATTAATTTCGCAGTCGAACGAGTACGCTTTAGTTACGAAATGTAGATCCTTTCAAACATCGTCATTAATTCTTCGAAATGAAAGTCGTTTGCCTTTCACGGTGTTGGCTTGGGAAAATCTTTAAAACCGAGAAAAAAAACCTCAACCTCGTCGCCGGCAAAAAGTTCGACCGCGTCTCCTCCTCGTCCGCATCTAACTGATTAATAACTCAGTGAAATTAGAAATATCTTTCCTTCCGCAGAATTTGATGTTTTCTGTTTTTTTTGTGTTGTTTTTGGTCCTCTTCTTTATTTCTGAAAAATCACAACCTTTTCTCACAGGACTTAAGAGCTAGAAACCAACGGAGGGATGGCGAACGCGAGGAAAAAAAACAAATTTCATGCAATTTTTCACTTTTCCTCTCTCGGCAAGCGAAGGGATATACCTTTTTTCGGAAAATTCTTAATTTTCCACTTAATTGCTTCAGCGTGATTAGTAACGTTAAGCTTTGAGGATTTTTCCATGACTTTTCCTTTCTGTTTGTTCTGGCGGGGCGGTGAGTGTGAGCGGTGGTGGCGGGGAAAACACTGCTAACGGTTTTAATAAGAGCAATTTGAGAGATTAATATTCAAGTTTTCCTTAAATTTCTGACAATGGTCCCGCGAGGTTTGACTCGTCGTGGAATATCTACCGATGACCGATGTCGATGTGTAGTCCTCAGAGGAGTCAGAGGTTCGAAGTGATAGATCGGCTATTTGAGACCGGGGAATGGGGGTTTTTTTCGGTGGACGGACTAACCCATTAACACAAGTTGATGGCTTCGGAAGAATGTGGGAGACTTGAAACTGGGAGGTTTTGTTGATTGTGCCATAGAAAGCCTTCGTTACCACTGAACGTCGAACACTAGCATAGTGTTCAAAACAATGACTTTTAGAACCAGTCAGCGTCATTCAAGTCTTTTGTCAGAATTTGTACTGAGCTCAAATCGAGCCAAGATCAAGTCATTGCCAGTTCCACTTTTTTTGATGGACTTGATAACGCAGGGTGTGGTTAAGAGGCCGTCGTGTCCACTTGCTGCAGTGGGATGACGTTGTTGATGATGTATGCGATGAGACGGGATTTGTCTTAAATTTCCCTTAAGTCATCATGCATCAGCAGTTTTCCGTCACCTGTTCACTGTCAAGCAACTGAATAATGTGTTTGTCTCGAGATGTTGCCAAACGCGAAATTAGTTCTTCTTTTAATCGAAAATATATATTACCTGCTGGTGGATTGATGCTGACGTCTTGTACCTACATCCGAAAATGTAGTGTGAATCGAGTCTAGATAAGCGATGGGCGATTGCGAATGAATGTCCCAATCGAATAAATTGGCAATTGCTAAAAATTGAAATCGATTGTCGATTTATTCGTTCTCATTAGAAAACAATCGAATAATTATCGAATCGAATCGAATTCTCCTACAATTCCAATAAGAAACTAAACCTAGAAAAATAGGCAAATTGGGAATGGAAATACAGCCAAAGCTCTGTAATTGGAACATCCTTAAATCGAATTTTCTACAAGTCAAACCAAATTTCTGAAATAACAGGCGTGTTTTTTTGGCTGGTCAGTTCTCAGTTTAGTAATAACTCTCATCAAAACGTTTTTTTTTTTTGCTGAGTGAAATTTTTCATCCGAAAGTTGGTACGTGTGCTTATGTCCATTGAATTATATGTCAAAATACTCTAACGTCAAAAATTAGCATTATAGTGGATCATATAACAACAACAATAAAATAAGCCAACTTATTTTGGCTTGCAAGAATCGACTGTCAGACCAGAGCTTAACATCCGCTAAACTAAAATGCTTCTGGCGCTAGATCGAAAGTAGATCCATATGTTCGTCCGAGGGATTACAGGACTCAATCCGATCAAACAATGCTCCAAAAATGGACTCTGTGCCGTGATGAGGAAGAACCAGAAACGTTCCAACATCCGCTTGGCAGCAGAGCAGCTCTCCTAAGTCGGAAGCTAGCTTTGCTGGAGCAGAGATTCTTCAATAACATAGAAAATGCAGATTTGTCGGATCTTTTAAAACTCATAAAGCGCACGTGGTAATTTTAATTGTAATTGTAATTATGTGCGTTGGCGTCAGTGTACTTGTTGAACCTCATCGGAACATCCTTTTTTACTTTAAGGAGCGCTAACTGCATTTACTCCTGTAATTTTCTCAGTTTGTATGCAGCTACATTACATTGTTTAAATTGTCTAACAACTTGTCTGCACTTATCTAGCAACAACGCACTTAATACGATAGTTTAAGAGTATGGGCTATACATGGTTGCTGTTGTTGATGAGGTTTTTTTAAATGATCATATGATCTTGTGGCCTTGTTTCACTTTCATGCTGCAGTAACTGCAATGAATGTTTTCGTTTTAAGCGATCTTTAAGATACGTTGTGCTTATGTGAAACGTAGCAGAGAGGTTCCACATTTAAAAATAAATTTGACTTTCATTCTAAATTTTGACATCATTCTTATTAGGTCTGTTCTAATTGATTTGTGCGCAGAAATTCGTAGTTTAGCAAATTGTCAGAAGTGGGGGTAAACATTTCTCTTTGAGAGAGAAACTGTGCACAAACTTGTGGAATGACGTTTCGTAGAAATGCACAGAATTCAAGAAACGTCAAAAAATATATTCAATTCCTACTTATTCAATTCTGAATGAACTATCGTTTGTTGTTTTTATTTTGAATTTGACAGTCTTCAATTTTCTGCCCAAAGAATATTATGTGGCAGAAATTCGCAGGGTGTGGAAATTGTTTACTCTCGTGAGCACGCTCTTCTGTCAAAAACTACGAAAAAATTACCAAATGGAACGGCTTTGGACATTTTTCCTGTGATTTTCGGTGAATTTCACAGCAAATGGAACAGACCTATTGTTTATATTAAACTTACTTAAAAAAACAAAAAATTAATTGTATTTAAAAATTACGTACGTACCGAATAAAATGAAAATCGCACTAAACGAGCGACGAATGTAAATTACAAACTTTTCCACTCACACTCTATACAAAAAAAAACAGCGTGAAGCCGTTGTTCCAATAAGAAACTAAACCTTACAAAATCGGAACATTGGGAATGGAAATGCAGCCAATCCTTTGTAATTAGAACATCCTTAAGTCGAATTTTCTATAAGTCAAACCAAATTTCTGAAAAATATTGTTTTCCGGGGTCTTTTTGAATTTTGTAGGTTCGACCTCTCCCCGACTTGAAGAATCGGCGAATA
Source organism: Eristalis arbustorum (assembly GCA_916610145.1). Classification (NCBI taxonomy): domain Eukaryota; kingdom Metazoa; phylum Arthropoda; class Insecta; order Diptera; family Syrphidae; genus Eristalis; species Eristalis arbustorum. Next base: position 12,568,008 of record OU744316.1, on the reverse strand, counting down.
CACACATTCGTTGCGATTGGAATCGTACCTACATGAATCGAAAATCAACAATCGACTCCGCTCAATTTGAATTCGAATAAATGCGATTGCGGGAACAATCGAATTATTCGATTGTTTTTATTCGCAATTGCCCATCGCTAGTCTAGGTATGCAATGACGATGATGACGCTTGCGGCTGCAGAACTGATTTTTGGTGCCTTTGGAAGAAAAATTGTATATCTAAAATGTGGGCCCGTCTGCGAGGAAGGCGAGTGGAGGATAAGGCACAACCGCGAAGTCTCGGAACTATACCAAGATCTGGATGTAGTCCGGAAGGCGAACATCCATCGACTACGCCGGCTCGATCACATCGAGCGGAACAGTCAACAGCGCTAAAACAAAGAGCATATTCAAATCCCAGCCTCGTGGTTCGAAAATGAGACGAAGACGTCCGACATAAAGGCTATATCGCAACGCTAGAGAGTTCGATTTCTGGCAGGTCTTTCTAAGCGTTCAATCGACTGATCTTTCGAGGCAAGGAAAGAACACCACGGCAGATGAAAAATGGGGCAGTCTGGTAGAAGCAGTGAAAGTGGTCACACCAAATTGTAAAACACAAAAAGAGAAATAATAAAAACTTTAAAGTAAAAATTGTGAATTAATTAAAGTTTTTCATTTATTTCCGCTTTCGCTCCGCCAAACATTAGCCGAATGTTCTGGAGGAAGTATATACAAAATCCGTTTCAGAAAATAATTACTTCCACAAATAGTCGCCTAAGATTGCCAAAAATTAAAACACAGAAATAAATTTAAAAAAAAAAATCATAATCAGCAAAACGCCAGACAGAGTGGAGAGCAGTACTATCTAGAACTCTGTGCTCTCATACGACCGCCTCCTTTCGGCTGATACGCATGATTTACGCGTGTCCTACTTAAAATGTCGAAGTCGGAGCGTCTGAAAGCGCCGTTGCGATGTAGCCTTAAAGATCAAGTCATCGCGGACGCTAGGCAGCTTGGTCTTGATGCTAAGTCGTGATATAGGACCATGCCACAAATGATGTTCACTTCACTACAGAGCATATTGTGACTCTACGTAAAATCAAAGGAACCTATTCAGATGCCATCAAATCGCAAAATCTTAGATGTCTATTAGTTGAAGCTCGAATTCATCGACTGTTTCCCTCAAAATTCCCTTAAGAAATAATTTACCTCAGGGTTTCGACTTGGGACCTCTACATTTCTTGATATACATGAACTCTTTTTTTGGCCTCGACCTGAATGGGAGATACACTGCCATTGCATGTGATGTTGCTTTCCTTTGAGACCGGTTGCTTCAGTACGATTCTCCTTATATCATTCAGCCCATATACTGTCCCTTGGAAAGGTGGGTATATAAGGGTCACTAGCAACTTTACCGAGAAACTATGCTTCACTTCACGACCTTAAACAACCTTTGTGCTGTCATTTTATGGATTTCATCCCTGACTGCTCGTTAATCTCATGGATGGCGTTATACCAAACTTAGGAACTGCGTTTACGTCAGGATAAACCTGGGTTTGGTAAATTCATTCTTTTTGGTACATTGACGAAACTATTGCAGTTGCAGTAACCGAGGTTGTTGGCACTTACCAATTCTCACTTTTTTAAAATAAGAACAGACGAATGAACACCGAAGTTGCAATAATCGGGGTACCTTTTTTGAAAAGATGCACTTATAGAGTCATGACGTAAAGTTAAGCAGGTAAGCGAATCAAAGGTTGCGTAGAAGTGTTTGTACTGTATAGGTTTTGTTAAAATACAGTTGGTAACACAAGTTTGTTAGGATAGGTTATCTTCTACAAGTCAGTCCAGCTTTTGGGATACGCTGATGACATCGACATTATCACGCCGTATTGGAAGCTTGCACCGCAAGTGAGGAACAGGCGAAACGAGCTGGTCTAAAGGTCAACGAGGACAAAACCAAATACATGCTGTCGAGCAGAAATCGATTCGCCACACGCTATTTAGGCCAATATGTTACAATCGACAGCCACAATTTCGAGGTAGTAAAGGAGTTTGTCTACCTTGGGGCAAACGTAAGCTCCAAGAATGACATCGTAGTGGACATCCGACGCAGAATCGCCCTAGGCAACCGATGCTACTTCGGTTTGTGAAAACAACTGGGCTCAAAATCATGACTCGAAGGACCAAAATCATGCTCTACAAAACCCTTATTGTGCCAGTCAGCTTATAGAGCCGAAAACTGGGGACTAAGCAAGACTGCAGAGCTGATTCTTGGTGACTTCCAAAGAAAAATTCTACGTCGGGTATATGGTCCCGTCTACGAGGAAGGCGGAGAAGGGAGGAGAAGACACAACCGCGAAGTCTACGAGCTGTACAAGGATGTGTATGTAGTCCGGAACGCAAAAAGCCGAGCGAATGGACAACAACGCTCCAGCAAGTCCTCCAGAGGATCTTCGAATCCGACCCTCTTGGTTCGAGAAGGAGAGGAAGATCGAACCTCCGGTACAGAGAATAAGTCATCACGGGTGTAAGACAGCTTGGCCTGGACGACTGAAAGCAGCGTGTCTAGCTTAGGTTCAGGCTTGGACCCTTCATGAGTAGTCCACATGATAAGTAAGTAACACACGTTTGTTGGCTGAGGCCCAGATTTAAACTTGGACTGAGGCGTCGTAAGAAGAGGGAGAAGAACACATAATTTCCAAACCCAAACAATGGCAAATAGGTAAGCTTTTAAGTCTTCAATCCACTCGGTTTACCTAAGATTGCAAACATTGCAGGGTACGACTATTGTTAATGACGGACTTTGAAATGATTGTCGCCAACCTTCGACAGACCTTTTGGAAAAACTACTCAACTCAAGCAGTACGTATTTTTTCATTTTAATTTTTTCTTCAATTTAAAATGTTTTAAATACTAATCAGCTTGGTTTCAGTTGGCTGACTATGGAAATCTAAAGTCCTTTGAGCAGTCATTCATAAATTGCTCCGTTCGTATTTAGAACACAGAGAATAGAAAGTAAAGGCTGGGAAATCGTTAAGTGATTTTCGTATTTTAAGAAATGATGTACCTCAGGTTTCTATTTCGGGACCTCTGTTTTTTTCTCATTTAGGTCAACTCTTGTCTTGGTGTCAATCCGGGCGACCTACTGGCTTTCCCAATGACATATCTTTCATTTCTAGTAGTGAAACAGACTTCGTTGACTCTAAACGATTTCAGAGGAGTTCTATAGCTCCTTTGAGGTGTTGGAAAATATCACAAGTTGGGACGGCGCTTATCTTATATCTGCTCAACAGTAGCGATCAGCGGTCTCTTGTAAATAATAGGTTAATTATAATAAAATTCATCGATGGTTTCTACACGTGACACGAATGTCCCCATCATCACGTCTTATTAAGCGTGCCTTAAATGCGATTCCATCAAGAAGGCTTCTCCTTGGCAGATCAAGTACGAGATGTTTGGAGATGGAGGCCATACACTCGCTTTTATTGTATAAATCCTAATCTGTTAGAGTTGGTGGCGGTGGATCGAGTAGCCTGGAGATCTGTAGTGCATGCGATCCCTTCAGTGCATCATGCGGGTCAGAAAATTATGATAATGATAATAATATGGGTGGCACTACAGTGAGTAAGTGGCCAGGGCTCCAGCAACCTCTCGTGTTTTGTGTAATACTGCCCTATCACGTGTGGAAGAGACCTAACGTTTTATGGCGACTCCGATCGGCCAAGTTTGAGAAGCTTTTTCTAGACAGGAATTACTCTTTGTCATTGTCATTGACTTGAAAGTGCTGAGGCTGTGAAATTATTTAGTCACCCCAGAGGTCGAACTTACACGCGCATACCCACAGCTCCACGGGCGAGAACAAAGTAAATTATGCCCAGTTAAATATGGTTCACGGTTTTACCTCAATAGCCATCCTTGAGAACACACACATTTTTTCCTGCAGTCTACCAGCATTTCCCCGAACCCAACTGGAAACTACTTATTGCACCATATGTATTTTGCTAAACCTCATACGCACTGAATTCTGAGCAGTTGATTGCCCTCATCTTAGCCCATGACGAAACCACTTCCTCCAACTCCCTCCACAGCGCAATCAATAACCTAATCAACTCCAACCACAAGCAGTCTAAATCCCAATCAATCCCCATCTCATCATCTCCTCGACAACCTTCACCAGGACTACCGTCATTTTCATACCCAGAGGCACAATAAAAGGTAACCGCCAATTTCAATGATGTCAAACATTGTCAATGTAATACTATCATCAAACAACTCCCCCGAGAGTCCTTTGTGGGATATCGATTGTTCTTGTACGCACCTTTTTTTGCGTTAGACTTTATTCTCAAATGCTAGTCACAAAAACAAATTGAATTTCAACCCTTAAATAGAAAGGATTGCCCGCAACCTCAGGTTCGAAGGTAAACCAGTTCGGTGCGGTCCCACGAGGCGGTTGTACGAAGTCGCCAGGAACGATTTATGGCACAGGTTCGATAGTTGAAAGGCTCTTCGGGGAATTACTTGACCGAAGGCGGCGAATATTGCTCGTAAAGGGTGTACGAACAGGTTCTTTATTGTCAACGAGTTGAGTATAAGGGGTTTTTGGATTTAATCTGCAAGTACTTGTCCTGTGCTCGGTCAGAATGCATACTGGAGACGATGCCATATTTTATTTTGTAACAATGGCGCAGATTAACCGAAGTTGATTGTTTAATTTTAAAAGTGTCCTTTATAGCTTTTTATTCATGTCATCTTGACTGTGACTGTAGTGGAACAAGAGCTTGTCGCCACAGAATGCAATCAAGTATGCCGTAAATTTTTAATTACATGGGTCTGAAGTCGAGGTGAGTTCCGTTCCGACTTTGATTGAGCAACGAGAGTTCTTTATCATCATCCTGCACAATCAAGTGAAGTTTGGTAGAAATGTCAAAGCACGCTATCATATGCAGCCTTGACGTCGATGAATAGGTCATGGGTGTCGATCTGCATCTCTTGGGTTTTTTTACAGGATCTGCCGTAGTGTGAAGGCTTGGTTGATGGTGGACTTACCCTGCCTTGAACTGCACTGATAATGTCCTATCAGGTTGTTTACGAATGCTTTCAGGGGCTCGTACAAAACGGCGGAGAAGATCTCAGAGGAGAGAGAGAGTTTAGGGGACGATAGTACAACTCGTCGGGCATTCTTTTCTCAGACCATGTCTTGCAGATGATTTTGTGCATGTACCCTACGACCTCCTCTCTAGTTGCACCGCACTGACCTTCCAGGAGCTGACCAAAGAATTTCAAATCGATTGTCATCATATTTGTATCATTTTCAAAGCTGCATGCGACTGCATTCAACGCATAGAACTGATCGAAGCGTCATCCGAATTCAAAATCACAGGAAAATAGCTCCGGTTGTGTCGCACCACAACACGGTGCATCAATACATTTACGCTGCACCGTGCAGCTCTGCTCAATGTCTTTAGAGCCATTTGAAGCCTGCCCTGGAATCCGACAAAGAAATGCGCTGTCATATGATTTCTTCAATTTGTTCGGCAAGTTGCTGTAAACTCTGAAGTCAACCTCTAGTGCACCCTCTATCGGGTAAAGCTGGTGGAATGTGCCATATAATTAAAGAAGTCTTAAGTCAATGAGGACAAAATAAGAATGTACATATATTCTGTCGACCAAGAAATGTATCGCTACAAGCTACCTGGGCCAACATATCACGATCTTCAGACAATTTCGACGTAGACACTCAGGACAAACGTAAACCCGACAATTGACTTCAAAGATTCGACGTGCTTGATGCTTGGCAACCGATGTTAAATTAACTGTGCTCAAAACTCATGACTTGAAGAATCATGCTCTACAAGGCTGCTATATGGATCTGAAACTGGACGTACACTGGCAAACCGAGCTTAGCTAAGGGGGTCTTCGAATCTCGGCTTTCTTACTCGAGAGGGAGATGTAGACCGAATCTTCGCTAAAGACACCAACTCATCGCTGAAGTAAGACAAGAATCAGCTTACACAGGACCGCCACCGATGAAACGCAGCAATTGGTCATAACTATGAGTCGTCGTCCTAATAAGTATCATAAGCATCATTTCTGACGCAGCATAACTCTTTTCCTCCACCGCAAGGTTCTCATGTTCTGTTAGGGGAGAAAAAAAAGACTGCGTCTTATTGGCGTATATTTTTTTGATTAAACCTGTTTGCTTGGATTGGCTTGGCTTGTTTAAAATTTGTATTTTTATTCGGAATCCCTCCCGTTTGCAGGCTGTCAAAATACAACCTAAGGAAGTTTTTTTTTTTGATGCAATGACATAAGGTGGGTTTTTTTTACTAATCAGTACTCAGCTTAGTAATGATTCTCAATAAAACGATTTTTTGCTGAGTTAAATTTTCCTTCCGAAAGTTGGTATGTCTGCTTACGTCCATTGCATTGGATGTCAAAATACTCTAATGTGAAATTTCACTGAAATTTAATTTCAAAAGCAAAGAAAATACACAAATAATGGATAGCCAAACAAGTAAAATGAATGATTTGATATTATATAAATTTGCTTACAAGTGTCAAATGATAGAGAGATACCAACTTTTAATTAACAAAAAGTTTCCACTGGCGCCATCCATGAATGAGATTTTTTAACGTGTCCTGGTCAGTGATGACATTGAAATTTTACCAAGTTGTTTAAACTCAGTAAGTTGTTTTGTTGTTGCTTCCCGTCTAAAATCTTACTACGCTGAGTACTGACCTGTCAAAAAAAATACCCCTTTTGTTAGAGGTGACAAACCCCTCTAGTCATTCTGTTCAGCGTCATCTTATAAGCTTGTATCTGGTTTTCAAATCTGGTCCAGTCAGCACTGGGTATCACATTGGCACAATGGCTCTCAATTTCGATGGCAACCCAATAACCTCCAGCAGATTTTCTCTCCAATGATATAGGTTCCATTCGTCGAATACTTTCTAAGAGTTCGCAGCGATCGATGGCTATTGTTACTTCCCGTTCCATTGCCCTACTCCACTCGTACACTGTATTATAGATTTCGGTGTTCTTACCTTGGCTACAACAAGGTAGTGATACAAGCCGATATTGGCTGCTCGGAATGTTCGAACAACGAAAATACTGGAGAAGTGTCTCACCTCGATCGCAATATGATCAATCTGTTTGACGGTTGATTGTTCAGGGGAGCACTAGATCCCTCTGTGAATGTTGGGGTGAGAACCGCGTACTAGCTACAGAGAGGTTTCTCTCCGTCACGATGCCCAACAGACTGCGTCCGTTCTCGAGCATGTTGTCTTGTAGGCTGCGCTTACCGATGACTCTAGCAAAGACGTATTTCTTGCCCAGACTTGCGTTGAAATCTCTTGGAACTTCTTAGTGTCACAGCTGGGACATTGACCATATGACCTTTCTAGGAGATCAAAGAAGTCGTCCTTGCTTTCGTCACCTTTATCTCCTGTGTGGGCGCGTGATTGGCTTGTATTGCCGAATGTAGCATTGATGCGGACTGTTGTGAGGTGCTCGCTTATGTGCCTAAAGCTTCAGATTTCTTGCCCAAGTCTGACTCAATCAACGAAAGTGCATCCAAACAAGCACTGCCTGCGCTCTTTGTAGCAATCGCCGTAATTGATGTCGCAGTTTTCCGCCCTCTGTATGCACGGCCTATCCCATCACACTTCCTGAATGGCGGTGGTGTCTGCCTCATATGCCTCATTATGCTCTCCGCAAGTTCATTGGCGGCACCAGGTCTGTTAAGAGTCCTCACATTCCACCTGCAGAAACAGAAATCGGTGTCCATGGTAGTCAACAGTGGGATATTGTGTATCAGAAGCTTATTGTCGTATGTGGAGGTGAGGAAGTTAATCCATGTAAAGCCTCCAACCAATGAGGACCGAGACCAGGTTTAAACCTGTGAACAAAGAGCCGCTGCCTACATTGTTTCGCCTTCAAGGAGTTGCTGGGAGGCTATCCAGAAGGAGCCACGAACGCGATGTAGCCTACTTGACCTGTGCATTTATAGCGATTGTTGTTGGCATCTCGTCAAGTTGAGAGCAATCACCAGCTTCGCCCCGGATGCACATGCCCACGTCCTCCTTTGTCGACTAACTTCACGAAAAATGTGCTCCTTCATTTGATCACTTGAGGCACTCAAGTCCACTTCTTTAAGTTTCTTTATTTTTCTGCAATCAAAATCGATTCGCCGCCTTCCCTCCCTGGAACGTCACAATTTTTCACGGTCTGAAATTTCCCAGATTGCACTGCTCCCTTCAAGACCCATGCACCATCATCGCGTCAACCTTCAAGTTCACTTAACCCTCCGAGCGCACCGAATCGCGGGATGTTGCGTCATTCCCCGCCGTACGAAAGACGCCCATAAACTCCATCTATGGCACTGAATTCCGTGTCACAACAACACCCCGAAATAGTTTTCCCATATGGGAGCGCTCGCAGTGTTTTCTTTCGAGATGGTCGTCGGCGCGGCTCCGATTAGTTCAAGAGCGCCACTAATTTCATCGCACATGCGAGTCAACATGTTTCACCATTTCAATAAATAAAATTGTTACATGTGTTGTGTCACTTAATCTCTTCACCAACTGGCTGCCGCTCACGCATATTTTACTTCGATAAGACCTGACGTTGATTAAGTTACAGTGGGGTTGTTCAACAGGCTGTGACAAGTTGGGCAGATCGATTCCCTGGCAGCGAGGGGCTGCCGCCGCGGCACCGCCAAGCACAGCTCCAGCTGCATATGGTCATGTTCCGATTCGACGTTCATCAATTATGCACTCGTAGCTCATCTCTGGGGCCGCGCTGTGGGCTAATTCCAACGAAACACCAGACATGGCCCCTCCCACAGCGGTTAGCTTCCGTTTCGAATTCTTCGCATTTCATTTGTCCACCGTCGGCCGCGTCGGCAGCGCTGTGGCAGACTGCGGAGGCGCCAACGTCCAAATCATCTCGGTGTCGGCTGGCCGCATGCCGTCCGGCGGCGTCCGAGCGTCACCTTTGAACCACCGGCAATTGGCAGTAGGCCCCCGCACGTGAAATGTAGGTCGTCGCCCGCCAGCGTCACCCCAATCCATCTCTCAGCCAAAGATACAGATTCGAAATACACGCCTAGCTCCCCGCTCGCAGCATCCGACTATGCGTGGTGCGTAGTGCGTCCGCCTCAGGTAGCCGCGACCGCGTCTGCATTTGATGTTGCGTCGCGTATTTTTAGACGCGCACTGCACAAACCGATTGAACAATTTGTTCAAATGCCCGATTCATCATTTATCACGGGCGAGTGGGAGATATTTGTCAAAATATTTACTTATCGACTGTGTGTGGAAAATATTTACTCGCAGATTTTTCTCGTATCTGTCAGTGGGGATGTACTCGCTGCTCGGTGCTCAGTGTGCAGCGCAGATACGTATTTTCCTTCCCTGCGATCGCTTATGAGGCTGATGAGTGTTTGGATACGTTTGTACATCGCGTGAACTCTTTGCCCACGAATGCAGAGTTTGTTTACGATCATCTCTCCGCTATTGGCGGTGATGGGGATGGGATGGGATGATGGTGCTGTGGCCGTTGCACCCCACCTAGTCTCTGTTCAATAGGCTGGCCGCGGCACTGATGGATGTTTACATTTCATGTGGTGATGCTGCGCTAGTTGCGGCGGTGGGGCACGGTGTACGTTTTATTATGATGACGATCACGACTGATGGGATCAAAGCGAAAACGCAACGCAATAAAACGTAAGAATCGGATGTTAAATAAACTTTTTGTTTTACTTTCTTTGCGATGTTCCTTCTTTTTATTTGCGATCATTGGTGATTGATGTGTTGATGGGGAGGGGCGAATGGACACCAGTTTGCAGATGGTGGTAGAAGAGGTTAAGTAGCGGGTAATGATTGGCGAATTAGTCGCACACTGTTGCATTTAGTACAAAAGAAATGTCCATGATTTGTGGGGCAAGATGCGAGATGAAACAACATATCTTTGCACAATATGTAACTTAAAAGTGAAGGAAGACACTTTTCACTTGTTGGCAATACGCCCAATGTGTAAAGACTTAAGACGCATATGAAAGCTATCACTAACAATGGATCAAACGAAAAATCGAATTAACTGGTTTTCTTTCATTGAAGCTGCTGACGGTTAAAGAAATAATATTTCAAGTGAATTCTTCTTCTCCTTCTTTGATTAGCGACACAATCCGAGGTGGACTTGGGCCTCAACCAACATGCCTCTCCATTTAGGCCTTATTTAGTGCTAGTTGCTTCCAGCCACGTACGTTCAATTTATTCAGGTCCCCTTCTAGCGTAATACTCCGGTGGTGGTGGTGGTCTGTTAAGTGTCCTGACATTCTACGTCCAGATCTTTGTCCATATGTCGTCCGCTACTGTCGTCAGCGGCAAGTCTCAGTGGAGACAAAATGAACAAAAAGCTATAGTGGACAAGTTTAAAATCAAGCAATCAACTTTCTTTAATCTGCGCCATTGTTACTAAATAAAATATGGCATGGTATTCAACACGTATTCTGATCGAGTACAGGACAAGTACTTGCTGATGAAATCCAAAAAACTAGGCATTCCCCGATGCAACATGAAATGCGCGGTCGCCTCTACCTGAGGCGGACGCACCACGCTTCGTCAGATGGAGTGGGAATGAAAGGTGAGTATGTTACTTATTATGAACATTGAAGTACTACCTTGTCAATCATCTGTTAGTACATTTCCCATTCAGAAGGACAAGAACTAGTTTCAAGAAACTCATTGCAAATCACCCATAGTCAGGCACCCCATAGGAAAGAAATGGATACGCTCGCTTACCAACATGTACACTGCTCCAACCGCATCCGTTTAAGGCGATTGCACGTTGCGGCCGACAACAGACAGGAATGCATCCACACTTCATTAATTCGTTCATTTTTCACAACCGCCCGCCCGTCCAAATGTCGCCTCTAAGCCCGTTCCCAAGTGCGCACTCCGTCGGCTTGGGGAAAAAAATTAATTATCATCTCAAGGAAATGTGTATCACCAGTTCTCCAGTCATTCGTCTTCAGACACCCAACTGTTGACACAGTCCCAATCGATTTTTCATCTTTCAAAATTAGAAATCAATCCCCAGGCACTCGCTCACCAATTGGTCCGTCCGCCTATCGCTTCCGTGTGCTGGCGGCACTGTTTCGGGCGACAAGTCAACGCATCAGTTTGACGTCATTAGTCATTTTTAATGATTGAATGATTTTCCCAGAGCAACATCCCGTCCTGTCGTGGGGTAAATCATTACAAATGACCGCAATGTACGTACATACACCTACACTCGGTAAAAATAGAAGAAATCCTCGATACCCACATCCCGTGGCTCAAGGACTTCGCTTCAGCAAGTCGTGTTCATGCCTGGCATCGCATTACCGCGCGGCCTCATGCACAACGCCGGCACATTCATCAGCAGCTACGCACTCTCCATTTAAGTGCGTGTGTCCTGTCAAAAAATCCTCGCAGAAGAATTAATATTAATTTCGCTCCCAAGGACACACAATCCATAATTTAATTTACCTTGAAGGAGAACTACGGCACGGTGACCGTGTGGTGGTAAGGAAATTATCTCTCGCAGGAAGACGCACATCAGCACATCCAATTTCCCATCGCCATTAATTTTGATTCCATGCACCGAGCACATACTCAGTGGTTTGGCAGGAAGGACTCGTCCAAAGGACAGTGGAGATGGAACATGCAGCGGATGTGAATTATATGACACGTGCCGAGATGTCTCGCTGGTGTCGCTCTGCAGGGGGTGACGGGGATGTGATCAAAAATTAGAAGGGATCCAAAATGAAATATGAATTCGCATGTTTGTGCTCATTGCCGGGTTGGGAGGCTGCAGAGGAAATGAGGTCTCAAGGGACGGCAAATGCTTCACCTGACAGAGATCGTTAGCTATGTGGCAAGTGGCACCGTCCTGTTGAAACCACACCACAGTAACTGCCTGACCGGCCTCATTTTGGAAAAAATACGGCCCGATGATGCTGCCGCACCAAACAGTCACTCTTTGTGGGTGCATTGGTTTTTCGACAATCACTTTTAGATTGTCATTCGCCAAAATGCGACAATTCGTCTTATTGACGAATACATTGAGGTGCCTCATCACTGAAAATGATTTCCTTCGAAAATTGATCATCCGCTGTTGCCATTTCTTGCCACCATTCAGACCATTGACGACGCTTGAAATGGTCAAGAGGCTTTAGTTCTTGAGTCAATTGCACCACGTAAGCGTGTAAATCCAAGTCGTTATGCATAATGTTCATCAACGACAAGCGTGAGAGGTGCAATTGTTGGGCACGACGACAAGTTGAGGTGGACGGCTCTTCAGCCACACTATCGCGGACAACAGCAATATATAATATTTATATAGTGCAATATTTGCAGTACGAGCATGCACTGGTGTTTTCACATCTCCTACACACCCGGTTTGCTCAAATTTTTGCACGTTTTTTGCTATTGTACGCACAGTTGGATGATTAAATTGACCGAAAAAATCACATTTCTTTTTTTTTTATCATTTTAATTCATTTTTATTTCTTTTATTTCACACATGTATACATGCGTGTATATAAGATATACGCACATATATACATGTGTGCACTTAACCTATTTACATATATATACACATAAGTACACTCAGTGTACGAATGTGCATACTTAATTTATTTTTTTGTTTTTTTTTTTAGTTTTGTGATTTTTTTATTGTTTTTTTTTTTTTTTTAGTTCATACATACATACAACTTACAAACTACCTTAAAACTACCCTACGATATGTAAGTCGGCCATAGGTTCCGGTTTCTAGATTACCATCTATTCCACCGCAAGACAGAGACCGACTGCTCCCCATAAGGGGGTACGCAATACCAGTTCTAACCCGGGTCTAAAGGGTTCGACGCTGGAGTTCCTTCGCTCTCCAGCCACCAGAACTTACGATGTTGTAATGCAACATCGCGCACATCCCGACTCGAGACCGCTGTAATGAACCGGAGGAGGCCCTCCTCAGCTCGTTGTGCAACGGAACGGTCGTGGTTGAGTCGCCCATCCACAGTTGACCTGGCTATGTGAAACAGGAGTACCGGTACCGCATTCTTATCTTGTATCAGGCCGTGCTTGTCAAAATAGAGAAATGCTTCTGGAGAGACGAAGCCACTGTGACGTACCCTTTCGTGGTACTGTGGGTTGGGGTAGTAAGCCCCGGAGATCAAGTTATTGGCCGAGTTCATCGCTCTCACAGTGTGACCTCGAATCAACTTCACCAGGAAATTGTCCACTCGTATCAGGTTGGCCCTGTTGTATAAGACCTCGTTGGAATAGAATTTTCTGTACTGGGACTCTGGTGCTCTGTAAAGGCGAAGGCAAGCCCTAAGACAAGCCCTCTCAAACACCCGAATCTTTTCCATCAAGCTTGCACTCACGTTGAACCACACGGGACAGCCATATGTGAGCATTGGCCGTATGAGGGCCATGTAGCAGATTACCTTTATCCTTGCATCGAGTTGGCTGTTGTAAAACAGTCTCTTTGTAAGGGCGAAAGCGCCTCGGGCCCTGGCTAGAGCAGCATCTACATGTTTGTTAAAATATAGATACTGATCTAGCCAGATCCTCAGGTATCTGACTACATTCCTTTGCGCACCGAAAAAATCACGAAGAGCACGATATGCATTTTGATTTGAACGCTCATTATCATAATAAGCCCGAATAACTTTAACGCGTTGCTGGATTGTGTATCTTTCAATGGTTCAAATTGATTTAGTCTGAAATTGAGAAATGTCAAATGAAATGCTTGACGTTCCCATTCAACATCGGCCCTTTGATTTATTTTCTTTTAGTTCTCATTTCTTGGTATGGCACCACTAGGGTTTTTTTTCGGCAATATGTTGAAGGCATTGATTGCTTAGTCATTCCATGTTATATAACTTCATTCTATACGACTTACTGAGATTATCCCAATAAGGATTTGATGTTCTGGCAGGCTTGGTACAAACATTGCCTTGCATCCCATTCACATGAGTGACGAACTTCATCGACAAAAATGTCAACAGAAGTTAATTTTACGTCCTAACTAATTATTTAAAAGTTGTTCACTGCGAATCAATCATTTTCTCCTCGAACTGTCACGCTGAATTCATAATACACAAGATTCAAACGCAATCCAGCAGTTTACACGCGTAATCCTCTGCGACTGAGAAACCTGCATATGAATGAATTGTCAGAGTTTGCGCGATTTGTGCCGACTTCATATAAACGGGCCTTAAGACTCTCTGTAGTCAGGTACTTGTACCTCTCTAAATAAACAGCTGTAGGCAATGGATTAGAAGCCATTCATGTTCACTAAAAGTGTCCCCCTAACTTCCAAAGTGTGGATTATTTGTGCACGGGTCAAAAGTCACCGTCAAACAAACTAAATGCGAGTGAAAATCCCCCACACACACATCAAAAATTGCAAACAGCCACCCACAGGGCTAACCAGTTTAAGCGAAAACAGGAAACACAAAGACATAAAAATATGACTCCGTGCCATTTGCAACGCATGTGAGTTTCCACCATAAACGTAATGACCTGGAAATAAATATCGACAGATATTGACATATCAGAAATGGATTGTCGTCGGCACGGCGGTGGTGGCATCTATCGCCCTTGTTGCCGATAAGGATTCCCAGATTCCACATGAAATTGATCAAAAGTGCGTCCCCATAAAACTGAAGAGGAATTCATAAATATGATTTGAACCGAGCGCATCCCACCATTCCGGTGTTGCACGCATCACTAGAGGCTACAAGCTAATGCACTACATTTACATCCTGTTCGGTCGTTTCCCGTCCTCCCCGGCCGGCAAAATTATTATCATTTCGCAAATCTGCGAACATCCACAATGGGGACGTGTGCCGTTGTCGTCGTCGTCGTCGCTGTAAGTTGCGATTTTTGTTTGTTGTCATATCGAGGACGATCTGACGTCCTGTTTCCAGGAAATAAAAGTCATCCATGACCAATTATTGAATTACAATCGAACGGTTTCGCATTTGGGCTGACGTGTCCTGTGCGTGGGGATATGCACCGCGCCGCCGTGCTGTGGAAGGAAGGCGAGCGAACAGGGAAGCTTATCTATGATGAATTAATTCGGCGCACCCCTTGGTAGTTTATGATGTTTTATGGAATATCCGCTTGGGCAGTACTTTTGGCTAATTGATGCAATTGAAGCGTTGCAATTGATTGGAGTTATTTATGAGTGCAGAGGATATGTGTCAGGAGTGGTATTGTTTACCGGTGTATACTCGTGTGGAGGGACAAGCACTGTGACTTAAGAGATCGACCGTGGGAAAAGTTGACGAAGATTTTGGGTGAAATTTGAAGTGTATCCTGTTTCCGGTTCTACACAGATCGTCATGAGTGATGTTTTTCAGCTACGAGCAGCGAAATGAAACTACTTTACTGTTTCTGAGAAGACGCCTACTTTCAAAAATGTTTGTTCTTGACCACAGAATGAGGCGTAGCATTGATGAAATTGTCGGCTTCAATACTCATCTAAAGCATATTGCAAAATTTGTAAATATTTTACAGATTTCATTTTTGGAGCTATATGGAGGATATGCTAAAAGCTACATAATGCCTCCTCCACATCTGCGTCTTTGACAAGCGTGTGGTCTAAAGGAATTTAACATTTTTCGTCAATAAAAAGTATATGTCTAAATGCTCTCGTCCACGGCATGCCGATAGTTTATGCTAGTCTTTAAAGTTTTTGTAGTGATGTAAGATTCGAAATATTTCGTCTTTGTTGGGAGCTTGGTGTCGCAAAATTTAACAATTATAAATAACTCGGAATCTGTCCTGCTGCAAAAATGTATCAGAAAATACCAAAAATATAATTTTTGAAAAATGCCGTCTAGTAGGACTTCGCTTATATAGACCAACCCCTTATTGCGACGTAGACACAAAAACATGTAAGGCTTGCATACAAACGCTATGCACACACATCCTCTTAGTGCGATTCTGGTTTGAGCTACCAACTGCTTTGCTACATATTCGGTTACTTTTAACTGCTGGTGCTGAAAGCAACACCGATCTTACGAAGGAATCCGGTGCAAAAAATGTACAACCAAGAAATAAACATTGGATAGAATACCTTTTTAAAGCAAATTTTGAAACTTATTCGAGGGATCAGTGAGGGCCTCAACCCACTCAGACAGTAGTTTACACTGCAACCTAATCGGAAAATATTTGAAAGTGGCCCTATGGTTCAGGCGAAGGTACATGTTTTTGCTAAGTAACTAAACATTCCTAATTTAGATTGCTATGGAAGTTAGTGCCTTGCATGATTGCTGGAGAGTCGTTGTCGGTCCAATATGGCGAATGAGGTAACGATTTAACGCAGATGATACAGGTTTGTTTTTCTGCTCTATTTTGAATCAGAAACATACTAGACATAAAATAGTTAAGATTTCAGTTTGGTTTGTGTGTGGTCCGTTTAAGATTACCTTATGTCACAATGTCCACACTCGACTCTAGATACATTATTTCGCAATAAATTGAAAAAAAGCCCAGGCACATGATGGTTTTTCCACAATAAATGCACATATTTACAAATAATTTCAGTTAATTCCCGGTTAAACACCAGGTTTGTCGGGTGTCAAATTTATTAAAAATAATTTCGACTCGAAATAAATAATTTTCGACCCTGAAATGACATTTTGCTGCAATGTTGGACCTGCCATCAAATGGTCATGGAGGGAGCTGTCTTCAAATTTACTTTTACTAAAAAAAAACTAAAATTTAAAACAATTTTTTTTTATTTTGGTGTTAAAAGTGCAGTACTCAAGATGTATGTGTCAGACCCACGATTTGCCTTCATTACCGCCTTCAAGGATTTAGCGGATATTTTTTAGTCCTGTTGTCACAGGTGAAATAGTTGCCAAAAACTGCTGTGATCACTTGACGCTTTCGAAACCGTCGTTGATTTCCCTTGTTGGAAGTATCAAGAACAGCAGTACAACTGTGTCTTAGACCCACAGACAATATCAAAAACAACAGCATGCTGGAAGCTAAAGAAAATACTGAAGAAGTCAGTGCTGTATTAAAGGAAACTGGTTTCACTTACGGAACTGGGTGGTATCGGAGTCATATCCATGAGGGAAAGTGAATCCAAAACATCAGTTGAATTGGACAATTCAAGTCAGATCCAAGGAACTCAGAACCAAGAAGAATATCATATAGATATATACACAACACTCCAACCGAAAAATCCTCATCTTTTTCCTTAAAAACAACCTTCCACGACATAGTCACCAACAAAACTTAAAGAATTTTAACCACCAGTGCCTCTAGATAAACAACACGAAACAAACAGATAAAAAGTACAAGGACTACGAATTGTGGGATATGATCAAGAATAATCCCCTACTTGGTCCAACAAACATATATATAGAGTACTACGGCAGCGTTTGTCAAGCGCATTGAATTCCGATTTTGACGGCTTAATTACCGGGGATAAGAACAATAGAATGAAATTCAATGCTTTCAAAACTCAATGCTGTCTGTAGTCTCTAAAGCGAACCTCTGATAATCAGCCATTATCATTAATGCATGAATGGCGCTTGTATCGACGAAACCGAAACTTGGTATGTGCATCAACACAACACTTAGTTGGAACCATCACATCTTCGAGGTCGCCAAAAACGCTGCGAAATGTTTAGGTTTTCTTAACCGATGCAAGAAATATTTCACCACCTCTGATTTGGATTTAATTTACAAGACGTATATTCGCTCTAAGCTTGGGTACAACGCTTATATCTAGTCTGTGCCCCAAGACCACACTGCACCTACTAGATGGAACCCAAAAGCGAGGAATAAAACTTACACATGGTCAAAAAATCCTTTTACACCACTGATACCATTCTCAATTTTGGGATAAACTCCTTAATTCGGTTTGAAAACCTACGTGTACAGCGTACCCACACCTACAGACCACATGAAAATAAAGATACAAAACCTATTACAATAACCCTTTAATCTTAATACAAAACAATAAATAATATATAATATAAGTTGAAACAAAACGTATCAAAAAAAGTCTCCATACAATTGCTTTTTTGATTTTCTTATAACTAAAAGTAATAATGACAACAAAGAGAATGAGACAACTAAACAAAGTCAGTATTTGATTGATGGCCAAAGAGATTTGCTTATTTTTACACTCCATTTTATTTTCTTTGAACAAAATTAATGAAACATTAGCTGAAAAACAATTAAAAACATATAAGCTTACCAAAAAAAAATAATCCTGGATCACACACCTTACATTGCCAAATGAATGACATCTGTACGGAAACCTTTTTGTCTCGACTAACTGATCGCAGAGAAGGATCCTTGGCATTACGACGCAAATTCTTGGAATTTGTCGCAATTTGGAAGGGAGGCAAAGCATATTCCCTTTATGTGTTTCCATTCAAGGATTTATATCAAAAACATACCAAAACTAGATCATTTTTTGAGCAGAAATATAAAATTTGTCCACTGTACGGACACTTTTTGGATTATGTGTATAGGAGACAAATATAACGCGGGTTCATTAGACTCGCACGAACATCGACGTACCGTGTCTTCTCTGTTCGTGTTTTATGGCTATTTTAACACACGATGCTCAAGTGAGCTAGCCAAATGCATTCCTCCTCTGCTTGAATTCACCCGCAATTCACGTCTCGTCAGGAATGCCCACCAGTTTACATTTAAGCCTGCTTTCGGACGCACTGTTAGATTTAGAGACTCGTTTTTCAGCCGCACTACGCGAATATGGAATGCTCTATCCGGCTCAATATTTCCCATTGCCTATAATCAGCAGATATTTAAGATTAATGACCAAAAATGTGAAGGGAGTCTCCCTTTTCTTTTCCTAAAATGGAGTAGTAAAGGCTGCAGCAACACATTTTCGAAGATGAGCCTTCCAAGTCCATACTCACTTGAAAGCAGCAAGAAACTGCTGCAAGAACTGCCAAAATTGCACGACACCTACCACATGTGCCACAAAATATGGACACAACAGAGAAAACACCACCTAACTTGGAGAGCATTAGACGATTGTTCCTCTAATTACACAGCTTCCATCCCATTGATCCATCGCTTCACGAATTAACTCCCCCAGAACCGAATCTATTTGCCCGTCCATTCAAAACTAAAGGATTTGTAAGTGAAAGCAAATATTTACAAGCACTCTTTCCCACCGAGGGTTGCCGGCAGCGGTACATGCTTAGCTGCAGCGTTACTCGAACCCACTCACTTGTGTAACACAATCCATTGAAGCGCATGATTGATTGGCTCCTCAATTAAGGATGTACCTCGGATTCGTGTGGGACCCCAACAGGAACTCCGCCAATTGCCGATGATATATGGACTTGACCCAAATAAGCGTGTCAATGGCTCGTAAAACAAAAAACGAAGAAATGAAGAAAACAGAAAATTCAAACCAAAAGCATGTCCAATTAAGAACATCTCCCCGTCGGACAAGAGGTTTCCTGGAAATCAGAAGCCTCCGGCTCCGCTCTTTGACAAGCAAACGAAAATGAAAAACTACCAAACTTCGACTGAGACCGCACCGCGTCGGCCGCCTTCCGTTCGAAAGCCACACATGGACTTCACAGCGGAGCGCATGCATGGTTCGTGTTGGTGTCATTCATTCGCTTCGATGCTTCATTCGATAATTTGTCTCTAGACACAGAGAGGCGCTTTCTTTTGAAATTCCTTGGTGACACTTTCCAGATTTGTGCCACCCTCGCACTGCGCCACAATGACATGTCGACGGGCGCAGTGGTTTCAATTGACTAACCCCGCCATGAACTAGCACATTCCACCGTTGGCTATAAAAATCCATTGACGCGAGCGAGTTAGGAATGTCGATGTTTTCGGAATCAAAGTGTATCTCCAGTCCTTCGGTCCCCGGCCGGGCCGCCATTCTCCCATAGCCCGCACTTGGACAAGTGGCAACTTCACACACATGTGCGGCGGAGACGAACAGATGCTTGGTCGATTGCGTGCTTAGAAGACCACAAATTGAAAATGGTGTCGTTTAACAGTCAACCCGCCGCGGAGGGGGACCGGCGTGGCGTTGTTGTGCTGCCACCCTGAGTGCTGAGAACAAGTGCAAACGAACGAGCAGCTCCCTCTGTTCCCAGGGGGACAAGGGCGATGCAGCAGCACACTTGGTCAGGTCATGTGTTCGGATTTACCGAGACTTGCAAGTCGGATTTACACCTTGGTCCAAAAATAACCGCGCCTGGATTGTGGAGGTAGACTGTCGCCGCTGTGGCAACAGCTGCAAGTCAGCACTCATCTCAGGGATCACTGAGGTGCGAAAGAACACGCTTGCGACCGCGAGGAACGTCTCCTCTTAGATACGCAAAGGTATTAATTAAGGCGTTAGTTTGCGGAAAGTCTTCTAAAAATACTCCACTCCTCTCGAGATGGATCAGAGAGCGAACCCGAACACACCTCTAACAGGGATAGCAATTAAAATGTAGGGTGACGTGCCTGCGGTTTGACTTTGGACACAAAGAGTACTTTTTACTTTGCTTGGCAGCGGATGGTGTGGTCTGCAACTAGATGTGTTTCTTGTTTAAAATGTTGTTGAACTGTGGTGACCCTTGGCGCTGTGGGTAATATCTTGGATTATTTCATTTCATTCATATCATCAGTCGCGTTGATTGCTTTTATCAATTTTTGCATTGAGACATCATCACAGTCAGCGAACAACTCGCACCCGTAGGTTAACAGAGGCACTACGAGTGCTTTGGCAAGTTCAAGTTTGAGTTTGAATAAGACAACCCCTTCGATAGATCATTAATGAATATTGAAAACAGTAACGGACCGAGAAAAGAACTTTGAGGGACTCCCTAGTGAACATTGCAAAAGAACAACAGTTTTGAGTTATATACAACAGCTTGAGTCCGGTTAGTGAGGTATGAATAGATTAACAGACAGCTTAGACGAGTTAACACTGTCAAATGCTTTCGAAAGGTCAAGTAAAGCTAGTAATATTGTTTTGTCTACGTCAACAGCTTTAGTATATCCTCTGTAACATTTAGTAAGGCTGTAACACAGCTATGTCCTTTACGAAATCCTGATTGTATTGGGTCTATTAGATTTTGTCCTTCAATGTGATCTTTGATCACTCGACCGACAATAGACTCGAACACTTTCCATAAAAATGAGGGATAGCAATCGGACTATACTCAAACGGGCTTGTTTTCTACAAACTGGGAATGTGGAATATGGAAATGGAATGGAATAATGGAAGAGTAATCCATTCTACTCTTATTATTCAATTTTCCAAATTTAGTCTGTTTCTCTTCATAGTTTTAATGTCAAACATTGAAGAGTGACTTTACACAGATATGAAATTACATCAACGACTTCAAAGCCTCATTTGCCGGCTCAGGATACTCTTCTCTTTTTTTTATTCAGAAATTGTCAATCGTTTTGAATTGAACTCCATTCTCAGCGTCTTTACCGATGATAAATCGAGAAGTTCGACTGAGATATACAAAAAAAGGATTTAATATCCATCTTTCAAAATTCAGTTTTAGAGAATAACTTAATAGTTTCTTGACGAAATTATGCAAACTCTGTACCATGAGGTATAAATGGAAGCCCACTTATATTGATTCATCTGATAAAATTTGTTCAAGGATCTTTTGAACGCGGGGAAAATAAGCAAACATTTTTGTTTGCATAGACTCTGTCCACAAACGAAGTTTTGCGTGGAATCCTCTGATTTGCCTTTTACAACGCGGTAAGGGAAGACCACGTTCATGGTGGGGTACCGCACGCAGCTAGAAGATGACCTGCATAAGTTGAACGTGCGTGGCTGGAAACGACTAGCACAAGACCGGGCTAGATGGAGAGGCATGTTGGCTGAGGCCCTGCTCCACCTCTGACTGTAGCACCAGCCAGAAGAAGAAGTTATTTGTAATGTTTTCATCTCTCAATTGGAGGCTCTTATTAAGGATGTTTAAGTGCTTGAAAAGATCAGCAAGAAATAAAAATTCAAATATACAGATTTTGAATCTTGTACGGAAGTCAACAATACAGCTTGTAATTACAAAACTCGTGTCAATAGCATTTCTTTTGACAGCCATCTGACCACTTTGTGATAAAGAAGATTTTGATTGAGTGACTCTATTTCATCACATATGTTCCTCAACAGCGATCTTGCAATGCCTTAAAAGTCATGAGTTCACAACTGTGATCATATTTTTAGCTCATCATTTAATTCAGAAGGAAACGCCTTCGATACCAGAACTTGGCCATGAAGAAAGCAGTGTGTCTATGATGTCATTACTCAGCCCTATCACAGAGTCCATTCGTACATTTTTACGTATCGTAGAAAAATATACAAATTTCCTCTTCATTCACATTCAGTGGATCTGTTTCAATTCTTTCTGCACCAAATTCTAAAGACTGTCTACTTCGAAAGAATTTTGTGATAGACTGCTCGCTGCTCGGGGCGTTTAATTTAATTTTGCTATGAGTTCACTTTTGCTGCCTGTCAGAGCTTTAGCCCCCTCGCTTCGAATAGCAAAACATTTTGTTCAATCGTGTAGCCTTGAAAGCTTTCTAAAAACATGTCGTACAAAATTGGCCAGTAGTATTATTCAATGTGATCCTCTTCGTCAAACCGAAAAAATATCACAAATTGTGCACAGACAATATCTGCAGATTCATCATTTTGCATGGCATAATGTGGGCTTTTCATTCAATTTTGAATTAATTGTTGTCGAATGTCAATTCTTCACTGCTCAATGTATTGTCAAGAAGTGGTATACTTAAATTAGTTTATCTGCCTCCTGATTACCGATAATAATCTCAACCATATTCAGGACCGGCGATTGTATACGGTTATAATTAGACCGGGCTTTGAAGGGGTAAGCTGTATATAGCTTTTTAAATAACTGGCACAGTCGTGTACCCAAAACGTTTCAAAAACACTGCCCCACGACACGACCAGGAGATATATAATAAGAGTAACAGCGGCAACATTTTCCAGTTAATTTGTTTGTGGGGTACTTAAGAAGCCCGCAATGTGATACTTACATGAGAAATTATCTGAAAATAGATGATCGAAAGCATCACCTTGACAGAGGTGACAGAATACATGGGATTTGAGGTTTCGGGGTAACCATGTGGTTTTTGCATCTTAGCTTCATGTCTCCTCATAAGGAAATTTACTAAGCCGTCGCACTGCCGCGAGGTGTACAGCTGTTTCAGAAATCCGATCGTCAAAAAACTTTTTCAAAATGTCAGCAGCAAATAAAGCCATTTAGCAGTTTATAAAAAAAGAAACCAAAGTGCTCAAAGAATTGAACGTAACTCGTAACCCTACTAATGAGCTAAAACGATGGCCGCGGCGCAGCATAATCGGTGTCATCGTACGGTTGAGCGGCGACAAGTGCATTTAGCTATTATTTATGCTCTCAATTAATGCCGTCTGATGTCAATATGACAAGTAATCGCAGAAAGTAACTGCTGCCTAGGTTTATATTTTTTGAGAATGTTTTTGTAGCTACAACAACGTCAGATAGTCCTTTTTGTGAGCGATAGTGGACTCTACCTAAGTCGAGATATCAACAAAATTAGTTCGAGTTAGGCGAAGCTCGACTTAGATTATGGTTCTTTGTATACGAACTTAGTTCTAGTTACTTGTTAATAACTAATTTCGACTTATGGAGATTTCGTTTTATTTTAACTTATTTTGTGGTACGCAGCAGCTGATCGTAGCACAGCGTGCCTGTATATTCGTCGAAAAATTGGACAAAAACAAGATAAGACCTCGCTCAGTGCGAAAATTACCTCTGAGCACTGAAGATTTTAAAGGTGTTTGCGATTCAAAGCAGCACTCAGGAATTCCGAAGGAAACGACATCAGCTGAAAGCAGCTTTCGCTCCAAAGCACCAATTTTGTCTGTAGCAGCGGTAGAACCTCTCTTAGTGTTGTTGCTCAAGTGAAATACGAAACAATAAATTTATATAAATCTAAAAATGTATAAACTTAAATCTAAAACGCCACGCACATTTGCACGAATAACAAACAAATGGAGATAATATAAATGTCAAATGAGCGAGCCGTATGCAAAATTATCATATTCTCTGTATCTCCCACGCCCCAAGGTTTAACCAAGGTTCGAGGGAGATCATATGAACAGGGACTATAACGTGACCACTCATTTATATTTCGCCTACCATGTTTGGAGCTATTTATCCACTCATGTTGTGCGTGCTATTGTTCTCTCACGAATGGAAAGAACCCACAGTTTTATGCCGACTCCGAACGGCCAAGTTTGAGAAGCTTTTTCTAGACAGAAAGACTCTTTGAGCATTGTTAGTGACTCGAAAGAGGTGGAGCCGTGAAAATTATTTGTGTCGCACGAAGCAAAAATCGAACCTACGACGTTGAGGTTTGGGGTCGAGGCACATACTTACAAAGCCACGGGCCACCACCTTAGCTGTTATTATATGTTACACAAAAAATCCTTACAGCTTACGGAGGTGACGATGAAAAGCCGAGGCACAATCAGTTTCTCCAAATCAAGGAGACCAATAAAGGGTAACTATATAACGAGGAGGAAAAATGTACTCTTTTTCATCACATCACACCAACCGGAAAATAACACGCTTCGGGAAATCATCCTGAAAAACCAGATAATGTCTAGATTTATGGAATTTTCGTATGAATGCAACACATAATGGACTGCGAATCTACGCTTCGCTCCGGAATCACAACAACATTCAGACGCGACAGGACTGGAAAAGAGTTCACGAGAATATGGATTTTGGTAAAATTGTGATTATTGAAGAGGATTTCCTGCGCTCTTGTCATTGGTCGCTCGGTATATTGACCACTAGAGGACCAAAGTACTAAGTAGAGTGGCTGCTGAAAAAAAAATATAAGGCGAGGTTTTTAAGAGACCTGTGGACAAAGTGTGTAATCTTTTTATTGGACAACCAGTTGACAACCAGGACATGGCACGGCGAGCGATAGCTCTGCATTCTTATAAATATTGACATGATAGTGACAACACACCACATTCATCTGTCATTTCGTATGTCACACAACGTGTTTTGGGTCAAGTAAAAAGTGATTGAATTTGAAATGTGTTGCTTCCCTTAAATAGCAACTGTAAGCACGGCAAAAATGAATTGTGTTTGTGTAATAATTAAAAAGTCGCTCCTTATTTTCACGACCAAGTCAATAATTTCCCAACATTGAAGTTTAATAAAAACCCCATCACCAACAAACGCCGCATTACCCTATGAACATTTCGAGGACTCCGCACACCATCACTGCACCTGCCAGTTTGTCTTGGATCTCCAAAGTACTAGTGTCAACTAGCAAACAGCCGTCGCGGCGTCGAACAAGAGCTCGGCCATGGCCTCACTTTATAATTTCTGCGAAAAAATAAAACACGAACGGATGTTCTGACATCGTGTAGAATGTGTCTTCTGTCACAGGCTGTGCAACCAGAGCCGCGTCGGAACAGCGAGGTGCTAAAAATCACCATGGAACTGATCACAGGTAGAGTGTGGTGTGCTGTCACGATGTCTCGCCCAAGTGGAGCGTGGAATTTTTCCTTGCAATTCCGAGCTGCAGACGCTCATAACGCCGCCGCGGCCAAGTGCGCCAAGCGATATGAACACCGCACGCACGGCAGCCGAACACGCCACGTATGGCGGGCACATTTATTTCTAGCTCATTATGCGACTGAGAGACGTACGGTAGAGTTAAGAGGGATTCATTAAATTTAATTACTATGTGTCCACGCACTTGTAGTTTTAATGGCGATTTATTGTGGGCCATGTGCGTTAGTCAACCCGCCGAATGGGAGAGATCGTGTGATACTTTGTCACTGGAGCATGCCACAAAGAATAAGGAAGATGTATGGGAAAGGTGTACGTGTGGTGCTTTGATCTTTTCGCTTCTGAGAAATGAGTTATGAGGAGGAGGTGGCGATGCCCGGACAGATGAATTTGAATGAGTGCTAGAAGGACTCGGTCCTGCCCAGCGGATGACATCAGCGGTCGACGCCATTAGTCACTAAAAAGAACAACTTAATGCTTCCAACTAAACACTCGCTCACACATGTGCTTGGCAAAGGACGCGTCATGTGAGTGCCATCGTTGCCGCTCCACATAAAGACACATGCGAAAAGGAAAGTCACAGGGAACACAGTTACAGGACAAACGACGCTGCTCTTAAAATTGAAATTAATGAAGCCATAAAATTAACCGAGAGTCAATTAATTAAGAGGAAACCAATCGTAAGTGTTTGATGATTATTGAAATGAGATACTGTAGCGCAGAGGACATCTCGTCTCGTGACAGGGGTATCTGTGACTTGGAGTCCCATCGCGCCTGGAACCTTACAATATGTCGCCGTTGCTAATGGGTGACGACATTTTTACAACTATGGTTTCAGTTTTCCAGATGCTCGTCGGAGGAATCGATTGCGAGGGAGACGTGGACCGTTGTCATAAAAATAGTTTGTTTAGTGGAAGAGTAGAGAGTAAACACACCGCCCGGAACCCTTAGTTACTCGTGGGGACATTAATGTCTGTTTTGTGTATCCATGGCATTGTGTAAACATAACCGAGGCACTCCGGTTTCCAAGATGACATCGTCATTATCATATTTATGGAGTGGAGTAAACGGACAGAAACGTGCGCTAGCTGCACTCCTGATCCATATACAGCCCAGAGTCACATTACACTTGAAATTTAAGTATGCGACCGAAGCAGTATGAAAGTCCAAATCCAGCATTCTAATCCATCACCCAAGTTCGATATCTAAGTCCAAGTCCAAGTGCTACATCAAGGTACAAGTACGTCATCCAAGTCCAAGTCCGACATTACGGTACAAGGTAGTCATCGAAGTCCAAGTCCGGCGTCCAGGTCCAAGTCCGGCATCAAGGTCGAAGTCCGGCATCCAGGTCCAAATCCGGCAACGAAGTCCAAATTCAGTATCGAGATCGAAGTCCGGCATAGAGGTCCAAGTCCAGTAACCAGGTCAAAGTCCGGCATCAAGGTCCCAGTCCAGTAACCAGGTCCAAGTCCGGCATCTAGGTCCAAGTCCGGCTTCAAGGTCCAAGTCCAGTAACCAGGTCCAAGTCCGGCATCAAGGTACAAGTCCAACATCAAGGTCCAAGTCCGACATCAAGGTCCACGTCCGGCATCCAGGTCCAAGTCCGACATGAGGGTCCAAGTCCGGCATCAAGGTCCAAGTCCGTAATCGAAGTCCAAGTCCGGCATCCAGGTCCAAGTCCGACATCAAGGTCCAAGTCCGACATCAAGGTCCAAGTCCGGCATCCAGGTCCAAGTCCGACATCAAGGTCCAAGTCCGACATCAAGGTCCAAGTCCGGCATCAAGGTCCAAGTCCGACATGAGGGTCCAAGTCCGGCATCAAGGTCCAAGTCCGTAATCGAAGTCCAAGTCCGGCATCGTGGTCCAAGCCCGGCATCAAGGTCCAAGTCCGGCATCTAGGTCCAAATCCGGCATCGAGGTCCAAGTCCAGTAACCAGGTCCAAGTTCGGCATCAAGGTACAAGTCCAACATCAAGGTCCAAGTCCGACATCAAGGTCCAAGTCCGGCATCAAGGTCCAAGTCCGTAATCGAAGTCCAAGTCCGGCATCCAGGTCCAAGTCCGGCATCAAGGTCCAAGTGCAATAACCAGGTCCAAGTCCGGCATGAAGGTACAAGTCCAACATCAAGGTCCAAGTCCGACATCAAGGTCCAAGTCCGGCATCGAAGTCCAAGTCCGGCATCGAAGTCCAAGTCCGGTATCCAAGTCCCTTTCTGGCATCAAAGTCCAAGTCCGGCATCAAGGTCCAAGTCCGGCATCAAAGTCCAAGTCCGGCATCAAGGTCCAAGTCCGGCATCAAGGTCCAAGTCCGGCATCAAGGTCCAAGTCCGGCATCGAAGTCCATGTCCGGTATCCAAGTCCCTTTCTGGCATCAAAGTCCAAGTCCGGCATCAAGGTCCAAGTCCGGCATCAAAGTCCAAGTCCGGCATCAAGGTCCAAGTCCGGCATCAAGGTCCAAGTCCGGCATCGAAGTCCAAGTCCGGTATCCAAATCCCTTTCTGGCATCAAAGTCCAAGTCCGGCATCAAGGTCCAAGTCCGGCATCAAGGTCCAAGTCCGGCATCAAGGTTCAAGTCCAGCATCAAAGTCCAAGTCCGGCATCAAGGTCCAAGTCCGGCATCGTAGTCCATTCTAAGTCGAAGTCCAAGTCCGGCATCCAAGTCCAAGTCCGGCACCCAAGTCCTATTCCGGCATCGAAGCCCAATTCTCAGAAAACCTGCTGAGGAAATCCTTGCTCAAGGTACTTCAAAGGAGACTTGTCGTCAGCACGTCGCAAGCCTTGATTGCCCAACTTTGCCTTGGGACATGCCTAGGGATGACGTTCATTGCCCCTTCCCCACACCGTCCCCAAATGTCACGAATCTCAAAATTCAAACGAGTTGTCTTTGAAATTCCGTGACCAAACAAAGACGTTCAGTTGGCATCATAAGACCGCCGGAGTGCGTCGAAAATTAAGATGCTCTCACGTCTTCCTTTCGTCGGGACATACTCGCCTTCATTCCTCAGAGTCGTGTCGCGCGAAGACGAACAAAGCACCATCCACGCACTCGTCACTTCTGACAGGCGCACGATCAAAGTCGCCTCTGCTCTCGAAAGGGTGAAATTAAGCTAATCGAAAACACTCGACACGAATCCATACAATGCCGCGTACGTTTCCCATGCTTTTGATCCCAAAAAATAAACACATTTTTTGGGGGGCCCCGTCGGATGACAGGGACCCACACGAAATCCCCATGCGCTGTGACTGCACATGGCAGCGCGTAGTAGTGCTGTTTATTGTTCGTTTTGAAATTCTCAAGTGCTTAGTGGAAGTTGACGTTTAATGAATTTGACAGCTGAACCGATGAAAGATGTAAACTGACAGAGGCGAACAAGTGATACGCGTGTACTCGTGTACTCGTGTACTCCGAACCACTAAGAACTGTGAATGCTTCAAATGAAGGTAATTGAGCAGTCGAACGCAAGAGTGTGTGGATATGACGAATTATGTGGGTGGGTGCATGGTAAGGCAGTGATTTCTTTGAGGATATCCGGGGAGGCTGCTAAATATTATGTCCAAGCAATCGCTTTCCCAACCGCCGTCTATGTTGGACCACTCCAACTTTTGACTTTGGATTGAGCATTTGGGCCTATATATTTAAAGTAGGCCGGGCGCTAGATTCGAGCTAGGGTGGAATTCAGGGTAACAGGCTTGTAATCAACTCTAAAGTGGAATTCACTTAAGACTCGGTGTATTTGCTCAGCACAGAACAAATTGCACAAGTTGTCGCTCTTCAGATTTACACATTGGGCATATATTCAATCACTTCGCTGTGTGACGTACACGTGGTTTCCACCTCTCCATGACATGAATTTCTTGAGAGTCATCTCCTTTGCTGTAATTTTTGTATTCGATGTTTCACGTGTCATCTGATCTGTCACAGGTCAAGAAATATTTAACAGTGTGGCAGATAGAGGAGACGTGTGACAGCTGTCAGAATTCGAACTAGAAGTCATGGTTCAAATGATATGACAGTTGACATCTGTCGAAGTATTGGGTCTTTTTTTTTCAAAATTTGAACGTTTATTTAAAAAAAAATTATATACAAGAGTTGGCGTGTTTCTGTTTGACTGGTCAGTACTCAGCTTTGCAAGATTTCACACAGGAAGCAACAAATAAACAAGTTACTGAGTTAAAACTCCTAAGTAAATTTTTTCTGTCATCACTGACTAGGACTCGTTGAGGCATAGAAATCATAGATGGCGCTAGAGGAAACTATTTGTTTACTAAAGGTTGGTATCACTCTATTATTTGACACTTGTAAGTGTTTTTTATCTATTAACTTGTTGATGTTACTTGTACAAATATCTAACATATCAAACCATTCATATTATTTATTTTATAATAATAAAAATATATAATTAATAGTAAATACACATTAAACACACATACCAACTCTCGGAAAAAAAATGTAACTCAGCAAAAAACCGAGTTATTCAGTATCATTACTAAGCTAAGTATTGATTAGTCAAAAAAACACGCCTATTTTTATTCCAAAAACTGCCCGTCTGAAGCTATGACTTTTTTAATGACAACTTTTTACAATGACAGTAGCTTTCCAATGGAATAATATAAGTTACGCCATCTCTTAGCAAGCCCCACGAAAAATTAAAAGCCTAATGGACTAGCTCGAGCCTAGAAAGCCAAACTTACCAGGCGAACGGTCAGGAACAAAAATGTGGGCATAGGGCAATATTATGAAGTGGTACATATAAACAAGACGGGCGGTATAGGTAAAAAAATGCTAATTGAAGTGTGAGAGTAAAGTATGGTATCTTTGAAGTGAATTTATTTTTTGATCTTCTGTCTCCATACGGAAACGTACTCTCTTTTATTCATTATGAGTAGCTAGTAGAAGTTTCGGATAAACGCACAAAAAACGGTTATTGTACTCTTCACAAAATCCCTCAGTTTGACTGCCCACTGCTGTGTGGCTCTATATTGCAGCTTACTGCCAGTGCGAAATTTCTGGGCCTTACGATCAATAGCAAGCTAAATCGGAAGCTCAACATTTTTAGCTGCAACCACGCATCGCTCACTGGATGTTCACATCTATTGTCAGACCGACACTTCTGTATGGAGTTTCAGTTTAGAGGACAGCACTAAACAAGGCTATCAACTGCAAAGCACTCAACTGAGTACAAAGACTGGCCTGCCTGTGCATTAGCGGAGCACTGAGAAGTTTTCGTCAGACGCTATTAAATCCCTGGACAATGTCAAGATTAACTCAAAAACATCCCATAAGTGCAGGTGGTCTTTTTACGAGATGACCACGCTGTGACCAGGCAGGGTGTAGTACAACCTCCTCCCTATCAATAGAGGGGGTACCACCACGCTCTGGCTAGTCGTAGGTTCCTACACCTAGGGGCCTACTACTTCAGCGGCCTCAATGAGCTAAACAGCGCCAGCATAGGCCAGCTAAATCGCTTCACTGCAAGCACCAACTTCCGATGTTGGGAGAAGTCAATGCGCGTGGTATCAGAATGGGCCTACTCTGGCCTAAATGTGACTGCCACTATAACCTAACCTATTATTGTAACGGTTCTTAAAACCAAAAACTTGAAACCTAGTTGGGGTTTGGCGTTTATTAATGTTTTCATGGCTGACATACGTTTTATTGAAATTAAACGAGATCCTTTATGCATGGGAAGATATGGGCTAAAATAACTCTTTGGACATTCTTCATTGTTAAGAGAAGAACGCTTTTCGAAGTTTCTTGCAATAGCAATAGAAAGACTTTCGAAACTGAATTCAATCAAATCATTGAATTTTTGGCCGAAAAACAAACTGTTCAGCCGAAAGCATGAATGATTTATTGTAGGAGTTGCGAATCTTCAAAGGCCAAGCATGATATGTATTATGAGAGATTTATACTTAATGAAGTTAAGTTGCTTTAAGGTTCTCGAAAAGAAAACGGTGTATGCATTCTTTGTGGATTTTAGAGCAGCGTTCGATAACTTCCAAGAAAAAATCTAATTTTTAAACTACACAATATTGGAGTATCAACAAAAATAGTAAATCTTATCGAGAGTATCTGTAGTTATACAAGATCTGCAGTAAGGACGAATGGAGAACTTTCGGAGTACTTTAAAGCAGTATCGGGTGTAAAACAAGGATGCCTTCTATCCCCATTACTTTTTGCCCTATATTTAAACGACCTTCGCGAATACTTAGGTGGTGACATTGTATTCAGTGAAGCTAATATAAGATTGCTTCCGTATGCGGATGACATCGTTATCTTATCAGATGATGTTAACACATTGCAGACAATGGTAGCACGCCTAGAAGAATATTCCATTCTATAGAATAGGGAAGTCAGTTTGGATAAATCGGCAACTATGGTATTCAGAAACGAAGGAAGATTATCATCTACAGAAAAGTGGATTTTTAAAGGAGTACAGATTAAAAATGAATCAGAGTATTGCTATCTTCTACTCCAAAAATGTCCAAGCACGTAGAATTACCGCCACATGGATCAATTTCCTTGGCAAAAACGGAATTTCACTCAAATCGAAGTGGCAATTATTCCAAGCTGTGTGTAGAGCATTCCAGGCCCATGCAGAACAAATATAGAGATGTAAACATTTTGAGGATATTGAACTGCATTGTTATATCCTCAAGCGGGTGCTGAATACACCAGTTTACACACCAAGTTATGCCCTGTATATAGAGCCCGGAATTGAGTGTGGACTCGGTACACGTTAGAGCTACATTTGCAATACATTTATAAAACATTGTTTGAATACGATGATACAAGATTGCCGCATATACTGTCGAAGAAAATCATGGAAAAAACATTTTGGACAAAAGAAATAATCTTGGAGCGGAATTTGATTAACTATGGCGGGCTGGAAATCTGACACGAACTGATAGGACTTCTAAAGGCCAAGAGCTGTTGCAGAAGCTTAAGCAAAACAGGTGGCAAGGTTTTCATATTTATCTCACATAAAGCATCAAGGAGCGAAGATAGCGTTTATAGCCAACTTGATTACTCGAAACGTCAAGTTTGACTTCACTGATAAGCAGAGTCAAACCAAAATATCATGGATTTTCAAGGTACGCCATGTTCTGATCTGGCGCAATGGGAGCAGATTTAGCACTCGAGACTGTAACCTATGCTCACTATATAATGTCTTGTATGACAGTAGCGAAAATTCAAAACGCAGAAAAACTGCAGATATTCGTTCCAAGCTCAGTGCCGTTTTGGCTTATGACCCAACCTCTTTCGAGTGACTGACAATATTCAAAGTGTATTCCTTTCTAAAGAATGTTTCTCAAACTACGGCCGTTCGGAGTCGGCACATAACTCTATGTCCCTTCCACTCGTGACAGAAGAATAGCACGTACAGCAGAAGTGGTTGTGTAGAAGCTAGGCCCTGGCCCTCTACATGATTCACTAAAATGATCGCGGGGCTATAGCACACACTAGAGATGTATAGGCCACCCGATCCTCTGCAATCGACTCTAACTCACTAGGATTTTAACCCGTCTTGGGTCTGACAAGGGCTCGACCTCCTAATGGAGTGGCATTTAAGGAACGCCTCCTAGGACGTGATTATGTGGACATTCGTGACACTTGCCCAAACCATCGAATTCGGAGAAGTAGCTGCTCGACAGAGAGTTCCTCTCCCTATCCCTTCGAGTAACTCCCACAACAGCACAAAAAATATCATGTGTCCCGCTCGAAATCTCTCCTGAAAGTCTGTCTCATACCTCCGCGAGCGAAATGAATTGCTTTACAGCTTGAACAACGTTGAGAAATATTGAAAACTTATTTCCAAAAGTAAGAGCTGTGCAACTCCAAGTGCGCCTCCGGGCATCGGAGTACAGAGTGCACTGTAGTAATTGACCACATGACATTTTCCTTGCAATTCGGATAAAAAAGAAGACAAAAACACACAGGATCTTGGTATGATAAAGCTTTAATTGATATGCTCCTCTCTGGGAGTCGGGGTCAGCCATAAGTTTAATCAACGCCCGCGGTACAGTTCACCAGATGGGGGTAGTTGCAGACAAAGTTGACGTCATCGAACCACAATCCGCGCATGCACATCAGCCGGACGGGCTCTCGGTTGCGGCAGACCCAGTACTGGCGACAGTGGTAGGCGTCCGTAAAGAAGGAACCGTCGGGTTTGATGCGGCATATGGCAGACGGATCAAAAGTTGCCGGTGTAGTTGGGGTCGGGTCAGTCGACGTGGTCGTGGTGTTGTCTTCCTTTGAAACCGTCGAGGCATCCGTTATGACATCATCAACAGTCCATGCACTTCCGTCAGTGGTGGTCGTACAGTTGCATTGCCCACAGGCGCCGTACACGCAGGTTCTAGATTCCGGATCGTAGACTTGCATGTAATCACAGAAGCTCTTCACCTTGTATCCCGCCGCACACATAAAGAAGCCGTGACAGTCGCTGGGGTCAACGACCCAGCGTCCGTCTTCGCCCACGTGGCACTCCTCGGCTACTTGACTCCCACAATCGCACTGCTTGCATGTTCCCTTCACACAACCGCCGGTGGCTTCGTCGAACTTAAACATATTTTTACACTGCTTCTGCACCCGCGTTCCGTTTTCAATCTCGTAGTATAAACGACAGTCACTCTCATCGGCCTCGTAGTGAATATCCTGTGCCAAGCCTTCTGACAAGACAAGACTCAAGCCAATCACCAGGCCCAAGAGCAACGAGGCCCCCTTAAATTCGTGTCGTCCCATTGCTGCAACACTTTTTCGTTTTCCGCTTTCTTGTGGCACTTGCACTTGCTAAGCTTGTCGACTATGTGAAGACACGGCCTTCGGGCCTGTCTTATATCCAAAAGCCCTATCAGCCGTTTCAAGTGCCCCGATAACTGCGTTCTCTCAAATCTTCCGGGATGATTCAATGTCTTCCGCTGATAGGGGGCTGGACTTGAGCTACGGGGGACTTGACGGTAGCAGGCTTGTTATCTTAAGTGGATTGCACTTAAGTGGCGGTGTTTTTGCTCAACACACAACATGTTGCACCAAGTGCTGCTCTTCAGATTTACACCTTGGACATTTGCTCAATCAGTTCGCGATGTTGACGTACACGTTGTTTCCGGCTTTTCATGAGAACATGATTTTTGAATGAATCGTTAGTCATCTTCTGTTTTTGCTGTACTTTTAATTTTTCGATGTGTCACTTGTCATCTGATCTGTCAGAGGTCATAGTGTGTGTCATAGAGGATAGAGGAGGCATGTGGCAGCTGTCACCACCAATCTAGTGATGCTATGTCGAGTTCGCCGAAGGATCGTTTGTACTCGGGCCATATCGTTCTTGATCTAGTGAAGTGTGGTACTCGGCCCATCTGCGGTTGGCTACATATTTCAAGAAAGAGTGTAGAGATATGAGCCTTGACTGCTTGAATTGGCATGTGCACCTCTTCTGCAAGCGAACATTGAAGGGCGAAACCCTGCCTATGTAGTTCATCGCGGGATGCCATTGTGAACTGCACCTCTGATGGGTGGGGGGGATTTTGTTGTGATCTTCTAAAGACACCAGCTCAGCAGGGCATTCATGAACTAGCTTAGAGTATGAAGCACAAAATGCAACAGCTTTGATGGCTGTTTGGCTATCAATACAAATAGCCACCTTCTGCATGGCATTTTGATTTGACGATATGCTTTCCTTTGTTTTATAATTTGCGCGTGCTCAAGGGGTTATTAACACCCGGGGTGAAGACACAGCACGGGCCGAAAGTATAGAGGGAGAGAGAGAGTGGAGGTACCTGTGCACATTGGTCCTAATTCCAAATAGTTCCACTTGGAACACACTACAATTGTCCGGCAGTCAATAACATGGTGGGGCTAGAGTCCCTAGCTTCTACAACAAGCATTCGCGCTGTGCGTGCGAAAGGGACCTATAGTTTTATGCCGACTCCGTACAGCCAAGTTTGAGAAGCTTTTTTTAGACAAGAAAACTCTTTGGGTATTTTCAGTGAATCGAAGTAGGTGGGGCCGTGAAAAGTATTTTGTCGTACTACCTGCGCCCGTGAATCTGTAGGCTTTAGAAAGGATCAGACTTCTGAGAATACACCCGCACCGACTTCGCCGCTCATCTCAGAGCCGTCAGTGTAGGTTTGTTCCAATCAGTTCTTTCTCTGATTCTATTAAAGCCGCTTGTTAGTTTTTGTTTAGGGGCGTGTAATCTATAGAGTGTGCTACGAGATCTCTTGGTAGAAGTCATAGATCTTCTGCGCTATGACTAAAATGCATAGATCCAATGGAAGCCTTTCTTTGTACCTTATTGACTTTTGTAATGTTGTATTGTGGTGGCCCGTGGCGTTGTGGGTATGTGCGTCGACCCCAACCTCGACGTCGTAGGTTCGATTCCAGCTCTGAGCGACAAAAATAATTTTCACGGCCCCACCTCTTTCGAGTCACTGACAATGCTCAAAGTGTATTGCCTGTCTAGAAAAAGCTTCTCAAACAAAGCCGTTCGGAGTCGGCATAAAACTGTAGGTCCCTTCCACTCGTGTGAGAACAATAGCACGTACAACACGAGTGGTTGCTGAGAAGCTAGGCCCTGGCCCCCTACGGGCTGTAGCGCTACCCATATTATTATTATTATTAATGTTGTATTTTTGTACCAAGTGCCGGCCCCCGTTCTAGTGATAAATATGTTTGACCAACTACCGCCGTTATACATTCATAGGATAATCTTTAGTTAAGAGCCTCATTTTCTTCTTTTTCTACCAAATCTACTGGAGTCGTAAAAGGCTATGCACGCCTTCTTGACTCGCTGGTCTAGATTAAGCTTCCGGCTGAGTTTGGGACCTTACTAAGAAATGGTAGATAAGGGGAGTGGTCGATCATTCAGACGGGTTAGATGGCAGATGAGCATTTGATTTGAGTGTTGAAGAGCACAGGTTTCGTTTTGCTAAAGTTGATGTCAAGGCGACACCTTGTAGGCGCGGTGCATATATTCTTCAAAATGCCCTCCATGATCTTTAGCTTTAATAGCAGGCTGTTCATTCAAAAAGGGAAACGAGAAGCTAAAAGACACTCCCTGCTATGTACCTCTAGTGGCGAATTTAGATGTACAGCAGTCTCCTAGCGGTACCTTAATACACCGAGTGCTAAGAATGGTAACTATCCATTGACACCAGAACCTAGTTCATTTGATAGAAATATGCCCTCGCCGCTTTTTTTATATTCTCGAAAAGCTCAGATTAACGCTAGCCAAGTCCAACGCCATGTCTATCATGGAGGGTACAACCCTTACTTTCAGGGAAACCGCGAAGTACCTTGCGCTAATCCTAGATAGAAAACTAACTGGAAACTAACGAAAGAACTAAGAAGGCGGCCTCTGCATCAATTTAACAAGATATGCAGGAAAAAGGCGTTTCAAACCGAGAACATGTAAGAGAGGAATATAACTCTATTCTACCCATCAACAATTCGAACTCCATACTTGTTTAAACAGACAGGTTTGTTAAACATGCATTGCTCGATCAGATTGCCTGGCATATTCTTCTTTGATTGGCGTTCAGCCTCCAGCCAGCATGATATTTCGCCATCTCCCAAGTTGGTTCAGTTTCTTTTCCACTTGTGTGCGCCATCTCGTTCGAGGACGTCCTCTGTTGCCTTGTCCCAATGGTTCGGATTCGAAGACTCTTCCGATAGAATTGGTGGCCATCCGCTCTACATGACCTAGCCAGAAGGTGCATGCCGCTGTACAGCCCTTACAGTTCGTACTTGAATCTTCTCCTCCAGACGTCATCAACGCAAACAGTACCAAAGATCGTACGCAGAACTTTTCTCTCAAAACAACCAAGAGCTTCTGCATCCGCTTTCAATAGCGTCCATCTCTGTGCGCCATAGAGGAGGATGATCAGAGTGTTAGCTTGGTATTTCGAGAGATGGCTCCCTTACTCAATTGCCTCTTGCGCCCAGCGATTGGCAAGAGTATTTCTGCGCTTGATCTCGGTACTGTCGTTATTGTATTTACTCCAGAGCTCAAGTAGACGAAGTCCTTGAATACCTCAAAGCTTCTGCTGTCCGTTATGACGCTCTGTCCGAGACGTCGATGTTGTGCATCCTTTCGTGATGACAGCATGTATGGTACTTTGTTTTGGCCTGACTTACCCCTAGACCCATTTTGGCAGTTCCAAATATTCGTTTAAGTCTTATTTGCAGATTTGTCAGGACAATTGGCTGGAAGCACAACATCTTCACCTGTGCACCTAAGTGCATCGACAATAACGAGTAGGACGAAGGAAAGTTCTCCTTGGATCTTCCTTTGATCTAGACAAGGATGTTTCTACTACAAAATTCCGAATGCGGTTGTCCAAGATTCGTTCGAGAAACCTTAAGATGAAGGAGGCTTGTGACTTACATGCCAACGTCTACCCATCTTAGGAATGAGTATTTGGTGATTGGGTATACAGTCTGTAAATCGGCATAAGCCATTGGACTACCAGGTCTGGCAAATTTTTACAGAACGATTTGTAGTATGCCGTCCAGCTCGTGGTACACGAATCGACAAAAGAAATATGTCTGTCAATGTCAAAATACCAAAATCTCTGCTAGATGTAATGTGAACTGGGTTGCATTCCATTCCAGCCATAATTACGATTAACCATCCCATCGCTGGGACTGTGCAATCTTGACATATAGTTTCCTCTGTTTTTGATGGTGGCCACAGTACCCTAGGACAGCCTTCTTTAAAGGAAATTGCAGCCTGTTCAAGCTCGGAATAAGTCACCAATGACTTCGAGTTCATTGCCCACTGCTGGTATCATATTCGATCCCGCCCCCACAGTCACTGTTTGTGCACACTCTATGAACGACACATAAACAACCATCCACCAGGGCAGCCCCTTTCACTAACGGTCACACCGATGAATCTTCCCTGTTCAATTTAAGGTTAAGTACCATGTGCTCTCCAATTTCATGAACCATCATAAATCCACTCTCGGCGTCGTAAAAATATTTCTTCATCCTTAAACAAATCATTCGACATGCCCGTACACACCATAGATCACTTCAACGAAGTCTAGGTATTTACGTACTTCGTCTCCGTGCGTCTGTCGCGTCGAGTGCACCCTTTCGCGCGGTGATTTCCATGTCAACATCATCAGCCCCCAATGAATTTCCGATCCCATATTCGAGTCTAAATCGTTTCCCATGACACTTTTATAGATCATCTCACTTAGGAGCGATTCCAGTCGCCGCTGCGTCGTAATGAAGATCACCACCAACCCCCAGTGAATACACGCCACACAATCCGAAAAATATCATTTATGTGCTGCGCCAGGAACCGGACCCCTTTTGCTGTCTCCACACGCACTCGCACACTGCGAGGCGACGTGGAAAGGCATTAAAACCGTACCGCGAGAACCGAACGCTAATCTAATTAAAACCATATGTGGAGATGTGGGGCGTTGAATGCCTTACGAGCGTCGAACTTACAAATGAGCATTATGCAACAGTAAAAGATGAAGATGAAGCAATAAAAGTGCTCGTGTTAAATTTTAATCGCCTCTCCCCGAGACGTTATTGGTTTGACAGATGGACGAAGAAGAAGTCCCCTGACGTCATTGTTGGAGTTTTCATTACATTATCATTTTCAGCTGGAAAACATGTCAAGTCTGTGCCGTGCGGTTGGCGGGTGCGAGTGCTGGCATGTGCAGTGGAACAAAGAAAAAAGTTTCCCAAAAATGAATGGTACCGATTACGGAAGCACTGCTTCGATACGCGAAAGCTGCTGGCAAGGAATGTGGGGGAAATGGGAACACGAAACGAGAAAGATTTGGACTTAATGGCATTCCGAAGGTAGGGGGATACTCACTGTCTCAGCGGAGGAGCTGGTGAGGAATATGCGTGGGGTTTGAATGGGTCAGATCAGGCGAACGTAATGAGGAATCATTGAGATCATGGAGAGCAGAAGTGGACTGTAGGAGAGATATCCAACGCCATTGTGTCCATCGACGATGGATTTTGAATCAGCAACTCGTGTAAATGGAGTTCTCTGAATTGTTCAAAATAAATAAAAGGTGACAAATACAAGTCGGATGTGTCGATAGTACTTGATTTCTGAATCAAAACATAGAACTCAAGAAAATATGGGTCATATACCTACACCACCAAATGATAACATATTAGAGGATACAGAAAAAGCATGAGTTGCCGGTAAGACTATGCCTAAGGCCAGAATGAAGCCAAAGATGTACTGCTGGACAGTCAATATACTTATACACACTTTGGCTGTCTCGGGCTATAATGAATAGGTCCCCAATAGGCCCTCAACCCTCTTTAGCATGACCTCTGCCTAAATGCCTCTAGTTTGTCACAAAAAGGTGGTTGAGGTCTTTCCGCATTTGGATGAGAGACACATGCTTCAGATTTATATATCACATTTTACTTGCAGAACCTCTAAGTGGAAAAGGTGCCTCCACTTACGTACACTTAAAAAATCTGTAAAGGTCTCTCGACCTTGTCCCGCCTCTACTGCGGCTTCAATGACATTGGGATGTTCCTGTACCGCACAACAGGACTGGGAGGATTTTCTTTTATGTCAGCTTGATCGTTCAGTGCAGGGCTATCTCGCTTAGCATCTTGAGACCTAAGAAACAGCGTTTGGCAAGAGCTATTCTGAAATGATATCCCTTGTTAGTACTGTTCATATATCCAGAATAAACGTATGTAGTCCCTGACTTTGGCTGTCGAATGTGACGCTCTGTACAATACGTCCTAAAAAGGGTTTACGTTCTTGTGGATCATGATTCAATACTAGAATCCCACTTATCGACCATCCTTTTCTTCGACCATGTCTTAGAGATGAACTGATGAACAGGAAAACCTCCAGACGATTTGAAGACTAACAGCTTTGTTGGAACTCACTCTAAGTTCGTATCGCTTGATCTAGTTTAGGTAGAGGAACACAATTCTCGTCTACCATCGTCAATATTGATGGAAGACCGTCTGCTGAAGAAAATCCTTCAAAATTCCCAATATCAACTCCGGCTCTTCTATCTTCTACGCATCATGGGTCCAACTGCTTCACATCGCTCATATTATAACACCTTGCCAACTTCTCGGCCGAAAGATTCCCATTCGCCTTAATTTTCCTTCGGAGAAGCCGAGTCTTTCCCATCATTTCCGTGGGCAGAGTTCACAGCTCTCGTTAATCCCGTCGCTTCAGGTGACAGATGCCGCTTTGCGACAGAGTTCGTGTCTGTTATTGGAATTTGTTAATACGGGCCATATCATCAAAGCAACATGTTTCAAATTTGCTGAGAATACTATTAGTGGTCGCAATCAACGAAGCCATTTTTCGTGTGGATCCGATAGGGAACACTGTGATTCCGACAAAATCGTACAGATGAGAATTAAATACTCTCCCCCAGCTGGGATTAAAAAATACGTCCTTAAACTCCAGTCGATGAAGAAGTTCTCCCACCACCTTTGAGGTAGGCGGCAGAGCTATTAAAAGGCTTAAAAATGAAAAAGCCGCAAGCTCAGATGGCTTAACATCAGAATCCTTCAAAGCTGGTGGCAGTGTTCGTTGCACAAGATCGACTGGAATATCAGCTCAGTAAGCCCTATCAACCGCTCAATGTCGCCTACAGCGTACTGTGTGAACGACAAAAACTGTTTTGTACCGCATTAATCGGTTGAAGAAGAGGCGAAAAGAGCTGGTCTTATGGTCAATGGGGACAAAACAGAATATATTCTGTCGACAAACAAACCTCGACCTAGGGGCAAATGTTAACTCCACAAACGAGATCACAGTGGAGATCCGACGAAGACCCACCCTTGGCAAGCGATGTTACTTCGGTCTGTCGGACCTCGAAACTCCTCTCTAGAAGACTCTTATTCTCCGGTCCAGCTTTATAAAGGTGAAAGTTGGACGAGAAGCTGCTTCCTTGGTCCCGTCTGCGCGGAAGGCGAATGGAAGAGAAGACACAACCGCCAATGAGCTGTGGATGTAGTCCGAAAAGCAAGCAACTGTCGACTACATTGGCTCACCAACATCGTGCACAACAACGTTCCAGCTAAGAGCGTCTTCGAATCCGAGCCTCCTGATTCGAGAAGTAGAGGAAGACCGAACCTATGGTATAGAGATCAAGTCATCGCAAGGGTGAGGGTGAGAGACACGTCACTAGGCAAGGAACTCAATGTTGGGCAGCTACTTATCCGAACGGAAAGGCCTTTGTTTTGATGATTTGGAAACGTAGCACGAATGTCCCCATAATCACGTCTTCCGAAGCATGCTTTAAATGCGATTCCATAAGAGTGGCGTCCCATTGGAAGATCAATGACGAGACCAAAAACTTGCTTGGTTGCGCCTAGGTCCTGCAGAGTTAGAGTCGAAGGCACAAGATCGAGTGGCCTAGAGATCTCTAGTCCGTGCTTTACCCCAGAAAATGATGATGATGATGATACCACAACTGAAAATGGTTAGGATTGTGAGAAATAAGAATTGGAGTATTCTGCCGATTTAAGACATTCCTAGCATAGTCTTGTTGTCAGTACATACTTGCCTCTCAGTGGTAAGAATGTGTCGGGTTGACGTGGACATAAAACAAGAAAGATAAGAGATGCTTGTCATAAGTATAATATATCGCGGAGCACATCTCACGCTCACTTGTCGCCTGTGGCGTTGTGGGTATGTGCGTCGACCCCAAGGTTGGATTCCTGCTCTGTGCGACGAAAACACTTTTCACGACCCCACCTCTTTCGAGTCACTGACAATGCTCAAAGAGTATTTTCTGTCGAGAGAAAGCTTCTAAAACAAAGTCATTCGGATTCGGCATAAAACTGTAGCTCCCTTCCACTCATGAGAGAACAATAGCACGCACAAGTGGCTGCTGAGAAGCTAGGCCCTGGCCCCCTACGGTCTGTAGCGCCACCCATATATATGTACATCTCACGCTCTGTGAGCTCTAGTAGTGTGGCCAAAAAAAAACCCCTGAGGATGTTACTTTTGAATTTAAACGAATTTTAAAAGGACTTAAGTCCACTTGCACGTATTTATGTCATAGAACACTAATATACCCTAGATTCATCACTATCTTCCAGTGGGCCCACCACAACTACAAGTCTGAGGCACAGATCGTCTTCAGTCATAGGAGGTCATCGTGTCCTTGTAACAGCGACATATCAAACCGGCTCCTAATTAAACGCCGCCACCAGACCATCCTCCCTCGAGTCATAACTTAGCGTATTGACAGCCGCCTCGTTTCGTATTTCTGTTGCTCTTGCCGGTTAAGTAAAACTCAGCAAATCACCACGGACATGTCCGCCCAACAACCGCCATGTATCTTGGCGGCGCACAAATGAAAATATCTGCCAACAAAAGAATATTCATGCATCACTTGACGACACTCACTCACGCCGGCATGTTTGCCAATTTTAATTGGATTTATTATCGCAGACGAAGATTTTCCAGCTCGATTGCCACCAAATTTATATCCGACTTGGCCCCATAAGCCAGCCCACGAGCACGGAGATTTATTTGACATTACTTAGACTGTGCTCCAATTGTCTCCAGCCGAGGATGGAGGGCAACGGCACAACAAGAAGCGCTCAGCCTAGGGGACGATTACCAGTCGAATCGAATCAGTCCAGTCAGCACACCTTTTGTCGAGTGCGTAAATGGGCACCACGGCTCGGATGGTCACAGAGCAACCACCAGTCAGCCGCCCACTGTCAAATGTGCACTGAATGTGAAGCGAAGCGTACGACTGCCCACTTAAGTCCATGTGTGCACTTCCAGCGTACCGGCAGACACAATCGCAAGGTTAATTGCATTCCCAGCCCAGAGCGGGCGAAAAGAATCGTAGGTGTGTGCGTTGTGTGCACCACGAAAACCGCCCAGAACAGCAGGAGCTCGGCAGACCATCCCCAGAAAACGGGACGAGCACAAAAGAACTTACGGGGAATTTAATCCAACCGTGCAACCCTCTGACTGGCAGCTCTGCCTCTCTTTCCTTCGCACCGGCACAAGGTGAACGAGAGTCGGCGGCACGGGGACAACGACAGACTGCACTGTACGCATTTGAATGTCTTTAGGTCGCATGTGTCGGGAACGTGCAATTTTGCCAGCCTTCCATTTAGATTGGATTAAGTGGCCATTTTCACCCGTGTCCTCGTCGGGCGCAAGTACACACTGATTGAGTGGTGGTCCTAATGGAAAAGGAATTCAGAAGGTCGCACTTCCTGTCGACTGCTGGAGGGGGTCGATCGGGAAAAAAAAGAAATACGGCAGGTTTTTCACTTAATTCGGATGTGTGGTGTGGTGCGGACTGTTCTGCGTCCTTAATGACGGTGAAATCTCAGCTTGAACATCTGCCAAGATTTTTGGATGATGATGACGTTGCCTTGATGAAGGGTCGAGCACACCGCAGCGGGGTGCGAACGCCATGGACACATTAGAGTCTCAAATGTCATCACTTTACGTTGACTGTAACTTATCGCGCGAGGGGTGACACGAACGAAACGAATCTCATCGTCGCTGTGGTGTGATAGTCGCTTGTATTTATTGCCTAATGCACTGTACCTTCAATTAGAGGAGATGTATTGTGGATTGTACTGAAATGTCCATGTACTCGCTGCCGTGTTGAATGGAGGGAGGTTAAATCTGTTCGGTTGAATGGATGGCGCGTAGAGGCATTGGCAATCTCAAATTGGTCTGGTACACGTTGACGGCATCTGGTGTACAAGATTAAAACACGAAACTGGACAGGCGTCAGCGTATCCAACGCCCAAGGTGGCTGGGACATTTAGGGTCTATGGAGACCTCCGTTTCTGCCCGGAAAGTCCTAGAAATCGCAACGAGGACGCGCGTTTATAAAGTGGAGAACCCAAATAGTAAAGGGGTGTGAAACTGGTAACTCTTAGCCACAGATTGCCCTCGTTCTAGAGACTTGTTGGTCGGGGTTCAAATCCATCGCGAACTATAGCGTGAAATAAAAAAG
The DNA here is from genome assembly GCA_916610145.1 of Eristalis arbustorum. Lineage (NCBI taxonomy): Eukaryota > Metazoa > Arthropoda > Insecta > Diptera > Syrphidae > Eristalis > Eristalis arbustorum. The sequence goes on along the minus strand of OU744316.1, from coordinate 12,523,422 downwards.
AAAAATGGTTGGTATGTGCAAATTCTGTATCACCAGCAACAATTTTAATATTACTGATGTATTTTGATAAAACAACGAATTTACATTCAATATAAACAACAGAGGGACTTCGCCTGCGACTTATGCAGGCACAGGCGTCTGCACTTAGCCTCTGTCAATGAACTCCTACTCTCACCTCCCCGTGGTGAAATCCGGGAGACGAGCACCTTCGACTGAAGATAGGATACCCAACCCACGTTGGACGTCATTGGCGGCTGCAAACGAGAGAGGGGGAGAATGGATGAGTCTGTATCAGGGCTCATCTTCTTTACGGATGGCGGCGGAGGAGCTTAACATCAGATTAGCCAACGGCGACATCCAGAGCTACCTGGTACACCCCCTTTTAGAGCTACTCTGACATATTCGGAGCTCAGATCTAAAAGGTTGCCTTCAAGGTCATATCGGGATTTTGGAGTAGAGTTGGCGGCGGAGGAACCCTATCGTGTAGGGTCAACGGCGGCACTCACAACCTCAGCGAGGTTACCGATACCGGAGTCATCCGGACCCTTCGCCCAAGGGTAAAATTAATGGGCATGGCCTTCCAGTTGGGGGTTGTGCGTGGGGTTAACGCCCTCAGCACGTAAAAAAAATTTGTTCAGAGACGACTATTTGCCTCGGATACTGACCGATCTGCTGTTGACGACCACAGCAAACGAACAAATGACCATGCTTTTCGGTTCTGCACGTGGAATGTGAGGTCTCTTAACAGGCCACGTGCAGCCGAAGAACTCGCGGAGGCCCTTGACTGCTATAAAGCAGCACCGCCATCCAGGAAGTGCGATGGAATGGGCCGGCCAAGAAGAGGACGAAAAACTGCGACATCTACTACGGTGATTGCAGCAGAGAGAGGCGCTTATTTGGATGTGGATTTGTTGTTCGAGGCAAAAAGTCTTAAGCTTTGACTGTAAAAGCGAACGCCTCATAAGAATCCGCATCAAAGCTACATTCGGCAACATCGGCCTGATTTGCGCCCACGCCCCGACAGAGGACAAAGATGATAGTAGCAAAGATGACTTCTATGATCTCCTAGAAAGAACATACGATCAATGCCCCAGCTTTGACACCAAGATCGTTCTAGGAGATTTCAACGCTAAGCTGGGTAAAGAAGAAATCTTTGCTAAAGTCATAGAGAAACACAGATTGATCACGTTCGAGGTAGTCAAGGACTTCACTTACCTCGGCTCCGGAGTAAACTGTACATATACCATCAGTACCGAGATCAAGCGTAGGATAACTCTTGCCAACCGCTGTTTCTTCGGGCTCAAGAGGCAATTGAGTTATAGAGCCGTCTCTCGAAGAACCAAGTTGACTCTATACAAGACACTGATCATCCCAGTCCTGCTATACGGCGCGGAGGCATGGACAATCTCGAAAGCGGATGAAGAAGTCCTTGGTCTCTTTGAGAGAAAAGTTCTGCATTCAATCTTTGGTCCTGTTTGCGTTGAATTCTACGGACTGTACAGCGACATGAGTCTAATCAGGCGTTTACGGATTCAACGCCTAAGATGGCTAGGCCATGTTGAGCGCATGGACAACACTGCTCCAGGCCGAATCCGAACCTGTCGGACAACGCAACAGAGGACGCCCGCGTTTAAGGTGGCACACCCAAATAGAGAAGGACCTCAACCAACTTGGTGTGCGAAACTGGAGACAGCTAGCCAGGAATCGCGCTAGTTGGAGAGGCATGTTGGTTGAGGCCCAGGTCCAGCCCGGACTGTAGCGCCACACAAAGAAGAAGAAGAATAAACAACATATGACACCGAATCTTGAGGTCACTCGTGTTTGACGTTAACGGACTGCTGAAAATTCCAGTTTGGACGCTAAGTTCAATTTGAAAAAATCGAGGAACAGACTTGTGCACCACTGCACCACCGAAGTCTACGTCATCGGTATCGAAGACTTATTCGGAAACATACACGATGCACCGTGCAATTCCTGCGAAACGTTCATAACCCGCATCAGGCAAGGAGAAGCTTTACGAAAAACAGACAAAGATTTATGATAAGCCCAACAACCGAGTTGATTCTGTGCCATTTCTGCCGAATATGTGGTCCTGCCTGGGAGGGAAGTGAATTGACAACCTCCAAGCATACTAGCTGCATCAGGATGTGGAAGTAGTCCAGAAGATATTTATAATGACTGATCTGCGGAGGAAACATGGTTCCAGTAGGCTGACTTCTGTTCCAAAATACCAAACCTATTCACCGACAGACACAAGTGGGGTACTAAGGACATTATCAACGACCCCGAGATAGCCTCTTCATAGACATACCGAAAATGGACACAGCTACTGGGACCCGATCCTACTCGGACACTCTGAATAAGCAGGAATCTTTCAGGCTCCTCCAATATGCGAGGTGCCTCCAAGCAGAGATCCTGGCAATACAGAAAGTAGGCGAACACGTCCAGGAAACCTATATCAGAAAGGCTGCACTGAAGTCAATAGGGTTCTGCACAACGAAGTCAAAGGATGTCATGAAATGTCGCGACTCACTGACGTCTTACTCTGCTGAATGCCGGGCCAAAACTCAATCAAAGGGAAAGAATGAGCAGACGAATTGGCCAGACAAGAATCTGAAATGGACATCAGCGAAGTGCACATTCCACTACAATTACCAAAAAGTGCACTGTAGTGGATCATATATGACACAACAATAAAAGTAGCCAACTTGTTTTGGTTTGCAACAATCGACTGTCAGACTAGAGCTTAACATCCGCTAAACTAAAAAGCTTCTGGCGCTAGATCGAAAGTAGATCCATATGTTCGTCCAAGGGATTACAGGACTCTGTCCGATCGAACAATGCTCCAAAAATGGACTCTGTGTCGTGATGAGGAAGAACCCGAAACGTTCCAACATCCGCTTGGCAGCAGAGCAGCTCTCCTAAGTCGGAAGCTAGCTTTGCTGGAGCAGAGATTCTTCAATAACATAGAAAATGCAGATTTGTCGGATCTTTTAAAACTCATAAAGCACACGGGGTAATTTTAAATGCAATTGTAATTATGTGTGTTGGCGTCAGTGTACTTGTTGAACCTCGTCGGAACATCCTTTTTTACTTTGAGGAGCGCTAATTGCATTTACTCCTTTAATTTTCTCAGTTTGTATGCAGCTACATTACATTGTTCAAATTGTCTAATAATTTATCTGCACTTGCCTAGCAACAACGCACTTAATACGATAGGTTAAGAGTACTGGCTATACATGGTTGTTGTTGTTGATGAGATTTTTTTAAATGATCATATGATCGTGTGGAGCTGGAGATGATCTGGTTGGGCGCATGCACCAGCTCATCTGCAAGAAATGGTCTGAGGAAAGCATGCCCGACGAGTGGAATCTCAGTATCGTTTGCCCGATCCACAAGAAAGGACACCCCTTCAACTGCGCCAACTATCGAGGGATCAGTCTTCTTAACATCGCATATAAGATCTTCTCTGCCGTTTTGTGTACCCGCCTGAAGCCATTCATTAATAATCTGATAGGTCCATATCAGTGTGGCTTCAGGCCAGGAAAGTCCACAACAGACCAAACGGCAGATCCTGGAAAAGACCCAAGAAATGCGAATCGACACTCACCATCTGTTCGTCGATTTCAAGGCCGCATATGACAGCGTGCATAGAGACGAGCTATACAACGCCATGTCTAGTTTTGACATTCCTGCCAAACTCGTCAGGCTGTGCAGGATGACGATGGAGAACTCTCGCTGCTCCATCAAGGTCGGTAACGAACTCACCGAGACCTTCAATGTCAAAAAAGGTTTTAGACAAGGCGACGCGCTGTCATGTGATTTCTTTAACATCGTCCTGGAGAAGATCGTGCGAAACTCACACGCCAACACTAGAGGCACGATCTTCCAGAAGTCCGTGCAATTGTTAGCATACGCCGATGACATTGACGTGATTGGCAGAACTCAGCGAGCCGTCAGTGAGGCTTTTGCTAACATTGAGTAGGAAGCGGATAAAATGGGTCTGGCAGTGAATGAGGGCAAAACGAAGTATATGCTGTCCTCAAAAAAGGACATACAACATCGACGTCTTGGACAGAGCGTCACAATGGGCAGCTATAACTTCGAGGTAGTCAAGGACTTCACTTACCTCGGCTCCGGAGTAAACTGTACTAATAACATCAGTACCGAGATCAAGCGTAGGATAACTCTTGCCAACCGCTGTTTCTTCGGGCTCAAGAGGCAATTGAGTAATAGAGCCCTCTCTCGAAGAACCAAGTTGACTCTATATAAGACTCTGATCATCCCAGTCCTGCTATACGGCGCGGAGGCATGGACAATCTCGAAAGCGGATGAAGAAGTCCTTGGTCTCTTTGAGAGAAAAGTTCTACGCACGATCTTTGGTCCTGTTTGTGTTGACGGGTTCTGTAGGAGAAGATTCAATCACGAACTGTACGGGCTGTACAGCGACATGAGCCTAGTTAGGCGTCTACGGATCCAACGCCTACGGTGGCTAGGTCATGTAGAGCGTATGGACACCACAGCTCCGGCCCGAAGAATCTTCGAATCCGAACCTGTCGGGCAACGCAACAGAGGACGCCCGCGTTTAAGGTGGCGCACCCAAGTGGAGAAGGACCTCAACCAACTTAGTGTGCGAAACTGGAGACAGCTAGCCAGGGATCGCGCTAGTTGGAGAGGCATGTTGGTTGAGGCCCAGGTCCACCCCGGACTGTAGCGCCACACAAAGAAGAAGAAGAATATGATCGTGTGGCCTTGTTTCACTTTCATGCTGCAGTAACTGCAATGAATGTTTTCGTTTTAAGCGATCTTTAAGATACGTTGTGCTTTTGTGAAACGTAGCAGAGAGGTTCCACAATTTACGCTTCGTTTAAAGTTAGTTAGTTTAGTTGACTTTTATTTTCAATAAGTGTTTTACAATGTTTTAACCTACGTCATTTATGGTTTGGCCTCCAAAGCAAATATCTCCATCTATGATACGCTTTCTATAACAAAGTGCTGCTACTGAGTAGTCGTATAAAGCCTTCCATCTTTTCTCTTCATTTAATATGCTAATTACTTCATCTTCGTCTAAATTATGTCTTCCGAAAATTGATATTCGAAATTCTTTAAGAATCGGACAGACTCCAAGAAAGTGTAAAATGTCTTCCCTCATCTTCATATTGCATAAGTCACAAAGTATTGGTAAATCTGGTCTGTGTTGTATAAGGTTTAACTGAACGAGTTCCCCTCTCAGTTTGAAAATGGTGCTTATTTTGTCAGCTGTGTGACTGTCAAGAAAGTATGTTTTTTCATTTAGAAATGGTTTAGTTTGCTGTAATAATTTCTCAACAGTGATGATTCAGCTTCTTCGACATATTGGTCATATGAATGTCTACCAAAATTCTCTAAGGTCGAGTTAAATTTCTCTCTTAAAAGATGAGGATGCTCATTCTCCTGAATAGACAGGTTTAGTCCGCATTCATAAGCTGTATTCTTCCATTCTTCGCAAAGGCCTCCGTTTGTTCGTATTATACTTCTTAAAACTACATTTGGTAATCTGCAGTCGTTCATCTCTAGAATTTGTATGATATAGTTGAAGTGTATTTTCCGCGTGTACAATAACAAAGGAGGAGTTCCCGTTTCAAGATGTAGCATATCTTCTTCTTCTTTGTGTGGCGCCACAGTCCGGGGTGGACCTGGGCCTCAACCAATGATGTAGCATATAGGTCGGGGTATTTTTTGGTAACCGGAATATCTTCTTCAAAAAGGACCGCTTCGTTTAAACAATGTTGTTATAATAAAATTTGTCGAAAAAGTTCCACACTATTGATGGGCTAAATTTTGACATCATTCTTATTGTTTATATTAAACTTACTTAAAAACAACAAACTTTTAATTGTATTTAAAAATTACGTACGTACCGAATAAAATGAAAATCGCACTAAACGACCGACGAATGTAAATTACAAATTTTCCCACTCACACTCTACACAAACAATCAGCGTGAAGCCGTTACTCCAATAAGAAACTAAACCTTACAAAACCGGAACATTGGTTGGTTTTTGGTTTTTGGAGGTTCTACTGTATTCTTCAGTGGTGGCCCGTGGTGTTGTGGGTATGTGCGTCGGCCCCAACCTCAACGTCGTAGGTTCGATTCCAGCTCTGAGCGACACAAATAATTTTCACGAGCCCACCTCTTTCGAGTCACTGACAATGCTCAAAGAGTATTTCCTGTCTAGAAAAAGTTTCTCAAACAAAGCCGTTCGGATTCGGCATTAAACTGTAAGTCCCTTCCACTCGTGAGAGAACAATAGCACGCACAACACTAGTGGTTGCTGAGAAGCTAGGCCCTGGCCCTCTATGGGCTGTAGCGTCACCCATATTATTATTATTATATTACTGTATTCTTCACGCTTCTCAACCAATTAGTGAGAAGATTGAACTCTCATGTAAAGTTTAAATTGTAGTAGTGAAACGAAATGAAAAAGCGATGGGCAATTGCGAATAAACAAAAGTTGTTCCAACAATACACCTGAGCAAAAAATACAATTCGACAATCTCTCTCCGACTTAAAGAATCGGTGAATACACACATTCGTTGGCGATTGGAATTGTACCTACAAGAATCGAAGATCAACAATCGACTCCTGCTGATGTAAATGTTCTATAAAGCGAATCAGTAAACACTGTGATCTGTCATTAATATGCACTTTGTAATTTTGGGTCGAGTATCTTCTAATGACTTAGGCACTTGCCAGGCGAATAGCATCTACACCGAGCGAAGCAACGAAGTTGCGTGAGCTGGACCTACTTCCTCAATCCCGCAAAGCGTGTCAAGCGAGTATATAGGAACCTGTCAGGTGTTTAAGCTATTATTCATTGACTTCCATAAAGAAAGAAAGCGTACATTCCAAAAAAACACAAGAAAATAGTGATTTTAATTCAAAACTTTGTTTTAACAAAATTTATAAATACATACGAATTTAAAAAAAACGAATGACAATGATTATTTAATTTAAATGCAGGGTTGAATGCATTCTTTCGAAAATTATCTGTAGCATTTCATTGTAAGTGTTTTTTATTTGAAATCATTTTTTTTAAATAGCTCCTACCTCACAAACGGGGTGTGATAGATCACCTGCCCCTCCCATACCACACCAGTACCCCTCCCAAGAAAATGCTAAAAATGCATCGTGCCTGGCTTTGTTTGACTAGAGTAATTTTTTTTTGACGTACAATAACAATCGAGCTTCATACAGTCGAAGAACTAGGACAAGCATGTTGAAACTTAATTCGTATATCCGATTGAATGCGGATGTAAGTTAGTTTTGCCATGATGAGAGATGTGCCGACAATGAAGAATCGTATAAGTAGTTTGATCAGAAAAGTGGAATTTGTGAAGTATTAGTTTCTGGCGGTAATGCCAAACAACTCGTTGTAACTTCAAAGCCGTTTCCCATTATCACTCAAACAGACCTCCATCATCTGCCACCCTTGGTACTCTTCCAGTGTCCGATGCAAAACGATTTAAAGCACCACACTTCTTTGCACCTATTGTCCCAAACATGCTAGTAGAGATGCACCATCGATCGTATCACTCTTTGATAAATTGCCCCTTCATGTCATGCAATAATTTAAAAGCCTCCCCCATCTCCAAAGGAAAAAAAAAAAACAATCTGTGTCGATCCCTAATGCACTGCAATCAATAGGTCATTTACAGTCTCCATTGTGGCACGCAGTGAGACACCGTCAAGTGTGCAATTCGATGCTACTCTCAGCAGAACCACTTGGGTGCACAAATAAACCCAATCTCAGACGACATTCCTCGAAAACCCCCGAGGCCACTGAACTTGAAATTAAACATCGCCGCGTAGACCACAACACCACCCGATCAACATTAGCTCAGATGCCACATTTCACAGAGCCCTTCAATTTTAACGTCTAAACACTTTCAACAAATACTCTCAAGTGTCAATCGGAGTCTGAATTGAAAAAAAAAAACGTAAAAAAAATTGAGTAGGGTTAAAACAATCATCAAACAGGAACATTAGCCGCCAAAAACGGTTGACACATACAAAATTTGTAACACTCGATTGAACGGAACGAATCCACTGCGCCGAGGAGTGTCAGTCAGTCTTCTCGGTGCACAGACACACTTTTCACTTTTCATCCCCTGCTTCAGTTCACTCTAAACGATCCGCTCAAGAGGGTGACAATGAAAACCCCGGACAGGACAGGACAACAACAGCGCCATGTGAAATGAAAACAAGTGCATTTTTCATCACACAAATTGAATAAATGGCTATATGCGTAAGAGGGTTGGAGACGGAGACACTGGAAGGATTCGTCAAAGTGAAAAATATAAGTGCCCGCCATAAATCATCACCACTGGCTCAGTGGCAGACCCTGATCCCGAGGATTTCTTCCCCTCATCGACGCTGCGCTGACAATTCGTTCGCTTTTTACTCTCGTTGATAGAGTGTGCTGTTGAACCTCACCACCACCGCGTCTAATGATGCCAATTTAATTCGCTAATGTAATGTAATGTCAGTCGGTTGGTAGGCCATACAGGACACCAGCCACTCGGAAGAGGGAATAAAATCTGAGCCGAGGATATTAATAACAACTGTGCGAAAAATGTTCGATTTAGCGAGAGATACAGTTGCAATTTGCGAGGAAGTTGTTGGGCAACATTAATTAAACGAAGTATCCTGTGGGGTTGACGAGGTCGAAGAGGGTGGGCCGATGTCAATTTGAGAAAATTGATGTCATTGCGTGGAACGATACGGCGAGTGATGTTTACTAAAAGCCTGCTGTCGACTCGGGCGGCTCCTGGATCGAAGAAGCGATCCTGCAATGGGCCATTACCTTCAAATGTTCACATAAGTCTGAGTGAGGACAGCTATGTGCTGCTTGGCATAAAACAGAGACTTTGATTTCGATCGGAGGGGGCGATGTCTGAGGTAGCACGTAGATTCATATCATTCGCCCTGCACTCTGCGATGGCCCTGCAGTTCGGACAACCAGCTTCTTCAGCAGCGATGATTTATTGATAGTTTTCAGACGGTACAACTACTTGGTTGAGGTCCTTTTCCACCCGTGTGCGGCGCATTATTCGTGGTCCTCGCAACACTCCTCTTATTCCAATATTCCACTGGTTTTGAGTGCGCCATCGGCTTCGTGGTCTATTGCGTTGTCCCACTGGTTCGAAGTTGAAGACTCTTCGGGCTGGTGCAGTGTTGTCAATGCGCTCTACATGGCCTAGCTATTTTAGGCGTTGAATCCGCAGACACCTGACAAGACTCATTTCGCTGTACAGCCCGTATAGTTCGTGGTTGAATCTTCTTCTCCAGAAACCTTCAACGCAAACAGGACCAAAGATTGAACGCAGAACTTTTCTCTCGGCGAAACCAAGCGCGTCTTCATCTGCTCTTGAGATAGTCCAGTCTTTTCAGGTTCAACCGAGGGACCCCTGCGCATTACAAGACCAAGCCTCTTTGCCCTTGGACTCGATGACATTTGAATATAATCATACTCATTGCATCTGCCATTATCTTGCAGAGCCTTTTCAGCCTTTCCTTCTCAAATCGGCGAGCCATGGAGGCCGTGAGCCTAACACAGTCTGCGGCCAGGATATTCACTCCCATTCATTGGTTCGCGAGGCAACGAGAGTTGTAGAATCTATCCATCTATCAGTTGTTCCAAATAGAATGTCTTCAAATGTACCTTCGGTCTTGCTAAGGTTGCTTACAATCTATTCTTCGGCATCACACAATAGACTTTATGTTATCCGATACCATAATCCCAAGGTCGGGCTGGACTCGGGGAAGACATGAAGGAATTGCAGAACATCGGGAGACATTGAAACACGGGAGCGTCTTTTTTTTACAACTCCCCAGCACCACCCAACGTAGGAAAACAAAAATGCTTCAATCCTCTCAAAGATATGATAAATATTAACCCACGTAATCCAATATATCTGAGGTCCACTTGATGACACACGAGTCTGAGGTAGTCCTGACTTTCCTTGTTGTCACATGCACGCCAGTTATCGACACTAAACTGTTTTACATCCGCGATGACTCATTCTTTATACCGGAGGTTCAGTTTTCATCTTCTTCACAAACCAGATGATTCGGATTCAAAAGCCCTAGTGGGGATCCATTTGCCGCAAGAAGAGTTATGCCTTCTGGTCTACATCCACATGCTGTACAGCTTGTAGAGTTCGCAGTTATGCCTTCGCCTACATTTCCTCCGTTTACTTCCATTTACTAGGAAGATAATGTACTTGGTACAAATCAATTCACACTCTATTCTGAGCGATTGATTCCATCTCTGACCATCTCTGACTTGATTCAGAGTTTAGCTTTAGGAATTCGGTTCATAGGAGATCACACTAAACATACACCTAGACCTCTCTTGAGATCAGTCACGTCTCACGCAAACGTTTGCACCGACTCACGGCGATTCAATGACGACCGTTGTCGTTTGAAGTTGCCGTAAATTATCCACATTTCGTTACCAGTCACCATCCGCTTCGAAAATAGGTCGGTGATGTTGATTCCCATATTGAAACTCCTCTCGTCGAGCTTGCTTTTATATTCAGCCTTTTTCAAACAGTCCCCATTGATTATACGTGCAGTGCTTAGCTCCTGAGTAAACGAAACAGACTCTACGATTTTCATGATTCTATCGACAATTATCCGCCCAGCTCATGAAATTAGACAAAACTGAGTCAATCAATTACAGCCCACAACGTTTGTTTTTCATTATAGGATATGGTATGATTTACAGAACCACTGTTCAATCTACTACATGTGAGTGGAGTCCCATTTAAGCTGGTGGAGAAGTCGAAATATCTCGAAGTCTTTTCTACGAGTGACGAGAGGAGTAATGCTGAGAATTCCTGTAGGATTGGCCAAGCTTGGTCAATGTTGCAACATCTTTGAAGATCAGTAATCAAAGAGGTCGGGCTTGTTGTTAAAGCCAAGTTGGCGGTCAAACTCAGTATTTGTTCTAAGTCTCTGCTATAGTCATGAAATGTGGCCGAAGGAATAAGATCACATATATAAAAGAATCACACCGGGATAGGGTGAGAAACACGGCAGTACGCTATGTACTCAATGTTGAGCAGATGCTTCTCCCAACGGAAAGAGCTATACTTCGATTCGGTTTGGGCACTTAGCACGAATGCCCAATCATTGCGGCTTGCAAGACGTGACTGCAACCCCATCAGGAAAACTACCCCTTGACAGACCCGGTACGAGGTGGTTAGAACAAGTCCAAGAACTCGCTTGGCCAGGTTTCTGGGGCCAGTCACCAGAGTAGATATCCCAGAGATCTTTAGCGTCCTTTACCTCGTGACCCCTTCAAAATAGTATCATGAAACCCAATATAGTGTGTAAATAAAAAGTTTTATCCTCAAAATGTATTATAATTCATTTGTCAATACATCACCTTTTCAAGTATTCAAACGATCTTCAGGCTAGAAAGTATTTGCCAACAGCAGAAGTCCATTGACATGATAGTTCCTTCACTTCCGGTTTATAGTGTTTTTGCAATTAAACAAGAAAGCAGCGAAATTAAGTTAAGCACTCGTGGACCATGCCATGAGAGTCTCAAGAACAATTTGTAAGTCTGTCTACAGTCTCTAGAATGCAGGACTGATCACATTGATTTTCTCTGTCTACTTTATCATATGGAGGCATGGGCTTATGTATACAGCTGAAGGTTGCTAACTGCACCCAACCTGATATGATGCCAGCGCAATCCTTGCTTGTGCATAAGTCAATTTGACATACAGCGTCCTCGATGGGCCCCTGGATAGCCATCACAACAACAATCATTGTGTGGTGAACTAATGTATGTAGCGATCCCCCTCTGCCCACGGGTCAAATAATGGGCTTAGCCTACCAGTTGTATGTTGTGCGTGAGATTAAGTCACCACTTAAAAAAAAATATGGTTACGAACCAACGACATGCCTCGGATATGGACGGATTCACAGTTGCCAATCCCATCAAATGATTAAAGGACAATGATTTGATTTTCGGTTCTGCACGTGGAACTTGAGTCCCTTAATAGACCTCGTGAAACCTATGAATTTGCGGAGGCCTGGGCTGCAAACCTTACCGCCATCCCGGAAATGCGATGCGATGGGCCGGGCAAACTGCGACTTCAACTACGGTGATTGCTACAGGGAGGGGAGCAAGAACCCTTAAGCCTAGGCAAGAAGTCTTAAGCTTTAGACACATAAACTAGCGACTCAAAACAGTCCGCATCAAGGCTTAATTCGAGAACATCCCACTGATTTGCGCATACGTTCCGACGGAGGAAAAGAATGACGATTGCAAGGATGACTTCCATGATCTCCTAGATACGATCTATGCCCCAGCTAAGACACCAAGATCGTTCTAGGAGATTTCAATGCAAAGCTGGGCAAGGAACACGTCTTTGCTAGAGATGTCGGAAAACACAACCTACATGACAACACGTCCGACAACGGACTCAGGTTGTAAGACTTCATGACGAGGCCAAACCTCTCTGTAGCCAGTACCTGGTTTCCACACCTCAACATCCCCATTATGGATGTGACCTGGCGGTCACCTGATCAATAAGCCGTCAACACATTGCTATCGACGTCAAACACTCCTCCAATATTCTCGAAATCCGAACGTTTCGGGGAGCCGCTATCGAGTTGGACCACTTCCTTGTTTTGGTAAGGATGAGGATATCCAGAGCAGTACGGAGTCGAGACAGATACGCAAAATAACATTGTTAAGAGCGTTATTTAGTAACTCACATGAAACGTGATTTGTCTTTGAACAGATTTCAGTTTCGAAAGACATTTTAGCCGACTTAAGCATCATATTTCCAACAAAATCCTTCCGTTTTTGCTTTTTTCACATTTCGATAATTGTATGTAGGTGGCACTTGTTGTTCAGACGAGAGCACCATCCTCAAAGCTTGAGACTTTTATATTCATCCACCCATTTGCACTTACGCATATCTCCCCCAGACAATCCCATCGTCCGCCTCTGTTTCCAGATCCTCAAAAAACAAGCTTACCTCATTTATATTCTAAATACCGTCACATGACATCCATCTCCCATTAACACCGACTTAACGTTTCAATTAACTCGGTATTGCATATCAACCCCGCCCTCGTGTGCGTCAGAGTTCCTTGAAAATTTCATCACATTTCAGGCGAAACGAAACAAAAAAAAAGAAGGAAAATCAAAAACGATCCTGTCCCCAGCATATTAATTAACCACCCCACCCCAGGAACCGGACTCGGCCGTGCCGATGCCAAGACAAAATCAAATCGCTTTCATCAACTTTACATAAGTAATGAGTTCTTGGGGCAGCCTCTAATCCGGTCCGGTGCCGGACCACTTGACCAGTTTCGGTTCCAATTTCAAGATATTACCACACGAGTCGCATATTAACGTGCTCATAACCGAAGTAATTGCTGGTGTCCTTCACATAAATTTAAAAACCCCCGAAAATTCATTCGAGTAGCACACTGCTCCATTGGCATATCTGAATATGTGTGACGCGCTGGATGACAATTAAAAGCCCAAGACGGAGGGCAGAGGAGGCGGACTCTCCAAGATACAAGAGAGTTTCCTTTAATTGGCAACTGGTCCTCTCGAATTTCTTCATTAATTAATAAAACAGGATAAACATCCCTTACATACACACACCACATGCGGCCCACAAGAAAGAATGAAGAAGACGAAGATGACCACCAGGCTATAAAGATCTTATCCTGGAAATCAAGGGATGGACACTTAACCCACCCTAGTTGGGTGACGTTACCGAATGCTGGTCAAGTCAAATAATTTAAATAAATTGTCCGCTTTCAGTGGCTAGCTATTTAAATTCTGTTAGCGTCGATGTGGTGCAGGAGGAGGACGTGGAGAGCTTGGTGGTTAGTAATGCGTACGTTGAAGGTTGTGTGAAGGGCTTCTGGAGTTAAAGTTTGACTCCAATTCAGCGAATTTCTTAAGAGTTATTTTAGAGATAATCCACCAGGGAAAATTGAAAACGACTCTTTCTTATGTGCCTTCAATTGGACATCCCCATATTGCGTACCTCAGCAACTTTGTAACCTTTTTTTTTTTTCTTGAGGCACTGTATGTAGAATCGTCTTCTTCATGATACTGATGACCCGTTGAATATGCGCGGCATTTCATTCTCCTTTTTCCTCGCGCCTACCACACCGTCTTTTTGGAGTTACTTCGCAGGACTGAGTTGTTTATCTCGCTGTATGCTCCATATTCGGCTTTCCTTACTCTTTCAAGACTTATTTATTTCTGCACGCTAGTTATAAAGCAGCAGCCATTTGTCTGCTGACTCCCTCATAGGAATTACTAGAGGCTCGAGAATTGGTAGACTTTGTCTCGCTTCCGCAGAACGCCTGTAATGAAAAATTCCGTGCACTGTGGCCAAAACCGATCTACAAGAAAGGAGACCCCTTTGACTGCGCCAACTATCGAGGGATAAGTCTCCTTAACATCGCCTACCAGATCTTCTCTGCCGTTCTGTGTGAGCGCCTGAAACCCTTTGTCAACAACATGATAAGTCCCTATCAGTGCGGTTGGGCCTGTAAGTCCACAATCGATCAAGGAGGCCTGGGAAGTCCACAATCGATCAAATTTTCACATTACGGCAGATCCTGGAAAAGACTCAAGAGATGCAGATCGACACCCACCACCTATTTGTCGATTTCAAGGCCGCATATGGCAGCGAGCATAGAGACGAGCTATACAACGCCATGTCTAGTTTTGACATACCTGCCAAACTCGTCAGGTTGTGCAGTATGACGATGGAGAACTCTCGCTGCTCCATCAAGGTCGGTAACGAACTCACCGAGACCTTGAATGTCAAAAAAGGTTTTAGACAAGGCGACGCGCTGTCATGTGACTTCTTCAACATCGTCCTGGCGCAGAACACTAGAGACACGATCTTCCAGAAGTCCGTGCAATTGCTAGCATACGCGGACGATATTGACGTGATTGGCAGAACTCAGCGAGCGATCAGGGAGGCTTTTGCTAAGATTGTGACGGAAGCGGCTAAAATGGGCGTGGCGGTGAATGAGGGCAAAACGAAGTATATGCTGTCCTCAAAAAAGGACATACAACATCGACGTCTTGGACAGAGCGTCACAATGGGCAGCTATAACTTCGAGGTAGTTAACGACTTCACTTACCTTGGCTCCGGAGTAAACTGTACAAATAACATCAGTACCGAGATCAAGCGTAGGATAACTCTTGCCAACCGCTGTTTCTTCGGGCTCAAGAGGCAATTGAGTAGTAGAGCCCTCTCTCGGAGAACCAAGTTGACTCTATACAAGACACTGATCATCCCAGTCCTGCTATAAGACGCGGAGGCATGAACAATATCGAAAGTGGATGAAGACGTCCTTGGTCTCTTTGAGAGAAAAGTTCTACGCACGATCTTTGGTCCTGTTTGTGTTGACGGGTTCTGGAGGAGAAGATTCAATCACGAACTGTACGGGCTGTACAGCGACATGAGCCTAGTTAGGCGTCTACGGATCCAACGCCCACGGTGGCTAGGTCATGTAGAGCGTATGGACACCACAGCTCCGGCCCGAAGAATCTTCGAATCCGAACCTGTCGGGCAACGCAACAGAGGACGCCTGCGTCTAAGTCACCCAAGTGGAGAAGGACCTCAACCAACTTGGTGTGCGAAACTGGAGACAGCTAGCCAGAGATCGCGCTAGTTGGAGAGGTATGTTGGTTGAGGCCCAGGTCCACCCCGGACTGTAGCGCCACAGAAAGAAGAAGAAGGGCTTTACAGAAACACAGTTCATCTTCCCGAATTCCAACACATTCCCCATAGAATCGACACAGACCGACACAGACAGCCATAGTTGTTTTAGAGGCTTGTTGAGTCTGATATGCCCTGTTAGGGAGCATGTTATGTAATGGATTTTGTGTATGCGTATTTTGCCAAGCCTCAAGCCTTTTTTGGCCTATTTCTAGACCGTTTTCTTCCCGTGATTCTTGCTCCTAGTTTCTTTTCGGTCCCTTCTTCTTTCTAATTCCCTGAATTCTAACGATCTTATCTCCTGGTCTTGAACTTTTTTGATGCTGCCTTCTAATCCCGTCTGCCCATGTACCGGGTACCCAGCAACAGAATTTTACTCTATGCCTTTTACTCAGCTCTTTAGGCATTAACACACCAGCTTGGATTTATTGCGGGAAGGAGTCTAGTGACATGAAAGCGGCTTCGACTATTTTACATTATTCCTATGTCGCAGTAAGTGTATACAGTCTTAAACCGATTATAAAGACCAACAGGGGACCTAAAAATTAGTTCGAAATGTCGACTTAACCGACGTTGTTGTTGTAAGCGTTTTCGACTGTAGTTTCTGTCAAGATATTTTAAGCTACAGCTGCCTTCCATCGTTGGCGATCCCGGGAAGGATGCTTCTAGTCACCGAGACCAAGTTGACCTATATTTGGTTCCAGTTTTAAGGCAGCCGGCTCGTAGAAGGTTAATTTTGAAGAGAATTAAATTGGTTCTTCAAGTCTTTTGTTCCCAGCTGTTTCGACAAACGAAGTCGCTCCGGTTGCCAAGGGCAGTTTTCATCGGGTCTAGATCTACCTCGAAACGGAGCTGTCCATCTACGGCTTCGATTTGTTATTTATCTTGAGACCATCGCCACCACTTCAAGTTAAAAACGTTGTTGTCATGGACCAGTTGGTCTGACCTTTGGAGTTGGACAGCATACAGCTTTCCGTGTGGACAGCTTGCCACGCGGCAAGGCAGGACTAGCTACCCACTAAGCAGGTGGTACAAGAATGATTTTTACCGGCAACCTGCTGTTTTTGGCTCCTGCAGTGAATCCACTGACTCCCCAACAGCCAGCAACCCACCAGCGGCTATGGCCAATTCACAATTTTCCACACCAACTCCCCCGAGCAGAGTAATTCGCTTAAAACTCTATCAACCCGTCCACCAGCACGCACCACCGCCACAGTAAAATGAATTCACACTCCACCAAGCAACTTAAGCGCGTTCATCCCTAATCTCCTCTAAATCGAAATAATTCAGGTTTTCGAAGTAAGAACAAAATATTTAATGCCTTTCCGAAATTTAGTGGCTTGCTCCGGCATCTGGATTGCCCTGGCGTCGAATTGGCATTTCGAGAGAAAAAAAATCCGCCTCGGAATTAGACAATCGAAATACTTTTCCCACCATTTCCCTGATCCCTCGGCATCCTTGGAGGTTTACGAAAAATCGTTTAATTAAAACAACACCGCATTAAGCGATTCCGGCGCGATGGGCACGCAAGGATTACGAGTCCTTCTTGCGGGAACAGTAAAAGTAAATTATTTGTGCTTGCGGCTTGATTAGCCCTAATCCTTTAACTTTAACGTTATACTTTTTAATTGTCTCTTAATTTTTTACGATCCTGGCACGGACGCAGGAGGCTGGGAGGCAGGACCGCTTGACAGCAGTGCGTCGCATCGATGCGATGGCGGAAGGCGTTCGGATTCCTTGAATGGAAATAAATCTTCCGAGCGGGCTCACGCGTGAGATCAAACGAACCAGATCCGGCCGCGCAGAGGCAAGGAACACATCCATCTGCAGTTCAACGTCGATGTCTGGTTTCAAGTAATTTATTGTGACATGTTTCCATTGCCTCTGGGGGGCGTATGGAAAAATTCTGCGAGACGTTGGAATCTAATTAAATATTTGTATTTACATTTCGGGTATGTTCTAGGGATTAAATATTGAACACCCGTCCCACGTGCCATGCACGAGCTGTGCTCAGTGTCACTGCGATGCGATGGCATTCGGCAGTGATTGGGCATTCCTTGGAAATTCATTATGAGAGTGGAGTGCTAAGACTTTGGTTAGGGGGAAGTGTGGAAGACGCATGTGATTGTATTTTGGGAGATCAGGTAATGGGCGGCTCTGGTTGCAGTGCCAAAAAATGGGAACTGTGGTTCATGGCCATTGCACTTCGGTGTGAACTGAAAGAGATGCCGGAATGATGCCCGAAAATTCTGGTGCAGACGGATTGCCTACAGAATTTCTTAAAATCACTGGAAATGGCAATTGGCAAATGGTGGGGCTTATGCAACAAGTCATCTCTAAGATTTGGTAGAGGAAAGCGTTTCTGATTATGGCGAATCTCTCTTTAACTGCCCCAATTAGCAGAGAAATGATTCCTATACACATTTATGGACTTATGACGCTCAACACGTCTATTGGTGCATTGCTCATACTTTTTCTCTGGAAGTTTTGTGTTCGAATCTGGAGCCCTACTACGAATTCCAATCTACTATTCGACAGTTTTCCGATTATTCTTTGAAATGAAACTATCTGTGAAAATAAAATAGGATGCCAGCAATGCCAACCTTTTTCACAAAAATATTCAATTTTCGAACCAGCAAACAAACGAAACTTAAAATTTTGCGGAAATACTTTACTTACTTACTTAAGGTGGCGCTACAGTCCGGGGTGGACCTGGAACTCAACCAACAAGCGTCTCCAGCAAGCTCGATCTTTTGCTAGCTGTCTCCAGTTTCGCACGCATATTTGGTTGAGGTGCGTGCGCCGGTTTCCATCCGCTCTACATGACACTTCCTCAATCATGCACAAACTTTTGACGAATGTTGCAATTGAGCAATATTGAGGATGGGCTGTTTTGTAGCCACTCGACTGTTGAAACCTTTTAAATTTTTTTGTTCGGCAACTCTAGGCTCAGTAACGCGCTTTCCACATTCAACCAACAGCTGATTTACAATCTTCAGGTCCCCTAAAACGGCTGTTATCTTAGGCTTTTCTAATAATTATGCGTTCTTCGAGCGGTGATAATTTGTGGGACTGGCCTTTTTGATTCTTTGACACGGCCTTGGTTTCTGAACCGTCTTATGATGTCACCGACCATATTAGGCTGTCCAATTTTGCGCAATTTCAGTCTATGCTTCACTGCTAAATGCTGGCTTACCACGAAATCCCTTGTTTCAAGCGAAGTTTTATTTCCTTTGCGCCCATTTGTTTGGCACATGTGTTTACGGACTATTGACGAATAAGGATGTAGGAATGATATTTTTTAACTATCATATGAATCTGGCCATGGGATCTATGATTTTAGCCGCAAATAGAAGGTATTTTTTTCATAGTTTTTCGAGTAAATTGAGTATCTCTTAGTAATGAGTCTATCAAGCTGATAAAGAAAGTTTTGGATTTGACCGGTAACTGCAATTTTTCACACGTTCGAGGAAAAAACCGAATATTAATTACAGGCACAGTATGTATCTATATGGTTTTCGTGCTGTAAAACATTCTCGGGGGGATCGCCACCAGTTCCCGATAAATTAGCCTTACTTGACCTCTTTCCCTTAGTATTGTTCTTGAAATCCGACCACACCTTAAAACAAACCATAAAATTAATAATGAACCAATTGTCAACTTGAACATTCATACTTTCTTCCAACCTTTAAAGTCATGCTGCGGTGGATATGTATGTGCATAATTGACCACAATTTCAATTTGTGATGACCTTGTGTTAAGTATTTTTATGCAAAGTAAATTTAATGGTGTGAGTAATTAACTTAAATGCAACTAATTTGTTAACCTCTTCCTCACAAACACATTTAATGTCGAATGAATTATAGCAAAACTTGAACGATTCTGACATTAATTTTCGAATTAAATAGAATGTCCCCCGAATAGCAAACTAAGTACAATTGTAATTGGCCCAATCTATTCGATTTTCATTTGCTCGAATATTCTTTAAAAGTTTCATAGTTCCGATTTGTCGAATTCGATTTTTTTTGCAAAAACGAATGCATAGTAAGGTACCTGTCCTAAGCTATTCTGTTTTTTTAGGAAGTACAACATTTCTCTTTTTGTTGCTGACATGCTTTTGCTGTAACCTATTCGAAAAACCACAGGCATTAAAAGACGACTGCAGCTTCTTCCAAGTTGATGTGACTGCGATTCACGAAGCAGCACTTGCGCTACAAGAGCGCAATATAACAAACAAAATAATGTCTATCTTCACCCACAGTCAAGCGGCAATAAAAGCCATAGCGTAGCACATCCTGGAGTATCCGTACCAATCCCTTACGCGCTCACGTTGCTTAGCTCTATAAGAACAAAACTAAAGACGAAGCCCTTGACAGAGTAAAAGCTCGTTGGCTCAGTCTGGAAACTGGAGCAATATCGAGAGCCATATGCTATATAAAAAAATGTATCTAAATCACTTCTTTTTTATTTCAGAAATAAGTTTCAGTCGTAATGAGGTGCATTGTATACATATTGGGGTCCTCGGGGGAACGACTGAACATACCACACAACGACTTTTGCATCAGCTGAATAGATGAGGTAGAAATATAATCTATCGAAAAGCTTTGCTGCAAATGCCCAGTCCTAGCAAAGATAAGGAAGCAGTAGTTCAACAAAGACTGCTTTGCAGAGCTTTTGGACTTGTGCGGTGTAGAGCTGAAAAACCTTCTAAAGCAGGATGGTTCCAGTAGTACCAGATATACAAAACCACGGGCACAATGGACCCAACTAGGTCTGAGCAACCACAGCCGCAAAGTCGTAAAGGCACCAAATTACTTACCCTCCAACATGACATGTCTTTAATCGTTTCTAAATGCTTTAGTGCTTGATTAATTAGATGGCCGTCACTGTGGCTTTTTTTTTTCGAAGAATTTCTTCATTTCATATATTCACACTACTCACAACTGTACGCAATCTTAGCAACATTTTCTCGAAAATCTTGATCTTGATCACTAGATTTTACACAAGTTTATTGGCATAAGGCAGTGACTTACTTAGTGAACGAGGCGGTCAATCGACAGGCCCATTTCTTGAGGTAACACGCTCGCCATACTTGCTCCTAAATAAGTCGTGTGTAAGATGGACTATGTGGCTTGTGGCACCATCCTGTTGAGACCACATGTCGAAGTTGATATCTTCCAAAAATAATCGGTAATCATGCCGCAGTGACGTGTCCATCTTTATCGTCAACGAAAAAATATGAATATTGGAGTTAACAGTCTTAGATATGCGGTCATAGTTTCCGAATTTTGGTAGAAAATATTTATAATTTGCAGACGTTGTTGTTCGTGTACTCTACTATGATGGGAGTTGTTAAGTTTACCGACTAAATTGACTGTGACAGTTTAATGATCAGTGAAAGAGTGATTTCCCAAATTAAATTTAAAATTGTCAAGTCCCTATTGGAGAACACATTACATACTTATTGATGACTTTTAGGGCTCTACCTAAACATTTTAAAAGGTGACGTTGTGGGTATGTGCGTCGGGCCCAACCTCGACGTCGTAGGTTCGATTCCTGCTCTGTGCGACAAGAAAAATTTTCACGGCACCACCTCTTTCTAGTCACTGACAATGCTCAAAGAGTATATCCTGTCTAGAAAGAGCTTCTCAAAGTTAGCCGTTCGGAGTCGGCATAAAACTGTAGGTCCCTTCCACGCGTGTGAGAAAAATAGCACGCACAAGAAGAGTGGTTGCTGAGAAACTATGCGCTGGTCCTCTATGGGCTGTAGCGCCACCCATATTATATTATTATATTTATTTATGTGAACTCTTTTATATAAATGTGTGGGACATCCTAGTGTCCATTCTTTTCCGTAGCTTTGGTTCATCAAGAAACAGAATTTTTTCCCAATTCCCTTCCGAGCGGTTTGCTCTCTTTTCATCAACACTGTAGTGTCATTGCTGACATTAATTTAGAAGCTTAAGAATACAAGGTTTTTCACTTTCATTGATGTTACAGCCCCCCCTCGGTGTCGGTACATCTTTTTCGACGACATCATAAACTTAGTCTTACTTGTATTCATTGCAAGAGCATCTTCCTTCATCATGTGCACAAATGTCCCACTTCCAATAATATCAATGTCATTGGCGTGTGTAAGTAGTCGTGCCTCTAGTCTTCACGGCTGAGTTACGCACGATCTTTTGTTGAAAAAGTGGCATGAAGGTGCGTCGCCTGGTCGGAGTCTTCTTTTGATATCAAGAGACTCTCTGAAGTGTTTACCGACCGTTCCGGAGCAACGAGCATTTTTAATCGTCATTCTGGAAAGCCATATGAGTTTTGCAGGGATGTGGGAGTTTTGCATGAACTCTAATAGGCACAGTTTAGAAGATCTTCTTTCTCAAGGTTCGGGCAAGCGATGCTGAGAACCACCCGTCGGACATGCGTTCATCACACCAGGTTTCGCTGATGGGATGGTGTATGCACATGTATCACCGCCACCTGTTAAGAGAGTTCGTCAGGCAGTCTATCTGCACCAACAATCTTGTTTAGCTTTAGTTTGGTGATTACTGTCGTAACTTGGCTGGGGTGAGGAAGGCAGTAGTCTTGCCCATCATCTATCTGAAGGTGGCGGTGCACTAAACAACAATAGTAATAAAACTAGATACCTAGGTACACATATCGCTAATCTACCAGACTCCGAGAGTGAGCTTCATTGCAAGTCACAGTCTGTGGAAACTAAACTTTTGGCTCACCCTATTAGACATCTGAAGCACAGAGCCCTGAAAACAGTTCCTCCCCAAAATTCTATTCGATTCCACTTCGTCGAGAAACTTCTCCCGAACATACCTCATAATTCCCCTTGCCATATCGTGTCTGCATCAAGTCAATGACCCCCCGAGTCAAGGCCTCATCCGATGCCCGACGTTTGTCTTAGACCTGGTAGGGGGTGCCCATAAATTCACCACCACGTCGCGTAGTGCAAGCAGACGAGTGTACCTCAAATCAAGATAAACATCCCCAATTCATGCGATTCCTCTTCACCATCATAATCGCCTCCATGGCGGTGTCTCTTGTTAATAAAAATCATCTCTCACGAACCGCTCCGCACTCACACATGTGGCCGCATAAGGGCTCCGGCTCTCGTGGGCCAGAAATTACCTCTGTTGTACCGTCATTCAATTCACATCAATTTAACTTGATGATCACCTTAATTGATACCGTAGCTGGGCGTACTGTGATCGACAAAAGAACGAACTTCCCAATAAGGCTTTACGACGACTCGCGTGCAACTGTGTGCAACGCGCTACTGGCCCTGCCGGTGCTGCTGCGATTGGCATTGCCGCCGCCGAAGCCGATGATGGTGGCGATGGTGGTGGTGACTGCTGAGTGAGTCTTTTGAATCCTCATGCCTTCGCCTCGGTCTGAATTGGGGAGGGGGACGAATTCGCTATCATTATTCTCAATTAAGCGGGTTCACGTTTCGAGGAATTCTTGTACATATATAAAAATTAATTCCAAAAACCTGCCGGGACGAGAAACAAACAACCAATTGTTGCTTGATGAAATCTTTCACGCTGCACGGCAACGCTACCGGTTGCCGGTCATTACGCGCCGCACAGCTTGACCGTCTCCGACAGACGGATGGCTCATCAAATTCAATTAAGATCAATTAAAAGAGGCGGAATGGAGTTTGGTAGCGCTTTGTTTGGCGCGCCGGTGCTGCTGGCTTCGTCCCGCTCTTTTCGAGACAAACCTGGACGTGGACACACGCCACATGTGGCCGTTAAGTGGCGAGTTTTGGGGGAGGCTTATGGTTGCGTCTGCTGAACTCTTGAGTTATGCTCTCAATTTACCTCAATTGCGGCTGTGAAGTTTCGAGCGGAGGCGGGTTGTGATGGTGCCCCTATGCGGGTGGCACTTCGAAGAAGGTGACTTAAGGTGTGGCACAGCTCACACTGGCAGTCAGAATTGGTGATTCATCATCGTCTGTGCCGGCTCCAATCAAGAAGATGAAGACTGATGCGCGAAGACAAATAGACGATGACGAAAGCAGGCGTGAGTGGCTATTCAAATATCAGACAGATAGAATGACCGTGGAAAAGTTTTTCTTCTCGGGTGTAGGTGGGACGCCGTCTGCGCCCGGTTGGAGCCGAAACACAAATATGGGCTCATCTCTTTTAATTGACTGCAATTATGGCGACATGGTGACACTTGATGAATACAAAAGGGAGTGAATAGTTAGGTCTTGTTAAGACAAGAAGTGCGACGAAGAGATCAATCAGGAAAGGGACTGATGAAGATTGCTGTTAAAAATAATTAAATGGTGTTGCGTTACGACGCTGCTGGAAATGAAGTTTCAGACTCATTCATGTGCCATAATAATAGTCTGGTGATGGAGCTGCAGGCTCAGGGGTTAGATTCTCAGCAACCACTTCTGTTCTGTGAGCTATTGTTCTCGCATGGGCGGAAGGGACGTAGGTTAAACTGCGTAGGAGTATACGCACTGACCCAAAACGCCATGGTGTCCTGACTCATTCGTATCTCACTTAGAAAACCTGCCTGCCCTGTGTGACAATCTGGATGAAGGTCTGCAACATTTTCAAGGTTTGTCATGATCACAGCGAGATATGTATTTTCCAAAATAACGAGAAACCGCATGAATTTGAGACACATTTTTGAGTGGCATCTCAGGAGAATTATCGGATTTTCGTCGATAACCGATTTCTTCTATTTTTGAGTATGTATCGTTTCCACTACAAGGCGTGGTACCAGACAACCAGACCTTTAATTTAGAGCTTTGATTTATACTTTGGCATCACATTGATCAATTCAATTCAATTTATTTGGACAGAAACCATACAATTGGTCTTACATGCAAAAAGTTTAAACAAGCGAAAAATGTGATGGCTCAATACACACAATGTTGCTTATTATATTGCAACATTGCCTTTCTTTTTGATGACATTCTTTGACATCGGGTTGTTAAGTTCCATATGTCCTTGTTGGTCCTCTCGGTTTGTTGTGGTGGTTTAGCCGCCATGGTGACTGCTATCACTACTTTGATAGAAGTGACCGTTGTTTGATGTCCTTTTAGCAGATTCAATGCGTTTACGAATTGGTTCCATGTTCGAAATTCTTAGGTGCCTGATAGCCATGTTTAGGTGCTTGTCGATGTCGTGTACTTGCTTCTGGAACAGGGTCACCAAGTACTGTTGCAGGGGAACGATGCAGGCTTCTTAGTAAAGTCTTCTGTTCCTGGTATGCTTCTGATGATCCCTGTTATGGATGAGACCGTTGTATATTCGCATTGTATATGCTTTTCCATGCTAATATTTACCGCAAAGTAAAGCCTCCCGCGCGCAAACTGTTGACTTGCTGAAGTCGCTCTACTGCATCTTGTATGCTGTCAGCTCCTGTCCGCCTCCTGTGCCGAATGTGACCGTCTTAAGGCGGTATACCTTAATGGGTTCGGTGTCACAGTTCCGCCATAAGATCATCTGGTAGTAAGAGTCCTCAGAGCAGACCCAAATTTGTCGGTGCATCAGTGTCCGCGGTGAATGTGTATTGATGTCTCCTCCACCTCAGGACAATATCATGTCTATCTGCTTCTTTGGACCCTTCATCAGATGCTGGTTTAGCGAAGTTCCATCTGATGCTTTGGCTCTGAGCTTCGCTGTAGAACTCGACTGCATGAAAACCGCGTGGTTCGGTAAGAAGAAATGCTGTTGTGTCCTAAGAACTTTGTCCGTGTTGACGTCAACTTCTTCCATGTGTCCGAGCTCTAGATCCTCGTTTTATTTTCATATGAGCGGAAGAATGTGGTGTAATTCAAACCTGGACTTTTTAAGCTTAGAGTGTCTGTTCAATTTCAGTTTCTTAGTTAACACCGATATACTTTATATTATCTCCTGGTGTTGTCACTTTTGGCTCGTACATGTTGTAATCTATAGGCTAAAGTTAAACGTACTCTTTGCAACACACCGGGCTGTATTTGGACACTTTCGCGTTGGCTGCCGAGGTCAAATGCCGCAAAAGATAGTAGTCATTTCTCAAAACCTCTCACCGTTGTTTGTATCGTTTTAACCATCACAATTTTTAAAGACAAATGGACAAATGAATCCACAAACTGATAAAACGCACGAAAAGTTGACTGTTTCTGGAGGTGCGACAATTAATGTCTGAAGTTCGAATTTATTGAATTGACTTTTTGTTCTATGCTGAAATTGTTATTCTTCTTTTTCTTCTTTTGGTGCTACAGTCCGTGGTGAACCTGGGCCTCGGTCAACAATCCTCTCCAGCTGGCACGTTCTTTAGCCAGCTGCCTCCAATTTCGCACTCCAAGTTGGTTGAGGTCCTTCTCCACTTGAGTGCGCCATCGGGTTCGTGGCCGTCCTCTATGGCGTTGTCCCACTGGTTCGGAGTCGAAGACTCTTCAGGCTGGAGCAGTGTTGTCCATGCGCTCTACATGGCCTAGCCATCTTAGGCGTTGAATCCGTAGACGCCTGACTAGACTCATGTCGCTGTACAGCCCGTACAGTTCGTGGTTGAATCTCCTTCTCCAAGAACCTTCAACGCAAACAGGACCCAAGATTGAACGCAGAACTTTTCTCTCGAAGAGACCAAGTGCGTCTTCATCCGCTCTTGAGATAGTCCAAGCTTCCACGCCATACAACAGGACAGGGATGATAAGGTCTTATATATTGCTATTTCATGCCTCAAAACCAAAATTGGTCTTCTGGCCCGAAGACTACATCGTTAAAACCAAGGTACATAAGCTAACTCTTGGCAGCTGTAGCGGTTGGTAGGAATTGTGCCACTGTCTAGTGGGTCAACGATCAAGGTTGTTGTCAAGACTTGATTCCCGCAGAAACTGAAAGAAACAGTGATGCTTTTCGTTAAATTATTGAATGATGTGACCGCCGTAAAATCATATCTAACAAACTTTGTTGAACCACTGAAACATTTTGGTTCAATAAGGCTAAACTCGCCCGTGGCGTTGTGGATGTGTGCATCGACCCCAACCTCGGCGTCGTACGTTCGATTCCTGCTCTGTGCTACGAAAACAATTTTCACGACCCCACCTCTTTCGAGTCACTGACAATGCTCAAGGAGTATTTGCTGTCTAGAAAAAGCTTCTCAAACTTGGCCGTTCGGAGTCGGCATAAAACTGTAGGTCCCTTCCACTCGTGAGAGGAATAATAGCACGCACAACGCGAGTGGTTTCTGAGAAGCTAGGCCTGTAACTAGGTTTACTCTGTTAAGTGGCAGCTCTAGGGACCAACAGGTCTATGTGGGGCTGATCTGGCGCCACATAATCAAGCCTGACCTAACACTTATAGTGACTCACAAAGCTAACAACCGGGCACTGTACACATAATGAGTTTTGCAGAAGCTGCATGGATGAATAGGAAGAGAAAACACTTATCCCCTACTCTGCTCATGTAGTGCTCTGGATAGTCGTTGGTTCCAACACCTAGGGGCCCACTACTTCAGCGGCCGCAATGAGCTAAAAGCGCCAGCAAAGGCCAGCTAAATCGCTTCACTATAAGCACCAACTGGTTTCAGTGTTAGGAGAAGTTAATCCGCGTGGTATCACAACGGGCCTACTCTGGTCTAAGTGTGACTATCCTTAGCAGTCAGCCACTATTACGTAACCTAACCTAATATGAACTTGATCTTAAATCAATCAAATGGACCAACATACGTTTTGTCGCATAATCATTAAAGTTCGAGTTTAATCCGCACTCCAGCGCATTCCAGTTCATACTCCGAAGACTCTGTCTCAGACTTCCTCATCCTTGCACATGTGCTCCCATCGCATCGTCTTAAAATATGAATTCTACTAATCGCCGGCTAAGCACACATCCACTGGAGGAAAACCGTTGTAAAGTGAAAATATAAGAAACATCCTGTTCGCATATTTCGTAAAAATAATCGAGCTCTATTATCATAAAACCAGTTATGTGGACAACTGGCAGACACACACTCCCATGCTCGTCCAGCTCGGGGACAAGGGGATCAGGCTAACATTTGCTCTGGGGATTCGTTCACATTTTTTTCTCTTGTTTGGCTTGCCCTCTTTTTGCATCCATTTCGAGTACACTTCCACATGATTGAGATAATAGTCCTTCATATTTTAATGAAGATGGCCGGAAACGTAATAAACATAATCATCTATTATCCTTGCAACGAAACAGCAACAGCAGCGGCGGCCGCCCAAGACCGATGTAATGAAAAGGATAAGACCTCAAGACGGCAGTCGGGCTGTGTCTGGTGGCTGGTGAATGCAACTAATAGGAGACGAGTCCTGCCTACAGACGTCCGTTCCCACAGCCAACGCGATGTCAATTTTGTATTCATTTGGCACATCCTTGCGAGAGGACTTGACTCATATTTTTCAACGCATACATTACACAGTTTATTGGCATAACACGAGTATTAGGATCATTTCCCCCGTTGAATGGCGGTTCGCCTCTGGTATTCTTTTCTGCTTGTCTTTCGAAAATATTAAAACGGATATGGAGAATGTCTTGGCCGTATCGTTAACTGGCGGATTGTAACGCTGGCGGAAGGCATGAGTTGTCCTCTGTGACATTTTGGCAGAGCAGCGCAATAAATTGTTGTTTATGCGTGCTTGCTGTGCGCTTCTGTGAGTTGTTCGCCGGAGTAATTAGGAAAGTTATCCCTCAGGCCCCACATGTGTGGGCCATGATATATGTGGTCGAACGAATGACGGCAATTTGCCTATGGTCGTCTTGAAGGACTTCTGCTGGTGGCTTGGTAAAAATATGACGATGTTGCCAATTAATGACGTCTCCTCCCAGGGCGGAGCCGGGCGTTTGAAAAATTGCAAATTTTGTCCTCGGCTCTCCCTTCCGGGCAAAGTTTCGGCCGCAAACACGCAGGGAAGTAAGACTGTCATTCATACCTCGCTCGCTCGGTTGTTGGGAGCGATTCCTCTTCCTCCCGACATCATGACCATTAAACCGGTCCTAAGCAGTGTTGGCGGCAAGTTGACGGAAGTTCCCTCAGCCCCCGTCCACCACCCGCTGAACAAACAACAGCAGCCGCATCGCAAGGATAACAACAATAAAATCGCAGCCAAAATGGTGTTCCGGGTGCGCGATGCTAATTATACAAAAATTGTGTCTGTGTGTACATATAATTTTAATGACGCGAAAGGAGTGAAATTTTAATTAGAACCCATCCCTGGACGACGAAGTGAAGGAGAGCCAGCCAACCAGGATACAGGATATGACGTTGCGCTGCGGTTGAAGGCACACAAAGCAGTGTGAGATAAAAACGCAATGCGCGAATAAAAACGATATTCATTTGTTTTTTTTTTCTTCTTGCTTTCCTTCGCCTTCTTTGTGAGGTTTTTGTTTCTGCGCTTTTTCCGTTCCGCAATGGTCGCCCTAAACGCGTTATGGCGGGAAAAGCGCGGATATTAATGCCGAAAAAAAAGGGATGGTTATTTTTTTATAAATTAGGATATAATGTTACAAATGTTTTGCCTAAATGTTGATTGTGTGTCTAATTAAATGCGGAATGAGGCTCATTTGTTGGTGCGATCTGCTTGAATCCACCTCGGCCAGTATCCTTTTCACATAATTTCGAACATTATGTGTAGGAAATGGAGATTAGGTGGAAAGCCACTTCGGATGGGAAGTTGAGTTAGTTTGCAATTTTTTTGTGGATTAAAAATAAAACTGAAATTTTATCTGAGCGGAATAATCAGTTGCCCTCGTATAAGGTTATCCGGATTTGTGGCCTGCGTTTTAAATCTCTGTTTAGGTGACATGCGTCACACTAAACTGGTACCTACCACATATTGTGTTTAATTTAAGGTTTGTCATTTAACGGTATAGATTTTTAAGCTGCAACGGAAAGTGTTAAAGTTGTGTAAAAGATATTCCTATTGGCGATTCTTTTGGAATTAGAGTAAATCATCCACTTCAGCATACTTTAGAAAGAGCTAAGAACAATTCAACAAAATTGGCTCTGTTACACATGTCTTCAGGTGCATACCAGGTATACCGGTATGAAATGAGTATTGGCCATTGTTTTCTACACATTTTGACCACCTTTCTGGCAATTTGTGAATACAATGCGTGTGCCATCGATGAAAACAAATGGTAGTCGGAAGGAGCCAAGTCTGGTGAATACGGCGGGTTGGGTAGCTGCGCCCAGCCAAGTGTTTTGATTGTATAATGAACCGGTTTTGCTTTGTGTGCAGGTGCATTGTTTGTGTGCAGGAGCAAAATTACCTTGCCGTGTCTTCTGGCCAATTCTGGTCGTTTCTCGATCAATGCACGGTTCAAATTGATCATTTGTTGTCGTTAGCGATCAGTATTAACTGTTTCGCCAGGCTTTAGGAGCTCGTGGTACACCACACCAGAGTCTTCGTCACCGAGCCATTGGGACAGCGCAACAGAGGACGTCCTCGCACTAGATGGCGCACACAAGTGGAAAAGGATCTCAAGCAACTTGGTGTGCGCAACTGGAGGCAGCTGGCGAAAGATCCTGCTGCCTGGAGAAGCATGTTGGTTGAGGCCCAGGTCCACCCCGGACTATAGCGCCAATCAACGAAGAAGAAGGTACACTACACCTTTCTGGTCCCATCAAACACAAAGCATTGTCTTCTTGCCGAATCGATCTGGCTTTGCAGTCGATGTTGATGGTTGTCCCGGATTAACCCATGATTTTTTCCGTTTAGGATTCTTAAAATAAATCCATTTTTCATCGCCAGTAATAATCCGATACAAAACCGATTTCCTTACGCGTCTTTGAAGCAAAATTTCACAAGTGTTTTTTCGGTTTTCCATCTGTGTTTCATTCAATTCATGTGGCACCCATTTTCCACACAAGATTCGACATTGTTAACACGATGAAAAAATATGATTTTGTCTGTTCAATGACTTGATGTATACTAAATATTTTGCACATATGTCATAGCAAACAAACAAAAAAAAATAAGGGCTTGTTCACAACAAATGTTCCCTATCGAGACATTTGTATCTTGACGCTCACTTTATACCGGTATACCTGGACGAGGAACTGATGTTTATTATAACAGCGATACACGAATTTTTGTGTCGCCAAATTGAATTTAAAATCGCTACTTAGGACAACTTTGCGCAAGAAGAAAAGCATCAAAAGGGTTTGTAGGCAATGATTAGTTGCTGATGTGAATTTGGTAACAAGCTAAGTATTGGCTGTGTTTCAAGTTAGCCATGAGAGATGTGAAGTGTTGAAAATTGATATTTCCGCTAGTGACTCGCTCATATGAGTTCGGAATCGGCGAATGGGGTTTAAATTGCAATTTTGTTGGAAAGCTTTCAACTACACTTACACTATATGTAAGAATCACACGAATAAGATAAAGGCGCTTCAAGGATAAATATTCTTCAATTTACTGTCGGAATATATCGAATTGGGTCCACTCTCAAAGGCCTCGACACTACTGCAGATGGACGATAGTTACATGAAATGCATTCAAATCAGAATGATAAATGTGTTTTTATATAATTTACTTTCAGAATCAAACATTGATGTTCCTGCATTAATCTTCTTCTTCTTCTTCTTGATTGGCGCTACAGTCCGGGGTGGACCTGGGCCTCAACTAACATGCCTCTCCAGCCAGCACGTTCTTTCGCCAGCTGCCTCCAGTTGCGCACACCAAGTTGGTTGAGGTCCTTTTCAACTTGCGTGCGCCATCTAGTGCGAGGACGTCCTCTGTTGCGCTGTCCCAATGGCTCGGTGTCGAAGACTCTTCGGGCCGGAGCTGTGGTGTCCATCCGCTCTACATGACCTAGCCATCTTAAGCGTTGGATCCGAAGACGCTTAACTAGGTGCATGCCGCTGTACAGCCCGTATAGTTCGTGGTTGAACCCCATCAACGCAAACAGGACCAAAGATCGTACGCAGAACTTTTCTCTCAAAACAACCAAGAGCTTCTTCATCCGCTTTCAATAGCTCAAAGATTCTGCTGCCCAATATGACGCTCTGTCCGAGACGTCGATGTTGTGCGTCCTTCCGTGATGACAGCATGTACTTTGTTTTGCCCTGGTTTACCGCTAGACCCATTTTAGCCGCTTCCGCTTCAATACCAGCAAATGCCTCATTGACGGCTCGCTGTGTTCGTCCAATCACGTCAATGTCGTCCGCGTAAGCAAGCAGTTGAACGGACTTTTGGAAGATCGTGCCTCGGGTGTTTACGTTTCAGTTTCGCACGATCTTCTCAAGTATGATGTTAAAGAAGTCACATGACAGCGCGTCGCCTTGTCTAAAACCTTTTCTGACATTGAAGGTCTCGGTGAGTTCGTTACCGACCTTGATGGAGCAGCGAGAGTTCTCCATCGTCATCCTGCACAACCTGACGAGTTTGGCAGGAATGTCAAAACTAGACATGGCGCTGTATAGCTCGTCTCTATGCACGCTGTCATATGCGGCCTTGAAGTCGACAAATAGGTGGTGGGTGTCGATCTGCATCTCTTGAGTCTTTTCCAGGATCTGCCGTAATGTGAAAATTTGATCGATAGTGGACTTTCCTGGCCTGAAACCGCACTGATAAGGACCTATCAGGTTGTTGACAAAGGGCTTCAGGCGTTCACACAGAACGGCAGAGAGTATCTTATAAGCGATGTTAAGGAGGCTGATCCCTCTATAGTTGGCGCACTCAAAGGGATCTCCTTTCTTGTGGACCGGACAAACGACGCTGAGATTCCACTCATCGGGCATGCTTTCCTCCGACCATATCTTACAGATGAGCTGGTGCATGCGCCCAACCAGGTCATCTCCAGCTGCCTTAAACAGTTCCGCGGACAATCCGTCCGCTCCAGCAGCTTTGTTCGACTTCAGTCTAGAAATCGCTTTCTTGACTTCGTCTAAGTCGGGGGGACGGAACTCGTGTTCATCATCGTCCAAATTGAGTGAAACATTCTGCCTGACAGCGGAATTTGTGTCGTCATCGCCGTTTAACAGTCTACAGAAATGATTTTTCCAAATTCTCAGCATCGACTGCGATTCTACTACTAGTTGTCCATTTTCGTCCCTGCAGGCTTCGGTCCGAGGTCTATATCTTCCTGATACTTTTTTTACCTTTTGGTAAAACTTTCGGACCTCCTTCCTGTCGTAACACCTCTCCATCTCCACGACCGCTCGCTTCTCATGCTCTTTCATTTTCTTTCTGAGAAGCCGGTGCTCTTCCCTTCTCTTCTGTTCGTAGAGCTCACGAACAGCCCTCGTTGTTCGATGCAGCGTTGCTTTGTAGGCCTCCTGTTTGGCTGCATGTGCCTGCCTGCACTCGTCGTCAAACCATGGGTTCCTTCTGGGTGGTGTCGTGAAACCCAGCACATCAGTGGCAGCTTCTTTGATGGCTTTTTGACAACGTTTCCATTCTTCTTCTATTGAATGTGCAGGCAGCGTCGAACTTTCAGAGAGTTTCAGCGAGACTCGGTCGGCAAAGTTCCTAGCGGTCGATTGCGATTGTAGCTTTCCGACGTCAAACCGTAGTGTTCTTTCTCGACTCCGTACTTCTCTCGATATCCTCATCCTTACCTTGGCTACAACAAGGAAATGGTCCGAGTCGATGTTGGCTCCTCGGAACGTGCGGACATCGAGAATATTGGAGGAGTGTCTGACGTCGATCGCAACGTGATCAATCTGGTTGACGGTTGATTGATCAGGAGACCGCCAGGTCCCCTTATGGATGTTGAGGTGTGGGAACCGCGTGCTCATCACAGAGAGGTTACGCCCCGAGGCGAAATCTACCAGCCTGAGTCCGTTTCCGGATGTGTTGTCGTGCAGGCTGTGTTTTCCGATGACTCTAGCAAAGATTTCTTCCTTGCCCAGCTGTGCGTTGAAATCTCCTAGAACGATCTTGGTGTCATAGCTGGGGCATCGATCGTATGTTCTTTCTAGGAGATCATAGAAGTCATCCTTGATATCGTCATCCTTCTCCTACGTCGGGGCGTGTGCGCAGATCAGGCTGATGTTCCCGAATTTAGCCTTGATGCGGATTGTTATGAGGCGCTCGCTGATATAATCTGCATTAATCTATGGTTTTATAATTTTTGACTCCATCCACAAAGCACTAACCTCACACAGTCGTCAACCTGTTCACTACAAGACTTTCGTACTCACCCATTCAATCTCATCGTGGCAATGAAAATATTACAGTACCGGTTGTAAATTATATCCACCAGACCATCGTCCGTGCCATGAAAAAAAAAGTCAAATAGCTAGTTTTAGTGCTTGCGAGGCATCCCAGAAGAAGACACATTTGTTTGAATTTTATTCCTTTTTCTATTCATTTCCCATCGTCTCGCCTAATTCTCAGCATTTTGCGAAGTGAGCGGTTGACTCTATTTTATGGGCATCGCCTTTATGCACTGAGTGCCGAAGCGATTTATAGTTGAAATCCAAGCGAATTATGATTCAATTTTCATGATTTATTGAATTGATTCAGAGGAGCTGAGTGTGTTGATGCGGTCTGGAAGGCGGTTAAAACGGGATTATTGCATGTGACATAAAGTCTAATTGGCGTCAATCT
Source organism: Eristalis arbustorum (assembly GCA_916610145.1). Classification (NCBI taxonomy): domain Eukaryota; kingdom Metazoa; phylum Arthropoda; class Insecta; order Diptera; family Syrphidae; genus Eristalis; species Eristalis arbustorum. Next base: position 12,489,116 of record OU744316.1, on the reverse strand, counting down.
GTCATTCGACGTTTGAGAAAAGCTAAGGTGGTGCATGAGTTCAATGTGCACTTGGGAGGCTTTTTATGGGAATACTTAATTTTTAGTGTTGGGCACATACGCAAGCACAACTAGTAAAAATTTAGATGAGTTTTGTACTCTTTTAGGTATGCACTAATTTTTTTAATTATTTTACGAAAGACAGAGAAGTTTAAGGTTTGTCCATCTGACTCGTTCGTTTGATTACTTCCGGTAGTCACCCGCGACCACTAGCGGTCGTCCATTTTCGTCTCAACGATATTATCCTATTTTCTAACCCGTCAGTAACTTATTTTCATATCTTGAACCGCTATTAACCTATAACTCGCGCTTCTTGGGTCCAATAGACCTGTGATGTTGATCGGCAGAGATCATTGCATTCCATTGAGATTGTACCTAGTCAAATCCGAGGAGTGTCTAATGTTGATTACAGCGTGATCGAGTTCTCAATCTTAGAACACACGGTCGGCTTAGACACAATCTAGCAGAACACTTAGAAAGCTACTCTTCTGAAATTGATGTACGCCATACGTCAGAGGTCCTCTAAACTGTGCCAATTGCCGCTCTGTGTAAACGCCTGAAACTCTACGTTAACAGCCTGATTGGTCAATGTCAGTGTTGGCTCAGTCCAGCGAAATCCACTATTGACCAAATATTCACATTACGAAAGATCTTGGAAAAGACCCAGGAATTTCAAGTTGATACCCACTACCTATTCATCGACTTTAAGGCCGCGTATGACAGAATTTATAGAGACGAGCTATACATCGCCGGATGCTCCGTCAAAGTCGGTAAAGACTGTACCGAGACCATTGATGTCAGAGAAGGATTTTGACAAGGCGACGCACTGCCATGCGATTTTTTAAATATCATTCTCGAGAAGATCGTGCGGAACTCATGTCAACACCAGAGACACGATCTTCCACAAATCGGTGCAACTACTCAGATATGTCGATGACATGGACTTCATCGGAAGAACACAACGGGCTGTCAGTGGAGCGTTTGTGAGCATCGAGAAGGAAGCGGCCAAGATGGGGCTTGCGGTAAATGAAGGTAACACAAAGTAAATGTTGGTAAAGTTTTAAGGGCCGATGTTGAATGTGAACCACACCTAAACGTCAAGTTTTTTTCTGCATTTCATTTGACATTTCTCAATTTCAGACTACATCAATTTGAACCATGGAAAGATACACAATCGAGCAACGCTTTAAAGTTATTCAGGCTTATTATGAAAATGGGCGTTGAAAACCAAATGCATATCGTGCACTTCGTGATTTTTTCGGTCAATTTAATCGCCCAAATGTGCGTTCAATCGAAAAAATCGTGCAAAAATTTGAGCAAACCGGGTCTGTACGAGATGTGGAAACACCAGTGCATGCTCGTACACCTCGTACTGCAGAAAATATTGCTGCTGTTCGCGATAGTGTGGCTGAACGGCTCGTCCACCTTAACTCGTCGTCGTGCCCAACAATTGCACCTCTCACGCTCGTCGTTGATGAACATTATGCATAAAGACTTGCGTTTACACGCTTACAAGGTGCAATCGACTCAAGAACTAAAGCCTTTTGACCATTTCAAGCGTCGTCAATGGTCAGAATGGTGGCAAGAAATGGCAACAGTGGATGATCAATTTTCGAAGAATGTATTGATGGACACTAACTAAAGCTGACGAGGATATTCTTGGTCGCTTCGAGAGAAAATTCCTTCGAATTATCTTCGGTGCCATATGTACGGATGGTGTTTGGAGGAGGAGACTGAACGACGAGCAGCCACATAGACCTGGTCAAACGATTTCGAAGGGTCTCAGAAGGGTAGGTCACTTCGAGCAAACGGACGCCAATGATCCGGCCTGGAAAGTCTTCGACTCCGACCCCGAGGAGCAACGCGGAAAAAAAAGACCACGGCTACGATAGAGCACGCAGCTAGAAGGGGACCTGCATAAGTTGAACGTGTGTTGCTGGAAGCAACTAACACAAGACCGGGCTCGATGGAGAGGCATGTTGGCTGAGCCCGGACTGTGGCGACAGCCAAAGAAGAAGAAGACGATCACGTCTCTGACGCTGCTTGTGAAATTGCCATACTATCCATACAGGCAATGGATATGCATGCTTAATCAGTTAAGGATACCATCAGCTAAAGAAGAAGAGGAGGTGTTCCTCTGGAAAGTTTTCTTTCTGCTTAACGGAAACTCTTCCATCTCTGGATTAAGACGATTCTTGAATACAGTCCTTAACGTTCGGATTTTTTTGTATGGCGCTGTAGACTTTCCTGAGTTCTTATTTTCGAAGCTGATTCAAAATTGACATGCCTTGCCATAATACGTTTTTAGAAAATTCTGCGTTCACGTACAGAAGTCCTCCTTTCGTTTTTAAATAGCTGTCACATATGCAAAGTACATAGATAAGACAACGAACCCACAGCGGTCCTTTAATCTAAATTGCATCCTCCACTTAACCGCCCCCGAGGTAGTTCTTAATGCTATTGCTCGGAATCTATCGTTTTCATCGGAATTAGCATTAAGCAAATCAATCATCCCCCAGCGTCGACTCTACACAAATACCCTGTATTCCCCGTCGCTTCGCTCATTCATCACCCTCACAACTCGCTCCGAGGACAGCGGCAATAAAACAATTCAGAGAAACCTTAAAACATCCCAAAAAACACGGACGAACAAAAAAACCGACCGCCCTTCTCCCAACTCACTCGAAACATTATTGTTTCAATTCCCCCTCCAGTCGGCCCGGAGTAATATCCATTCCAATAGCACCGGTATTTACTCTAGTGTCAGTCAATCGTCGCTGCCTCCGTCTCATAAGGACAACTGTCAAAAGAGCAGTAAAATCATTAAAAAATCGACTCCCAACTGCAGGAGAAAAAAAAAACCGAACAGAAACCTCAATCTCGCTCGAAAATCCTAATAACATTTTCGGTAACATGATACTGGCAGAAGGACACTTTCGTGCAACCCGCCATCGTCATCAGCACCAGCCAGTCATCCCTCGGAGGCTTGGGTCAACTTTCATTGAGCTGAGTCCTGTCCCACATCCCCCCCAACCCCCGCACCAGTCAGACGGTGTCGATCGGTACGAACGGCAAATAACAACAACAAAAGTCAGATTTTCAAATTTTCCTAGCACTTTGTAAACACCACAAATTGTGATTGTGATTTTTTTATGTTTTAATGGCTTCATCTATGAGTGTCCTTTCCACCACCACCACCAGCAGCCAGTGGATGGCACGGATGGTGGATGTCGCGACAGGACAACCGAAGAACGGCACAGCATACTTTTTTACGAGCGAACCATTTAAATTAGAATTTTAATTATTCGACGACAAGAGGATGCGATGTCGATAGATGGATGGTGCTCTCTCTGTGGTCGCCACTCGCACATCCCTGCCGACCACGGGTACGGGGGATGGATAATTTTTTATTTCTCCCAAATGGTTAATAATTTTCTGTTGTGCCCGTGGTCGGTTTTGTGCGTCTCTGGTTTCGTTTGTTTTTTCGGTTTTCGTTTCGTTTCGTCTTTTTTTAATAGAAAATTATTTCTGCCGGAAAATTAGCTCAGCATGTTTATTTGTCATTTACGGCGTCTCCGGTTGGCCGTGGACGAGGGCGGAGGAGTGAAATGTAACAGCAGGTTAATGTACTGGTTATGGTTTGCCGAGAAGTTGATTGTTTTACTGGGAAGCCGTCGCAGCGAGGAGGAGGACACGCACATTTTGAGGGACGTGATTTCTTTTTTAACTTATAGATAATTTTTAATGACTTTCTCTTCTGCGATTGATCACCGGGGATGCATTAAAAACTAATTTCATTGGATTTTAACGAACCGCGCAATTACAAAGGTTCGACTTGTGCGCTGGAGTTGAGATGGAAAGTGAAGAGACTTGGAAGGCGGCAGCCTCTCGGGAGTCGAGCGAAAGTTGACAGTAGGCCCAGGCGACATTTGCATGCGGATGACAGATGGCTAATTGATAGCAGGCGGAGAGCTGCCGAGGTGGAACCGATAAAAATGTGACTCGATTTAATGGTTGCTCTACATTTGTGATACATTTTGGGGCATTTCAAGACATTTCCTTCAAAAACTTCGAATGCATGTCTACTTTGCTTCGAAAAAAAGAAGTTCAGTTTTTTGAAACCTCAAGACTCACATCGACTCACAAAACATGAACATGGAAGGTGTGATCAACATTTTAACATGGAACGCAAAGTGATTGAAAAATAAAATCTAACAGTGGTGCGTGCTTGACATCGGAATCTCACTTAAAATAAGATGCTTTCTCTCGCATTTACCATCCCTTCCGAAGAGTCTACCCACCTCGTACCGACCCATAGCACTTACAACCCTTCTTTCTAAGGTCATGGAAACGCCGATAAATCGTCAGCTCATGCAATATCTTGAATAGTGGAAGCTTCTTAATGAATGAGAGTATGGCTTTCGCAGCAACAGGTCCACTGGTGATTTGATAGCTTATCTCCCAAAAAGTGGAACCAATCTTTGCACAATACTGGCGAAAGCATGATAGCTGCGCCTAATATTTCTAAAGCATTCGACAGCGACTGCCCTTCGGACGTAGTATTGAAACGGCAGCGTATGTCAAGCACATTGAATTCCGATCTTGACAACATAACTAACTGGGGTAACAACAACAGAGTGCAATTCAATGCTTCCAAACATCAATGCTGTCTGCTGTCTCTAAAGCGAACTAAAGCCATTATGTATGAATGGCGCTTATGGCAACGAAACCGGAAAACGTTGCTTCCTTGATATGTACATCAACACAACACTTGGAACCATCACATATTCGAGGTCTCCAAAAAAAGCTGCGAAATGTTTAGGTTTTCTTAATCGATGCAAAAAATATTTCACCTCCTCTGATTTGGCTTTATTCTATAAGCTGTATATTTGCCCTAAGCGTGAGTACATATCTAGTCTGATACCCCCAAGACCACCTTCCACCTACTAGATAGAATCCAAAAGCGAGCGAAAAAACTTATAGGAGACAACGATATCGCGGGTTCCTTAGATTCGCTCGAACATCGACGTACCCTGTCTTCTTTGTTCGTGTTATATCGCTTTTTTTAACAAACGATGCTCAAACGAGCTAGCCAACTGCATTCCTCTTCCTCTTGAATTCACCCGCAATACACGTCTCGCCAGGAATGCACATCAGCTTACCCTTAAGCCCGCTTTCGGAAGCACAGTGAAATTTAGAGAATCGTTAGCCGCACCACACGAATATGGAATGCTCTTCCCAGGCCAATATTTCCCATGGACTCTAATCCGCAGATATTTAAAACCAATGTGCACAGGTACGTCCTCTACCTCTCTCCCTCTATACCTTCGGCCCGTGCTTTGTCTTGATCCCGAACAATTAAGGGAAGTAGAAAAAGTAAACTCGTCAATTCTTAAATACTGTAACAGAACTGACGCTATACAATTAGTTTCAGTAATAAGTGTTTTACGCGAAGACATATAATCTTTGCACCATTTTACGACGCTGCTCCAGACGCCTTCAGTAGGAATCCCAAGTTCCAAATTTAGAAATAGACCTATTTGTCCACTTTGGTAGGGTGGCGTAGGGTCGTAGCACCCGGTTGTTCTCTGTAACTACTAATAGACAAAATTAACTCCCAGACATGCAGGTACATATATCTCCGCTCCTCCCCTCTACTTTGGGTTTTAAACCACAGCCACCACGATGCTCCCAATTGGGGGCCAACCTCAAGCGATCAGGATGGGACCTATGCGGGTCTCACGGGCGGAAGCCGGATCTCCCCTGGCACCAGACTATAGCCTCTGGTCAAGCTACAAGTTGGATGCCATAACATCCCGGGACTGGCCGCCATTGTTTTAAAGCCAAGACCTATTGTGCAGTATCTTTAATAAGATAAAGCACTTACAGTTTATTCCCTTGTTAGCTTGAAACCATCATTTTGACAAGCAACGGAGTAGGTTATTTACTAAACCATTAGCCTTTAGCTCAGGATTTTAGTCGCCTTTTGCGACAGGCATGTCTTACCTCGGGTATATTCCACTACCCCTACCTTAAGGGGAAACAATTAGTGTCAGAAGTCGAAAGTATGTTTAACGTGAATAGCCGGCCAATTATTGGCAAATTTCACACAATAGCGGAGTCAAATTCAGCGCTCATCATCGCCCTGAGGAGGTAATTACCACCCCAGTAACAATTTAGTGACGCTTAAGGGCGACCATGATACTCCCACTAGGGGGTCTACTTCTTGATAGCTCGGAATAGAATGTTGTGAACCTAACTATCCTTTCCGGGGCCAGCTATCTACCATGGTACCAAAATATAGCCTCTGATCGGGCTTTCGCAACCCGAAGGTCACTTCTAGATAAGTGCCTTAACACTCAAGGCCTAGCAGCCTGTTAGATGGACGCCCATCGAATCATTGGTCGAGGCAGTGACCAATGGTCGAGTTGCATCCATCTACACAAAAACACAGCACAATTTTGCATGGCAATCCCAGCAAGGTCAGACCGAGGCACGCGACAACCGAGTCGTTCTAAACTGCTGCCGAAAAATCTCATCGTTGGGGAGTACAGGTAATTAACACATGCACTCATCCCTACCAAAGAAACCGCAAGAAGAACGAAGGCAAACAGGCCTAACAAACAAGGACAACAAGAAAAATGCTACTACTCGAAGAAACGGTCAGTTCTCGCATATAACCACAATCGCTATGCACCCCCTGACCGACGCATTGATTGCGTGGTCGAGTCATCACCAATTACATGAACAGACACCCCATCAATTAGTGTCAGTTAAAATAAAGACCGGCTATGGGTGCCCACAAGGCAAGAACTCAAAGGCCTCTTCAAGGCATTTGACACGAGTTTCAACGCTGGCGTTTCAGCTTTGACCCTGCTTCCGACCACTCACCTTGACTATAAGCGATATATTAAAGAAAGTGGAAGGCGTGTCGAGACTGACAAACAACAAAACTGATTGTGACTGACACGAGGGCAGGCCAATCTACCCCCAAGGGAGACATCAGACCTCAGGTATTTTAAATCAAACATTAAAACGTACAGGTACAAAGTGCTTGCGTCAACTTTCCTAACGAAGCTGTCATTCACATGGTAACCCTCAAATCCATTCACAGTAATCACCGCAAATGTGTTCTCCTCCAATTATCAATCAAGCACATGGAATACACACAAGTCTCCCTCCAAGAACTCCTTCTCTCGCACGTCTTCACATTTCCGCACTCAACATTAAGATGCGGTGAAATTTAGCGAAAACACAGACAGAAGCGCAATAAAAAATTAATCATGACGCAACCTTCTGACAAAAACAAACAACGTCCTGCCACTTATTACTTACAGCGCCCCACCCCACGAGCCACCAACATGAGCAGACCGACGGAAAGGAAACAAAAAAAAAAACTGAATATTTCCGCTTGAAATCGCAACATTATTACCTTCAGATTTACGGTTTTTTATTCCCTCCTCATCAGCCGCCCAGGGGGAGCGGCAAAGCGAAACCAAACAGAATCAAGGTGGAACAACAGCCAGAACAGCACTAAGCTCCTTTCGTTCTTAGCATTCCCATCTTCGAGTTAATGGCAAACATCTTGAGATCGCATTTAAATACATTTGTATACATTGGCAGGGAGGCAGGGACACCATTCCCGCAGCACCCACGGTCGGCGAGCGCAAATCAAATCCAAAAGCCACACGCGCAACAACCTCCGAGCAGCGAGTGAAATCAAGAAGCTCGAAATTAAATTAAATACGCTCAGTTTGCCTTCTGCCATCAAGGACGGGCTCACCCCACCTTCGGCTCTGTGTTCCCGTGCTGCCGTGCTTCGCACTGCAGTCCTCAAAGTGACTCCGGAGATTTGGGAGAATCGTAACGAAGATGCCACTTTCGATATGCCACGACGCACGGCTCGCGTTGGGGGGAGGGAATAAAAATACAACCCGCTGCAAAAGGTGGGGCACGCCTGACGACACCGTCTCAAGGTTCGCTGTAATTTATTCGACAGACTGCGCTGCAGACTCGAATCCTCTGAGTGAAATGAATTCGAATGGAAATAAAGGAAAATATAATATCATGTCTTAAGTTCGGCCACCCACACCAAGTGGCGGCGGCGGCAGCGGCAGACATTCGAAGGTGAAAGATGTTTTGAGACGGGGCCTGCCCTCGCGGTGTCCTTGGGTTTTATGAACTTTTGATTATGTCGACGACGGTCGTGGCAACGTCTGAACGTCTGAATCAGATAGCCGGCAAAAAAGACGCGACAAGGCACTTACGAACTTGAGGAATTACTTAGTTCCGTTTGCGTGTGCCATTTGACTGTGGCATTGGAGCTCGGGGAATCATTTCAATTAGGACGGGATTACTGGGTGGTGGGGCGCAATAGCCTTGTGGAAAGTAAGACGTTTCTGTGAATTCGGGGGAAGTCACGAAGAGCCCGGTTCTTGTAGACAAGGTGATCATTACATCTTTTCGTTTGACATGATTGAAGTTATTTATATTTTGTCATTACTCCGGGGTTCATGTGGCATAATAGGTCTTAATTCAATACGGGTGGCGTTACAGCCCATAGAGGGCCAGGGCCTAGCTTCTCAGCAACGTGCTATTGTACTCACACGAGTGCAAGGGACCTACAGTTTTATGCCGTCTCCGAACGGCCAAGTTTGAGAAGCTTTTTCTAGACAGGAAATACTCTTTGAGCATTGCCAGTGACTCGAAAGAGGTGGGGTCGTGAAAATTATTTTTGTCGCTCAGAGCTGGAATCGAACCTACGACGTCGAGGTTGGGGTCGACGCACTTACCCACAACGATGGTAATGTTTGCGTGTGTGAATATGGAGAAGGTGATATGATAGGTAATTAAGAACTGTAAACAAGCAGATATGGCATCAGCAATATGGCCAATAGGAAGCACTGCTTTAACTGGCATTCGACTCCGCACCGGTGTGAAAAGTCCTAAGAGGACGCTCATGATACCGACAGCGGATACAGGAGGGGATGACCTCAGGGCACTAAGGGCGTGTAATTGGAGGCAACAGAGGAAATATCTTACTTGCTGTAATGTCTTGTGAATTGAGTTCTAGTGCATTCGCCTAAAAAAAGGTGAGGTAAAATTTCTCCTACTCGTTGTCAAAGTCCTGTGTACTCCGCTGTCAAGGATTCGTGAAAAATAAAGCCTTCTCTGCCCCGGAAGGCAGCTAACCCTTGACTTAGTAAAGTACTCTGTCTTTCGCTAGCAGCGAAATAACCTTACCTAACCAAACCTAGTAAAGTACTAGAGCAATAAAAAAATATTTTCCATCAACTCAGACACAACGCAGTTCTCAGTCAAATCAATTGTGTGTGAAGCTTACGTGCCCGCGCGAATTTCCAAAGTCTCCGTGATCGAAAAATTCCAAATTTCAAAAGGCTGTCAATGGATCATGTCATAAATTTCCTGTGTTACGACATCCGCCCGCCGCTAGAGCACTGCATAGAAAAATGCTCACAGTCCGTCAGCAACTGGAAAACTGGCAATTGGAAGTCATTTTCGACGTGGTTCCAGCCCCCATCATGCCCAGCAGCAGCCACACCATGTGACTCTTGCCCAAAAGAAGCAGAGACCAATGACCGGCAAAACCTCACCACGGACTTGCAAGAACGAAGTCAAGCCCTTTGGCACTGCACCAGCGGAGCAGCTGACTCCAAGGACTGGCTTGAACGGTGCGAATTCGAAAAACTGCTGTTCTACTGGATGGCATTGGGTGGCGATGTCCTCACCGAAGACCCCTTCGAGAACTTCCGATACTTCATCAGTTTGCAGGCCGAGCAGTGGGTCGACACGAAGCGTTGCATAAGTCTCTGGTATTCGATGTCCAACGAGGAGCGGATGCCGTTCAGGTTTGAAGCGTGCCTCGCCCGGATAGCTGTGGGCGAAATAAACTTCCACGACGAGCGCGAAATCCGTGACTACATGTTTGGCCGTATCTGAGAATAAAAATCCTGCAAGCCTCAGTGCGTGTATTATCTTGTCAGCTTCAGCAATCACTCAAGGCATTGTCCAAGCTCCCGTGCTGGATCGCAAATTCTGCCGAAAATTTAATTAAGCCGGCGGGCGAGACCTAAAAATAGCTTTATAATTATTTACATGGTTCATTAATTCGGCGGGATAATCAAGTGGATTCCTGCGAAGCGCCACTACCGGCGGCGTGTGGATGTGCCGTGGTCAGGCGTTTCGGGCCGAACGCACATCCAACAGGTTTTAATTGAAAACAGAAGTGACGTATGCAAATGAAGAGAAAATTTAATTATACACGTTTTATTGGATTAGTGGCAACAGCGGCAGCGGTGGCTTTTCGCTTTTCGCTGCTCGCCTTTCCCCCGGGCAACGGTATAGGTGTGTAAATTAACGCAATTGTTCCTCTCGCCGGACGGATGGCGAAGTGTCCAGTCTAGCTGGCCGGTGACTTCACATTGTGACAGCTTGACGCGGGTATCGTTCGTTTGGGTGTCGTTGAGATACGGCATCGAGCTCCGGTTGAGGGCTTCACATGGGGAGCACCCCATTGACAGGATGGACGGTGAGATATTCGTACTGTGCCCTAGTGTGGGTACTTATCGTTGCTTCTTTATCGTCGGACCAGTGGCTGAGGGGTTGCATGAGAATGTAATACCTGACATCGGCATGGCGCACAGGATGCCATGCGAAGGTGAGGGATTACGCTTAATACCTTCTAATTGACATGGCGGCGTATCGTGCAAAGGGATGCGATATGCACAGGGAGTGGTTTTGATGGGGTGAGTGAGATGGTCTAGTCACGAGGACGGAACAAGGGGTCCATTTAAAGCGTAATTAGGAGTTGTTTGAACGTGTTTTTTGCGGGTTTTGCTGCAAAAAAAATATCCTTACATCTTGCTGCGGATTATGTGAGGTGTGTGACGAAAATAAGCCCGAGCTCTAATGATGTATGAGCACAATCTCCCGGCTTTATCATTGAACCATAGTTTAGCTTCAAACAATTTAATGCAATTGCAATAGCTGGAATGTCGTCGGTTACCCGAGTGGCTTCTAAATGCGTCATCGTTGTATTTATTAACAACACTCAAGAAACCATATTGTACAAAATATTTAACTCCGACACTTTTTTCACACCAAAATCTTTGCAATTATGAACTCGGCCGCAGTCAGTAGGAGAGTATGTGGAATATATCTATGCCTTCATACAAAAGCCCACCTTGGGAAAAGATTACATGCCGTTTTACAGATTATGGCAGCTACCCGACTGTGTTTCAGTGAATATAAACAGCACATCAACTTACTATGATTCTAGAGTTGAGAATATTACTACTTACTAAAGTTTTGTTTTATTGTTTAATTTTTTTGTTGCTCTCTTTACTCACTTCTTAAAGAGAATAGAATTATGACAATAATATTTCGTTTTCGGAAAAAAAAAATGTTCGCAACCCCACCTCTTTCGAGTGACTGACAATGCTGAGGGTATTTCCTGTCTAGAAAAAGCTTCTCAAGCTTGGCCGTTCGAAGTGGGCATCAAACTGTAGGTCCCCTCCACTAGTGAAAGAAACACGATTAGTTGCTAAGAAGCTGGCCCTTGGCCCTCTCCGGGCTGTAGCGCCACCGATGTTATATATTTTTTTTTTTATAATTTGCGCGTGCTTAAGGGGTTAATAATACCCTTAATTGTCCGGGGTCAAGACACAGCACGGGCCGAAGGTATATAGGGAGAGAGAGAGGAGGTACCTGTGCACATTGGTCTTAAACATCTGCGGATTGTAATCTATTGGAAATATTGAGCTGGGAAGAGCATTCCATATTCGTGTAGTGCGGCTAAAAAACGAGTCTCTACATTTCACTGTGCGCCCGAAAGCAGGCTTAAGGGTAAACTGATGAGCATTCCTGGCGAGACGTGTATTGCGGGTGAATTCAAGGAGTGGAGGAATGCAGTTGGCTAGCTCACTTGAGCATCGTTTGTTAAAGTAACGATAAAACACGGACAAAGAAGACACGGTTCGTCGATGTTCAAGCGAGTCTAATGAACCCGCGATATCATTGTCTCCTATAAGTTTTATCGCTCGCTTTTGGATTCTATCTAGTAGGTGCAAGGTGGTCTTGGGGGCACCAGACCAGATATGAGCGTTATACTCAAGCTTAGGCCGAATATACGCCTTATAGATTAAAGCCAAATCAGAGGGGGTGAAGTATTTCTTGCATCGATTAAGGAAACCTAAACATTTCGCAGCATTTTTGGCAACCTCGAATATATGATCGTTCCAACTAAGTGTTGTGTTGATGCACATACCAAGGATGGAAAGTTTTCCGGTTTCGTCAATACAAGCGCCATTCATGGATAATGGCTGATTATCAGGGGTTCGCTTTAGAGACAGCAGACAGCATTGAGTTTTGGAGGCATTGAATTCCACTCTATTGTTCTTACCCCAGTTGATTATGCTGTCCAGATCAGAATTCAATGTGCTTGACATACGCTGCCGTTCCAATACTACGTCCGAAGGGCAGGGTCGTGAGTTTTGGAACGAATATGAAAAGCTGAGGGTGCTGTCATCAGCGAAGGAGTGGATTGGATTAGAAGTGGCAGACAGGAGATCATTTATAAAAATGAGAAAGAGTGTCGGAGACAGAACAGAGCCTTGGGGGACACCAGCATTTATTTTGTGGATGTCAGACTTGAACCCATCCAAAACAACTTGGATTGAACGGTTCGAAAGGTAGTTTCTAATCCATAGAAGCAGAGATTCATCAACAACATTCATAGGCACGCATTTTCGACAAAAGAGCTTGATGCCAAACTCTGTCAAATGCTTTAGAAATATCAAGCGCAACTATCTTGCTTTCGCCTGCATTGTGCAAAGATTGGTTCCACTTTTCGGTGAGATAAGCTATCAAATCACCAGTGGACCTGTTGCTGCGGAAGCCATACTGTCGGTCATTAAGAAGCTTCCGCGATTCAAGATATTTCAAAAGCTGACGATTTATCAGCGTTTCCATGACCTTAGAAAGAAGGGACGTAAGTGCTATGGGTCGGTACGAGGTGGGTGACGAAGATTCGCCCTTTTTAGGGACGGGCTGGACAAATGCTGTTTTCCATCTACTCGGAAAGAGACCTGAAGAGTAGGATAGATGAAAAAGCTTACGCAGTGGTTTTGCCAGCGAAGAAGAACACCTCTTCAGAAGTATTGGGGGAATACCATCCGGGCCAGCGGATTTGTGCACGTCGAGATCTTTAAGTACTCTTGCAACTGTACGAGTGCGGAAGTGAATTTGTCCCATGGTGAAACCAACGCTCTCGAGTACAGGTGGGGACAAGTTACAATCTGGCAGTGTTGAGCTGGCTGCAAAATGCGCCGCAAGCAGACTGGCTTTGTCCAAAGAGCTGACAGCTGCGATGTCATTGTAAATGAGTGTGGGAATTGAGGACGAGGCGGAATTCTTTATGTTTTTCACAAATGACCAAAAGTTTTTGCTACCCTTGGGACATTGTAGCACTTTTTGCTTCAACTTTTGTTCATGGGGGAATTTCACACGTCGGATTATTGCAATGCAGTCATTTCTGGCCCGTTTAAACTTATTCCGGTTTTCCTCAGTAGAGTTGGCTTTGTATAACCGGGAATTCAACTCTCTTATTCTAATAGCCTCTTTGCAGCTCGAGTCATACCATGCATTTGGTCTGGGTTTGACACACTTCACTCTATGCGGAATGAAGGATCTCATGCCCAGCTGAAGAATGTTTGTGATCATATTAGCAGCGGCATCCACGTCACTATCGAGGAAGCATAGTGACCAGTTAAAACTGCTAAAGAAGTTGTTGAGTCCGCTCCAATTGGCTTTCTCGTATAGCCATACTGTTCTTTTCGGAATTTGTTCTCTAACTGTTTGTGGCGAAAACGAGAAATTAGCTGATACGACACAGTGGTCTGACGAGCCTAGAGGCGACGATATGTCAACAGAATATTTATCAGGATGAGAGGTGAGAAACAGGTCCAGTGTGTTGGTGGAATGATCTGCAATGTCAGGTATTCGTGTGGGCTCATATACAAGCTGGATCAGATTGTTTACCTCAGCAAAGATTTCAACGTACCTTCCTTCGGGTGTTGTCTGGCCTGAATGTCGAAGCCAATTAGAATTGTGTACATTGAAATCGCCCGCAATGGCAATTTCAGTGTGAGGATACAGGGAAACAATTCTTGAGATGGAATCGGATAGCGCATCAAATTCGTTAAAAGTTGAATTGCTATCCAAGTTTGGACTTCTATAAATAAAGCAGTAGTGGATTAAATGCTTACGGACATGGAATTTTAACCACAGAAAATTGAATTCCGGATTGGAACAAAGGCCGTATTGTGGTTGAAGTTGGTAAGCTACATCACTACGCACGTAGATGGCGAGACCGCGGTGTAAAAAGAAAAGCGGCACTAAGCTATATCCAGGCAGGTTCAAATCCGATAATTCGGTATTTTCGCCTACCTGTGTTTCACTTAGCGCCAAGACGGCTGGTTTGTAACGGGATAGGTGGACGTACACAGCAAAGAGATTCGCTCTGAGACCGCGAAAATTGCTCACATCAACTCTAAAATTTCCCATAGATTACAAAGGGGAGATGCCAAAAACCAAACTCCGACTGACTTAGGCAAAGCTAAGATCAGAAGTGTAAATTTAAATTTAGTAAAATTGTTTAGTAAAATTGTAAATTTAAATTTTATATAGAGTGTGGTTAAATGTTAATGCCATTTATGTGCCGAATTATCTCATCCTTTAGCTCTTGAATTGTTGCTGGCTCATCGACGTACACCATTTCTTTCAAATAACCCCAAAGACAAAAATCCAACGGTGTCAAATCACATGATCTTGGCGGCCAATTGACATCGCCACCACGTTAGATAACACGGCCATTGTTTCGTTAGTTGTGTGGCAAGTGGCACCGTCCTGCTGAAGCCACATATCGTCCACATTCATATTTTCTAATTAGGTCCATAAAAAGTTCGTTATAATTTCACCATAGCGAACACCATTCACAGTAACTGCTTGACCGGCCTCATTTTGGAAAAACAACGGCCCGATGCCGCCAGCCCATAAATCGCACCTTTCACTCTTTGTGGGTGCATTGGTTTTTCGACAATCACTCTTGGATTATCATTCGCCCAAATGCGGCAATCTGCTGCTGCTGAATGACGAATGCATTGAGGTGAAAATGTGCCTCATCACTGAAAATGATTTTCTTCGAAAATTGATCATCCGCTGTGGCCATTTCTTGCCACCATTCTGACCATTGACGACGCTTGAAATGGTCAAGAGGCTTTAGTTCTTGAGTCGATTGCACCTTGTAAGCGTGTAAATGCAAGTCTTTATGCATTATGTTCATCAACGACGAGCGTGAGAGGTGCAATTGTTGGGCACGACAACGAGTTGGGGTGGACGGCTCTTCAGCCACACTATCGCGAACAACAGCAATATTTTCTGCAGTACGAGCATGCACTGGTGTTTTCACATCTCCTACAGACCCGGTTTGCTCAAATTTTTGAACTATTTTTCCTATTGTACGCACATTTGGACGATTAAATTGACCGAAAAAATCACGAAGTGCACGATATGCATTTTGATTTAAACGCCCATTTTCATAATAAGCCTGAATAACTTCAAACCATTGCTCGATTGTGTATATTTCCATGGTTCGAATTGAGTTAGTCTGAAATTGAAAAATGCAGAAAAAAACTTGACGTTTAGGTGTGGTTTACATCCAACAACGGCCCTTAAAATTCCACCCTTTTTATTAAACCGTGTAAAACCGCAAGTATTAACATCGCCTACAAGAAGATTCCACCATGAAAGTACGTGCTGTACAGCGACATGAAGCTAGTCAGGCGTCTACGGCTTCCACGCCTATGATGCCTAGGCCATGTAGAGCGCATGGAAAACACTGCTCCAGCCCGAAAAGTCTTCGACTACTAACCAGTGGGACAACGGGGGAGAACGCCATAAGAAGAAGAAGAAGTAAGCAAGTTCTAGAAAGAGCTGCTCTCTACTTAGTGGGCAAACATCTCCGAAATGAATAGATCAGGTAATACTGTGTTTCCCTTGAACCGAAACCAAATGGTTAGAAATTTACTTTTACTTTTACTAAATACGCGGTAGAGCATGTCCACCAAATTAAAGTGTTTGCAAATGTCATTTTCCTTAAGCTGGACATTTTAAAGCGACCTGCAAAATAGCTGTTTGTTGGGAGGGAATATTTAGAAATATTTTGATTGACATCTTTGTCCGATTGCCATACTTGTTTTGACATCGAAGATTTCACAAAATCGCAAATTCTCGAGACCCCTAAATTGTATGGTGAAACCTCAAAGGCTTGAACAAATTCATTTATTTCCATTAAATCTCATTCGCTTCAGTATGACGAGAGTAGCAAATATTACACAAATATGTTAAACACCTCATTTTGTTATATTTTCGTTATACAGTGTACTGTCGCTAAGTCGAATTTTACATCAAAATCTTTTCGAGTTAGAGAGAGATTCTTCTATGGGAAATTGAGGAGAATGCAAAAATATGGTTACCAAAAATTGGGGTTAAGGGAACATTATGTAAATCAACGATTCGGATGACGTTGAGTTCTTCGGTCGATTTTTGCGTTTTAGAAACAGTTGCCAAAATTAAGGAAATTTCATTTGGACCATAAAATAGTGGATTGAGAGATTCTGGAACTGGAAGAAGCAAATAATTTACGAATGGGTAATAACATATGTTTAGTACACTTTCTATTACATTAAATTCAAGTGTTTACATAAGCAGTTAAAAATAATAATATGCGTGGCGCCACAGATCATAGAGGGCCAGGGCCTAGATTCTGAGCAATCACTTTTGTTATAAGAGTGGAGTTGACCTACAGTTTAATGCCGACTCCGAATGGACAAGTTTGAGGAGCTTTTTCGAAAACTACAATAAATCGAACTAAAATACTGATTCTTGTTAACTTCAAAAGAAGTAATCCACATGGAGGCATACAAACTCTGTATGAATATCAGAATAAGTAGTTTAGATATACTTGCTCAGCCACAACGGGCGCGTAAACTCTAATGCTCTAGCTATAGGGCCCATATGTACTTAAAGGACAGATTCTCCGGTAAATGATCTTAACGACTTCAGAGACCTCCCCAACCGTCAATGGTGGATGGATGTATAGAACACGTGACAAGCTTAATGAGTCACTAGACTAAGAGTAAGAATTTCTTTGTAAAATGCCACCTTGTCCGTATTTGTTGTTATACTTCCTTGCCCTCGTATCTCCTTAGGAATCTGCAAAATGTGCAAAATTAATTCCATTCTAATAAAAAATTCCTTCCAAAGCAACAATCGCATAAAAACTCCATCAGTTGTTCCACCGAGCAACCCCTTCGGTGTCACATCGAATAGTCCGAGATTGTGTACACACCACACACCATCAGCCTAATCAAATTGTCTCCATCGCGCAGTTTAAACTTCCTCCCACCAACCCGTCGCATGTATCCACTGAATCAGCACCTTTCTGGATCTTCCTATCAGCGCTTGAAAATCTCAAAAGAGTAGCGGAAGTGGGCCCTTTCAAGCGGCTCCGCAGACAAATCAAATCTCCATTCGGCACATTCGCTCGAGCGTCATGCACAAATCTCTAAATGGCCTCGTCAATTCGCCACACCACCACCCCCAGCAGGCGAGAGTCCTTTATCACGAAGACTCTCAATTTAGCTGGAAACCCATCAGACCGTCAGCCCATCAGCCCATCAGCCCATCAGCCCATCAGCCCATCAGCCCATCAGCCCATCAGCCCATCAGCCCATCGGCCCATCAGCCCCTCTGCCCAAATCTCGGGCCCATCGTGTCCTGTGGCTTTCATTTAGATTTGCAACCAGCGATAGCGCTACACTTCCCACTCCCCACCATTGATTTACCGAGTGCGGGGCGGGGGCTTATCGGGCAAATATTTGCCGGCAAATCTCCATATGATACAGGAGTGGTTGCCGTCAAAAATGCATAACGGTTGCGTTACATTTAGCACACCACGCAACGCACCACCGCCAAGGACTCATCCACACCCGTTCGCATTCACGGGGAACTGCGAGAGTCGACTCGCACTCGCACTCCTAGCCTCCTGGAGACTGGGCGATGTCCCGGAGTTTTTCTCTCTTTGGCCAGAGCGGGCGCCAGCCAGCGGAGCAGATTTACGATGGACCTTCCTCTTGATTGTGCCACGCTGCCTAACGGTTTCACTCTGGCATACAAACGATAGGATTATCGGCTCGAAACGTATGTGAAACATGTGCGAATGGGAAATTTTCCCAAAAACGAGAAACATTTTATCTGCGTATCTACATGTACGAAGTTTACGGGCGCAATGCTGCTCCTAATGTACTGATTTTTAACGCTCACAGGCTGGTGTCCTCCATCCTGTCCTGTCCCGGCCTGTCCCACTGGATGCTGCCCGGTGCCCTGTTCCGAGTGTGCAACAAGCGCAGCCGTGCTGGATGGACGGCAACGGCCGCCAACGCTCTCGGGGTGATTGCCGAGCGCGATAAGCGATAATAAATTAATTAGAGATATTGAAATGGTGAAGAAATTGCATTTTAATGGTTATGATTTGTGGGCCGAATGTGTCCGTGCTTGTTACGTGGGCCGGGCGGCGGCGGTGCGTGCTGTGGGCTTGCGGCGCGTAAACTACAAATAAACTGCCGAATTTCGGGGTGAAATCAACTTTGAATTGGTGGCCCTTATCGGGTGTGTGAGTTCAAATGAAATTATGTTCGACCAGAATTTTGGGGAGGGGGACTTTCCTCTGGGCGCTCAAGTTTTAGTCGAGTAAGTGGACGGTTTGTCGTAAGCAGAAGAAATAGACATCGCCACAACTGCAGTTCAAAGAAGAGAGAGCATTTTCAAATCGCCAAAGGATGACCATGGAAAAGAAACATTCTTAGGAGGTAGAGGACAGAAGAATATACACACTGAGGACAGAAGAATATACATAGAATTAGATTGACACAGATTGCACTGTAGTTCCTCAAATGAAGAAGATGTGAATCTTTGGACTCCATCAACTTCCGGCACTTCTCTAGTAGGTGTTCTTGATGTCTGAATCTTTCGAGAAGCCAGGGTCGACTCGAATGATCTCCTTGTTGTGGCGAAGATTATAACTCGACTATGGAGAGCACATTGCAGTCGAATCGCAGCTAGTTTTCTAGGATGATTACCTTATACTTCGAGTCTCCCACAAACTCTGCATAAGAGGCGTTTCTAAGAACCTAATGAAAAATGTTCGAAAGTTCTATAAAATAGAAGCAAAACGATGGAAAAATAGTCGGCGTCTCAGAAGGAACAACTGAGAGAATCGGAAAAATGCGACCGAGAAGCGGGCAGGAATGATGTTTGAAAGTAGACTCGCAGTTGATACATAGAATTTGGCAAGACTACTTCTGCAGAGTTTTGAACGGAGATCAGGTCTGAGGGTTAAATAATGTACGCCAAGTAAGTGCATATAAATTCTACCCATCATCCTTCCTTCCTTAACGATCCTTGGAGGCTGAGATAGCTCTAACTTCCATTATTGACAGTCCTATGCACGTTGCTTCCTATCATCAACAACAAGCTGTCTTACATCCGCGATGACTTGGTCTCTATACCGGCGGTTCGGTCTTCCTCTCCTTCTCGAACTTGTAGTCTCAGATTCGAAAACCCGCTTAGCCGGAGCGTTCATGTCCATGCGCTCCATGTGGCCGAGCCAGTGTAGTCGACGGACTTTTGTCTTCTGGACTACATCCACATCTTAGTACAGCTCGTAGAGTACGCGGTTGTGTCTTCTCCTATACCCGACGTAGAATTATTCCTTCGAAGCCACCAAGTATCAGCTAAACAGCTTTGCTTATCATCCAGCTCTCGACTCCATAGAGCAGGACTGGAAAAACAATAGTCTTGCAGGACATGACTATGTTCCTTTGAGTCAGGGGCCCAGTTTCGAAGTAGCATCGGTTGTCAAGGGTGGATCTACGTCGAATCTTCCTTGTGATGTCATTTTTTGATTAAACATCTGGCCAGATGTAGAGAGGTAGACATTTTTATTCCCCCGTGCAGAGGACAGACCAGAGGACAACCATAAAAGAAGCAAATGTGATTCTTTTATTTCGATCGAATATTTCTACAATTCTTGATGTCGCAACCTTTAGACAAGTCAAGTTAGTCTCACTTCATCCTTGTTGTGCCTATGTTCATCCATTCCATTCGAGTCTGGTAAAAGCTGTTTGTAAGGCGTTTGCAAGAAGCTGTCGCAAAATTGTATGGTTTTACGACACCTCCTCATTTCGAAATTTCAAAGCAACTGCGTATTCCCCAACGAACTGCCCAAATTCCATTTGTGTCACTTATTACCACAAATGTGCACTAGAATTGTGTGTACATATTAATATTGGATTTTGTCACACTGTAGGTTGGACATCCTCTCGCGGACGGATGAATAAAAATGGATTTCAACTAGTTTTGGAGATTCTGAAAATCCATAGCTAATCTTCGCTTGGCGGGGTTATGAAACCTCCAAAGATTACGTTTGGTGAGAATATAACATCAAATATAAATTCATATACCTTTTCCCATTGTATTATGCTACAGTTCGGAGTGGACCTAAGCATCAACCAATTAGCACAATCTCTGACTAGCTGTCTTTAGTTTCACACATCAGTTGTATGTCCTTCCGCACTTGAATCTTGCGTAGGCCCACAGGTTCGGAATCTAAGACTCTTCGGGCCAGCGCTGAGTTGTCCGGCAGGAATGATGTCTGGTAGTAGAATCGCAATCTATACTTAGAATTTGTAAAGTTCACTTCCGCGGACTGCTAAACGGAGATTAGAACTGGTGACCAATGGTTATAAACCGCAAGTGTGGTGGTGGCCCGTGGCATTGTGGGTATGTGCGTCGACCTCGACTTCGTAGGTTCGATCCCTGGTCTGAGCAACACAGTGACTTTCGGGGCATTGAGTATCGTTGGATAAGGCTGAGGCTCACTCCGGACTGTAGCACCATTAGAAGATGAAGAAGAAAATGCACGACTTGTAGCTTAAAAAAGCTTTCAAATCGTATTCAAGGAAGGAGACGTGTCTGCGAAATCATAAGACAACCGTAGGGTTGTTTTGATAGATTTTGTCAATTTCAAGGAAGAAGATTGATCACAGTTAGCTATGCTCAGTACCTACTATGGCAAGTTCTTGGAGATGTTAATTAACGACGTTGCATACGAACAATACCCTTAGTTGTGCCAGCTTAATTCCCAACGCGAAAAACTGCAAACACATATGTTAGACGAATGTAGACCAACACCTTACAGGTCAGTGTGCACTGGGCATTACACTGTCGGTTCATCAAAAATTGCTGCGTCAACACTTGTAGTTTGTTACCTCTGCCGTTTCGACAATACAATAATTAGGTCAGAGTTGGTTATAAACAAATGTTTAAAGTGTTAATTGACTGTAAAGTCAGTCTTTAATATGTATTCAAAGAAAGACAACTTAATTTGTACGTATGAACTAGAGGTCTGCAACTAGAGGTCTTGAAACCAGTTTCAAGCCATTCATATTTTTTCGAGTACATGATTCATGGGACTCACATCTTGAAAAGAGAAATGAATGAAGCACCTTATATTTGATTTCTGAGTGAGTACTTCACCCTTTAATAACCAAACATTAGGTTCAGTGTACTCGGATAAAGCGGGCACACTGCACCGAGTACACCGAGTACACGGAGTACACCGAGTACATGTTGGGTTATTATTATTATTATGTAAACTCATTATTCTTAGTGTATTCAAAATGTAGCAGAATAATAAGTATATGCAATACATTCAAATAAAATAAAGGGTTGAGAGCGTTGTATATGTATGTATTATGTGTATTTTTTCCAAAATATTAGGCATTTCATTTTGTTCATTGAAATGAATACGAATTTCGCTTTTGTTAGCATTATAATTTAAGAACATTAATTGGTTTACCAAAATTTAGTTGGAACTTATGACCCTACTTTTTTCTGAGATCAACTGTCTAGCCGAAGAAAAGACCCACTCCGAAGCTCTAGCTAATATTTTACAAATTGTTTTGTATAAAAGGGGGAACTCGAGTTGATGCATGTGCCACCACTGTAATACATTAAACTCGTCAAAAAAAGTCACATTTGTGTTTTCATTGTCACGGAGCTTGTTCTTGTTACAGGTCTTTATTCTATAACGCGTGTTCAGAGAATGGACAATCATACGGTAACTTCCATACTACACACAGACCAGAAAGGCGAAAAATGCACAGTGTCATGGCGTCTTTACTGCGTGAACTTATTTTTACTTCACTGGCTCTGATCGTTTGTTAATAAATAATACGATCATAGCTCCTACACTCGATGGAAGTGAGAGACAGAGAGAGCAGCCAATTCTTTTGTTTTTTATTCGGTGCACTCGGTGTACTCGGTGTACTCGGTGTACTCGGTGTATTTTGGCCAGTTATGTGTGAACTTGATTCATTTGAGTAAAACACCCACGAATCAGACCGAAATCAAACAGTGTATTCGTTTCGTTATCAGGTGATCGAATGTTGTACAATGTTTGTTTCTCGAATAGCAGTACTCATTTTCAGTGCAGACTATACCGAATGATTTCAACTAATAGAGTACACTGAAGTACTGTACACTGTAAGAAAATTCAAATGAGTACATTCATGCAGACCTCTGGTATGAACCTCGGGCATCAATTTGGCTAGTCCACATATTAGAAGAAATTTGTAAAATAAGGCGTTGTTCGGAGAATAAGATGGCTTGGATCAGACTAGTCTGATTGGCAATAGACCAGAGTTAATTTATCTTACGAACGGAAACTTCAACCATACAATGGGGAAATCAGGAGACAATCAACCATAGATATGAAATTTACAATGAACAACACGATTGGAAGAAGATTGCCTAACGTTGAAAGTAATAGTGGACGCAGAATAGGACTCTGAGGGTGAACACACAAAGATAAAGATCTTCAATTGAGAAAACAACTTGAACGCGGTTGATGCAATACGAGGGAATTGATTGAAGTGAAATAAGCCCAGTGTGGTAGTTTTGTCTTCGTTAATGTTCGTTTGCTATTTCTTAAGAAGGCTGTACCATATGTATGGTCTGTAGGTTCTTTTGACGTTCGGTGACTTTCTCAGATTTGTGGCCATCTATTCTGCTCCTTTTTGGAATATATTCGACTACTATATGATTTCTGCTTAACCATTCTATTGATAAACATGCTGCCTTACCAAGACAATCTCTTACGGTGTGTCAGTCATCTTTCTCAGTGTCTCCTGAAAACAGCATATAAATTTATTCTTCTTAAAAAAAGAAGCCATGTTAGTACAAATATTTCTCAAATCTCCCCCTCAAAACAGTCCAAATGGGCGCAAGAAAAAAAATTCACAAATCACATCCCATCGTCTCCCCCCTCAATACACACCAATCTACATGTCCATACCGAGTATCAGCGCCGCTCCAACCCCATCGCACAATTCACTACCGAAACGACTATTATTTGCATATCATTCTCCTGAAATCAAAAGGATTTGGCAAATTTGTCGATTTGTGACAAAAAGAAGATCACACATCGTCATAAACACCTCAGCAGAAAAGGGAAGAAAAAAAACATGCTCAAAAGGGAATTCTCCAGCTGTACGTCCTCCGAAGGAATTCCATCCCTTTGCACACAAATCTCCGATGCCAAGCTAAGGTTGGTCATTTGATGTCGACATAAAAGACAATATCGACAACAATAAATTCAGTCTCCCACCTCGACACTGGCGATGTGTGTCGTTTGGGTTCTGCGATCCTGGGCTCCTGCCGGGGAATAGTTTCTTTTTGTCTCTCGTTGTCTCTTAAAATGGATTTTTATTGTTTTTCGATTTTTGGCGATTGAAATCGTGCGGCTCGGTGGATGTGTGAAAATGTACTTTAAATGCTAAACGCCTTGAAGGAATTTTTTTCGAATCCAGGAGAGCATAAGCGAGTGTGTAATGGAAGCTGGAAAAGGGGATGATATGGTAGCACATTTGGAATTTTATTTTGGTCATCGAAATCAGTTCTCAGTCGATTCAACCTGCGACTGTCAGTTCAGTCAGCTCAGTCAGTTCAGTCACTTCAGTCAGTTCAATCACTTCAGTCACTTCAGTCACTTCAGTCACTTCAGTCACTTCAGTCACTTCAGTCATTTCAGTCACTTCAGTCACTTCAGTCACTTCAGTCACTTCAGTCACTTCAGTCACTTCAGTCACTTCAGTCACTTCAGTCACTTCAGTCACTTCAGTCACTTCAGTCACTTCAGTCACTTCAGTCACTTCAGTCACTTCAGTCACTTCAGTCACTTCAGTCACTTCAGTCACTTCAGTCACTTCAGTCACTTCAGTCACTTCAGTCACTTCAGTCACTTCAGTCACTTCAGTCACTTCAGTCAAGTCGGTCTCTTCAGTCAGTTCAGTCAGTTCAGTCAGTTCAGTCACTTCAGTCACTTCAGTCACTTCAGTCACTTCAGTCACTTCAGTCACTTCAGTCACTTCAGTCACTTCAGTCACTTCAGTCACTTCAGTCACTTCAGTCACTTCAGTCACTTCAGTCACTTCAGTCACTTCAGTCACTTCAGTCACTTCAGTCACTTCAGTCACTTCAGTCACTTCAGTCACTTCAGTCACTTCAGTCACTTCAGTCACTTCAGTTACTTCAGTCACTTCAGTCAGTTCAGTCACTTCAGTCAGTTCAGTCACTTCAGTCACTTCAGTCACTTCAGTCACTTCAGTCACTTCAGTCAGTTCAGTCACTTCAGTCACTTCAGCCACTTCAGTCAAGTCGGTCTCTTCAGTCAGTTCAGTCAGTTCAGTCACTTCAGTCACTTCAGTCACTTCAGTCAGTTCAGTCACTTCAGTCACTTCAGTCACTTCAGTCACTTCAGTCACTTCAGTCACTTCAGTCACTTCAGTCACTTCAGTCACTTCAGTCACTTCAGTCACTTCAGTCACTTCAGTCACTTCAGTCACTTCAGTCACTTCAGTCACTTCAGTCAAGTCGGTCTCTTCAGTCAGTTCAGTCACTTCAGTCACTTCAGTCACTTCAGTCACTTCAGTCACTTCAGTCACTTCAGTCACTTCAGTCACTTCAGTCACTTCAGTCACTTCAGTCACTTCAGTCACTTCAGTCACTTCAGTCACTTCAGTCACTTCAGTCACTTCAGTCACTTCAGTCAGTTCAGTCAGTTCAGTCAGTTCAGTCAGTTCAGTCACTTTAGTCACTTCAGTCACTTCAGTCACTTCAGTAACTTCAGTCACTTCAGTCACTTCAGTCACTTCAGTCACTTCAGTCACTTCAGTCACTTCAGTCACTTCAGTCACTTCAGTCAGTTCAGTCAGTTCAGTCAGTTCAGTCAGTTCAGTCAGTTCAGTCAGTTCAGTCAGTTCAGTCAGTTCAGTCAGTTCAGTCAGTTCAGTCAGTTCAGTCAGTTCAGTCAGTTCAGTCAGTTCAGTCAGTTCAGTCAGTTCAGTCATTTCAGTCACTTCAGTCACTTCAGTCACTTCAGTCACTTCAGTCAGTTCAGTCAGTTCAGTCAGTTCAGTCAGTTCAGTCAGTTCAGTCAGTTCAGTCAGTTCAGTCAGTTCAGTCAGTTCAGTCAGTTCAGTCAGTTCAGTCAGTTCAGTCAGTTCAGTCAGTTCAGTCAGTTCAGTCAGTTCAGTCAGTTCAGTCAGTTCAGTCAGTTCAGTCAGTTCAGTCAGTTCAGTCAGTTCAGTCAGTTCAGTCAGTTCAGTCAGTTCAGTCAGTTCAGTCAGTTCAGTCAGTTCAGTCAGTTCAGTCACTTCAGTCACTTCAGTAACTTCAGTCACTTCAGTAACTTCAGTCACTTCAGTCACTTCAGTCACTTCAGTCACTTCAGTCACTTCAGTCACTTCAGTCACTTCAGTCACTTCAGTCACTTCAGTCACTTTCACTTCAGTCATTTCAGTCGGTTCAGTCAGTTTAGTCAGTTCAGTCAGTTCAGTCAGTTCAGTCAGTTCAGTCAGTTCAGTCAGTTCAGTCAGTTCAGTCAGTTCAGTCAGTTCAGTCAGTTCGGTCAGTTCAGTCAGTTCAGTCACTTCAGTCAGTTCAGTCAGTTCAGTCAGTTCAGTCAGTTCAGTCAGTTCAGTCAGTTCAGTCAGTTCAGTCAGTTCAGTCAGTTCAGTCAGTTCAGTCAGTTCAGTCAGTTCAGTCAGTTCAGTCAGTTCAGTCAGTTCAGTCAGTTCAGTCAGTTCAGTCAGTTCAGTCAGTTCAGTCAGTTCAGTCAGTTCAGTCAGTTCAGTCAGTTCAGTCAGTAGTTCAGTCAGTTCAGTCAGTTCAGTCAGTTCAGTCAGTTCAGTCAGTTCAGTCAGTTCAGTCAGTTCAGTCAGTTCAGTCAGTTCAGTCAGTTCAGTCAGTTCAGTCAGTTCAGTCAGTTCAGTCAGTTCAGTCAGTTCAGTCAGTTCAGTCAGTTCAGTCAGTTCAGTCAGTTCAGTCAGTTCAGTCAGTTCAGTCAGTTCAGTCAGTTCAGTCAGTTCAGTCAGTTCAGTCAGTTCAGTCAGTTCAGTCAGTTCAGTCAGTTCAGTCAGTTCAGTCAGTTCAGTCACTTCAGTCACTTCAGTCACTTCAGTCACTTCAGTCAGTTCAGTCACTTCAGTCACTTCAGTCACTTCAGTCAAGTCGGTCTCTTCAGTCAGTTCAGTCAGTTCAGTCACTTCAGTCACTTCAGTCACTTCAGTCAGTTCAGTCACTTCAGTCACTTCAGTCACTTCAGTCACTTCAGTCACTTCAGTCACTTCAGTCACTTCAGTCACTTCAGTCACTTCAGTCACTTTCACTTCAGTCATTTCAGTCGGTTCAGTCAGTTTAGTCAGTTCAGTCAGTTCAGTCAGTTCAGTCAGTTCAGTCAGTTCAGTCAGTTCGGTCAGTTCAGTCAGTTCAGTCAGTTCAGTCAGTTCAGTCAGTTCAGTCAGTTCAGTCAGTTCAGTCAGTTCAGTCAGTTCAGTCAGTTCAGTCAGTTCAGTCAGTTCAGTCAGTTCAGTCAGTTCAGTCAGTTCAGTCAGTTCAGTCAGTTCAGTCAGTTCAGTCAGTTCAGTCAGTTCAGTCAGTTCAGTCAGTTCAGTCAGTTCAGTCAGTTCAGTCAGTTCAGTCAGTTCAGTCAGTTCAGTCACTTTAGTCACTTCAGTCACTTCAGTCACTTCAGTAACTTCAGTCACTTCAGTCACTTCAGTCACTTCAGTCACTTCAGTCACTTCAGTCACTTCAGTCACTTCAGTCACTTCAGTCACTTCAGTCACTTCAGTCACTTTCACTTCAGTCATTTCAGTCGGTTCAGTCAGTTTAGTCAGTTCAGTCAGTTCAGTCAGTTCAGTCAGTTCAGTCAGTTCAGTCAGTTCAGTCAGTTCAGTCAGTTCGGTCAGTTCAGTCAGTTCAGTCACTTCAGTCAGTTCAGTCAGTTCAGTCAGTTCAGTCAGTTCAGTCAGTTCAGTCAGTTCAGTCAGTTCAGTCAGTTCAGTCAGTTCAGTCAGTTCAGTCAGTTCAGTCAGTTCAGTCAGTTCAGTCAGTTCAGTCAGTTCAGTCAGTTCAGTCAGTTCAGTCAGTTCAGTCAGTTCAGTCAGTTCAGTCAGTTCAGTCAGTTCAGTCAGTTCAGTCAGTTCAGTCATTTCAGTCACTTCAGTCACTTCAGTCACTTCAGTCAGTTCAGTCAGTTCAGTCAGTTCAGTCAGTTCAGTCAGTTCAGTCAGTTCAGTCAGTTCAGTCAGTTCAGTCAGTTCAGTCAGTTCAGTCAGTTCAGTCAGTTCAGTCAGTTCAGTCAGTTCAGTCAGTTCAGTCAGTTCAGTCAGTTCAGTCAGTTCAGTCAGTTCAGTCAGTTCAGTCAGTTCAGTCAGTTCAGTCAGTTCAGTCAGTTCAGTCAGTTCAGTCAGTTCAGTCAGTTCAGTCAGTTCAGTCAGTTCAGTCAGTTCAGTCAGTTCAGTCAGTTCAGTCATTTCAGTCACTTCAGTCACTTCAGTCACTTCAGTCACTTCAGTCACTTCAGTCAGTTCAGTCAGTTCAGTCAGTTCAGTCAGTTCAGTCAGTTCAGTCAGTTCAGTCAGTTCAGTCAGTTCAGTCAGTTCAGTCAGTTCAGTCAGTTCAGTCAGTTCAGTCAGTTCAGTCAGTTCAGTCAGTTCAGTCAGTTCAGTCAGTTCAGTCAGTTCAGTCAGTTCAGTCAGTTCAGTCAGTTCAGTCAGTTCAGTCACTTTAGTCACTTCAGTCACTTCAGTCACTTCAGTAACTTCAGTCACTTCAGTAACTTCAGTCACTTCAGTCACTTCAGTCACTTCAGTCACTTCAGTCACTTCAGTCACTTCAGTCACTTCAGTCACTTCAGTCACTTCAGTCACTTCAGTCACTTTCACTTCAGTCATTTCAGTCGGTTCAGTCAGCTTAGTCAGTTCAGTCAGTTCAGTCAGTTCAGTCAGTTCAGTCAGTTCAGTCAGTTCAGTCACTTCAGTCACTTCAGTCACTTCAGTCACTTCAGTCACTTCAGTCAAGTCGGTCTCTTCAGTCAGTTCAGTCACTTCAGTCACTTCAGTCACTTCAGTCACTTCAGTCACTTCAGTCACTTCAGTCACTTCAGTCACTTCAGTCACTTCAGTCACTTCAGTCACTTCAGTCACTTCAGTCACTTCAGTCAGTTCAGTCAGTTCAGTCAGTTCAGTCAGTTCAGTCACTTTAGTCACTTCAGTCACTTCAGTCACTTCAGTAACTTCAGTCACTTCAGTAACTTCAGTCACTTCAGTCACTTCAGTCACTTCAGTCACTTCAGTCACTTCAGTCACTTCAGTCACTTCAGTCACTTCAGTCACTTCAGTCAGTTCAGTCAGTTCAGTCAGTTCAGTCAGTTCAGTCAGTTCAGTCAGTTCAGTCAGTTCAGTCAGTTCAGTCAGTTCAGTCAGTTCAGTCAGTTCAGTCAGTTCAGTCAGTTCAGTCAGTTCAGTCAGTTCAGTCAGTTCAGTCAGTTCAGTCAGTTCAGTCAGTTCAGTCAGTTCAGTCAGTTCAGTCAGTTTAGTCACTTTAGTCACTTCAGTCACTTCAGTCACTTCAGTAACTTCAGTCACTTCAGTCACTTCAGTCACTTCAGTCACTTCAGTCACTTCAGTCACTTCAGTCACTTCAGTCACTTCAGTCACTTCAGTCACTTCAGTCACTTTCACTTCAGTCATTTCAGTCGGTTCAGTCAGCTTAGTCAGTTCAGTCAGTTCAGTCAGTTCAGTCAGTTCAGTCAGTTCAGTCAGTTCAGTCAGTTCAGTCAGTTCAGTCAGTTCAGTCAGTTCAGTCAGTTCAGTCAGTTCAGTCAGTTCAGTCATTTCAGTCACTTCAGTCACTTCAGTCACTTCAGTCACTTCAGTCAGTTCAGTCAGTTCAGTCAGTTCAGTCAGTTCAGTCAGTTCAGTCAGTTCAGTCAGTTCAGTCAGTTCAGTCAGTTCAGTCAGTTCAGTCAGTTCAGTCAGTTCAGTCAGTTCAGTCAGTTCAGTCAGTTCAGTCAGTTCAGTCAGTTCAGTCACTTTAGTCACTTCAGTCACTTCAGTCACTTCAGTAACTTCAGTCACTTCAGTCACTTCAGTCACTTCAGTCACTTCAGTCACTTCAGTCACTTCAGTCACTTCAGTCACTTCAGTCACTTCAGTCACTTTCACTTCAGTCATTTCAGTCGGTTCAGTCAGTTTAGTCAGTTCAGTCAGTTCAGTCAGTTCAGTCAGTTCAGTCAGTTCAGTCAGTTCAGTCAGTTCGGTCAGTTCAGTCAGTTCAGTCAGTTCAGTCAGTTCAGTCAGTTCAGTCAGTTCAGTCAGTTCAGTCAGTTCAGTCAGTTCAGTCAGTTCAGTCAGTTCAGTCAGTTCAGTCAGTTCAGTCAGTTCAGTCAGTTCAGTCAGTTCAGTCAGTTCAGTCAGTTCAGTCAGTTCAGTCAGTTCAGTCAGTTCAGTCAGTTCAGTCAGTTCAGTCAGTTCAGTCAGTTCAGTCAGTTCAGTCAGTTCAGTCAGTTCAGTCAGTTCAGTCAGTTCAGTCAGTTCAGTCAGTTCAGTCAGTTCAGTCAGTTCAGTCAGTTCAGTCAGTTCAGTCAGTTCAGTCAGTTCAGTCAGTTCAGTCAGTTCAGTCAGTTCAGTCAGTTCAGTCAGTTCAGTCATTTCAGTCACTTCAGTCACTTCAGTCACTTCAGTCACTTCAGTCAGTTCAGTCAGTTCAGTCAGTTCAGTCAGTTCAGTCAGTTCAGTCAGTTCAGTCAGTTCAGTCAGTTCAGTCAGTTCAGTCAGTTCAGTCAGTTCAGTCAGTTCAGTCAGTTCAGTCAGTTCAGTCAGTTCAGTCAGTTCAGTCAGTTCAGTCAGTTCAGTCAGTTCAGTCAGTTCAGTCAGTTCAGTCAGTTCAGTCAGTTCAGTCACTTTAGTCACTTCAGTCACTTCAGTAACTTCAGTCACTTCAGTCACTTCAGTCACTTCAGTCACTTCAGTCACTTCAGTCACTTCAGTCACTTCAGTCACTTCAGTCACTTCAGTCACTTCAGTCACTTCAGTCACTTTCACTTCAGTCATTTCAGTCGGTTCAGTCAGTTTAGTCAGTTCAGTCAGTTCAGTCAGTTCAGTCAGTTCAGTCAGTTCAGTCAGTTCAGTCAGTTTAGTCAGTTCAGTCTTCAGGCTTCAGTCAGACCTCTCTTACCTCTGATATGTGCTCTGACTCTAGCTCCGAGTCCACACCAGCCAGTCAATCACTATCCCCCCGTAGATCGTGTCGGGCCATCCTGGCAGAGGATGAAGGCCCATTCAGTTGGTCGTGTATCCCAGGACACCGTTAACAAATCCTGTCCGAATTAAAATTCTACAAAATACTTTCACATTCGGATTTGTTTCACAAAATTGCTGATTTCCTTAAAACCCGTCGCTGCCAGGACCACCGGGATGTACCGGGACAGACGGCTGGCAATAAAACGAGAAGCCCTCTCCCAGCCCCCTCGGTGGGGGTGTGTTCAATGTGTTTAGCTTCGAATTGATTGAAATCGAAACATACATTACACGACATTTGATTTGAGCGCCTTTCTTCGGCTCTTGTGCAGCGTGTACCTCCTGCAAGGATGTGTGGAATTTCTCACTTCAGGCGCTCTGGGCGTACCTAAATGGGGAATGATTTGCTCGGCGGTCGTGGGGCGGGGACCGTTCGGCAATCGAATTAAATCAATCGGAAACGACGCCGGTGCGGTGTGAGGGCCTTGTGAATTGCGTATCCCTGCCAAATAAGATAATATTTGCATACAAACGAGCGCACGGGCGGGAGGACCATTAAATTCGCTCAAATAATTTAATCAAAATATAATCTCTGTATCTCGGCTCGGGGCGAGCGAAATACCTTCCTTTGCGAATTCGGCAAGCAAAGGAACGCATCGCCTCTTTGTCGAGCTTTACAGCGCACAACGCCGTTGCGGGTAAAAATGTTTATTGGCAATGTACAAACAACTAGCGCTCCTTGAGAGCATCCCATGTCCTCGGGATATTGATATTATTCGCTCAGGAGTGCTGGGTGTGTGGGTGATTGGCGAATAGGTGGAGGGGGGCCCGCTTTAGCATACCTTTGTGCATTGTTAAAGGAATGCACACGGGGGACGGGGGAGTTCACGTCGAGACACGGGGGAGCGTTGGCAGCCAGCGACCGTTATTAAAATATTTTAACTTTTATGGTTTCATGCAAGGAGCCAGCACACAACACACAGCTCCTTCGGGGATGAAGCAGATGACGTGGATAAGGAAGGATGTTGGAAGGAAAACGTTTTCCCTGTTGATGATTCGGTTGTTTGAGCGAAAGATAAAAATATGCGTCGTTAATTGGAATTTACGACTCGGGGAATATGCTCGACGGGCATATTGATCAGGAAGTGGTGGTGTCTATTTGCCGATACTTTGGATTTTTAAGAAGCAGGGGGAGGTTTGTTTCTGTCGATGCAACCCTTGTGACCCCACGAAGTCATCATCCCCGCAACAGTAAGACAAGCGAAAGCTCATTGCCAAATAAATGCGCCTACTTCTCGGTTGGCGTTCACTATCAACCTCACGAGCTGTCGGCAACTCTCTGAAATGCAATCTGTTTCCGAGGCATTTCTCAAAGGAATCACCGGATATTTACCATCGCACAGCACGTCAAACATGAGCGAGCGAACGACGGAAGTCGATAAGCAGAAAATTAATCAAAACAAACTGCAATGAGGTCTCATGAGTTTGCAGTCACATTGATTGTTGCCAGCGCTGCGATGCCGATGCACATTCGTCGTCTCCGTACAGACTCACCCGCTCGACAACTATCCGCATGCACAATTGAATGTCAATTGCCCCAAGGGAATTGAGTCATCATAAATATCCTGCAGCATGCCGAGCATAGAATCGGATAAACATACGCGCGCCGCCTCGCCAAACATCATCAAATGCCATCAAATGCCGGTAGAATGAGGAGAAATGTTGTCAACTGAAGCTGTCGGCTTGTCGAGCGCAACGCAACGTCATTCTCCAGGGAGCGCTCCCGAGGACGAGTCTTCTTCACTCCGCTCCGCGAGTGTGCATGCCGCACATGGCCGGGACTAATTTCGTCAAAATCATCAAAGTCGCCCACGCCGCTGCCACCACACAAGATCCGTCGCGGAGACAAAAATTAGGGACGCAGGTCAATCATGATTAATTTTTGGAAATCATCGAAGGACATCATTAACATGCAGAAACGATGTCCCGCTAATGTCAGTCCTCGCACCACTAATGAATTATATTTTTTTTTGTCCAGATCCACCCCGTGCCGCAGTGGATTCCAGGAGTCCCCATTATTATTGTTTTACACTAATTGAACTGTGAGTAATTATTCCCGTCGTCGCCGCTGCAAGTGACGATGACGGAGATGTCCTTTTCCCGGGACGATGACATTTTTTGAATATTAATATAATTTTGATTTCATTTTCATTGGTATTCAGATTTTTTACGGCTCTCGAGTGGGGAGTGGGAGCAAAATTACTTCGCGGTTTAGCGGGCGATCAGGGACATCCCGGATGCCTTCACCGCCTGCCCCCACCGTATCCTAGGAGTGTTTTAATGTGTTTCACGGTTTTTTTTTTTTTTTTTGTTATTTTTGTGCGCGCAGTTTCTTAGGGTGACGGGGAAAAAGAGTGCAGCCGCAAAAGTTCATTAGGGCGGTTGTGTTGGTTTCTGTTTTTTTCGCCTTCATCGAGGAAGGAATACAAAAATGTAATTTGTGTTACAAGCCAGGATGGCTGAAGGGACATAGAGGAAGTTGGGTGCGTTTTTTTGTGTCTTTTGAAGAAGGACGACGTGGGTGATGTTTTAATTTGTTTCTCTTGTCAGGAGGAGATTTTTCTTCACTTTTTCGCTTGTGGGTAGAAGGGTTCTGTGGTCGAGGGAATTTACTGAAGTGTTTTAATTGCATTTTTTACTTAAAGATCCGTCATCAAAGGCCCCGAGAAGTGGTTGATAAATCGAAGTGAATGTGAAATTTTACTTTTTTTGGATGTAGTTGTGAACGGATTATATAATGATGGAAAAATAATCCAAGAGTGATGTCATTTTAGAGAATTAATTGACAAATGCAAGATTTGTATGAACAGCTGGGACATTTTTGTAATTCAAGATGAAAAATATAATCCATCCAAACATCACCTTCGGTTCTACCTACAAGTGGGCATCAGTTTGACCGTCAGGCAGCATGTATCATGTTAGCGTGTTGAACTAAGCTGAAGTACAATGTGGCACAAAAGCATGTCTACTTACTCAAAAAGTACTAATACATACACGGGGCATGGGCTTATGTACACAGGGTACACCAAGTTGCTGATTGCACCCAACCTTGTAGGATGCTGATTTCCTCCTCGTGGCGCCCCTGGATAGCCAGCACGACAACCGTTGTGAGGTGAACTAATGTATGTAGCGATCAGTGTTACCACAGAGACTCTATAGAGTCAAATGGACTAATTTTTTTCAAGAACAAAATTATCCAAACAGCTTACGTTATTTTATTTCACATTTCCAATTTTATAACCTTGAAAGGTGTGAAAAATGTACTGAACACAGGAATTTCTCTAGCTTTCGCTGCAGGCAAGGAATGTGGTCGTATCTTCAATGGCTCCGAAATCATTGAAGCCACCGGCGATGGTGCTTTCGGGCTGTGCTTAAGGACTTACTCAACCCTTTAACCACTTCCAAGATAGTTCAGGAATGCAAATCCTCTCTGAATTCGATTGACAGTCAAAATTCACTGAAACTCATCTGGGTCCCAGGACACCAACATATCGTTGGAAATGAGACCGCCGATGAACTTGAATCAGAGGAAATTTTCTCAGGATCTGAACGTGCGCTCGGACTACCTGTGTCTGTGGTCTATTGACAGTTGCGCCTCTCGAGAACACCATCGGAGATGGCCTAACTCTTCAGGATGTAGACAGACCAAGGCTCTGCTCCTAAACGTCTGTAAGAAATGTAGACGACTTACCTGCGTAATAACGGACCACTACACCTTTGCCAAACACTTAGGTTAGGTTAGGCAACTGGGCTGGCAGCGATATTGCCAACACTGCCCATTGTGACACAGTCAGTGCTGTTTTGATCCCAACAGCGTATGGTAACGGAACAAGATTTAAAAACCGGATAAAAGCATTTGTGATTCGAACGGAAGAACCAACTGACTAATGGCAGGGCCTACCAGTTGTAGGTTGTGCGTGACCACCCTCACC
This sequence comes from Eristalis arbustorum, assembly GCA_916610145.1. Classification (NCBI taxonomy): domain Eukaryota; kingdom Metazoa; phylum Arthropoda; class Insecta; order Diptera; family Syrphidae; genus Eristalis; species Eristalis arbustorum. The sequence continues at coordinate 12,454,303 of OU744316.1, read as the reverse complement.
ACGTAAAAAAGACATGGACAAGGATTTCCAAAGGACAATGATTTTCGGTTCTGCAGGTGAAATGCGAAGTCCCTTAAAAGACTACGTGCAGCCGATGAACTTGCCGACGCCCTGGACTCCAACAAAGCAGACATCGTCATCCAGGAAATGCAATGGGGTGGGTCGGGCAAAACAAACACGAGAAAATCCGACATCTACTACGGTGATTGCTACAAAAAGGGAAGGCAGCACATATTTGGATGCGGATTTGTTGTTCGAAGACATAAGCTTCCGTTACATAAGCGAACGAATCATAACAATCCACATCATGGCTAAATTCGCTAACATCAGCCTGATTTGCGCACACGCTCCGACGGAGGAGAAGGTTGACTTCTATGATCTCCTAGAAAGAACATACGATCAATGCCCGAAGTACGACACCGTGAGATCATTCTAGGAGATTTCAACGCAGATCCGGAAGAAATCTTTGCTTGAGTCATCGGAAAACACAGCCTGCACGACAGCACATCCGGAAACGGACTAAGGTCGGTAGATTTCGTCTCGTGGCAAAACCACTCGCGGTTCTTACACTTCACCAACCATAAGATTACCTGACGGTCACCACATTGCGATCGACGTCAGACCGAACATTCCGAGGTGCCAACATCGACTCGGATCATTTCCTTGTTGTAGCCAAGGTAAGGATGAGGATATCGAGAGAAGTCGGAAGGCTACAATCGCAATCGATCGCTAGGAACTTTTTCGACCGAGTCTCCTTTATTAAACAAAAACCTCAATATTTTCATAGACATCGAATCAAATCTGTTCGCTCACACATCAAATAGCGTATACGCATTATAATATATAATGTATGTGGCGCTTCAACCCATAGAGGGCCAGAGCTTAGCTTCTCAGCCATCACTCGTGTTAGTTATATTTTGTGAAGACTCCGAACGGCCAAGTTTGAGAAGCTTTTTCTAGACAGTGTCAGTGACTCGAAACATATGGGGTCGGGGCAATCATTTCTGTGGCACAAAGCAAGAATCGAACCTACGACGTCGAGGTTGGGGTCGACGCACATACTCACAACAAAAAGGTTTTTCAGTTAGCAAACTTATACTCCCTCTCAGTGTCAAACTAAAACTTACCAAAGGACTCATAGTGCCTCTGTTAATATACGGTTGTGAGTTGTTCGCTGACTGTGATAATGTCTTAGTGCAAAAATTTGTAATAGCAATCAAAGCGATTGCACGGTGCGTTTTTAACCTTAGAAAATTTGATCATATATCAGAACAAGGTCGGATTCATCTACCTCCGCAGGTAAACAATCCTTTATTTAAAGGCCTGTACTATAAAAGAATATCACATTCTTAATGTACAGAGATATTGAGAGACATGAAATTAAATGAAGCGCACCAATAACATTTGCTTGAGGTACTCCAGCTGTAAGAGATTGGAGAGATTGTAAGAGATTGGAGAATATCAGTCCTCCCTCGTGGATAATCGAACTTAAAATCGAACTTTAAAATTTGCAGAAAAGTTTGTTCATTGTCCAAAATAAATTAGCGAATAATAAATAATTTCAATATGTCATGTAGTGATACTCCACAAAGCGCATATGTGCCTGACGACGACATTGAGTTCCATCTCGATAACCTTAAGATAAGGAAAACCCCTGGATTTGATCAAATAAGTAACACTTATCTTAAGGAACTGCCTAAAGTTGGAATCAGCTTTATAACTTTTGTTATAAACGCTTGCTTAAAAATCAGGTATTTTCCCAATGTTTGAAAACTTGCTAAGGTTATTCCAATAAACAAACCTGGAAACCTCCAGAAAAAGCTGAGAATTACAGACCAATTAGCCTTCTTAGTAGTCTAAGTAAATTACTAGAAAAGGTAATAAAAGAAAAGATGATGCAAGTTATACGAGACCAAAATATTCACCCAAATGAACAATTTGGATTTCGGAATGCACACAGCACTTCACACCAAGTCTTACGAATTGTTAATTATGTCAAAGAACAACGACCTTATGGCAAGTCTACAGGCATGGTTCTGCTCGACATAGAAAAAGCCTTTGACTCTGTGTGGCATGACGGTCTTTTATATAAAATGATTCGCCTCAATTTCCCGTATTATCTTTGTAAATTAGTCCAAAGTTTCCTTAGTAATCGTTCATTTAGTGTATCCGTTAATAATGTGCTTTCGGAAATCAAATACTTCCATGCTGGGGTTCCTCAAGGTTCTGTTCTTAGTCCTGTCTTGTACTCCGTATTTACTTCGGATATACCCAATCTCATGATGACACAGCTATAAAATAAATTTTCTCTCGTTCTTGAGAGGAATCTATCCTATGGGCTTGACATTCTGAGTATCTACCTTGCTAAGTGGAAAATTAAGTTGAATAAGGAAAAAATTCAAGCCATCTTTTTCACAAGAAAAAGGAAAGCTTGCTATATTCCCTCCAACCCTTTGCGGGTGGATAATGTGTCAATCGGGTGGAGCTCTCGCGTAAAGTACCTGGGAATCCATCTGGACTCAAAACTATTATTTAACCAACACACAAAAGAAACGTTAAAAAAAAATTAATATAAGTACAAGACTGCTATATCCACTCATAAACAGAAAATCTCTATTATCACTAGAAAACAAAATAATAATTTATAAAGTCATATTTCAAGCGATAATTTTATACGGCTGTCGGGTCTGGGGTAACTGTGCGAAATGTCACATAGCTAAGTTACAAGCTTCACAAAATAAACTCTTAAAAATGATGCTAAGTCTCCCGTGGCATTACTCTACAAAATCCTTGCATAGAAGAGCGAATGTTGAATTGATCTCTGATAGTATAAACATACTTAACGAAAAATTTAAAAGTCGTTGCAGCTGCTCGAAAACCCTTTAATAAGAAATTTATTTTCTTAGACATAGTTCTGCAATACTTCCAAGCAATTTCAAGAAACTTTGGTAGTAAACACTCGATTGTACTTATTTATTTGTTCGTATAGGTACATATATGTACATTTTTTTTTTATTTATTTATTATTTATTTATTTATTTATTTATTTATTTATTTATTTATTTATTTATTTATTTATTTATTTATTTATTTATTTATTTATTTATTTATTTATTTATTTATTTATTTATTTATTTATTTATTTATTTATTTATTTATTTATTTATTTATTTATTTATTTATTTATTTATTTATTTATTTATTTATTTATTTATTTATTTATTTATTTATTTATTTATTTGTTTATTTATTTATTTATATATTTACCTATTTATTATTACTATTTTTTTTTTATTAAATTTTCTTTAGAAACAAATGTAATCACAAATTCAGTAGAAATATGCAATTAGGTATCAAATCTCTGTGTAAGATAATGTGCGGTAACTCAGACCATGTACATTTTAAAAGAATCTGAATAAATATCTATCTATCTAATTAGCGAATATTCATGCCTACACTATCAACATTTTCACGTAAAATTATGTTATTGCTTGAACTTGGGAACGTCGTAAGGTAAGTTTATTGGGCGCTCAGCGAAATTTCCATCACACTTAAGCCATTGGTGGTCCATTGTGATTGGGCCAGATTTGAAAACCACACGAAAGCATATTAATTCTTGCCTTCACTGGGGTTCGAACCGAGGACCTCTTGAGCCAAGGACACTCACTCAACGTAATGCACCATTCAGCCGCTCGGGAGTGTCGTTATGTTGCTTAGTCATATAAGGGTCAAGTGTTGTTTTGCATAAATTGGTGTTAGAGTTTCCATGCAATACATCAAAATTGGACATTGGACAAAATTGGCGATTCATTTCGCTTCAACTTCAGAGTATCAATTAAGATATATGAGTACCTCGCAGATACTGGAATGAATCTTCAACTGGTTATATACGAGCGTAAGTTACATTCCAGTTGAGACTCTTACTTTTTCAAATCTACCTTTCAACCTGCAATGTGTAAATCCGTCTTTAGTTTCTGTGACGATCGACGTACATTGCCATTCTAGTTTGAGAGATTCAGTTGAGTTGCAAACGTCTAACGTTTCCTGTCGACATTTTACACACAAGGCATACTATGGTCAAGTCTAACTGCTTTCAACCAACAGTCAACCACTCCAGTCCAACCTAACTTTCCTATCAACATTGCTCTGCATAGCAAAGAAAGGCAGTCGACATGATAAACTATAATATTTGCCTTGGATGATACACAAAAACGACCGATAGCCTTCCCACTAATACCCTAGTCTGACTGTGCAAACAACGACTCACTGTATTCGGTTTCGCTTGTGACTCCACCTGACATAACCGCGCGATTGCTTCCTACGAAGTACGACATAATGTTCAAAATTCCAGCCAACGACCCTTACCATTATCCCGCGACTTCGCCGCTTTTGTTACAGTGGTGCATAAAAAATTATTGTCACGGATAAGCCGCAATAACAATTGAAAATGTAATTCCAACAACAGTCTCAGCGCGTCCATCCCCAGGACGCTTTGCCAATCACATCCTGTCGAAGAAGCGCGAAATCGCGCAAAGTCACGCTTTATTAGCGCAATAGCCAAGCATAACAATTCAAAGATGAAACTTTCACAAAACCGAAACTAAATTAGTGCCTGTGCGTGTGTGTGTGTGCCCGCACATAATTGTCCATTGTTTAACAACCCTGACATTGTAATCCAACACTCCCTGGGGGCGGCCGGCGAAACTCACTCAGAGTCCACGGAGAACAACACTCTTCCGCGTGGTAAACTTTTATTCAGGTTGTCCGATGTCATCCTGATACATTTCAGCAGACAATAAAACAAAGCAAAAAAAAGAAGAAGAGTCCTTGCGCTCCTCCAACTGCGTTTCGCAACCCCACCGAATCTGGCAAGCAGGAGAAATCCATTAAGGGCACGCCAATAAATACGCGTCAAGACAATAAGTGTGACGCACTCTCTGCCGAGGAGGGCCTTCGCGCTTCAGTGGGCCAATGAAATCCGGCTGTCATTAGAATGACGGGTGTAATGTTCATTAGATTCTGCATTGTTTCGATATCCTGCCACGTCGCCCTCGGTGGGGTGGTGGGCCGTCTTAAATCATAAAAAACTTCTCGAACAACTTCACTTAAGTTTTACGAGCCGGCGACGTCGGCAGAAAAAAGAAAACGATGACAAGTGACGAAAAAAATGATTCCTGGCACCTTGCTAATCCTTTGACAGCGCAGTGAAGCGACTGAAAAAAAATGCCTTAATTAACCTTAATTTGGCTCGACGGCCGTCATTTTTTTCTCCTTTAATCCGCACCTTAAGTCGTTTCGTTCGTTTGAATGCAATTAAAGGGTGCACGAGGTCCTTTGCGTTATCTTCTAAATTACACCTTCAGTCGAGGGAAAGGGTTGCTCTGGCTGGGCGTAGCCCGCGACGGAGACGGGGAAAACTTTTAATTGGCGTGATTTTTTTTCAAAATTCCAAATACTTGATGGCACTTTTGGCGTGGTGGGCGATGTTTGACAGTGCGGGTTGAAATTGATTACCGGGATTAAGGGAAGTGCTGCAGACGACGCGGCGGGTTTAAAGGGAAGACGGCAGTCTTTGGACGATGATTCGATTTTTGGGTTTTCGTCTTTTTCTTTGAGTTTAGTTTTGAAACCCTTCTCCTTAATTGGTTAATGTGGGCAGCTATGCTGAGCTGTGTGGGGTTGAAGTAAGGCAGCTTGAGAGAGTTTTTTAGTGGATATTGAGGGATTTGGAGAGATTACCGCAGCAGGTCGTCGTACGTAAGGTTTGAGCTGGATAAGGTTGCTTTTTTCGAATGTTGGAACAGAGAACGAATTATCAAATGAAAATAAGACAACAAGAAGAATAGTGATAATGTTTGCCCAACTTAAGGTACTTTCCTAATAATCCATGATGGGAGAAACAAAATCCTGTCAGAAATATGAATACGTTCAACAACGTTCACATGAAAGGCTTACAGCACAAGCAATAAAGTACGTAAGTCTTGTGCGTCCCATTAGACGCGGGTGTCCTCTATTGCATCGTCCCAAGTTGGCAATGGAAGGCCCTTCTAGCCGAAACTATGTTTCCAATGTACTCAACCTGACTCACCTAGGGCGTTCGATCTTTAGACTCTTAACTACTTATGTCTTACTTATGAGAAGTACTCCGTCAGACGCACTGAATATTCTCTTCCATCTCCCACCTCTGGAAATATTCGGGAAACAAGCAGCAAGCACAGCCCTGAGACTGGAAACACTTCGATTGTGGTCCGAACTCAAGACTGGCCACTCAACCATTCTCAAAAAATTTCCTACCTAGCGACACCGACCGCCTACTACTCCAGGCCATCTTAGAAAAGAAATTCTCAATCGGCATTCCTTCCAAATCGGACTGGATGACTGACAGGCAAACGCTGAAAGATACTCTACGCATTTTCACATTGCTATCTCCGTGAAGCTCCCTGATCACTGTAGTTTTTTAGCAGAAACCATAGCGATTAAAGAGGCGCGGTCGTGGCTTAAAAACAATGTGATATCAAAAAGGGATATCAGCATCTGTTCAGATAGTTAGGCCGCCATAAAATCTCTGGACAATGTCATGTTCTACTCTAAAATATCCCTTAATTGCAGGCTGTCTCTTAACGAGATTGCCGAGCATTTTAACACTCGCCTCATGTGGGTGCCGGGAAACTGTGACATACCAGGAAACTGTAAAGCCGACGAACTCGCTAGGTGTGGTACAACCTCATCCCTATCGATAGCAGGGGTACCACCTTCCATGCCGATCGCTACAGCCTATCATCTTTTAAAGATTCAAACAACTAAAACCACCAATGACAAATGGCTAGAAGGCACCATCTGCCTTAAAACAAAAAAAATCTGGCCATCATTTAACCTAAAACGGTCACTCAGTCTACTTAGACTCAGCCACCACTCATTAAGGACCCTCATTGGAGTCATATCCGGGCACTTTGTAATTGGCACTTATGCTCGCAGGATGGGTGCTCCATATAATGATTTTTGCAGAAACTGCATGGATTAAGAGGAGGAAGAGAATACTCATCACCTTCTCTGCTCCTGCAGTGCTCTTGCCAGTCGTAGGTTCCTGCACCTAGGAGCCTACTACTTCAGCGGCTGTAACGAGCTAAACAGTGCCAGCATTGGCCAACTAAATCGGTTCATCAGCAGCACCAACTGGTTCCAGCGTTAGGAGAAGTCAATCCGCGTGGTATCACAATGGGCCTACTCTGACCTAAGTGTGACTGCTCTGCAGCAGTCAGCCACTACTACCTAACCTAATCTAACCTAACTACTTATGTCGTAGCCACAACAGATATTGATAGAAAACCATAACCGGGGCACGAATCATACGCAAAGTTTTCATCAAAGTTATAGCTAATGCTTGCCACGCTCTCAATTGTGTGATCTGTTATTTAATGCATTTTATGTTCGCTCCTTAGCCGCCAGACTGAGGAGCGAGCTGAACATGTGTACTTCTGGAAGATCATTTCTCTTGTGTTTTCGAAGATGTTCCGAGCGATGTGTTCAAGAAAGTCACTGACAATGCGTCGCCTTTCAAGACCAACAATGGATGTTTGGTTGCTGAGAATCTAGACGCTGGTAATCTACAGGATATAGCGCAATCCATATTATTATTATAAGGCCGCATATGACATATGAGAACGGAGTAACGAAGTTGCGTGAGCGGGACCAGTCGAGATGAAAATATTCCGCGAAGCGAAGCAAGGCTGGCCACCCGATAATAGGTGTGTTTTTTTGCAACACTGTATAGGCATAAATTTTAGTTTGCATATAATATTATTATTTATTGTTATTATCAGCCAGACGAACTATGAAGGGTCCGAGCCTGAGCAATTGCTGCCTTCCATCGGTGACGGTCCTGGGCACGCTGCTTCCAGTCCTTAAGGCCAAGCTGTCTTCCATTCGCGATGACTTGGTCTCTGTGCCGGAGGTTCGGTCTTCGGATTCGTAGACCCTCTTTGCTGTAGCGTTGTTGTTCATTCTATGTTGCGGGAGCCACCGTAGTTGACGGATTTTTGAATTCCGGACTGCATCCACATCCATGCGTTTTTGTCTTCTCCTCTATTCGCCTTCCTCGCAGAAGGGACCATATATCCGACGTAGAATTTGTCTTTCGAGGGCACCAAGAATCAGCTCTGCAGTCTTGGTTAATGTCCAGCTCTCGGCTCCATAAAGTAGGACTGACAGAATAAGAGTTTTGTAGAGCATGACTTTGGCCCTTCGACTCAGGAGTTTCGAACCCACTTGTTTTGACAAACCGAAGTAGCATCGGTTGCCAAGGGTGATTCTGCGTTGGTTCTCCACTCGGATGTCATTTGCCACGAGGTAGACAAACTCCTTTACCACCTCGAAATTGTTGCTGTCGATTGTAAAGTTTTGGCCTAGCTGGTTTGCAAAGGATCGTTTTTTGCTCGGCAGCATATATTTTGACTTGTCCTCAATGGCCTTTAGGCCAGCTCCTTTTGCCTGTTCTTCAATTGCAGTGACAGCATCTATAGTCCATATTCCGGGCCGGAAGCCGCACTGGTAAGTGCCGATTAGTGCGGCTTTTATCGTTCACACAGTACGCTGGATAGGATCTTGAAGGCGACGTTGATCAGGGATATAGCTCTATAGTTCTTGCAGGAGGTAGGTTCGCCTTTTTTGTGGATGGGGCATACGGAGCTACAATTTATATATCGGACTAAGTTACCCAGCATATTTATAGGGATACAAATAAAGCTTCCAATCATTATCTGTTATAAAATGACATAAAATTCATACCTCAATTCATTCGTTTGACATATAGAAACGGCAAAAGCAGACAAAACGGTTCAAAGAGATAAATCGCGAGTAACAAAACTTAAGTATTGAACAAAAAAGTAATTTTTTTTAGTTTTTCTTGATGAATTTTTCATTAATTATCCATTCGAAATTGCTGCCAATTCAAATGGCAATTTTTATTTTTTGTTTCTTGAAACAGTGGACTGTTACATATATCAAACATCGTCAGTGCTGCCAAGTTCTTCTGATAAATTGTTAGGCGCCACTGATCGTTTTTTTGTGCACTTAAAATTGATTCCTATATAGGCTATATCCACAAGAAATCTTGATCCACAAGAAAGGAGACCCCTTCAATTGCGCCAACTATCGAGGGATCAGTCTTCTTAACATCGCGTATAAGATCTTCTCTGCCGTTTTGTGTACCCGCCTGAAGCCGTTCATTAATAATCTGATAGGTCCATATCAGTGTAGCTTCAGGCCAGGAGTCCACAACAGTCCACAACAGATCAAATCTACACACTACGGCAGATCCTGGAAAAGACCCAAGAAATGCAAATCGACACTCACCATCTGTTCGTCGATTTCAAGGCCGCATATGACAGCGTGCATAGAGACGAGCTATACAACGCCATGTCTAGTTTTGACATTCCTGCCAAACTCATCAGCTTGTGCAGGATGACGATGGAGAAGTCTCGCTGCTCCATCAAGGTCGGTAACGAACTCACCGAGACCTTCAATGTCGAAAAAGGTTTTAGACAAGGCGACGCGCTGTCATGTGATTTCTTTAACATCGTCCTGGAGAAGATCGTGCGAAACTCACACGCCAACACTAGAGGCACGATCTTCCAGAAGTCCGTGCAATTGTTAGCATACGCCGATGACATTGACGTGAATGATGCACGATCTTTGGTCCTGTTTGTGTTGACGGGTTCTGTAGGAGAAGATTCAATCACGAACTGTACGGGCTGTACAGCGACATGAGCCTAGTTAGGCGTCTACGGATCCAACGCCTACGGTGGCTAGGTCATGTAGAGCGTATGGACACCACATCTCCGGCCCGAAGAATCTTCGAATCCGAACCTGTCGAGCAACGCAACAGAGGACGCCCGCGTTTAAGGTGGCGCACTCAAGTGGAGAAGGACCTCAACCAACTTGGTGTGCGAAACTGGAGACAGCTAGCCAGGGATCGCGCTATTTGGGGAGGCATGTTGGTTGAGGCCCATGTCCACCCCGGAATGTAGCGCCACACAAAGAAGAAGAATATAGGCTTGCAAAAGAACACGCCGACTGTTATTATGAACATTTTTGACATAGGTTGTTTAAACAAATATTCATTCACTTAACTGAAAGGAAGATCACTTAAATGCCGAACAAAAGAAAACAAAAATAGTAACTTTTGGTGAAAACTTTGTTTTCATTATTATCATTTCGAGTTCAAAGGTGAATTTTTCAAAACAAAAACTTTATATGAAGTTTTTTTTTAATGTAGGTTATTCTTTCTTAAGTCCCCCTACCTTATAAACGGGACGATTTAGACGTCCCTTCCGTAATTAGAAATGCTTGTTTTGGACACCCTCTACCAAAAAAGGTCATACATTTTTTGTGCCAAAGTTATGGTACACGTGCCCTATCATCGTGTCTAATGGCCTCTAAGAATTAAAGCGGTTGGCCAAAACATCACCATTCACGTTTCCTTGTAGAAAACATAACAAGGTTGGATCACCGTTCTAAGAAATATTTCTCAATTCAGCAAAGTAAGCGAAATTGTAAACAAACAAAAAGTGCATTATTTTATTCCTTATCAGCACTCTACTCCTAATGACTGAAGTGAGTAAACACTTCTGAGTAACCGATAAGGAGTTCTTATCGCCCGCACCACCTTTGTTTCGTTCGCACGCTTCGTCAGAAATGCTTAGTCACACACAACGCCTTAGGAGTTAATCGCCTCAAGTCTCAACCCGCAGCACATTGGTCATTGCTTGGACACTTGCACAGGCCCAGCACACATGCTCGCAAATTCAATTTCACTACGGAACCCTCATTTCAATCAAGGATCGCCCTAATTTCATTCAAAAGAAACAAATCCTTTGTCGTTAATTAAACAATCCTCCCACAGCCCCGGCACCCGCCCACTCGCGCTCTTAACAAAGTTAAGCACAACGAAATTAAAAACCACCACACAGAGCAACAACAAAAAACAAATTGGAGCAAATGTAAATTACAATTTTCATATTTCACTTTGTCGTGTGCACCACACAACAGCAACACATCCCCGAACCGCCTTATCAACTCCGCCAGGGTAACTACTTCGGCGGGTATCTCTCGGTCTTGCAACAAAAAAAAAACACAAAACAAGAACCACACAGAACCAGAACCGAGCAGAAAACCCAGCGAACAACGACAGAGGACACACTTTGAGAGCGCTTCTTGGACCGCCTCCCGGGAAGGGAAATAAAAATTTCATATCTGCGTCGGATTAATTCATCATCACTTCACAGAGATGAGATAAAACGAAACCAAAAGGCAAACTGAGAGAAAAAAGACAAGCGGAACACTGTCCCAGTGAAAACACGAAACACAAGAAAAAGTGTCCTTTCCCGTCGTCTTTTCACCCCCAGCCACTGGGAGGCAGCGCTGCGAACCTCAAACGAATCTCGAAGCCAGGCGAAGATGGATGACAAGCCCGGAGACCGACCGCCTCAAAGACAACCAGACGCGGAGATTTTCGAGACATGCAACACTCTGAACGCTCGACGGAATGCGTGGTTTAATTAACTTTTTATCAGTTTCGAGAGGAAGCCAACTTCGTCGTCGTTAGTTCGGTTCAGAGTCCGATTCCTGCCTTTGGTAGCAGTGTCCGGTGTAATCACGGCCCTTGCATCAAGTGCGACGCAGTTCTGCGGCACTCTCCCGTGATGCCGATGCCGATGCCACCGACACCAACCACAGCGGCAGCGGATGGACGACTCTTATCAGGGCCGACGTGAACTCAAGCCTCGGCTTGGGTGTTCTTTGTGCACCGAATCTGTACAGAGGAAAAGTGCAGTATCAATCGGCAACGAATTCTGCTCGCCGGCTAGCGGCTGCCAGCGATAAGATGCAATTCACAGACGCTTTGTTTGGAACGAAGTGAAGTACGGGCCCCCGTCCGACCGATGATATCACACAGCAGTTATGAAGAAGCCGAAGCGGCGCGGCCGTTCCTTAGGTGATATCAGGCGGCTGCTGCCTCTTATCGGAGTGCATAATTGTGGGACTCGTTTCCGGGGAAAAACACCAGCAGCGATCGACCGCAGGCTGCTGCAAGTGACTAACTACCTTTTCGAGGGACGAAAATTGCTATGAATTTAGTCACAATTGGAGCTTTCATAGAATAGGTTAGGTAAGCGGCTAGGATAGGCTAGGCCCTATTGTGATGCCCAATGAGTTAGGGGTGGTATCCTGTCGTATTCCAAACGCGAGCCCGATGATTTCGATGTTTTTGGCTCCGGATCCTTTGGGTAAAGCCAGCCCGATGTCCTAATGGACCTGTAAAGAGGGATGTTAGTGGCATGTCTTTCAGATCATGAAGGTCATGGAAGAAGAGTCCACTTAAAATTGTGGTAACGACGTGTACCGGGAAGAGTTGATGATGGTCTTACCTCGATCTTGCTGGCTTATCAACACACCTTTCAGCAATGTCTCGGTGTTTTTAAGGATTTTCTGGAGGTATCGAATTAGACTATACATGCGCCTAGACAGGCTGTCAAAACTCTTCGCAACACATAGCGTAAACTAGACCAACCGCCGCCATGTAGTTGGTATTGCATCTAGTGGTTGCAGAATGCGCAAATAAAACCATCATGAGAACGGCAACTAAGCACTATAAACCTATGGGCAATGTTAGGTTAGGTTAGGATATAGTGGCTGACTGCTAAAGGGCAGTCACACTTAGGCCAGAGTAGGCCCATTGTGATACCACGCGGATTGACTTCTCCTAACACAGTTGGGGCTTCTAATGAAGCGATTTAGTTGGCCAATGCTGGCACTGTTTAGCTCGTTACGGCCGCTGAAGTAGTAGGCTCCTAGGTTTAGGAACCTACGACTAGCAAGAGCACTACAGGAGCAGAGAAGGCCTGTGGGCAAACGCACCAGTATTTTTTAGGCAGAAGTCGCACCGCTATCTTGGCACTTGACTCCCACATCTTCAAGTCAAAGCTTGTTCAGGAATGTCTACAAAAGCTTAGGAAGCCGAGCAGGAGTAACACTGCTGGATACCTGGTCACACAGGGATTGAATGCAATGAAATAGCTGACTCCCTCGCTAGGAAAAGAAAAACTTTCATGAGCCCCGAACCCTTCTGTACCGTAGGGAATCATGTCCTCAGAGAAGAGTTGGGGAACTAGAAAGAAGAAATCGGGCGGAATCCTACCTCATGGTACGAAGCAGGTCAAGAAACTCTTAGGTCGACACAACCAAAAGAGGTTGCAACAAAAAAAACTCAGGGAATGACCTAAGGAAACCAGGAACATCAGAAGAAAAACTCTGCAGATTCTGCATGGAATCTAACGAAATTGCAGAAAACATATATATTTTGAGAGGAACTAGCCCGCACAAGACTAAGATAGCTGGGCAGGTACATACTCTATCAGACGAAGAATTGAAGTCAGTAGAATCAGCTCTCATTCCCAAATACATAAAAGAAACTCTTAGGTCAACACAACCGAAAGAGCCTTGAGGCATATGCCAAATTAGCAACAGCAACGTCCGACTCTTAACAGGGCACTGCAATCTCAGGGATGTACCTAAAGTTACTTGGAGCATCAGATGAAGCTCTTTGCAGTCTCACTGACTTAGAGAGTACACTATGAGACAAATCTCTTCTACCATTGCACGAAAGGAGCATATAACCCTCAACAGAACTTCGAATAAAATTGTTTCTGAAGGGAGCTCTTAACTCAGAAAAGGTTGCAAAGAAGGCACAATATACCTTTAGGTCGCTGTGCAATACACCCTCAACAATGATAATAATAATAATAGCGTGCACAACAAACGAAGAAAAATGTTGATCTTTATCGTGACATACCGTAGCTTAAATTATTTCTCCTGGGAAACCCACAAGATACGCCAAAAACCCCAAGCATTAAAATCCCCATGTTTTACCGAATCTTCAAATTTAAAAAGCCTGACTACTTCTGTGGGGATTTTTATTAACAAACAAAAACTTCTTCTCTCGGGGACACCAACTAGTGATATCTCAGATGACTGATTCGCACTTTCGGGTCCGTGAAGCAGAAGATTTTTGTCCGAATCAGAGCCGGAGATATCCAACGTTTAACGCAGGCCGATATTTGGTATCATTTACTTAAGCGTCAAAATCTTGTCCAAATTATATTGTAATCTGGCCACATACCTCAGCTGTAAGTGAGACTTTGAATTCACGAGTGGAGGGGACCTACAGTTTTACGCCGAATCCGAACGGCCAAGTTTGAGAAGCTTTTTCTAGACAGGAAATACTTTTTGAGCATTGTCAGTGACCGGAAAGAGGTGGGGCCGTGAAAGCTGGAATCGAACCTACCACGTCGAGATTGGGGTCGACGCACGTACCCACAACGCCACGGGCCACCACGCGAAGTTGTTGGAAGTCATTCACCACGTGGTTGCATCACCTTAACGTCCTTTGTTACGTTGTCCCATAGTTTTGGAATCGAAGACTCCTCAAGCCGGTGCTAGCTTTATTAGGTTTTTCGGCTGCTACCGAAATTGCAAGCACATTTGCCTTCACATGAGCCAGCCAACTTAAGCATTGGAATCGTATTCGTGGACCGAAGTGAAGTAAGGAGTAGTCTACATCTAGTCTTGCGATGCTAGTCTGATGTTTGATGACAATTTGACAATCTGCCCTTTGTAGAGCCTTATGGAAAAAAAAACCAGTTGAACTACTATGTATAATAAAGAAGGAAAAACAGAACAGGACAAGAGTGCTCAAATTTCGTTTGGGATGGAGTGCTTCGCATTTCTCGCATAGAATAAAACGTCATGTCACAGCAAAATTGTGTACTTTGTGTTCGCAGTTTGGAGACACATCTAGGCCGATTTCTTGTGGTTGGCTGATGAACTGTGATGACCCACACTAAAATATTTCAAACTGACACCATGCATCAGATATGTACTAACTCTTCTATAAACCTTTACAGCCACCTGCCGACAAATTACGGTAACTTCACGAGAATGTAGCCCGATGAGTTGCGGTAGCAACGAAACGAAAGACTACTAGGTATATTTATTAAAACATTTATTAGGAGCTTTGCTTATTTAAAATGAACTGAATATAGACTAGTGGTTGAGCGAAAAATCAATTTTGGGAACAAAATCCTTATGAAAACAATTAGGAGAGTATCAATATAGATGAGGATTCTATGTCGCTGCATTTAAAGCTATTCTCATTTAGCCTTCATTATCTCTAAGGTCTCATGTGCTTCTAGCCCACATTGCGTAATCCGGCAGCTAGCTTAGCAATTTTTTGCCTTCAGTTATTACCCACATTTTATGATCAAAGGTAAGAATGTGTCATTTATTGAATAATTTGAAGCTGCTTACTTCAGTGTAATTTAAGCTTGCATGTTTTAACTGGAGAGGCTCTTCTCACTTTTTCTTCTAATATTTTTTAGCAAATGACCCATCCACTTAAACCTAGGGTGCCTATGTTCGATTCCTGGCAGGTGCGACAAAAATAATTTCCACGGCCCCAAATTTTCAGTCACTGGCAATGCAACTACAAAGAATAACTTGCATGGTAGTTGCATGATGGGTTGAAAAGACCCTTGCAGTAACCTCACCCAAGATATATAGATACTAGCAAAGTACCAAATGACGGAAGACTCGCATCGGTATGTTCGTGGATATCGCGAAAATACTCAACATGGTTGAGCGGTGCATTATATTGAACAAGCTGTTTTGGTTTCACTGTACGACCACAAGGATATAAACCTGGCCCCATTTCCTTTTTGATTTGCATAAACTATCTTATTACCATACCGGCGTGCAGTGAGCGTCAAGATACAAATGTCTCGATAGGGAACATTTGTTGTGAACGAGCCCTTATTTTTTTTTTTGTTTGTTTGCTATGACATCTGTGAAAAATATTTAGTGTACTTCAAATCTTGAACAGACGAAATCATATTTTTTCATCGTGTTAAAAATGTCGAATTTTGTACCAGAAAGTGATGATTTGCGGAAAGCAGTAATTTTTTGTTTTCATTTGAAGAAAAGTGCTGCAGAGTCGCATCGAATGCTTGTGGAGGCATGCATGTGATCATGCTCTATCAGAAGCAACATGCAAAAGATGGTTTCAACGGTTCAGAAATAATGATTTTGATGCGAGAAATGAAGAACGTGTAAGATCACCAAAAAGTTTGAAGACGCCGAATTGCAAACGATGTTGGATGGAGATGACACTTTGAGCCAAAGGCAAATGGCAGCAATGTTAACTGTTGCACAACAAACAATTTCTGACCGTTTAAAAGCTATGGGAAAGATCCAAAAGTGTGGAAAATAGGTGCCACATGAATTGAATGAAAGACAGATGGAAAACCCAAAAAACACCTGTGAAGTTTTGCTTCAAAGACACGTTAGAAAATCGGTTTTGCATCGGATTGTTACTGGCGATGACAAATGGATGGATTTGGATTTATTTTAAGAATCCTAAACGGAAAAAATCATGGGTTAATCCGGGACAACCATCAACATCGACTGCAAAACCAGATCGATTCGGCAAGAAGACAATGCAGTGTGTTTGGTGGGACCAGAAAGGTGTGGTGTACCACGAGCTCCTAAAACCTGGTGAAACCGTTAACACTGATCGCTACCGACAACAAATGATCAATTTGAACCATGCATTGATCGAGAAACGACCAGAATTGGCCAGAAGACACGGCAAGGTAATTTTGCTCCATGACAATGCCAAAACCGGTTCAGGATACAATCAAAACACTTGGCTGGGAGCAGCTACCCCGCCCGCCGTATTCACCAGACTTGGCTCCTTCCGACTACCATTTGTTTTCATCGATGGGACACGCATTGGCTGAGCAGCACTTCGATTCCTACGAAGAACTCGAAAATTGGGTGTCTGATTGGTTTGCTTTAAAAGACGAACAATTTTATTGGCGTGGTATTCACAAATTGCCAGAAAGGTGGTCAAAATGTGTAGAAAACAATGGCCCATACTTTGAATAAAATGTTTTTACTTTCCCATTAAAAAAAAATACCGGTATACCTGGTAGATTTCAAAGTGATGATATAGCGTATCATGTCGATAGCGACGACTGCATCTATCCTCTACCAACCAATTCCTACCCTAACCACTACTTGGCATTGGGTTCATTTGTTTCGAATCTTATTTGCGGAGAACATATGAATTCTCAGCAAAAATAACGTATGTATTCTTGACCAAGAAATTATGAGCCAACCGATTTTGAACTTAACATCCATGAATAAGGCATATATTCATACAGCATGCTTAATTGAAAGTATGTTTCGGAAGACTTTGAGGCTCTGTAAAACGAAAGTGTGCCCTGCAATGTAAACTATTTTGGAGTGGAAATTGTAAGACATGTCAGATCAGTAGGCGTTACAATGGATTAAAGGTTAAAGAGCACGTTTCGTCCCCAAATAGCGATTAGGTCAATCCGTTGTCTTTACTGATTGCGTACATTCCGTTCGATTCGTACCCTAAAAACTGCTCTTGGAATTCAACCAGATTGATGACGCGGTTCAACAAGGTAGTCTCTATAGCCCTCTACTGTTTCTGTTGTACTCCCGGGAAGCTACTAAAACTGCAAGTTCACTATCTGCTACTTTGGCGGACAATGTGACAGCAGGAGAAAATTCAATATGTATTGTCCGCCAGCGAAAAACTTCTACAGGCCTTACAAAAGACATGGAATTGGAAGCCAAATCGTCAGTGCATCGGACAAAGGCTTTTCTTCCTTTTCGATATTTCTTCACCCGGCGCTTATTTGTGAAGATTCAGTTTCTCACAATCACTTCAAGCCGTGTACATTTGTGAGCTTTTTTTTTATAAAAAGACACCCCTTAATTTGTTCAACATTCCTTCGTTTACTTTTCAATTTAACTCATCACTCGACGCGCTCGACGTATTCTCGTCCAACTTAAGGTTCCTCTTCGCCGTCACTGTCCTTCGTCCTACTGAAGCGGTAGCCCCCACCAACTCCTCGCAAGTGTCTTGCCGTCTGTGAAAATAAAAATAAACCACCGTCTTAAGCAAATGCAAGCGGGCACTTATTACGCTCGATAAAATTTTGATACCCACTCCCACACTCCCCCCCTGCTTCGGGGGGTGAACTGAAAAAGTATTCTAATGAAATGAAATCAAGGAATAAGTGAGATTAGCCGGATATTTGCGATGTACCCATTCGCCGCACACTCACACAGTCACGCACTCACTTATGAAGTTTCACAAGTCAAGCAGCTATCTACTACCTATCTGTGGCGGCCCCGCGGTACACAAGCTTCCAGTCCTTGACTGTAGCTCGCTCGCTCTCGCCCTGTGTCGCCGCCTTTCGTTTGCTCATTTACTCGCAATTACTTCCAGCGAATCAAATCCACAATTGAAGGTTCTATCGTTGTCCTTGCCAACACCCCCCGTGTAGCAAATAAAAAGGATATCATTGAAGTCTCATTGCGAGCGAGAGTCCTCCCTGGCACATTCCGGAACGGCTAGGTGGAAAGAAGAGGACTAAATCACACGTTTCATTACGGAACGGGATTAATTTTATTTTCCTTTTTTCCCATTTTTATTGGTCCTGCCACCCGCCATTGGTCTCATCTAATTTTCGTTTTCGGAAAAACTCATGAAAAAGGACGAAGGTGTGGGTGAGGGGGAACAGCCATCCAGTCAGCCACCCACCGTCAGCGTCGCCCAAGACAAAGGAGCCAATGAAGATGCCATTTTAAATTGTCGCTTAGAAGTGCTGGTGTGCCGACGCTGGCGTGGCGTGGCGTGGTTCGACGCACTCTCGACGAAGGTACTCACGCGAAGGAGCGAATAAAATCTAGATTATCTTTGTGTGGAAATGATTAGGACCCGGAGTGTGACTGGGTCATTGATTCCTTCTTCTTTATTCTCATCCCGGGGATTATTTCTTCATCTGCGCGTCCTTATGCCGCGTTATTTGGGTTAATTGAAATAAAATGCTCGTTCCTTCGCATCCCTTTCCACGTGCCACGTATTTCTTTTTTTCGTTCGTTTGTTTGTTCTCTTGGTTTATTCTTTTGCTTATTTGGTTTATGGTCGAGATTTACCTTAAGGGTGGGCGGCGGCGGCGGCGGCAGGGGGAGTGGGTGGCTTTTGGGAAACGTAATTAGGTAGGCCGTGTGATCTGAGATGGAGATACGCGCATCGGTTGTGTTTCCCCTGGCAGCTGGTCTAATTGAAGGCGAGATTTGTACGCTCGCTCTGGCAGTCGATCGTATTTTAACGGTGAGTTGTTGTAGTTTGGCGGGCTACTCGTGTCCGGTGGATGGCGATATAAAATGTCTTGTTTATCTGCGGCAGTAAACGTGGAGATGTTTATTTCCACGGCTTGTGGACGGCTTGCGCGAAGTCGGACAGCGCTTCGTTTTTGTGGCTGAATGTGGGAATTTTTTATTCTGATTGAAATGGAGTGGAGCGCCGTCATGCTCTTGTTACTGCAATCCTGGGAGGCACGTGGTACTTGATGGCAGTTGAAGGATTAGGCAATTGCAGCACGTGTATGTCATTTGCCTGTCTTCCTCGGCAACTGCTGGTGATTTGAGTGGTAGGTAATGTGGAGACCACGTGGGGAGACCTAAGATTTTATTGCGAAAGGCGCGAACATGGCAAATGCCCGTTGCTGCTCTGCTATTACGAAGATCAGGCTGAACCAGAAGATGTTCAGGATGGAAACACTCATTCTGACAGTTTGCATTTAGTTGCATGTGAAATTTCTTCTTCTTATGTTCTCTCCATGCAAATCATTCATTTGCGACGAAAAACACATGTCAAACTGAAGCATGTGTCTAAATGAGTGATTTTTAACCGCTATTGACATTTGGTGACGTTTCATTGCAGCTAAGCTGTGGACTACTCACCGTTTGCTGACCAAATTTGGAGTCGGCCGTTTCAATGCCCAATCAGCCAATGCCAGAGAAAACGCCATTGATAATGGGACTTTATGACAATTGTGGTAGTATACAGCTTGCTTGAAACATTTTGAAATCTAGGGAAGGGAAAAATAGGCTTAGCAACAAATTATGAAAAAATCGAATTATGTTTGCAATCATTTTTGTATGCGGATGTAAAGTAAACGCCATTTTCAAAGCGATATGGCTTTGAAATCGATTCCTCAAAACACCGAATTCGGAAACAAACATGAGAAGAGTGGTGGTGTATCGCCTTTCACGCCTTGTGAGATTGCGAATTGGTCCGCCGAAAACGAACATTCAACAATCCGGTACATTGTATTAGGGTAATAAGCCCCGAAGATTAGGCTGTTTGTAGAAGTGATAGCTCGCGCAGTATGGCTTCTGATCAGCTTGATAATAAAAATAAATTATGTAATAATCTATCCTATTCAAGTTCGCCTCGTTGTTCAGGACCTCATTGGTATAGTACTTTTTGTACTCAGACTCGGGTGTGCGATACAACCGGAGGCAAGTCCGTAGACATTGGGTGGTGTGAATAAAAACTGAGTATGAGCATTTCCTCAGAATTTTGGAGGAAATGCTCCATCTGGCGTGAATAAAAATGTATTTCGTTAAGTTTAACGAATCCTCTCCGCTCACATATTTTCACAGTTGAGTATTACCTCAGTTTTGGTGTGAATAAAGATGGAATGTATTCAGATATCAATCGTTGAAGTTGAGTGTGCATAGGAGGTGACTCAAGAGACAAAAAAAATAAAAAATATTGGAAATTACTGCGTCGGAGGAGGAATACTTTGACGGATTAAGCCTTATTCCTTAAACAAAAAAAATCTGGAATGGGCGATGGCGATTTCATCAGGTGTTTACAACTGTATCCGTGTTTGCTGGAAAAAAGCCAAACCGATTCAGGTACTCATCGCCATGTAAATAAGGCTTTAATATTGCAATATGAGTACAATCTAGAGCGCCAATTTCACTTCTCGCAATTCCTCGATCGAAGAAGGAAATTTCATCCACAGATCCGCCTTTGCACATATAGAAACACACTTGCCAAACTGTTTTTGATACAGTGGTGTAATGAACCCCAAAGTCCTCTCCAACTCCAACTTGGAAACCCGGTTCACCAATGTATCGAAGGAATATTTTCATCTTCTCCATGCTTGGTATTGCACCAGCACGGTTTTCTCCAGGAATATCGGAGAGGACTGATTGGTTAACCATTCCATGTTGCGAAACTCGAATCTGTAATGTTTCTTGAAATTATCCCCAGTGTCCCCGAAACGCCGTGAATTATATTGTTTTATTTTTCGCGTTTCTATATTTAAAAACATGATTGAAAATGAATAATTCGCATGTGTTTGCGTTTGTTAATTGAATTTGAAGAATGTTGACGAATAAATTTGCCAGCTCTCCAGCAGAGTTTTTAAACGTCAAATTGAGGATAAGAACCTGCTTTGAGGAACATTTTTATTCACACCAAATTGAGCATTTCCTTTGACGAACATACTCTACTCAAGTGTTTTTACTCCGAGTGTTTTCTCAGTTTTTATTCACACCACCCATTGTCTCTCGAACAACCTCATCTTTTCCTTCTGGGAAGGACTGACATTGAACCAGAGTGGACAACCGTATACCATAATTGGTCGTATGAGGGCCACGTAGGAGATTACCTTCTTACCTCGACCGTAGGATGAGTTCTGTATGCTACTAGATCGTCGCAGTACGCAATTAATTGCGGCATGGAAACTACAAGATGTGCAGTGAATATGGAAAACAAGATTGGCGGACCAACCGCTCCCTGTTGCAAACCATTTTTGATTTCAAAGACCCTGTTAGAAGTTATGTCGCCACATTTCACAACAATCTTTCTACCCGTCATCATTTCATAGATTATGTACAGCAATGGTTTACTTAAGCCACTAGCTTGAGGAAGAGGCCTTCCAAACAAACCAACTTTGACGCAGCATGTATGGTATCCGAACTGGTTGTCCGGTATGATGTTCTTTTCCTCCACCCACTGCCACAGAACTCGAATGAACATCTTTTCAAAAACCTGGCTTATACAAGGAACAATACTGATCGACCGGAGATTTGTAGGGATGGACTTATCTTTGTCCCGTTTGGGAATTGGCTGCACGACAGCTGTTTTCCAGTGCGCCGGGTAATGTGCATTACTCAGCGCGTCGTTGAATAAGGTCGTGTACATTTTTATCGCTTCGATGGGAAGAAGGCTTATTTCCGACTGACTTTTTCTTCGTCAGCTAGTCAAGGATACCCTGCAGATCTTCTTGTGAATTCAAGATGTGATTTACATCGTTGTCGATTTCACTATTTGCATATAAGTCTCACTGAATCTGGTGAAACCTTGATTTTCAGATCGCCATTGACTTATCTCATTACGAAGATTATTGTTGTTCAGCAGGGATCCGTTCGCCAGTTCGTGATTCGGCCTAAGAACCTCGTTCACCGTATACAATAGCTGAAATACACCATTGGTAAAGTAATACGTTAATAAGAAACGATGTACATACGTTTTCGGATTGCGTTCCGAAATTTTGGGTTGGAAGTAGATCTTACAAATACAGTGGCGGACAAAACTAAAGCACCCCACAGAATGAAAAGAGACAAGTAACGATGATTTTTTTTTTCTCTCTTTGTATACTATTTTTAAACAAAACACACAAGCAAACAAAAAACAATACAGCAATACAAAAAAATCACTAAGCATAGAAGGGATTCACTGAAGAAAGAAATCAACGCGATATAATCCAACAAGTTAGATTAGGTTATAGTCGATGAGTGCTAAGGGCAGTCACACTTAGACCAGAGTAGGACCATTGTGATGCAAAAGCACCCCCTAAGTATCAATAAAATGTCTCTTTTTTTAAAAAAGTTAAAAAAACCTACAAATTAATTAATACTTTGATGAGAACACCTTTGCCTTTGTCATAGCCATGCATCTTTTTTGACATAGACAGAATTAAGTTGTCCATCATGCCCATAGGCACCTATCAATGCATTTTTCTTAAGCTCGATCTAATCAGACTCTGCTGTACAGTTTTGCAAAATCGTCACTTTGCGTTGGGGTTGGAGTCTGGGGTGGCTTCTCTGGTTGAGGAATAGGGCCAAACTTTGGATTACATGTACCATCGCGGTGGTGTTATATGCCATATGTCAGTCATATTTTTTTTTTTTTTGTGATGAAAATCACCGCTCTCCCCCTACAACCAAATTCAGTACCATTTAACAAACACGCATTTAAACACTATATTCAGTTTCGATGAAAAATCTTGCAAATGTTTTAGCCTCAGTCTTTCGGGGTGAGTTTGGAGCGGCGGCCTTGAAGGTATAATTTGTAACTTTTGTTGTGATATTTTTGCTATTGCATTAAATTTGGGGTTAAATTGTTACAGCTTTCTAAAACTAAATTCTGTTACGTATTTTTTTTATATATGGTCTTATATAAAAATATGTTAAATATATTTGTCGCACTTACTATAAATGTTTCTCAAACGGATTGTGATTTATTTAAAAATCAGATTTTCCTTATTTGAAAGCCCGTAACAAGAATTTCAATGGACGGTCTTGATGGCAGAGAGTAGTGTCCTCAGAACCGCCAGCCATGGAAGGCAGTGATAGCTAAGAAGAGTGTTTACTTCTGATTTGACTCGACAAATACCACGATTCCTTGAGAGAAAATTAACAAAGATTTGTTGTATACAAGTAATATCAAATCTGTCGCTCTACCAATGCATTCCATTAAATCTCCGACTTTGTCCGCAGATCTGTTGTTCTCGAGTTATTTGAAAGGGAAATACTTTCAAAGTCTATATTCGCATTCAAAGCACAAATAGTTACTGTTTCAAATCTTCCACGTAGTGCCAATCTCCAAGAAGGAGATTTAAGCCTTGAAAACGTGTTTTTAAGGAGAAACATGTTCGGCGTGAATGTACATTTTTTTTAAATAAATATCCGGACTTACGGCAATCCATGTAAGCAACTAAGTGACAGGGCACCCAAACAACATTGTATTTAATGTGATGACAGAATCCATCATCCGTCTGTGGTTTTCGAAAACTACAGTGGCATTGCCATCAACCCAGAGAGCCGTTTCGATGGATGACAATTGGACGAAATGCTTATGAACTTGACATTTCATACTGAGTACTGAGTACTGAGTATGTACATACGAGTCATACAGCTAGTTACACGTACGAAGGACATTATGTACGGTCAACTGGAAGGTGTGATTATCCGGCACAAAGAGACAACGCATATAGTTTAGTTGGACCTGTGCAATTATTCAAATTCCTCACGGTCTGTGTATAAGCCATAGCCATCGGAATTTCGACCCATCGACCGACAGCGAAAAACGGAATGGATAACACCGGCACAGCCCTTTAAAAAGAATACGTGTATCTTCATCCAGCTCCCCACACAGCCTACCAATTCATACATGAAACAAAGGAACTCCCCTAGACATCGATAGGTCGGGACAGAATCAAGCATCTTGATTGGGTTTTCCTCACAATGTTGAAGTGACAGAGCAGAAATTAAGACATCAGGCATTTGTAGCGATAGCAAAAGGCAGATAATGGACATCAGGCAAGCCCTATCTCAACTCGGCCATTGACCATGAACAAAAAATCCCGTCCAAAGGTCCACGCTGCTCCTGCAACAGAGCTCTAGCAGCACATCTTTCTAAATCTAAACAAGCTCAGATGTAGACTTCTTTCAAAAGTGGTCCCCACCACTGTCCACCCGCAGTGCACTTTGAGCACACACATCAGACGCAACTACTTTCTGAATCTACGAAACGAATGGCCGAGTGAACAATATTCTGCACAACGTACACTTATGTAAACAACAGAAAAACCCACTTGCTGGAACTCTGTGTCAACCACACTTAATCAACCGCCGCCTGATAACCTGCCGAGTGACCTCGGCGGCGATAACACTTCGCCTTCCTCGCACCATTCCGACACCAACCACAGGCACCCAAAGCGAACAAAAAAAATTAAAAACATCACAGCAATTTAATACTAAGCCAATTTTAATCGGATTCGGTTACATTTGCAATTTGCACGCGCTTTAGCGGACGATCTTGATGAAAGTGGTGAAGCAGCACTCCTGTCCGGAGCCATTCAACTTCCACTTGATCTCGTAGTCGTTGGTGGGGAACTTCTTGCTGATCGGCAGCTCGAAGTCGTAGGTGTTCTTCTGGTCGCTCTTGAAGGGGCACGAGGAGTACTTGCATGCGTCCTTGTCCATCTCCTGCAGCTCCAGGTCCTGCTCCTCTCGGGCCCAGAACACAGACGCGTCGACCTTGTCACTGTCGAATCCTGGAGTGAAGTCGAACGAGATGCGGGCCGGACGGCGACGTCTGATTCTGCAGGCGAGGTTCTCCGCCGCCTGGGGGCAGGGGTTGATGCGCACCTCGTGCACCACGCAGCTGCCGGTGTAGCCCTTGCATGGCTTGAACTGAACCACTTCGCTGGCCACCGCGGCGACCAGGACGACGAAAATCAGGCTTCGAAGGAAATTCATTGCTTTCTGCGGCTCTACTCTGCTCTGCGAGACTCTTAGCGAACAACTGCTGCCAAACGCTCAAATCGGACTGAAACATCGATCCGAACGCACGTTCGCTTTGAAACACACAATCTGCTTGCACTCTGACCCCCGGCCGCTGATAACGCGCAGATTGGACATCGGCTGCAGGGCGTTCTCCGCCTATCAGCACGTCAATCAGCAGAGGTTCCTGCCTGTGAATGCAATTCTTCCCTCATCGCGATCCCGATAAACCCGGTTCGCTGGAATCGGCCCGGTCCTCGTTCCCCCGGTGCAGCCGCAAAGTGGCCATCTCATGCGGTTCGGAAATAAACTGCGCATGTACTTGCTCGGAGTCTGTTTGCGGTGCGACTGATAAGGACCACTCGCCCTATCGCACACAGCGGCTGGGTGGCTCCACTGCGAGGTAGTAGGTAATTCCGGGAGGCCACCGCGAGTCATTGGATTTATTTTGGGAGCAGAGACGCGCGATGCGGTGGCAATAAATTTAGAAATGCCTTTGTTATCCCTTAGTCGCACACACACTCGCACTCGGGGTTATCTGTCCACTTACATTTGGATCAAGGTGATGTGAGTACTTTGGGCGAGTTCTTGGCCGCGAGCGTGAAGGGAAAACAGAAGGAACTTGAAATTTCTGGAGCGAAGTGCCCAAAAGTGGCTTCGGGCAAATATCACATTCACTTACACAAAGGAATCATCGGCAGGTTCTAGATTGTGGAACGATTTCGTTCACAGCTGAAGGTGAACGAAGTTTGAAGCTGTGTAGGAAGGTAGGTATATGCTGGTGCCCTGACGACCTTGTGACCATGACTCACTAAGGCTAGCCTGTTGGGTTCATTGTATTGAGATGTTTTCATGCCGTGAGACCTTGGATTATTTTTTAAACGTATCTGCATGAATGTTAGGAGGTTTTTGAACTCAAAACCACTCAAGACTCCTACGAAAAAGTACTTTCGTAAAATTACATCCCTTTCTTTGCTTGTGCTGACCTGTTAGCTAGAATCTGTTTCCCCTCATGTCTGCTTCTGCAGAAGATTGACGCAGTGCCCGATAAACTCCTATTAGCATGCACGTTTACTTGCGATTCAAGCTGTTCAATGAAGATTATACCTTCTTGCTCAGCGGTAACCAAAGAACTCTTGCTATTCGATTTTTCATTTCCCTGGTTGCCGTGTTGACCTCATTTTTGAGTCATCATAATAGGCAAATTTTGCTTGTTTAATTGCCATTTGTTGGTCTCATTGTTTGCTGTTCGGAGAACGTGAATGCACGGTCTTCTCGGAAGCTGGGGTAGACTAAGTTAGTCAGTCAGTCTGCAACTTTTGTCTATTTTCACATCATCAGCATATAGCAAAAAAATGTGACTTCTTCAATTCATACTTGAGAAGATCGTGCGAAACTGAAACGTAAACACCCGAGGCACGATCTTCCAAAAGTCCGTTCAACTGCTTGCTTACGCGGACGACATTGACGTGATTGGACGAACACATCGAGCCGTCAATGAGGCGTTTGCTGGCGTTGAAGCGGAAGCGGCTAAAATGGATTCAGCGGTAAACCAGGGCAAATCAAAGTACATGCTGTCATCACGGAAGGACGCACAACATCGACGTCTCGGACAGAGCGTCATATTGGGCAGCAAAAACTTTGAGGTAGTCAAGGACTTCGTCTACCTAGGCTCCGGAGTAAATAGGGACAACAACACCAGTACCGAGATCAAGCAGCTGCTCAAGAGGCAACTGAGTAACAGAGTCATCTCTCGGAACATCTAAATGACTTTATATAACACTCTGATCATCCCTGTCCTGCTCTATGGCGCAGAGACATGGACGCTATTGCAAGCGGATGAAGGGTTGTTTTGGTTGTTTTGAGAGAAAAGTTCTGCGTGCAATCTTGCTTGCGTTGACGGCGTCTGAAGGAGAAGATTCAACCAAGAACAACGGCTGTACAGCGGCATGGATCTAGTTAAGCGTTTACGGATCCAACGCTTAAGATGCCTAGGTCATGTAGAGCGGATGGACCCCACAGCTCTGGCCGGAAGAGTCTTCGATACCGAGCCATTGGGAGAGCGCAACAGAGGACGTCCTCGCACGAGATGGCGCACACTAGTGGAAAGGAACCGCAACCAACATGGTGTGTGCAACTGTGAGCTAATGTCGGTGAAGTAGTGCAAAAAATGCTATTATGGAAAACGTAACACATCCGCACTTCACACATTTTGTGACGTTTTCAAATCGAACCAAATGAGTTGCGGATTTGGAGGAAGAAATTATGACTGCTTGCTCGAAAGTAAATTTTATAACAAGAAACAAATGAGAGTTACCCTTGATTTTTCATACAAATATAATTAGCTGCTTTAATTTATTCCCATTTGACATAAATATTCTTCGAATAGCTACACTCGGAGGGCATGGGCCTGTGCATCCAGGGCAAAGTTGTTGATTGCTCTCAACTTGGCGAGATGCCAGCAACGATCCCTGTAAATGCACAGGTCAAGTTGACATACAGCCTCCCCGCGGCGCCCTCTGGATAACCTCTACTGCAGCCGCTTAGAGGTGAACCAATGTATGCAGCGACCCCTTGTCCGGGGGTTTAAAACCAGGACCCGGTCCTCCAGGTTCGGGGGTTTCGCGTGGGGTTAACTTCCCCACCGTGTAAAACTCGCAATAGTTCAGAGACGGCAACAAGCCTCGGATACGGATGACCCTACTGCTGACGACCATAGACAACGAAATAAGGACAACGATTTTCGGTTCTGCACGTGGAATGTGAGGTCAATGAACAGACCACGTGCAGCCGATGAACTTGCGGAGGCCCTAGAAGCCTATAAGGCTGACATCACCGCCATCCAAGAGGTGCGATGGGATGGGCCGGGCAAAAAGAGGATGAAAAACTGCGATGTATACTACGGCGATTGCTACAAAGAGCGAAGGCAGCGCTTGTTTGGATGCGGTTTTGTTGTTCGAGGCAGACTTAGGCAAGAAGTCTTAAGCTTTAGATACATAAGCGAACGCCTCACAACAATCCGCATCAAGGCAACATTCGGCAACATCAGCCTAATTTGCGCCCACGCCCCAACGGAGGACAAAGACGATGATAGCAAGGATGACTTCTATGATCTCCTAGAAAGAACATACGATCAATGCCCCAGCTACGACACCAAGATCGTTCTAGGAGATTTTAATGCAAAGCTGGGCAAGGAAGAAATCTTTGCTAGAGTCGTCGGTAAACACAGCCTACACGACAACACGTCCGACAATGGACTCAGGCTGTTGGACTTCGTGACGGGGCGAAACCTCACTGTAGCCAGCACGCGGTTCGCTCACCTCAACATTCACAAAGGGACCTGGCGGTCCCCTGATCAATCAACCGTCAACCAGATTGATCACATTGCGATCGACGTCAGACACTCCTCCTGTGTCCTCGATGTCCGAACGTTCCGAGGTGCCAACATCGACTCGGATCATTACCTTGTTGTAGCCAAGGTCAGAACTCGGATATCGATTGTACAACGGAGTAGAGTAAGACCAAAACAGTTTGACGTTGGAAAGCTACAATCGCAATCGACCGCTGGAAACTTTTCCGATCGAGTCTCCCTTAAGCTCTCAGAGAGTCCAACCCTGCCAGGTGAAACAATCGACGAACAGTGGAACCGTTGTCAAAACGCCATTAGAGAAGCTGCCTCTGATGTGTTGGGTTTTAAAATGCCACCTAGAAAAAACCCATGGTTTGACAACGAGTGTCGGCAGGCGCATTCAGCGAAGCTAGCAGCATATAAGGCGACGCTGGATAGAAGGACGAGAGCGGTTCGTGAGCTCTACGAACTTAAAAGAAGGGAAGAGCACCGGCTTCTCAAAAAGAAAAAGAAGGAGCATGAGAAGCGCGCGATCGAGGAAATGGAGAGGTGGTACGGCAGAAATAATGTCCGAAAGTTTTACCAGCGGGTGAAACAACTATCCAAAGGGTACAAACATCGGACAGAAGCCTGTCGGAACGAAGAGGGACAACTCGTAGTAGAGTCGCAGTCGATACTGAGAATCTGGAAGGATCACTTCTGCAGACTGTTAAACGGCGAAGAGGACACCAATACCGCTGTCAGGCAGAATGTTCCACTCCACGCAATAGACGACGATAGAAGAGAATTCCGTCCCCCCGATCTAGACGAAGTCAAGGTAGCGATATCGAGACTGAAGTCGAACAAAGCTGCTGGAGCGGACGGATTGTCCGCGGTACTGTTTAAAGCAGCTGGAGATGATCTGGTTGGGCGCATGCACCAGCTCATCTGTAGGATATGGTCGGAGGAAAGCATGCCCGACGAGTGGAATCTTAGTATCGTTTGCCCGATCCACAAGAAAGGAGACCCCTTTGACTGCGCCAACTATCCTATTAACTTCGACTTCGTCTACCTTGGCTCCCAAGTAAATGGAGAAGGACCTTCAACCAACTTGGAGTGCGAAATTGGAGGCAGCTGGCTAAAGAACGTGCCAGCTGGAGAGAATTGTTGTCCGAGGCCCAGGTTCACCCCGGACTGTAGCGCCACAAGAAGAAGAAGAAGAAGAAAAGGAGAGAGGTTTTTCTTTGGAATTTGTAGTTTATTCTGCAATTCAACTCTTCTGACTCGTTGCTGGCTACCGCTACCACTTGGTTGCGGAATAATGTTTTGCAATGGCGTTCAGAAGAAAGATTCGGTATTTTTTCTAACGACAATCACTCACATCATCTCTTGGATAATTTTGTTCATCCATGCTTCGATCTGAGAGGTCAACAACTACTCACCCAATGAATATGAAAATTGTCGCGTATATTGGCCTAGATCGTAGTATCGTATATATTTTTTTGAGATTATGTAAGATGCTAAGACGTCGACATCCAACATGTTGTAGAAAAAATACAATGGGCTTCGCTTTGTTTGTTGCTAAAATGTAAAGAGTCTTCTAATAGGAACTTGACAACGGTTTCTTTAAATATAAAATTCAAAAATGGAACTCGATTTCGTTCATATGGCTACTGCTGGCAAATTTGCAGCAACCGATTTCAACGACCAATTTTCAACGACTCGGCTGCACATTTCGGCCAAAATGGCCACTATTTCGCTTTCAGTATTGGCTCTGAGCTCTTCCAACGCCCTCGCCTTGTCGGCCAATGACTTAACGTAGTCTAGCAGAAAATAGCCAAGCGGCTTTAAATCGCACGAACGAGGAGGCCAATCGTCTTTCCCATTTCTAGAAATAACACACTCACCATATTTACGTACTCTATAACACCTGCTTTGAGGAACAGAGCCATATCTCGAAACACCATGTTGACTTTGTATAAAACTCTGATCATCCCAGTCCTGCTCTATGGCGCAGAGACATGGACGCTATTGAAAGCGGATGAAGAAGCTCTTGGTTGTTTTGAGAGAAAAGTTCTGCGTCCTGTTTGCGTTGATGGCGTCTGGAGGAGAAGATTCAACCACGAACTGTACGGGCTGTAGAGCGGCATGCACCTTGTTAAGCGTTTTAAGATGGCTAGGTCATGTAGAGCGGATGGACACCACAGCTCCGGCCCGAAGAGTCTTCGATACCGAGCCATTGGGACAGCGCAACAGAGGACGTCCTCGCACGAGATGGCGCACACAAATGAAAAAGGACCTCAACCAACTTGGTGTGCGCAGCTGGAGGCAGCTGGCGAAAGATCGCGCTGGCTGGAGAGGCATGTTGGGTGAGAGCCGGGTCAATCCCGGACTATAGCGCCAATCAAAGAAGAAGTAGTAACACATGCTGTGTGGCTTGTGGAACCATTCTGTTAAAACCACATGTCGTGCAAGTCCATACCTTTCAATTTGGGCCAAAAATAAGTAACCATGGAGCGATAACGCTAACCACTCACAGTAACGTGACGATCATTAAGTAACGTAATCGACGAAGAAATTGGGCCCAATAACGCCGCCAGCATGCAAACCGCACCAAAAGGTTATTTCTTGTTCATGTAGTGCTGATTCATTAGGCACATATGGATTTCCACCCGACACATATTTTGCTAATTGACGAACCGATTGAATCAAAAATGAGCTTCGTCACAGAAGATGATATTGCGAAGAAATTGATCACCTTGGCACATCCTCTCCAAAACCCAATCGGAGAACGTACGTCGCTTCAAATGGTCCGTCGGCTTAAATTCTTGAGTCAGCTTGATCTTTTATGGATGTCCTTACGCGCAAATACGCCATAATGTGGTCGGAGCGATACCCAATTCTTGAGAACGCAGTGGGATTGACTGCTTTGGATCGTTTGATATGCACACCTGAACGGTGGCAATATTTTCGACCAACACATTGTCTCACTGACACGGCAACATCACAAAACGAATATGTAGACTCAAATTTATGCACTAAGCTTGTTATCGCCTGTCTACTAGTGCGAGAATTATAAACGAAAATTGGAATGAACAATAGAGTTGCGGTCAACGACTCCGAATTTCGGTAGAAAACTTGCAGACGTTCTTTGTTCGTGTTCTTTATCGTGATAAAAATGTTGAGTTTACTAAATAAATTGACAGTGACAGTTTGATGATTAGTGAAAGAGTGTGTTCACAAAATAAATTCAAAGTTCGTAAGTCCCCATTGGAAGACTCTTTAAAATGTGACCAACATTACGTTCACAACCTAGACACCAACCTTAAGTTATAAATGTTGAACTTTTTACATTAAAATGTCAGTCTTACATGTTTTCGGTATGTAAGACAGTGTGCAGTGTGATGTGCGATTATCTGTAAATCCAAAGATAGCGGATTATGTTAAGCGACTATAATCTTGTTTTATAGTATTATTTTCGTTATATTTCACAATTTCCTGTTGATCTCTTCATTAATAGAAGGTACCAAGATGACTACAAGGCATTCTTCGTATTATGTAGCCACCGACATTGCGTTCCATCACTGGCGAAAGAGTACTCCTCGGAGAATTGTCAATTGGCAAAGAAAACACAACCGCGAACTTTACGAGCTGTACAAGGATGTGCATGTAGTCCGGAAGGCACATATCCGTCGACTACAATGCCTCGGCCACATCGAGCGAATGGACAACAACGCTCCAGCAAAGAGCCTCCTGGTTCGAGAATTAGGAAGACCAAACCTCCGGTACGGTCATTGCGGATGTAAGACAGCTTGGCCTTGATGACTGGAAGCAGCATGCCCAGGTCCGATCTCGAGATTAGTTTTTTTTTTTTGCGGACCGGATAAACGATACCGAGATTCCACACTTCCGACAAGCATTCCTCAGACCATCTCTCACAGCTGATCTGGTCATCCGCAGCAGCTTAGTTAGACCTCAATCTCGTATTTATCATCTTGAACTTGTCAAGATCGGGATGACGATTGAGTAGAACATTCTGTCTGCTTCGTCGCTTTAATAGTCTACAGAAGTGATGTTTATAGATTCTCTGTTTCTACTGCGACTCTACTGGCAGTTGTCAATATTCAGAGAGGTTGTGTCAAATTGGGTGTTTGGTAAAACTTTCGGACATCATTCCTTTTGCCGGCGGGTCTCCTAGACTCATATGTGTTCGCAGAGCTCACGAACAGCTCTCATTGTTCACTGCAGCGTAGCTTTGTAGGCTTCCAACTTCGCTCCATGTAGCTACCTGGTCTCATTGAATCCAGCACATCTACAGGCAGCTTCTTTTGTTGGTTCTTGACAATGCCTTAAGTGTTCTTCGATATCTAAGTTCTTACCTTTGGGTACAGCAAGGAGTGATCCAAGTCGACTTTGGCTGCTTCTAAGGTTCCGTCGTTAAGGCTCTGGAGAAGTGCCCGACGTCGGACTCAACGTGACCAATTGTGTAAACAGTAAATTTTTAAGGAGACCACAAGGTGGGTTAATAGCTACTGAGCTGTGAGAACCCTAGTATAGAACCGTATGCTAGATACAGAGAGGTCACGTCCCGAATTCGTTATAGGATGTGCTGACGTGCAGGCTGCGTTTTTTCGACAATTCCAGCAAGAGATGTCCTCCTTATCTAGCTTTGCCATGAAATCTCAATCTTCGAGTCAAACTTGACCACACTCTCAGCCATCAACCTTTTGATGCCCTCCTTCGCTTTGGTCAATGATTGAGACCCTGGCAGACGCTAATCCTTTAAATTTCGCTTTAAAGCCGCTTAACCATTAATAATCCTTAAAACCACGCGCACATGTGAAGCAAAAAAATCAAAGCAAAACTGAGAACATCCTCTTCCACCACCTACTCCAATTTTAGACAAAATACAATCAATTACATCAAGTGGTCCAAGCTGTGGTCAGATCGCTGACTCCAGATGTCACGAATTGCACCACTACCTCTCTTAGCCGCTGTACCTCATCTTGACAAGACTGCCAACTCGAATGTAAAATTAATTTCAAACAAGCCTCAAGTCATGTCCACTAACGTACAACACTCGTCTCTCAAAAATGTTCCACCACTTCCACAGATCAGATCTTCTCAAGAGCCACAGCCACCCCCAAGCAGACATCGGCTAAGTCCTCTCATGCGTTAAAACCACTTGAAAGACAACAGAATGCCAAAAAATACTCATCAAACAATTGCGCACAAAAAACAACGCAGTAATCCTTACGCAGCAGCTTCCCCCTCCTCGAAGCACTGCTCGTCCTGTTGCCGACTTAATTGAATTCAATAAAACCGAAGAGCTCTTCATCAAATTCATATTCATCTCGAGTAAACAGATAAATCTCATCTCGGCAAGTGTACCCCACACCGCCCACCTTTGCTCGGCACACATCTGCTTGCCGCCACACACCGTTCGGAACTATCATCGAGAGGCCCACGATTTCAAAGTTCCAGCAGCAGCACCAGCCACCAGCCGTCCACCCCTCGGGCAAACTCCCCGGAGACTTTTTAGCCAAACTCCTTGGTTCAAGTTTACATTAATTTCAATTGTAAGAGTTTGCACTTGTTTGTCGGGCGAGGGCAAAGGATACGCAAACACGACGGCGGGCCTCACCGCCATGTGTGTGCTGTATCCCTGCATCTGTAGCATTTTTCACTGCGATCCACCTTAAGAGCTCCCATCCATCCACGGCAGGAGCGGAGCGTGTGCCCTGTGGGACATACCCTCGAACAAATGGCTGGGTCACCGTCTGCGAAGAAAGGACGGAATTTCATCCGACAGAAACTTTGTCCTCCGACAGCGACGACGGCTGGCAGTGGAAGGAATCGGAAACGCACATTCGCTCCGGGTGGATGCACCTTCGTGCGCGAGCTTGTTTCCGGGCTCAAATATTGACTCCGGCATGCTTCCGGGGGAGCGAGTGCTAGTGCGAGTGCTTCCCGTCATGACATCATGATCCGGCGAAGGAGTTAGTTCGCAGGTAATATATCCTTCCAACAGAGATCGATTTACGATTACGGGACTTAACGATTTGTGAATATCGGATGGGGACGTTCAACATGCCGCAGCCGCGAAGGAGTCGCAGGCACGCCACACGAGCCCTTTGTTTTCCCAGGGAATATGCAAAAGTTTGCGAATCAAGATAAATAGCTCTTTCAAAATACCACGAGGGAGGGGGATGGCAAAGGAAACGAATATCCTTTTCGGGGAATGCTGTGATTTGTTTGCCATTGAAATGCAAATCAACAGGATATCGAAAGGGAAGTTTAAGGAAGAAAAATTTCGAGACTTGAAGGAGTAAGTAAACTTGAAGTTGTTCGACACAAATTATGGGGCCATCGCTTCGACGATGTGCACTTTATCTCCAGTGAAACGGTTGATGTGGCGACAGGGAAAGGATTCTTTGATAGCCGCACGTGAATGATTCAACTCAGTGGGAATGCGGGGATATAAGTTTGCTTGAGTTTGTGCGTGGTTTTTGATTAGAGCTGTGTGAGCTGAGACGGGTTGGGTTCTGGTGACTGCAGGTTACCTTGAAGAGTCTGAAGGGAAGAGATTTGGAAGCAAAATCTTGCAAAAATGTGTCATGATAATTCAGAGGCTCTGTAATCATTTCTACGATCTTTGGTCCTGTTGAACCACGAACTGTACAGGCTGTATAGCGGACCTAGTTAAGCGTCCTCGGATCCAACACTTAAGATGGCTAGGTCATGTAGAGCGGATGGACACCACAGCTCCGGCCCGAAGAGTCTTCGATACCGAGCTATTAGGACAGCGCAAGAGAGCAAGTCCTCGCGCGAAGTGGCGCACACAAGTGGACAAGGACCTCAACCAACTTGGTGTGCGCAGCTGGAGGCAGAAAGATCGTGCTGGCTGGAGAGGCATGTTGGTTGAGGCCCAAGTCCACCCCGGACTGTAGCGCCAATCAAAGAAGAAAGAGGAATAAGTAATCGTTTCTATTTGGCATGCATTTTAGTAGTGAGGAATATTCTTGACGTCAGATGGAGAAATTGTCTGAACAAAATAAGCTTACATTCGTGAGGCTGATGCTCCAAAAGGACTTCACACTGCTTCTGAAAACTCTTCGGCTATGGCACTTATAATGTGCATTCGCTGACACAAGATGATTGAAGGAAAGAAGCATTGCATCAGAATTGTATCAATAGGATGAAATACCAGAAGTAAGGATAGTGCTTGTCAAACTGTTTGTAACAAGGTGTTAAGCACAAAAGTGGATCGGTACCACTGAATGTAAGCTGGCCTGACTTTGGTGTTGAAAAATTGAGGACGAGCTACAGCTACAGCTGCTTTTCAC
This sequence comes from Eristalis arbustorum, assembly GCA_916610145.1. Lineage (NCBI taxonomy): Eukaryota > Metazoa > Arthropoda > Insecta > Diptera > Syrphidae > Eristalis > Eristalis arbustorum. Next base: position 12,418,108 of record OU744316.1, on the reverse strand, counting down.
CGCTGACGGCACTGGCTACGCTGTTTTAGATAATCAAAGTCAAGCTGTCTTGAGCCCGCGACATGTTCCAACTGGAGATTCAGTCTACTTCTGCTCCTAGATGCTATAGATGGTTTAGTTGCGAAATCCCTTTTGGCTGGAGCATTGCTGTCACTTAATCTCTAAAATTTAATCTTACTAAGATCACCGTTATATTTCCTTCTCCATTTGCTTTCCTCGCAAGGTGATTTCATGATTCTTTAGAAGGCACCAGCACTGACTCTCTGCCATTATGTGTGAACGTCTGAAACCCTTTGTCAACAACCTGATAGGTATCAGTGCGGTTTCAGGCGAGGAAAGTCCACAGTAGACCAAATATTTACACTTCGGCAGATCCTAGAGCAGACTCAAGAGATGGAGATCGACACCCACCACCAATTTGTCGACTTTAAGGCCGCATATGACAGCGTGTATAGAGACGAGCTATACAACGCCATGTCTAGTTTTGGAATTCCTGCCAAACTCGTCAGGTTGTGCAGGATGACGATGGAAAACTCTCGCTGCTCCATCACGGTCGGTAACGAACTCACCGAGACCTTCAATGTCAGAAAAGGTTTTAGACAAGGCGACGCGCTGTCATGTGACTTCTTTAACATCATACTTGAGAAGATCGTGCGAAACTCAAAGGTAAACACCCGAGGCTCGATCTTCCAAAAGTCCGTTCAACTGCTTGCTTACGCGGACGACATTGACCTGATTGGAGGAACACAGGGAGCCGTCAATGAGGCGTTTGCTGGCATTGAAGCGGAAGCGGCTAAAATGGGTCTAGCGATAAACCAGGGCAAAACAAAGTACATACTGTCATCACGGTAGGACGCACAACATCGACGTCTCGGACAGAACGTCATATTGGGCAGCAGAAACTTTGAGGTAGTCAAGGACTTCGTCTACCTAGGCTCTGGAGTAAATAGGGACAGCAACACCAGTACCGAGATCAAGCGCAGAATTACTCTTGCCAATCGCTGCTTCTTTGGACTCAAGGTGCAATTGAGTAAGAGAGCCATCTCTCGAAACACCAAATTGACTTTGTATACAACTCTGATCATCTCAGTCATGCTCTATGGCGCAGAGACATGGACGCTTTTGAAAGCGGATGAAGAAGCTCTTGGTTGTTTTGAGAGAAAAGTTCTGCGTTCGTTCTTTGGTCCTGTTTGTGTTGATGGCGTCCGGAGAAGAGGACTCAACCACGAACTGTACAGGGTGTACAGCGAAATGCACCTAGTTAAGCGTCTTCGGATTCAACGCTTAAGATGGCTAGGTCATGTAGAGCGGATGGACACCACAGCTCCGGCCCGAAGAGTCTTCGACACCGAGCCTTTGGGACAGCGCAACAGAGGACGTCCTCGCACTAGATGACGCACACAAGTGGAAAAGGACCTCAACCAACTTGGTGTGCGCAACTGGAGGCAGCTGGCGAAAGATCGTGCTGGCTGGAGGGGCATGTTGGTTGAGGCCCAGGTCCACCCCGTACTGTAGCGCCAATCAAAGAAGAAGAAGAGACCACTTAGAAAGCACGTTCAATTTCAAGTAAGACTGACTAAGTTTTTGTCAACTTTTGTGCTGTGAATAACCTTAAGTTTTTTTTTCAAAGAAATATGTTTTGTTTTGTATTAAAATTTTTGGGACAGATTGGATACTTATTTTCATGTAGTCTTTAAGTGTAATTTCTGTATGTTTTTAAACCAAATTAAAGAGTTCATCCCAACATTGACAATGGTATTAGTGGTGTTCGGAGACTTTTTTGACCATGTGGACATTGATTACCAATAATGTTATTTGTATTTCTTACAGTCCTCAAGACCCAGTTATATTTCGTCGGTTATTTGGTCTTTATACCGGAGGTTTTGTCATCCCGTGTGATCACCTGCATAAGCGGCATTTCAAATTAATTTATGTGCAAATCAAACCATGTTGGCGGCACAATTAACATAGTCCGTTGTATTGCTAATCAGAGTTATATTCGATGAATCTTCGGACAGAAGTAATAGCGTCTATTCGCATTACACAATCCAGCCCCTCCAGACTTAAGATCCGTAGATGCGTGGGTAGGCTTGTCAGGTTCTGCTGCTCAAATGCAGCATACGCCTAAGAAGCCACCAAAACCAAGAGTACTTCTACTCTCCCCTTCCTTTTAGTAAACATTAATCGCTTATTATTCAAGTTGTAATTCATCAGGCCACCGTGGCGGTTGGTTTGTGAATAAGTCGCATCCTACTTTTGGTGTCGGACGTAAACAACATTTATAGATTGAATTCGATATACCTGGAACCACCAAGCTCCTCAAGCAAAGCTGTTTGCAATCTTTCGGCACTCCAACAGCTCACTCCTGAAGAGCCCCAACAACGCGATCCGCTGAAGTAGCTTGTCCCAGGCTTGGCTGAGCAAAGAATCGAGGACTAACATATCTCTCTAAATTTCCCACGTGTCATCTTAAGCCAACCACTCTCCGCGTCACACATTCAAGTGCCCTGTCCAAATCCAAATTCAAAGAGATAAGATTTCGAACAAGCAGACAACACCGCACGTAGTCGGCGACCATCGCTTCCGTCAGCCGCCTTATCTCCCACCTCAACCCGAATCAACCCTCGGCGAGTTTATGGGCCATAACGTGGGTCCCAAAGCCGTACCAAAACCGTACCCAATTAAGCAAAATAACTCAAGACGACACAAAAGCAATTATCGATGTCCGCTCCAGACAAGTTCACGGAGCTACGTACGAACCGAGAGCCGAGAACCGAACACCGATTGTGTGTACAGTACGCCATCGCAAATCCATTCACCGCTCTTATCGCCGCCCGATAAGTGCTCTTCACGCGCCTCCAAAGACTGAAATTTGAGACTCGGGCAACTCGTTATCTGGCACATGATGATGAAACGGTCCCATGGTCTTTCCGCCGAGTTCAAGCATCCAGCTCAGGTCCGCTGCGTTATCTCGTTTATCCGCGCCACGTTAATTATGAGTTTCACTTGACCCCTGTCAGGCGGAGGGATGCAGAGGCAGACGTGCAGCCACCTTCAATCCAACTGGAAATCTGCTGATCGGACGATGCGCTGCCCGCTGGCCGGCTGCGCGTCAGCATGTGGAACGTGTTGCAGTCACTTGCCACCCAGCGCGGTTTCGGCGAAACTCGACGGTGATCGTCAGCCAAACTAAGGTGGGGGCAGCCGCCGAATCGTGACAATTTTTCGATTGTGTCTCGCTTGTCACCCACCGGCTGTGCGGTGGATATTTTCGGAGCCACCATGAGTCAGATGCTGCGGATGTCTTTCGTCTGCGCTGCAGTTCTACTGTGCTACCGTTGCCGCGGCCGCAACATTGTTGCACTGTGTCCAGGACTGACGCTGTTTACAGTGTCAACAGTAAACAAAATAATTTTGACACAACTTTTATGCGAGCGACTGTGTAGTGGACGTTGGCAAGGGACCGCCGCTGCTGACGGTGGTTTCGAATTCTCGCTTTAATGGCTTCTCGAGTGGAGATTATTTTTGGCAACGGAGTTCGGTCGACTCCGGCACTACAGTGGCACCTGAAGGCAGAGGTACACACAGAGACCAGTTCCATTTCCAACGTGCATCTTGGCACGCACCGGGGTCGGCGTCGTGTGTCGCAATTCACATTTACAACCGCCTTGTGCCAAATGCGAGCGCTGTGGTCACCTTGGTTACATCTTTCAGTTACATCGGTGTGCTGACACGAGCCCCCGTCGGGCTTCAAGGCGCGCGACTGCCGACAATAAACGTCATCCCATACCTTTAGATCGCCCCAAAATACGTCTGACACCAGAGCGCGCGTCTGCTCGGCCACCGCGCACACAGCCCTGCCGGGCAGATGGACTGGTCTCGAACGCTCGCCGCTGCGCCACTGGTGCCAAGAAACATTTTCAATTATTAAACCTGTCAGAAGGCGCACATCAGAGATACATCCATTTGTCTGAGGTACGAGCGGAATCCGAATGCCACCTCGTCGATCTTTTTGCAACTATTTTCGTCAAACGGTAGCCAGACGGACGGATGTACTGCGCACGGACCACCCACGGTGCGTTGCGGTGGCAATGCCACAGCGCTGCTATTGCATTGAAAACATTTCGCCGCTTTGTTATTGTTTCTCGCAATTTCCATCGTCGGCCGCTTCATTCGGCGTTTGGGCCCAAAAGCCAAGCACATACCAGGCAGCCGCCCACCTCACGGCGATGCCAAAGAGGTTGAATTTGAATTTGAATTCACGGCACCATTGGTGGCGGTGTACATTAGCGGTAGCTGTTTTCGGTCGCATTTCGTGGATTATTTCACTCGAAATCACTTTCGGAGCAATTGACTTTTATCGAGCGGCAACCGTCGAAATGTCATTGCCAATCGCTATTACACAGCGGCCATTTCCGCTGGGCGAGCAGCAGGAAGTTCCAAATTAGCCACTTGACAGTTTGAAATAATTACCGCTCGCACCGAGGACGACACCGCCTGCGACGGGGTGGGGATGCGACCGAGAAAAATTGTCTCTCCCCCTTGGTTTGCTGGGTTGACTTGGGGTTTCACTCAGGATACCGCTGCTGGTGTAGCTTTATGCGATTCATTTAACTCCTAGGCCACTTAATACCTTCATCATTTTAATTCCGAAAGGACTGCGACGAGTACACACAGGCCCCTGCTCCGGCGACGACGGAGAAGGGTTACTCACCAAGAAAATGTACTCAAGGAGATACAAGGATCTTTCAGTCGGTTGTACACCTCAAGCTATTCCACTTGGATTGTCCTTTCGAATGAATGGTGAGTGTGCCGGTCGGGTGGAGGGGGTGTGTATTTGGTGAAGAAAATTTACATTCACCCAAAAAGGCAACACATGGGGATGATAAATTTTCATAAAATGCCGCCACCATACCGCCCACCAGTGGCTGCTGACTGGAAACGTCCACCACCACCGACGCTGCCACTGCCACCGTCGCCGGTCGCCCTCGAGCCCGAAAAAGGAACACGATAACAACACGTCGTGTTAAACTCTTGAAAACCACATAATAATTCTTAAGACCGACAGGACAACAAATTTAATTTAAAGTTATTCGAATGGAGTGAAGGTTCTAGTGGTAGCGCAGCTAGTGATGGGGTTGCTGGCTGGAGGTGGTTGCGGAACACTATGTGCTCGCTTAAGGTATTCTCAGACAGTGTGGGCGGAAAGAATTGACTGAGAACAGTACTTTTATGTGGTTGCGGGACTGTTCATCAGTGCAAGTGTCTCTGGAATCAGCGAGGCACGAAAAATAAAATTGCATATTTCAGAGGATGCAAGACTGTTATTAAGTGTGTGTCACCGCAGACATGGGCAATGTCAATCATATTAAAATATGTATGTGCTTGGGCTCATGCAAGTTATGTGTCTCTGCAGCCTCAATTAAAGCGATTATCAGAAAGTTTTTGTTATATGTCGTTCTGGGAGCCAAACATGTATCTACCACAGCACACCATAGATGAAAGAACAATCAAGGTAGTCAGGTTTTTACCGACTGTATGAGAAGGGTCAGCCAGAGCCTACAAATCTCGAAGTTCATCCTAAATCGAATGTGATGAGCTCAACATCAGCAATAATTGCAAAGAACCTTTAAAGCATCAAGCAGCAAAAATGTGTCCACCTAAAAAAGGAGAAGCAGCTGCAGGACTGAGGCTTCGCGCTTAAAAAAATTAAACAAGATTCTTAAAGCGATTGTCCACCGATCTGACGTGCCATGCAGATGCCGGGAGTACTGATACATTCGACGTTGAAATAAAATAAATGAAATTTTAAAACAATATCACATAGTAAGGCAACACCGGAGAAAATCAAACATTATGACTCTTCTTTTGACTGTGTTTGAACGCCCTATGTTTCCATTAATTATATGTTCGTTATTGACACTATGGTGGCCCGTGGCGTTGTGGGTATATGCGTCGACCAACACACTTGAAACTCAGAAAGTGTGGACCTCGTGTTTCACGGTATAAGAACAAAGGGCATCAGCCTTAACAAATATAGAGTGTAATAGAAGGAACCCAATCATGAAGAAAATGGATGCCGGAAGAGGAAGGACATGGCGATTGGCATACTTGTCGAACTTACGGCCTAATTGCACGAGTCACAATGAATATTTAATTATTTCTATGTTTGTGATTAAACCATAGCCATCTACAACTTATGACTGTTCACAAAATTTGTGATTCCCAGCGTCAACTAAGTAAAAAATAAACAGAATTGGCAACACTAGAAAAACGGAATCATACATATCAGTGAGGTTTTAGGCCACAGAAGTCCACTATCGACAAAATTTTCACATTACGACAGATCCTCGAAAAAAACCCAAGAGATGCTGATCGACACCCACCACCTATTTGTCGACTTCAAGGCCGCATATGACAGTGTGCATAGAGACGAGCTATACAACGCCATGTCTAGTTTTGACATTCCTGCCAAACTCGTCAGGCTGTGTAGGATGACGATGGAGAAATCTCGCTACTCCATTAAGGTCGGTAACGAACTCACCGAGACCTTCAATGTCAAAAAAGGTTTTAGGCAAGGCGACGCGCTGTCACGTGATTTTTTCAACATTGAGAAGGTTGTGCAAAACTCACACGCTAAAACTAGAGGCGAGATATTTCAAAAATCAGTGCAATTGCTATCATACGCGGACGACATTGACGTGATTGGCAGAACTCAGCGAGCCGTCAGTGAGGCTTTTGCTAACATTGAGACGGAAGCGGCTAAAATGGGTTTAGGGGTGAATGACTGTAAAACAAAGTATATGCTGTCATCAAGAAAGGACACACAACATCGACGACTCGGTCAGAACGTCACCATAAGCAGCTACAACTTCGAGGCAGTAAAGGACTTCATCTACCTTGGCTCCCAAGTAAATAGTGCAAACAACATCAGTACCGAGATTAAAAGTAGAACTCTTGCCAACCGCTGATTCTTTGGGCTCAAGAGGCAATTGAGTAGCAGAGCCCTCTCCTGAAAGACCAAGCTCACATTATATAAGACCTTGATCATCCCTGTTCTGCTGCATGGCGCGGAAGCTTGGACTATCTCATGAGCGTATGAAAACACACTTGGTCTCTTCGAGAGAAAAGTTCTGCGTTCAAATTTGGAGGTTCCTGGAGAAGAAGATTCAACCACGAATTGTACGGGCTGTGCAGCGACATGAGTCTAGTCTGCCGTCTATGGATTCAACGCCTAAGATGGCTAGGTCATGTTGAGCGCATGGACATTACTGCTCCAGCCCGAAGAGTCTTCGACTCCGAACCAGTGGAACAACGCAATAGAGGACGACCACGAACCCGATGGCGCACTCAAGTGGAGAAGGACCTCAACCAACTTGGAGTGCAAAATTGGAGGCAACTGGCTAAGGATCGTGCCAGCTGGAGAGGATTGTTGACCGAGGTTTACCCCGGACTGTAGCGCCACAAGAAGAAGAAAGACGGAATCTTCATACCAAAAAAGACGAAAAAATTCATTTGACCCCATAAAATAAAAATATAGATTTCGACCTGGTATATTATATAAAATTGATCACTGAAAAAAAAAATAAGAATCCGACACGTTGCTGAGTTCAAGAGTCAACTGTAGTAAATATGCGGTAACTGATCGACACCAGTCGTCCTTAGTGTTAGTAGTCTGGGGCTTTGTTTTCAAGACTCTAAAAAACGTATACCAAGTAACATTTCGTTAATTTAAAAAAAAAAGCGGTGCGGCCTCTGACATTGACTATTAAGGATTAAACACAGGTTCTTTTCAGTTCTGATGCATTCTTGCATTCTGAATCGAATAAGATTAATTCCATTTTCTATTCTCAACACATTTTGTTTTTTGTGTCGAAGTGACAGTGTTCTGGACCACACAGTCTATATAGAAGTACTTACTTTTTCATTCCAGAAAATATTACGTCCTCGACTTCACTGAGAAACTCAAATTCAACAGCCACTCTAAGTTGGAACTGAAAAAGGTCAACTTTGGATTTCATTGAATCTACGCACTAAACTTACCATCTCAAAGACCAGCATGGAGAGGGTTTTGATAGTCGCTGTATAACAAATATTGACGGAAGTGCCATAGCAATAAAAGACTTGAGGAAGCCTTCATTAGTCTCCAACAACATGATGCAACTGTTTCAGAGACAATGACTCGACACATAATTATTCAAACATGGCTATTATTGGACTTTAAATATAGGGCTCCGGACAACAACTAAAATAATTATTTAAACATATTGAATGTTAGTCGAATTGAAAGACATAGTTTAAGAACAGACTGCTCGCCTAGTGCCAGTAAGAAAAATGAAGTAAAATATTCTACAGGGAAAGCAGGCAATATTAAAAAAAAAAACGCTTATTGGTGGAAAGAATATTTCGAATCTAAGAAGTTACTTAGAAGAATCTTCTTCTTCTTGATTGGCGCTACAGTCCGGGTTGGACCTGGGCCTCAACTAACATGCCTCTCCAGCCAGCACGATCTTTCGCCAGCTGCCTCCAGCTGCGCACACCAAGTTGGTTGAGGTCCTTTTCAACTTGCGTGCGCCATCTAGTGCGAGGACGTCCTCTGTTGCGCTGTCCCAATGGCTCGGTGTCGAAGACTCTTCGGGCCGGAGCTGTGGTGTCCATCCGCTCTACATGACCTAGCCATCTTAAGCGTTGGATCCGAAGACGCTTAACTAGGTGCATGCCGCTGTACAGCCCGTATAGTTCGTGGTTGAACCTTCTCCTCCAAACGCCATCAACGCAAACAGGACCAAAGATCGTACGCAGAACTTTTCTCTCAAAACAACCAAGAGCTTCTTCATCCGCTTTCAATAGCGTCCATGTCTCTGCGCCATAGAGCAGGACTGGGATGATCAGGGTTTTATACAAGCTCAATTTGGTGTTTCGAGAGATGGCTCTGTTACTCAGTTGCCTCTTGAGCCCAAAGAAACAGCGATTGGCAAGAGTAATTCTGCCCTTGATCTCGGTACTGGTGTTGTTGTCCCTATTTACTCCGGAGCCTAGGTAGACGAAGTCCTTGGCTACCTCAAAGATTCTGCTGCCCAATATGACGCTCTGTCCGAGACGTCGATGTTGTGCGTCCTTCCGTGATGACAGCATGTACTTTGTTTTGCCCTGGTTTTAGAAGAATGTCATCCCAAAAAAACACTCAAAAATAATTTTAATTTTCTCAGGCAGTTTCTTAATCGGTTTCGTTAGCATGAATTAGAGCGTCGCAGAGCGGGCCAGAAGAATCCAATACCTGCCGTCAAATCAACCGTACAAGCTAGAATTTGGCTTGGTTACTCCTTGTAAGAACACGCCCCCTTTTTTTTACAAAAAATTGATGTGATTTGCAGAAAGAAAATTAAAAGACATGTTATATAATAACTATTATGAATACATATGTAATCTCTCTACTTCTTCTTTGGTTGGCGCTACAGTCCGGGGTGGACCAGGGCCTCAACCAACATGGCTCTCCATCTAGCTCGGTCTTGTGCTAGTTGCTTCCAGCCACGCACGTTCAACTAATTTAGGTCCCCTTCTAGCTGCGTGCGCCACCGTAGGAGTGGTCTTCCTTTACCGCGTTGGCCTTCGGGCTTGGAGTCGAATACTTTCCGGGACGGAGTATTGGTGTCCATTCGCTCGACGTGACCTATCCAGGAGGGCATGGGCCTGCCCATACAGGACAATGATGTTGATTGCTTTCAATTCGGCGAGATGCCAGCAGCGCTCCCTTTAAATGCGCAGGTCAAGTTGACGTACAGCTTCCTAGTGGCGCCCTCTGGATACCCCCTGCAACAACCGCTTTCGAAGTGAACCAATGTATGCAGCGGCCCTGTGTCCAGGGGCTTAAACTAAGACCCGGTACCCCAGGTTCGGTGGTTACGCGTGTGGGTAACTTCCCCACCGTGCTAAAACAAATAGTTACGAAGCAACAACAAGCCTCGGATACAAACTTAAACATAACAATTATGGACATTTTTGAAACGTAACAAGAGTTTAGTATTCTTCTTCTTCGTGTTGCAGATAAATGGAAAAAAAAAATGACCACTTCTTGCAGAGCCCACTGTTTGGACAAGGTTATTCAACCCCTTAAACATTTTACACAGAGAGAAAGTTTCCTTTTCGCAGTGACGTCTTTTGACCTGAAGCTGAATTTCCCTCCTTTACATTGAATCCACTCTCCGTCAGCATCCCCCCCTTGGCAAGGCATCATCGTCGTCGCTCACACATGTGCACCGGACGAGGACGAGTGGTGTATCCATTTAAGTTGAAGTATACTTTAGAGCTATTTGGTCGGTGTCGATGTAAAATTATCTCACACAGCTCTCGCCGGTTCAACCCCCGAACGCACAACGGTTAGGTGAGGTGTCTTAGCCAACATCTTGGGAACATCATGTTATCTAATGAAATAAATTTCTTGGGTCTGGACTTTTCTCCTCCGCTCGAAGTTGAACTAATTAATAAATATTAGCCTCTTAAGTTGGATTAATTGGCATGCGTTAGTTATATGGGATAAGTTTGTGAAGCGGTGCCATCCGAGCGGTGTGGAGCTGTTGTTGAAATTATTCCACCGGGACGGGGATGGTGGTGAGACGACGTGTGTCTTGGCACGACTCAACTGGGTTATCGGCGGTGGACAGTTGATAATTTGTTATGGGACACGTATGAGCGTCGGAAAGGTTGTAGCGGTGGAGCGTGTGTCGCTTGAGTGATGATTATGCTCAATTAACGTTGAAATTTTGATGTGACCCTCATTTGTGACAGTTCATGTCAACCGACTGTGGTGGCACATAAAAATGTTGGCAATAAACGTAATGGTTCTGAAATTTGGCGATAAAGTCGTGATGGTTGAGGGCGGGTAAGCCTTCGATGTGAAACAGTTGCGGGGGATGTCACAGTGATCGTTGTTCAGTTTTGAGATGTTGCGAGCTCCACTTAAAAGAGGGACATGTCTACATGTGATGTTGTAGCCTGTTAACTACTTTTGGTGCATTAGGTGTACATAAGAGTAGGTATCTCGAGAGAGACAAGGTTTTAAGAACCAGTGTATCCCGGTTTTATTTGAAGGCTTTATAAGCGAAAAAGCACAAGTTGCTCTATGGAAACGGCTAGATGGCGCTGTTGATTGAGTGCCTGTCCTTGGTTATAAGGGTCCCCGGTTCGAATTCCGATCTGGCATTCTTGTTGGCAGCCCTAACCTACTCCATGGAAAGCCGTGAAAAGAGTTCAAGAACCCCGAAAGGCAATCGGATATGGAATGGCGAATAGGCAAAAGCGTGGCAAAAAAGAAGTCTAATCTCTTTGCCGAACTTTGTGAAGGAATCATTTCGATGAGCAATCATTGATGGAGGATTATGGACCACTACAACAAGAGGCATACGACTGCTTAATTAGAGGTTTCGCTGAATGAATGTGCAAAAGGGTGTTGCGAGTGTTTGAGGAGAAGAAAGGCCATTTGGCCTAGTTGTGAAATGAGCTGATTATGCTTTGAAATAGAATGGGTTTATCTTATAGGGAACTGATGTCTGAATGTGATGCTTTAAAATTGAATATTGGCAAAGATGTCTACTAAGTAAGAGCCTTTAAAACCTAATTCTGATCTGATCAAGAGGATTAACACCTAAATTTCATCCCACGACTAGAGGTATCCTTCAAAAATGATTAGCAAAAAAGTTTTGATGTTTGGATTTTTGCGGAGCTGTAGTCTGCAACGGGAACTGGAACTTAGATAGCACTTGGTAGATAGATAGCTTGTGTTCTGGATTATAACATAGCTTGCAGTAAGTTCTCACAGTACAAGAAACCGGATCACGATCAGCGATCTGCGTGAGAATCAAACTATCTTTTTATGTGGGTCGCGTAACAGCTCGTAGAGGGACAGAACTAGTCGAGAAGCACTCGTATTGTGCTTGCAATTGTTCTCCTACGAATGGAAAGGACCTACTGTTTTATGCCGACTCCGAACTGCCAAGTTTAAGAAGCGTTTTAAAGACATACAGTTATTACTCTTTGATAATTATCAGTAACTGTGTTAGTATTTGTTCGATTTTGTCGTACTGGGAATGGAACCTAGATAGACTTGACTCCGCAGTCCCAAGTGCTTCGGAGTACCACACACCCCTATTGCCACGGCCCTACAAAAATCAAACTATGCCATCTTCAAAATAAATCTCTTCATGACTGTTGTCGCGAATAGGCACTGCACACTAAGCATTTTAGTTTTTAAGTGGAGAATTAAATTATTTGTATTAAGTGTAAAAAAACGTCTTGGACAAAACGTCACTATAGACAGATTTAACTTCGAAGTAGTGAAAGATTTTGTCTACATATGCCCCGAAGTTAATAAAAACAACGACACTACTGCTGAGATAAAACGGAGGATCACGTTGGCGCGGAAGCATGGACACTAACTAAAGCGGACGATGATATTCTTGGTCGCTTCGAGAGAAAAGTACTTCGAATTATCTTCAGTCCCATATGTACGGATGGTGTTTGAAGGAGGAGACCGAACGACGAGCTGTACGGGCTGCAGAGCGACATCGACCGGGTAAAGCGAGTTCGAATCTCTCGTCTCAGATGGTTAGGTCACGTCGAGCTAATGTATACCAATACTCCTGCCCGACAAGTCTTCGAATCCAAACCTCGGGAGACAACGCGGTAAAAGAAGGCCACGCCTCCTCGGCCTAGATGGAGAGGCATGTTGGCTGAGGCCCAGGTCCACCCCGGACTGTAGCGCCAGCCAAAGAAAAAGAAGTAAAAAACTGATGTCGCTAAATTAAGGCACGATTTGAATTTGTCGCCATGTGCAGTAGATTACTGGCAACACTAAAAATACAATTGACAGCTGATAGTTCAGAGTTAGTAAAAGTGGTACTTCATACGATACAAGAGCGTGTTTTCATATTTTAACAATATCGTGAATTTTAGACACCTATTATAGCAAAGCCCTGATATGGTAAACAGCACAAATGCTCAAGAATTCAAAAAAAAAGATTAAAGAAAAGGTTTTTATCTACTTAACGCTTTGCTAATTGCTTGCCTCTACTCTAGACTCGTTAGAATCTGCAGAAGTGATAATGGTTCGCAGAGAATAGAAAATTCGAAAAAAACACTCAACAATTGAACTGAAAGCGGTGGAGGAGAAAAAGACGTCTGCTATTGCGCTTACTTGACGTTTGCCCAAGCCTACGTCGAAGTCTGGCTTGAAATGACTTGAAATCTGAACTAATCGTACTATACCCCAAAATGCCTACAGGGACTTTAGAATTTTGCTGAACCATTTCCGCAAATACAAATTCACAACGAGACTTACGGAGTCTGCATAGAGCAAGCATGACTTGCACCTCCACCTACATTATAATGTGTGAATTTTGGCTGATGATTGACATTGCCAGTTCACAAAACTACAGCATATTCAATATGTTCGTGTACAAGATGTGCGCCTTCACCTAAAATACTCTTCAAAAACTAGATGGCAAGATCCACTCAAATCACATGAAAAATCAATATCAGCAGTGTCGGTAAGGTAGTCTATATTACAGTGGCACAAAGGTGGTCATTTCAATAACATTTTTTTGTTCATTAATTGCGTTTGATTTGTAATTTTGATTCGAATGTTAACCATTAAGGTTGTGAGTGGTTCGCTGATGTAGACGTTTTCTGTCAGAGAATCTCGCAAAAAACGTCGATATTAACACTTATTTTGCCAATAAAATGCTCAGAACTCAGAACCCCATGTGAGCTTATTCGCACGACATGGACTGTAGGTTATTGCTTTACAGCCACAAAAAAGTTGTCCAACATGTCTTAATACCAGTCTAAGATGAACCTTCTGATGTGGAGATTCATCGATTAACGATGGCTGAAGATGCTTCGGAGCATGTTTCCGAAACACTATGTTGATTTCAAGGAAGGCATTGATCACTTCAGTGCGTCGTCTTCGAGAGAAAAGAAAACCAAAAAAGTACCTAGCTGACTGATAAGGCTTAATTGGCTACTGAGTAGCCTCCGGATGACGTACCTAGAAGCTTATGCTTAATAATATAATATAATAATAACGTGGGTGGCGCTACAACCCGTAGAGGGCCAAGGCCTAGCTTCTCAGCAACCACTCGTGTTGTGCGTGCTATTGTTCTCTCACGAGTGGAAGGGACCTACAGTTTTACGCCGACTCCGATCGGCCAAGTTTGAGAAGCTTTTTCTAGACAGGCAATACTTTTTGAGCATTGTCAGTGACTCGAAAGAGGTGGGGCCGTGAAAATTATTTCCGTCGCTCAGAGCTGGAATCGAACCTACTACGTCGAGGTTGTGGTCGACGCGCGTACCCACATTCGTTCAAATGCAGCTTCGAAAGCCTCTTTAATCTTTTAGTTTAGACCCTTCGCAAAACTTTACTTTGTGAGTGACTTCATTTACTGGACTTCTCTGTCCCTTTTCCGACACTTGATTAACATCTCCGTAACTTCCACGCGCATTTCCCTTTCCCATTCCTCACAGCGCTTGAACTCATATCCGGTGAGGCTGCAACTTTGATTGGCTTGAACCCGCCCATTCCCCGAGCGAATCAAACTCAAGCCCCGCATCAATCTTCGCTAATTGCTCCATTCCCGTTTCACATGCAAAAAATTACCGCGCAGAACGGCAATTCCACACAACTTCGCCGGCCCCTTGTCGGGGGGAGACCCACGCTTCTCACGCTTCACTTGCAACAGATAAGCAATTAATTTGCCCACAGCCTGCGTTACTTTATTCCTTTCTTCTAGAGTACACAAGAACTGGGAATTTGCATGACAGCTCAGTGCTAAAAATAGCCCGGCCCGTCATCACGCCTCAAGCCCGAGTTTGTTCACCCGCAGCGGCATTCCTGCGCCGCTATTCACCGTGTTCATTCCCATGCCAGGCGGCGCGGGCAGCGCGCCGAAGAGTGGATCCACTAATTAACACCCTTAAGGACCCTGGTGCGGTATCATCCAATTGCAAGTAATTTCCGCGATCTGGCGGTGTCCCGCGGCTCCACGTTGAGCGCGCTCGCCTCGCACTAATCTATACGCCAGCAGCATATCAATTTCATTTGAAGCGTTCACGGGGTTAAGTGAAACGGCCAAGCCGGGTGCAAAGTGTTATTAAAGTGCCTGGGAAACAGAGGACCTCGCTAGCTGGGGTAATCTCAGGCAACCCAGGACAAGGGGCAGCTCGGAGCCGATCTCCCTCTGCCTCTTCTTCAATGATCCCGCTCGGTACTGCTGCCCGGTTGGCGTCAACGAACGCGAGTGGTAATAACTTTGCACGATCGGCTCACATTTTCTGCTCCCTAGCCGTCGTCGTCGTCGTCGTCGTCGCGCCGCAAGCGCTGATGTGATGTCATTGCGACGCATGTTTGTCATAAAAATTTTGACATGAGCATATTCACTGAGTATGACGCGATGACACATTTATTTGAGCGATTAGCCGAGCCGAGTGTACCGAGAGGGCGCAGCATGCACGGCAATGTGGTTTCGAAATTGTTTTGAGGTTGCGACATCTTCGACGTCTCCTTGCGGCCTCCTTATCGGCAGAAAACCACAACCGTTCGGTTGGGCGACGTAAAAAAATTAAATCTTTATCAGTTGACGTGTAGTTCACACACAAAAACACTGGGACACATTTATATTTTTACGATAAACCGTTGAAACGGTGTTTTTTTTTTCAATAGTTTCAAGGTCTGTCCCTTGTGACGGCGGTCCGGCACCGCGGCGGTACGAGAGCGTTATCGTTTGGTGATTAATGGGAAATGGGGGTGAGTTGGTGTGGTGTGCCCGTGAGAGTGTCAGACAGACAGAGGCTCAATTCCATTTAATGTCTTCAATTGATGCAGGATTGGGTTAAGCAATAGATACCTAATCAGTGACAAGCTAGAAGAGGTGAATTCATTCAATTTGCTGATAAAACTGGTCGAATTTAGCTTGAGATCGGTCATAAACATGTTTTTTGTTCGATTTTAAAGCTCTGGGTCAGCGAAACTTGACGCCGGTTCTGGAGAGCTGGGCAGTGTAAAAGCAGATGTTCCACCGCCTTGGTTTCTTCCTCGTCACCGCAGCTCTGGCAGAGGTTGCTGGATTCATGATTCAATTTCCGGAGCATTGTTCCGATCGAACAGTGTCCTGTGGTCACTCCTGCGAGCATACAGATCGAATTGTGTTGCAACACCAGAAGCTTATTTGCTTTGCCAATTGTTAAGCTGCAGCAGCTGTAAAAGTTATCAAGGTCATTCAACTGTTAGTGTTCAGCATGGACTACAATTTAAAAATGCAGTGTTTCCCGAACGTACACAATTTATTAACCAATATCATCGAAATTGACACGTTTTAAGCACGCAATGTGGTGAGGTCAGAAGTGTCGATTCGACGCCGATATGCGGAATTGCGCATCGACAAAGGCACGCACAATCCCTCTTATTTTATGGTACCACATTCACCATGGATCTGCTGACGTAGAAAGACAGCTCCATAAGTTTGCTAAGCGCGAAATTTTGGCAAATGTTTGGTGGGCGATACGGATGTAGAGCCACTAATTGCATCCGGAGTGCGTTGCTACGCATTGCAGAAATACAAAAAAATATTTTAAACAAGTTGTGCCCGGCATAAAAAAATCAAAAAAAAGCAATTCGTACCAATGCATTTTCTAGACAATTCTGAATAATGTCGCCAAATACATCAGTGCTCTATCTCTCAAAACCATAAGAGTAAAGTTTATAGATCGATATGTTAGGTTAGGTAAGTGGGAAAAGGAAGAAGAAAGCGACATCTAACTTAGGTAATAAAAGATCCATTGTGAGTATATTTTTTTGTTAAGTTCTGGAGATCTTGGAAAAAGTGTTCCCCATATCAATTGGCAGAAACACGCGGAATGGTATTAATTATTTATTTATTCCTTTTACCGAGCTTAACTCTTACAGATTTCGGAATAAAATAATACCATTTTATTGTGGAAAATGTTTGATTAACAATGAATAAATAAATATATACTAATAACAATTAAAAATGAATTAAGGCTAAAAAGATATAGTAGATATAGTAATAATATAAATAAAGGGTAATTTTTTAGCAATTATCTTTTTGGTAACACTGGTTTAAGCAGCTCACAAATAACATCAGTACCGAGATCAAGCGTAGGATAACTCTTGCCAACCGCTGTTTCTTCGGGCTCAAGACGCAATTGAGTAATAGAGCCCTCTCTCGAAGAACCAAGTTGACCCTATATAAGACCCTGATCATCCCAGTCCTGCTATACGGTGCGGAGGCATAGACAATCTCGAAAGTGGATAAAGAAGTTCTTGGTCTCTTTGAGAGAAAAGGGCTGTACAGCGACATGAGCCTAGTTAGGCGTCTACGGATCCAACGCCTACGGTGGCTAGGTCATGTAGAGCGTATGGACACCACAGCTCCGGCCCGAAGAATCTTCGAATCCGAACCTGTCGGGCAACGCAACAGAGGACGCCCGCGTTTAAGGTGGCGCACCCAAGTGGAGAAGGACCTCAACCAACTTGGTGTGCAAAACTGGAGACAGCTAGCCAGGGATCGCGCTAGTTGGAGAGGCATGTTGGTTGAGGCCCAGGTCCACCCCGGCGCCACACAAAGAAGAAGAAGAACAAGAAGGTTTAAGCAGCTCACTCACGTTTCGTGTTTTGTTTCACAAAAATCTTCAGTTTGGTCTATAATTTAACCATGAATCGTCTTACAAACGAACAACGCTTGAAAATTATTGAATTTTATTATCAAAATGCGTGCTCTGTTAAGAAAGTTCATCCAGCCCTTCTTCCATTTTATGGTCAGTTTGTCAGTTTAATCGACCCACTGATACGACTATTCGGGCTATTGTGACTAAATTTCTCACCAAATTTGCATTGCTGAACATTAAACCACCAACACGCTTACGTAGAGTGCGAACTGAAGAAAATATCGCAGCTGTATCGGCCAGTTTTAATGACGACCAAAATATCGATTCGTCGCCGTTCGCAGCAATTGGGCTCAAAAACGTGGTCAATTTTGCGGAAGGACTTAGGTGTGATGCCTTTCAAAGTACATCTGGAGCAAGAATTGAAGCCGAACGACCTACCTCAACGTAAAATTGTTCGTGAATGGGCTTTTGGAAAGTTGGTCGAAGGTCCACTTTTTTACCGTAAAATAGTGTTCAGCGACGAAGCTCATTTTTGGCTCAATGGGTACGTAAATAAGCAGAATTTTCCATTTTGGAGTGAAGCATTGCAAGAGCTACCAATGTATCCAGAAAAAGTCACAGCGGCTTATGGACTGGTGGCATCATTGAACCGTACTTCTTCAAAGATGATGCGAATCGTAACGTAACTGTGAATGGTGAGCGCTACCGTCAGATGATATCTGACTTATTTTACTCAAAATGCAAGAGCTTGACTTGCATGACATGTGGTTTCAACAACACGGTGCCACAAGCCACACAGCACACGCAACTATGGACTTATTGAGAGGCGAGTTCGGTGAACATTTTGTTTCACGTTCGGGACCGGTCAATTGGCCGCCTAGATCGTGCGATTTAACGCCTTTAGACTATTTTTTGTGGGGCTATGTTAAAGCTCGTGTCCATACAGGCGAGCCCGCTTCAATTGACGAATTGGAAGACAACATTGAAGCATTTATTCGTGAGATACCGGCCGGAATGTTGGAAAGAGTATACCAAAATTGGACTAAGCGGATGGACCATTTGAGGCGCAGTCAAGGTCAACATTTTGCATGAAATAATCTTCAAACATTAAATTATATGGACCGTACAATCTATTCAAATAAAGATGGATTTTTCTGAATTGTATGTGTTTTTTTTTTTTAAAAACTTTCCTATAGCTTTTAACAAATCACCCTTTATTTTGACGAAAAAAACAAAAATGTAATACACTATGTTAAACAAAATCTATTTGGCCCCAATAAATGATATTTTATGAGACTTAAGGAGATCTCATTGCAAAGCTCCAGCAGTAGTGTGCCGTCGTATGTGAGTCACATCGCCCGTGATAACGCTCTTTCATTGTACACAAATCCTGATAGAATCCTTCACCCAGATCCTCAGTAAAATCTCACAGATTTTGTGGAAATCTGTCAAAATGCGAGCACAGGAAGTGGATTTGTATACTAATGTTGCACCACAGCTCTTGAAAGTTCGATAGGGTCGCCCGATTTCTTTTTGCCTGAGAAATGACTTATAACCAAAGCAAATGCATTCCAATCTTTGGATTTGACTTCAGTCAAACTTCCTTCAAGATAAGGCTCTTTCACGAGTTCCCTCATCTGTGGTCCATTAAAAAACTCCAGTTTTCAATTTTTCTGGAAATCCTGGCAACTTGCTTGAAAAAAAATGCAAACATTAGCCACTTTTGTCAAGCGCCTTCACAAACTGTTTCATTTTGTCGACGGAAGGAAGTATGATGTGGTCTCGGCTAACTAAAGGCATGTTTATAACATATTTTGAACCAACTTCTAGCTCTTCCCGAATAGATCAATACAGGGATAGGATAACAATAACTCAAAAATAAGAGCTAATAGGGAACAATTGTTCCCATACTTGAAAAATACGCTTCAATTTGAGATAGAAACAAAACACAATCAGAGAAAACCAATCTTGTTTTTTGTTAACCAATAAATGAATTTATATATTCATTATTGTACTTAATTGTGCACTCCATCGTAATTAGGTCTTGAAGTCAAAAAACCCTCAAATCATGAATTGCCCTTTCAAAATTCCCCTCTTCTATAGAAGGCATACCCTGTACCCTGTTCGTCCACGTTCACGAGAGCAACCAACATGATCTTGCTGCACAAAGCGATTTTCTGATCTCAATTCGATCGTGTCAATCCCCACCAAACAACCGCGACTTCATTCATGACATGCGATACCCGCATTGCGCAAGGAAACACCCTCTCACATCGGCGCATTCCATCCGTCCGCCCAGAGGGCCGGCGACGATAACGCAAAAGCACTTCTGTCAAATGGAATTCATAAACATCCAACAAGACCCGAAGGTAATCAGTCTCATTTATCTGTCAACAAATTGGCCCTCAACTCATTCGCTTATCTAAACAAAAGCGAACGAGCCTGAGCTGCAGGGACCTGAGTGCATATCGCACCATGCAGCGGCCAGATGTTGCCGTCGAACCCTTTATCGCGTCCCGTTCCCGACGCTTGAAAACTCACTTTCTCCTTCGGCGGCGTCGCCGTTCTCTCGGTTTTTGTTTTTTTTCTGTTTACGCGATAAACGCAGTGACACTTTATCTTCACATTTGGACGCACAGAAGACTCTCTGACAAGATCGCCCTTGCGAAGGACCGAACGGCAGCAGCGCACGGTGCGAGTGCGAGTAAACATCTCGTGAAGTGATCTCTTCCAGGAAAGCCAACATCTCACACACACGCTCTGCCTGCACTGCGGCACTAATTGGCAGCGACAGGACCTTTTTATGCAAATCACCCAGAAGTCCCTGCTGACTAATGATATGCCGGCATGCATAGGTGCTCCGGCCGGCAGCGCTGTCCCGGTTGCATTAGGGTAGCCCGCAGAGTGAAAGCTGGTAAGTTAATTAAAGACGAGCTCTCGGTCCGCCCCGACAGCAGCCGGGGATTGGGAACTAACTCGCCAGCGGGACTGTAGTTTGTTGCTTATTTGATTAGCTCGTGTCCTTCTGCGTGCACATGCTCACACGTGGCCGTGTGTGGGAGGTGTCGGTCAATGTGGCGGCAATGTGTTTGCTCCTGGCAGGGATCTGTGGGATCTGTGCACGGGTGTGCATTGTTTTTCGGTTGGCTGGGCACTACACTATTTGATTAGGACGAAAGGATTAAAATTTATTTTCAAATTTTTAAAGTGATTTTGACACATTTGTTGCGCGTCCGTTAAGGGATGGGATGGCAGGCGATGGACGGAGAGGTTACGAATGTAATCGCTTTTGTGTGTGAAAAGGATATGGTAACGGGGAGAAAATAGGTCTTGTTTAGTTTTGAGGGACATCCTGAGGGAATTGTGCGAATTGTCTTGGATTTTATCACGTCTCGTCTGGTTTGTAAACCTTTTTATCGGTTTTCAAACGACCTTTTTCGATCTTCGAGACATTGTACTTGCAGAGTGGAATATTTGTTTTATTCTAAGATGTACTTTGATAGACTGGCAAGGTTCCTTGAGTTAGGATTTCCATGTTTATCAAGGCATTGAGAAGAACAGGGTTTGGAAGGAAATAAGCTGTGCCCAGGACAGGCAATATTTGAAACTTTGAAATATCTGACTTCTACTTGATGAAACGTTCACTTAGGTTAGGTTGCGTTAAGTAAGGTTATAGTGGCTCACTGCTAAGGGCTGTCACATTTAGGCCAGGGTAGGCCCATTGTGATACCACGCGGATTGACTTCTCCTAACACAGTTGGTGCTTCTAATGAAGCGATTTAGTTGGCCTTTGCTGGCACTGTTTAGCTTGTTGCGGCCTCTGAAGTAGTAGGAACCCACGACTAGCAAGAGCACTCCAGGAGCAGAGAAGGTGATGAGTATTCTCTTCCTCCTGTTCATCCATGCAGCTTCTGCAAAAATCATTATATGGGGCACCCATCCTGCGAGCATGAGTGCCAATTGCACAGTGCCCGGTTATGACTCCAATGAGGGTCCTTAATGAGTGCTTGCTGAGTCTAAATAGACTGAGTGACCATTTTAGGTTAATTGATGGCCAGATTTCTTTTGTTTTAAGGCAGGTGGGCACCACCTTCTTACCATTTGTCATTAGTAGTTTTAATTGTGTGGATCTTAAGAAGATGGTAAGCTGTAGCGATCGGCATGAAAGGTGGTACCTCTGCTATCGATAGGCATGAGGTTGTACCACACCTAGCGAGTTCGTCGGCTTTGCAGTTTCCTGGTATGTCACAGTGTCCCGGCACCCACATGAGGTGAATGTTGAAATGCTCGGCCATTGCCTTAAGAGACAGCCTGCAATTAAGGGATGTTTTTGAGTAGAACATGACACTGTCCAGGGATTTTATGGCGGCCTGACTGTCCGAACGTAATATCAAAAAGGGATATCAACATTTGTGTTTGAGCCATGACAGCGCCTCTTAAATCGCTATGGTTTCTGCCTAAAAAACCGCTACAGTGATCAGGGACCTTCAGGGAGATAGCAATGTTGAGATCTTGGGAATAGACACCCGCACCCACCCCTTCGTTTGTCTTCGATCCATCTGTGAAATTACGCAGAGGATGTTCCAACGTTTGCCTATCAGACATCCAGTCCGATCTGGAAGGAATGCTGATTGATAATTTCTTCTCGAAGATGGCCTGGGGTAGTAGGAGGTCGGTGTCGCTAGGAAGGAAATTGAATTCCTTGAGAATGGTTGAGTGGCCAGTGTTGAGTTCGGACCACAATCGAAGTGTTTTGAGTCTCAAGGCTGTGCTTGCTGCTGCTTGTTTCCAGAATATTTCCTGACGGAGTACTTTTCAGTGCACAACGTTCACTAAGAAACAACGCGATCCACATAATACAGCAGCCTTCATGATAAAGTAAGTTTACGGAAGGAACCACGCCCGAGAGCCATCTCGTTCGGAGTTCTGTAGCGGACTTGAGCTCTTTTCATCTCATTCCAATAGATCTCGAATCCTTTTCGGTTGTCCTGTACCGCGTTTCCTTTAGGTTTCCGGCTTATTTGCCTACCTGCGTAAGCGGATTACACTGGTATGGCTTCCGCAATAAAGTTGTCTTCTTGCCTTAAGGTATGTCGCTGGAAGTACTGTTCGACCAACAAATCCAAAGAATGTTTTTTAAACATTTGCTTACTAAAAATTGAAAAGTGTGTGCGGTGATGGTGTCCGCATAGAGTCTAAGACATTGCTCGCCCAGATAATGGAAAGTATTCCCAACGGAGCTCGAGTCTTCTCGATCCTACAGCGATCAATCCTGCAGCTCCAGCCATAGCTGGACTTCTAAGACTTACCTAATAACTTTCCGATTTCCTATTCGGCAGTGCTCAGTTGAGCGCGGGTGTTTTATTGGATATTTTTTTAATTTTTGCTGTCACATTGAGCTCCACTTTGTTTGTCTCTGGTTCTAGATTAAATGACATCAAGTGGAGATCCATATCGCCAGCGTATGCAAAGTGTGTAGGGTAATGTCAGAGTTTATAATAATCTCCCTCAAAGCATCACAGAGCACATCGCTGATAGCCAAAAGAAACAATAGTGGCAACATTATGTAGCCTCGCAGAACACCAATTTTGACGTCAGTCTCCTCTGATCATTTTCGATTGTGTAAGACGTGACACTTAGCAGAATTTTT
Organism: Eristalis arbustorum; assembly: GCA_916610145.1. NCBI lineage: Eukaryota > Metazoa > Arthropoda > Insecta > Diptera > Syrphidae > Eristalis > Eristalis arbustorum. The sequence continues at coordinate 12,394,782 of OU744316.1, read as the reverse complement.
AGTAGACTCGTGAAAATTGTTTGTCGCGTTGGTAACCGAACATGGATACCAAAGTACGTAGGAGTCCCGCAAAGTCCCACAGCGCCACGAGCACCGAGCCGTTGCCTCTTCTGTTCAAAACCAACCAGATTGTACATGTATATTAAACCATCGAAATCTAATAAACATAAACTATCCCGGAAACCTGTACAACCAATGATCTGTGGACTTTTGACATTTCTTCTTATTACGATCACGACCGAATTATCTTCTGTGGGGTTTCTTTTACTGCCCTTCTTAAATTAATGAATAGAACTTGCTTCAGATTCATCTTTGTCATAATGTAATGACCGTTGAGGAGTAAAAATACAAGTTCTGAACATAATCTCATTACCTTTTCTTGGGTGCAGGTTCGTTCAGAAAAATCCACTTTTCTTGGTGTCTGGTGTGGTGTGATGGATGCGACTGGAAAACGCCTTCGAATTTTGACTGAGTATAGCCACCACTCCTTTAAAAGAGTGAACATAAGCAATCACGGCATCCATCGCACGGATAGTTTTTTTTTTGGTTTCATTTTTAATTCATTTACTTACATGCTAGACAAAAAATTCTCAAAACTAGCTTAACTAACTTAACAAATGTTCTTATATCTAACCTACTGACCCCATACTGGTATTCTAAGCTATTCTCATAATATGAGTTCTGCGCCTTTCGGCTTATGGTAAGTTTTTTTTTTGTATTGGACGCACTGTTCCTGTTTCGTTTTGGCTAAGAAAAATGGTGAACAAAAACTTGGCTATATATATCTAATTAACCTAACTTAAATTACTTTTATTAAAGTTTTAAAAAAAATTACTACAATTTATTAATTACCTACATTAAAACGTAAGGCTATCTTAACTATGTTCGTAACAGTACGAACGCCTGTACCAGGTCATATATGTTATGTATATGCCTTACATATATACTTTATACGCCGTGGTGCATCTTTTTTTTTTGCTTTCGATTTTTTTCTTCTATTTTTGTATATTTACCTTACAACTATCTTAAAGCTATATAAGCAGTCCATTATGATCAACTATCGATCAATTTAGAGAAACTAGCGGCTGCGAAGACTGGTTTTGGTGTAATCACCAGTAAAATTGCCGTTCCTTGGCAGACTCTCTCCTGTCTCGAACAGAGATCGCTCTACTGAACCTTAGGAGATCATCGTGACTGCGAGCGACATCCCGTTCATATTGAAGTCGTCTGTTCACTGTTCGGCGTACGACGTGGAAAATTACTGGACATCCGTGTGGATCCTGTATAAGGCCAATTGTATCGAGATAGAGGAACGAGGAATAAAGCCGGTATGGCACTCTCTCATGGTACATAACGAGAAGACAGTTGACGTCAGTAAATTCGACTCACCAGACTTCAAGGCACTTCATCTGTCCTACGTCACCTTGGATGAAGTTGACTACTTATTCGCACCACCATCTGCAATATTAAAAATTCGGCGGAAATTGTGGTTTGCATTCGCCGTAACGTAACATATTAGAGATTGGAGGCATAAAGGCCTCAGTAGTCTAACCATTTGAACACAAACGAGAGCACATAACAGAGAATCATTTTCTTGTGAATCATATGAGATAGTGAGGATATTCTACGAAATTAGCACCGAAACTGGGTAGCGAGCTCAACTGCCTTCCAAGTGGTTTAAAATATTTAATTCATCACAGTCCTAACGCACTGACCTCACCGATTTCACATTAAATTGTCCATTACGCTAAATAATTTGCTCAACGAAGGTACCCTTCCCTAAATTAACATGATCTAGCTTCCGACATAAACAACACACCCGAGAACAATGAACAATCAAGACAGTGGAAGGGATTGGACAGTTGGACTACAGATCTTAAGGTAATTATATGCTGGCTGGAAAGAAAAACCGTTTAACTACAATTTTGAGAATGTTGAGGAAATTGTATATTTTTGAATGACGAATGACATTAATAGGATTCAGATTTCGAATCAGAAATTGCAACAGATCCAGATTCACCCCGGATCTGCCTTTAATTCTCATCCTCAGCAGCTTTAGAGGCCATTGTCGGGCTAAGTCATCAAGAAGATCGCTGCCAGTTACGACGTCAAAGTGCAGACGAGTACAAGCCAGGCAATCAAGACAAAATTTTTCGGATATGCCTCGAAGAGGATGAGACTTCTGAGCACATTTTGTATTTGTTCTTCAAGATCTATCCTGGTCACGGTGTTGTTGCATTTACGGCATGCGTTGTAAACGTTGTACTCGTTATTCACGATTCATGTTCCTCCTAACATTTTGGCTCAGAGAGGCGCTAAGCAAATAGGAAGTGTATATGAAGCGGTCTCTGTATAGCATCAAGTCCCTGATAACCTCGAAGTACACCGTAGACACCGATGTCATTAGAGCCTCATACTACTTCTTGCCACGTTCAACACTGTCTCAATGCCAGCAAATATGACATTTACAATGCGCTGTCTAGAGGGGGGATCCTTTAAATCAAACAAGGACGAAACGTAAATATGGCGTTTCTTTTTTTATCGAACCAAGAAGCCTTCTTAGTACGTTTTCAGATGTCGTCGTGGTACACAGCCTCAACCAGCAATTGATGCTTGGATGCAACCCCGTCCACCAATTCCGTTCTGAAGAACTGATTAAAATGGCCAGATGATAAATACTCAGTTTTGCTTCCTCATTACCTCTAAGTCGTGTCTTTTGTTTGATGAAATGGATGTGCTTAGGACTACCTCCTGTAGCCAGCTTTGGGAACTTATGTGCTGTTGTGACGGACTTAGATTGGGCAGTACTCTCATCTTCGGTTGGCACCGCTGAGAAATTCAGGAGAGAACAAACCTATTGTCCAATGGATCGACCTATCAACCTTCGTACACTCCCCAATACTACCACCGCCATTAATTGCCACTCCAAATCCCTGTTCGAATTAAATTGAATTCCCTGATCATAGCCATCCCTTCAACAGACGATGCACCCTCTCAGCACTCAGCTCTGACTTGGCAACCTTGGCATCATCATTTTACGAGACCATTTCATAGCTCACGCGATGAATTGTTCGTCCTCCGACACCCATATTCCACCCTCATCCTCCGACACAACTAATCATAATCCACACATCATTCAAACGTCACATCACACGTCGCCCCATCCCATGTGTCTTCAGTTACAATTGGATTACCTTGGCCTTGCATTCAGTGCGACCTCCGCCACACACTAGCGCCATTGACCATTCAAATAATGCCACATGTACAACATCAACAATGAGCGCAGGCGCTAGGATCAGAGCCCACAGAGAGTTAATCCGCCGAGAATGCCCATGATCACACCTCACAGCCCTCGCAGCCATCTCACCTTCATCAGCCGAACACGTGTATCCATGCGAAGCCGCCTCCTGGCGTTATTCCTCAAAGAAAATCGAAAACCAACATCAGTTGAATGAATTCCATTCATCGCGCACACAGCAATTATCCGAGAGGACAACAGAACGCATTCCCAGGCTGCGCACAAATCCCACTTGGACCAGCGCATAAAAACGAAACGCACTCGTAACGAGCGTCGCATCCTCTGCAGAAAAAAGGATCAATGAATGAATGATGGCTGAAAAATCAATTCACACCTTCTGGGGCGCGCACATTTGGCCGACACATGTTGCATGGAAGGTCCTCCGACGCACAACGCCGGCTTCATGTGGCTCAGCTCCGTGGCCATTGCCAAGACACTGATGACACTGATTTATGATGACTGTGTGGCCGTGTCCGGACCTCGGGCTCCGGCACTAGGTGTGTCCGTAGGTAAATGAACCCCCGGAGACGACGAGTGATTTGAATTTTATTTTCTCGCCCGCATTCGAATGCATCGCCGGCGACATGACAACAAAGTCATTTATAAATCCTCAAATTTGACACCCTTTCCCCGGCGGGCTTGGATGCAAGGACGGCAGCGCGCCGCATCTGTGAGCGCGTGTAATCGGTTTAGCATATTCATCCTGTTTCACACTGCTATTCACTTGCAGTCCTCTGCACGGAAGGACGAAATCCCATTAGGAAGCCCGGCGACGACGCGCGCAGAAGCCACCGCACACCACCATCGATCAATCAATTAATCTAATTTCTTCCCCCGACTCCGGGCGATGCGTTGCGTCACCCCACCGCGTGCCTGGAAAGGTAAGCGAAAGGATTTGCCTCGCAACGAGCACACAGATGTACGCACAAAGCTGCAAATAAAACCGCATCCCGATGAATCACGGGAACTACCTTCTATTACCGTTCACCGTTAGAGTCCCCCTCGCCACGACGTGCAGCCATCCCGGGCTGGCGTGTGCCAAACGCAGCCATCTGTCATCCACGGGGTAGGTTTCACCTCTCTCCGCCGAAGGGCGAAGATGCACGAGGTCTGAGCTCTGCTCAGCTCGGTCCCGGCTAGCGAACAATGGCCATGCGACGAATTTGATATGTGCGAGTGGAATCGAATCAAGCAGAAGGATTAATGCTGGTTCGGTCGTCGTCCTCGTCGTCGTCGTCGGCCACCGGAGACAGTTTTCTCTCGAATTTCTTGTCCTCTCTCTCTCCTGGTGGCAGGTACGAGGTACATCACCGCCAGCTCGTGTCACACCGCTCACGGAGGGGGAAACGCTGCCGCTGCGGCATACGGGCGAGTGAGGGCACGCTTTCAGGTTTTGTTCCTTTTTTTTTTCATTCATTTCAGTTCCCTTCATTTTTTTATCGTTTTATGTAAATTCAATTGTGATCAAGTGCATCAATTACATCATCAGGACCCTGCTGTCGCGGAGAGGGGTGGCTGACGAGGCGAGAGTGTGTGAGTGTGTTGTGATGGAAGCGGGATAATTTATGTCTGGCAAATATTTGAATTGGACTGCGAACCGGTATAGTGGACTAGCGCAGGGATTAAGGCACACATGGGATATTTGTCGAGAGACATAGCTAAGCCTCGGGCTGACAGAGAGACGCTGGAACTGCAGACAGATGGTTGATTCACCTTTTACCGAGGCGTCGTGACAGTTAGAGATCTGATTGAAGTCTGTAGTTTGATCCCCTCTGATAGACAGTCCAATATGCTCGTTCAACTGAAAACTCTTTAAGAGATAAGGTGTAAGAGTTACACAATGTTTAGTGTAGCACCATCAAATACAATGTTTTGCGATCAACTACCACACGATGCGTCGTCACAGTGAGAGACCTGAATGGAATCTGTCAACACGTTTGGGCAGCTAACAGTAACTGTTTAAAAGCTGTAGTAAAACACCTTTTAATCGATAGAAAAGTTATGTGAATTAATCTGAAACTCGCTAGTCTTTTCCAGGATTGGCCTTAATGTCTTTAGTCGACCGGCCGAGTTGATTGGGGTATGTGCGTCGACCCCAACACACTTGAAGCTCTTCTTCAAATTCCATAGATGCATTTAAAGAATGAACAGCGTTTTTTCTTGAAATGTATTTTCATTTAAGCGATGTCTTTTCTATGAAAAGTAAAACATTTTTCATATTTTACTGTTCAAATATCCGAGTTTTCATTTAGGCAGGTTTCATTAAAGCGGAGCAGTTTGTATGAAATTTATGAAATTGTTCACGGGTAAGGATTGAATTTTTCATATAAGCGAGTTTTTCAATTAAACGAGTTTCAAATAAGCGGGTTCGACTGTACTCTTTACTTGTCTCTTTCCTGGATTCCTCCAACCTTTCACCCGCGCTTGTGCGGAAGACATGCCTCCTTTTCTCACATTATATCCCCATGCGTAATAACCGTCTTATGCCGACTCTGAAGGTCCAAGCTTGAAAGGCTTTTTCTAGACAGAAGTACTCTTTAGGCATTGAAAATTATTTTCTTTTGTCGTACGGACCAGGGATCGAACCTACGACGTCTAGATTGGAGTCGACACACATACCCACAACATCAAGGGCCAGCACATCATCAAATCACATCTTTATTGTCCGGGCAGAGCGGCAATGCAACTAAATCTCGTAAGCATTTGTGTGAGAATCTCTGAATTAGTTGCACTTCGAAGACTTTGGTGTACTCAAGCGTCCAAATTCGGTGGCACAATTTTTGTTGCTTAGTGTAAGATTAGGATTATTTAATGGCCTGCCAGCGTAATTGCCAGCACACTTAGACCACTGTTGGTCAATTGTGATACCCAGTCCCAACAGCAACAGAAAAACAGATAAAAGCATATTAACTCTTGCTTCCACTGGGATTCGATTCACTGCGTAAGCCAGCCGTTTGTTGCCTAGTGTAGCATTCTGACTGATTGCACAGTCGAGCTCTGGACCATGCCGCTCAGAGGAAATGATCAGCAATTTTTTTTTTTCAATTTCAATTCATTTTTATTGTATACTTCATAACAAACTTATATCCTAGACAAAAATGCTTAAAACTAGTTCGACGAACAATGTTTCTATGTTAACTTACTGGCCCTCTGCAGGCACTCTAAGCTAAACCTAATCTTATTGTATATCTTTCGACTTAAGGTGAAGGTAATTATGAATTCAAATATATTGCATACAAATTTGTATAATAAGGAAAATTTTAAAAAACTTATTTACCGAACGTTTTTATTAAAACTTATCAACTAACTTATATACTACCTTAAAATAACTTAAAACGACCTTAAAAGTAAACATACACACATATATACATTTATGTATAAAATCATACGCACATATATATATGTTTGTACTTATGCTACGTACAATTGCATACACAGTAGTAGACAGCAGGCTACACTTGGGAATGCATGTTTTTTTTTTTTTTTTTGTTACATATATACATATATACATCTTAACACTACCTTAAAAATACCCTAAGCTATGTAGGTCGGCCATAGGGTGCGGCAGATATATCCGTCGCAAGACAAGACCGACTGTTCTTCCATTCGGGGATCAACACTGCCCTTGTTAACCTGGGTCTATAGGGTTCGAAGAGGGAGTTCCCTCACTCCCCAGCCACCACAATTTTCGATGTTGCATTGCAACATCCCGAACATCGCGCCTTGAAACCGCCATACTGAATCAGCTCGTTGTACGACGGAACGGTCGTGGTTGAGTCGCCCATCCACAGTTGATCTGGCGATGTGATACAGAAGCGGTACCGCATTTTCATTTTGTATCAGACCGTACTTATCGAAATGGAGGAATGCTTCTGGGGGGACGAAGCCAGTTTGACGTACCCTTACGTGGTATTGATGGTTGGGGTACTAAGCCCCAGAGATCAGGTTATTAACCGAGATCATCGCTCTCGCAGTGTGACCTCGAATCAACTTCACTAGGAAATTGTCCACTCGTATCAGGTTGGCCCTGTTGTATAAGACCTCATTGGAGTAGAATTTTATGTACTGGGACTCTGGTGTTCTGTAAAGGCGAAGGCAAGCTCTAAGACAAGCCCTCTCAAACACCCGAATCTTTTCCATTAAGCTTGCACTCACGTTAAACCACACGGGACAGCCATAGGTGAGCATTGGCCGTATGAGGGCCATGTAGCAGATTACCTTCACCCTCGCATCGAGTTGGCTGTTGTAAAACAGTCTCTTTGTAAGAGCGAAAGCGCCTCGGGCCCTGGCCAGAGTAGCATCTACATGTTTGTTAAAATATAGATACTGGTCTAGCCAGATCCCCAGGTATCTGACTACAATCCTTTGCGTCAGTGGTTGCCCGTGCCGTCCTACAATAGAGAACTTTCGCCAATTCTTTTTCGTATCCGCGGAAGCTTTATACAACGACCTCCTAAACAGTATGGTTTCCGACTTCTAAAAGTTGATATTCAACTTCCAGTCATCGCAATCTCTCATGAATGAGTCGAAGTCACCCTGCGCGAGCGTAGTGATGTCCTCGATCTTTTTGCCTAATCTGTACACTATCAAGTCGTCGGCATGCGCAATTGCGTGCGGCAGAGAACTTATTAGATCGCTCAAGAAAATGTTGAACAGGATCGGCGAATTAACGGCCCCCTGTTGGAGACCATTTTTAATTTCAAAAATACCTGTAGAGGTCACGCTGCCACTGGACTACGAACCGCCTACCGGTTAGCATGTTATACAGTAGGTACAGCAGTGGTTTACTAAGGCCTAGCCGATTGAGCTTGTAGTAAAGACCTTCTAACCATACGGTGTCGAAGGCCTTCTCCAGGTCAATCAAGCAGGCGCCCGTGCATTGTTTCTTGCTCTTGTTCCATTGGATATCCGACACCAGTTTCGAAGCGGCATGAATAGTGTCATGCCCCGCTCTGAAACCGAATTGGTTATCCGGAATTATATGTCTGTCCTCTGTCCAGTTGATCAGAGCTCTATTTACCACCTTCTCGAATACCTTGCTGATGTTCGGAAGGAGACTAATTGACCGGAGGTTGCACGGATTCGAAGAATCTTTTCCTCGCTTGGATATGGGTTGTACAATCGCAGTTTTCCAATGCTCAGGATAATGTGCATTATTCATTGTTAAAAAGGATTGTGTACATGGTGACCACTTCCAGAGGAAGATGTCTTAGCACAATGTTGGAGATCCCGTCGATTCCAACTGACTTTTTCTTCTTTATTGATGCGAAGACCGCTTGAAGATCTGTCTTCGAAATGAACTGGGGATGAACCCCTTCGTCGGCGATGACATTGTCTGCCATGTTTTCGTCACTGACTGAAAAACTGCGCCTAGTACTTCAACTTTTTCTTGCGGGTCTTCGACCACAAAGAAGTCATCGTCGAGTACGGCGCCTGCTAATGTATGCTCTGCGAACGATTTTAGATTGGTACCCGTAACAAGCTGCTTGTCACCGTCCAGGAAGTCACACAAGTCGTCTTTGTTACAGTCTACAGACTCTCTCGTAGGGATCAATGTTCACGTGTAAGAGGCTTATGTTGTCCGCTTAAATGCGGACCTCAGCCAGTCGATCATCTGATGGCAACCACCAAGCCCATCTAGTTGGCACGATCTCTTGGCAGCTGTCTGTAATTACGCACTCCTGGGCATCCTATATAGCGTCGTCCTACCAATGCTTGACTATGTTGTGGATTTCCTTGATCGTAGGAATATCCGCCTTGAACTGTATGAGTATCATTTCCAGGTGACGGGCATGTAGTGTTCTAAAATTTCATCACGGTCGCAAATCGTAGTACCTCTTCGCGCCTTGACGTCGTTGTTGATTACGAATTGCTAAGGTTTAAGTTTGAAGTCTCCTTTCGCTCCTCTCGTTGCATTAAATTACTTCCCAGTGGTTGTTGTAGAGGCCACAAACTTGTTAGTTTTTTCTTGAAAGCTTACTGGCATCCCTGACAGGATCAATGTCGTGTTCCTTCTTTTTGGATAGTACTCATATGGTTTTCCTTTCACCGCAGTTGCCCCACATCCAACCCCATCCGTATACTCGCTAGCCGTTGAACAGTACCCCTACAGTCTGGATCTATTTACTGAGTTTCGTTACAGTTGACTTGGATGAGCCATACCAACTTACAGCTTTGGTTGTCACCATAATTAAGACATTCTTTGGTTTGCCTTTCAGACATCACTTGCGCAGTCGGCCTTCTCCATTTCCTCGATCGAACGTGTCTCAGTTTTTGACTTGAAAGGCGGCTACCAGTTCCTCCCTTCGCTTCAACGACTCTCCGGCGCTTGATCAAGCTAAGGAAACTTCCAATTAAAGCACCATTTCCTTAGCAATTCAGAGGACCTGCCACTGCACGTCAGCCGGTGGTCTTCAATGCAAACACCGTCCCCGTCAAACTCTGATTAAATTTGGATTCCCCCCGCAATCGACGACCGCGCCCTTATGCCGAGGAGTAAACAAAAGTTAAACACAGAGAGAGAAAAAAACACAACAAAACGCCGACTTTCCTTCGAAATGCACTTTGATTGCATCGCAGCGCGCCGGGAAAAAAGCAATAAAATTGGTTCCGTTGGTTTGCAGGGCCATTACCGTTGCTTGCGAAAGGAAAAGAAAAAAAATTCACAAAATCGTTAGAACTCCCAAAAAAATCGATTAAAACGCCGAAAAAATCGCCACTGGCAATGCATCGCCGAAAAAAGAAAACACAAGCACAACAAAACCGGGTGTTCGCCGCCGATGCAATCTAAGCAGGCACATCATACCTCATCATCTCACCGTCGCCACCCTTCCCGGGGCACAAAGGAACCAAACAAAAGCAGAATCTCATTCACCTTTAATCACCCTGCAGCCAGCATTAAACCGTTCATCCCACCCTGCAACAGTAGTCGTCGCCCTAATCCGCCCCGAGTAACAATGCGATTGGGGTGACTCCGTCCGCCGGAATCAAACCTGCTCAACAATAAAAACTTCGCATACATTCACGCACGCACACACACGCCGGGGTGCACTCAGATCCACCACCTCACAGCCGAGTGAAGCGAAAAGGACACCGGAGCGGCTTACCTTGCAATCAGAGGGACCCCTGATGCCCTGATGGCCGGGATCAGCTGTTCTCACGTCGGTTTCCACATTTAAATGCCATTTACTGCGGCCTTCAATTGTGTGTCTAAAAGTCTCGCACATGGGGTTCCATTTTGCCGGTGATTGCCGGCGACCCTCCTCGATTCCGCCCGACGGAACAAAGCGAGAGAAAAGAAAAACGCAAAAATTCACTCGTTAGATTCGCACCCCGTGCCGAATGGCCTTGTGCACAGGTTGGCACGGCGAGAATCTGGCGAATCTGCATCCCCTGTGTGTGCGTCGCTGAGTTGGGAAAGCAATCAAAATCACTACACACCGACACGACATTAGAGAGTAATCAACTTGAAGTATCGTGCATTCGGTTTTTTTTTTTTGTCCTGTCGTTCCTCTCTGGCAGTGGAAGCAATCGGGATTACGTCGAACCGTTGCCGAAAGGTATACGCGTCCGATTCCGATTCCGATGTGCAGGCCGCAGGGTTGCCCTGCCATGCGGACCCTTATTAAAGGTGGGAAGGCACGGTGCGTCCCTTTTCGTGTTCGCCGGGGCCGGGATGCGGCGCTGAAGCACATGAGGTAGGTCGTGTGTCGCGTGCCGCATATAGTTTTGATTGAGCACACGTTGTGTGCTCTGGATCAGCGCGATACTGTTATTTCAGACGACGAACAACGGCAGGAAGGATATTTTTATTTTTATCCTCTCAGATCAAGGTGCGTGGCCGTGTACACGCAAGCGTGTGTGTGTGTGCTGAAGGACGACGTGCGTTTGTTTTGCTCGGAGCTAAGGATGGAATTTATTTTCTGTTTATCGGCGGTACTGGTTCCCTGAGGATTGCGCCCGTGTCCTTCTGCATGTGGATCGCTATAATTGCCTCTTTGTGCAGCGGGCCGGAGAATGAAATCGGTAGAGAAGAGGTGTCAAGTGTCGAACGGGAAGAGAGAGGTGAGAGAGAGAAATGCTGTTTGGTCAGCGCGAAGTGGCGCCACCACTAGCAGATTCCGTTGATGATGCAGATGGCGAACGGAAGGTACTGAATTGCAATGCATTTTGCTTGTGAGTTGCGAAGCGTCGTACCGTGAGCTGAGAGTTCGTTCTTTAATCGTGTGGGAGTTGGGCACCTGGTGTCAAAGCACTTGTCCACTGGAACACAGCGACCACAGCTGCCAAGAATCTGTTTCTTTTCTAGGTAGTGACTCTAGTTTATTGATAAAGTCCGCCCGTCCTAGTCCACAAATTATTTAAGGATATCTACTGAAACCGGCTGACGATTTAGAAGCCATTCTCGCACTGATGAGTTCCCAGGACACTGTGTACACTTGGACGACGGTACAATCCGAAGTATACTCGGGTATAGATTAGGTTACGATTGCCGACAGCCCACAAGCAGGAGTCCCCACTCAAATTTACGTCAAATGTGTGACCACGCGGATGCACTCCAGTCAGTGTTGACTTTTGATAAAAGCTTTAAGACGGCTGGCGCATATGCGGATCAGTTCGACCAGTTTATTTGAGACGTGAGTCCATAAGTGGGTTTCTCCTTCGGAAGAAGAGGGCATTGCAATTACTTAGACCAGTGTTTTTTCTTTTTTTTGAGTCTGTGTACAATGCACAGGTAGTACGGTATGAAAACACTGCCTCTCCAGCCAACACGATCTTTCGCCAGCTGCCTCCAGTTGCGCACACCAAGTTGGTTGAGGTCCTTTTCCACTTGTGTGCGCCATCTAGTACGAGGACGTCCTCTGTTGCGCTGTCCCAATGGCTCGGTGTCGAAGACTCTTCGGGCCGGAGCTGTGGTGTCCATCCGCTCTACATGACCTAGCCATCTTATGCGTTGGATCCGAAGACGCTTAACTAGGTGCATGCCGCTGTACAGCCCGTATAGTTCGTGGTTGATCCTTCTCCTCCAAACGCCATCAACGCAAACAGGACCAAAGATCGTGCGTAGAACTTTTCTCTCAAAACAACCAAGGACTTCTTCATCCGCTTTCGAGATTGTCCATGTCTCTGCGCCAAAGAGCAGGACTGGGATGATCAGGGTTTTATACAAGGTCAATTTGGTGTTTCGAGAGATGACTCTGTTACTCAATTGCCTCTTGAGCCCAAGGAAGCAGCTGCTTGATCTCGCTACTAGTGTTATTTCCCTATTTACTCCAGAACCTAAGTAGACGAAGTCCTTGACTACCTCAAAGTTTCTGCTGCCCAATATGACGCTCTGTCCGAGACGTCGATGTTGTGCGTCCTTCCGTGATGACAGCGTGTACTTTTTTTCGCTAGACCCATTTTAGCCGCTTCCGCTTCGATGCCAGCAAACGCCTCAGCTGTGTTCGTCCAATCACGTCAATGTCATCCGCGTAAGCAAGCAGTTGAACGGACTTTTGGAAGATCGTGCCTCGGGTGTTTACGTTTGAGTTTCGCACGATCTTCTCAAGTATGATGTTAAAGAAGTCACTTGACAGCGTGTCGCCTTGCCTAAAACCTTTTTTGACATTGAAGGTCTCGGTTAGTTCGTTACCGACCTTGATGGAGCAGCGAGAGTTCTCCATCGTCATCCTGCACAACCTGACGAGTTTGGCAGGAATGTCAAAACTAGACATGGCGCTGTATAGATCGTCGTGGTTTTGCAGTCGACGTTGATGGTTGTCCCGGATTAACCCATGATTTTTTCCGATTAGGATTCTTAAAATAAATCTATTTTTCATCGCCAGTAACAATCCGATGCAAAACCGATTTTCGCACGTGTCTTTGAAGCAAAATTTCACAAGTGTTTTTTAGGTTTTCATTCAGTTCATGTGGCACCTATTTTCCACACTTTTGGATCTTTCCCATAGTTTTAAAACGGTCAGAAATTGTTTGTTGTGCAACATTTAACAAGCATTCGATGCGACTCTGCAGCACTTTTCTTCAAATGAAAGCAAAAAATTAATGCTTTCCGCAAATCATCACTTTCTGGTACAAAATTCGACATTTTTAACACGATGAAAAAATATGATTTCGTCTGTTCAATGGCTTGATGTATACTAAATATTTTTCACAGATGTCATAGCAAACAAACACAAAAGAAATAAGGGCTCGTTCACAACAAATGTTCCCTATCGAGACATTTGTATCTTGACGCTCACTTCATACTGGTACACCTGGTATGCAAGCCGGAGAAACTTTCTGTTGCTTTGAGGAGTTTGTCGGGTTTTCGCATTGATAATCTTCAGCCAGACGATCCGATAATTGCGACGTTTATTTGCGTTGTCTGCAATCATGTGTCCTCTTTCTTGACATTCACAAGAGGTGTTATGGACTGGTTTCAGCTCCTTTCCTGAATGCTTCATCCGCTGCCTCCTTCCCGGTCATGTCCCTGTGGCCTGGGATCCATCTGACAGTAATCGAGAGCTGTTCAAAGATCAGAACTTTGAGCTCTTCGCTGCAGTATTCGACCATCTTGGACTTAATTTCTGTTACAGAAATGGACACTTAACTGTCAACGGCTAACCTTGACATTTCAACTTTTGAATTCTAGAACCAACGGCTATGGTCACCGCTGGCGACTGTTGAGAAGAAATCCACTTCAGTTGGACAAATGTGCAAATAGGACTGCCTCAAGTGCTACTACCGCAGCAGGCAGTGCATCAAATTCTACAATCTGTGCTGCGTTAACTTCCATTACCTCATCTGTCACAGCATCAAACGACATTACAGTACCTACTACCGTTTCACACCGTTTTTTGCTTCTGATGCCACTATTCGACTGTCGCTACCTCCATTACTAGTAGGAACCGTACCTTAAAGCGACTTACACTATGCCTTAACTGTGACTGCCTCCACCACTTACCTACACACCTCCTATTCAGAGCCTCGTCCAGTCTGCAAGCTCCAAACCTTGCACAGTTGGTTCAGAAACATCCAAATTACAAGCTTGCCCTCAAATCCCGTCAATCCATAGTGACACCCCTCTGTGTGCCAACCTGGGCCATCACAGTTGACACTGCCATCACGGGAACGGTTCATTAACCAAACTGCACATTAGCGGATGGAAAAATGATTCATTAACTTTGTTCCATATTCACGAAAACCAGTTGTCGTCCTCGACCCAAAACAAAGATGCATCCACTCGATCAAACCGAGTGTCACTTGCACAAAGCAGAATGCGGCACCCTTCCACCAACAACAGCCTGCCGCACGATGTCACCCTCAGGACCGCCGCTGCTCATATTCCGCACGAAACAAACCCAAAATATGTGCGACAGACACCTTGTCCTTGTGCCGCACAAATGCACGCACAGAACGGTTCACTTCCACCACCAGGCGAACACCTTTTGCACGCTCACCCTCTCGCGGTGACAACGGATTTCAGTGATTTTTGCTATTTCCAATTCAACCCCCTGTCCACGCAGACAGCGTCGTTCTCGGCCAGGTAGAGGCGAAACGAAAGGATTTTGATTGCGATTCGGCTGATATTGAAATCTCATTCCAAGCTGCACTGGGGTGACTTCAACACAGACACACACACGGGAATCCATCCCTTGATCCTGTTATAGCGTTTCCCTTTTGATGGTTGCATGCAACTCCGGCTGACAAGGGACGCGAACGAACGGAATCGAAATCGGATATCGCAAGATATTATTGCTCGCTGTTCTCCCTCTGCTCGTCTGCCGCGCCGGGGCACAGCTGATCAAACAAAAGCCCGAGATGATGGATCTATCAGATGTGTAGCTCGTGCCCGCATATCACCTTCAAGGGCACCTTCCATGCACTCCGCAGTCCGTACCCACACCGCCGCTGCTGCACCGAGAAAAAGTCACAGTAAGTGATTGCGAAAAACTGCTTCTTCGGGGTTTCTCCACAATTCCCACAGCAATTAACCGAGAACGCAACTATTTTCGGAGCGAATTAGAGCGGTTCCATGCTGCAACTGTGACTGCTGGTACCGGCATAAATCCCACTCGGGGTGAGCAAATGAATTTTCAATAAATCGACAATCCTAGAGGAAAACCCTTAAAAGTCTCAAATTTAATGGGAATCTAATGTGTGACCACGAAACATGGAGCATGTCCGGGAAAGAACTCTCTCGCTTCGCCGTCTCACTGTGGATCGTGTGAACGTCGTCGTCGTTGCCGGAGCCGACGGGGAACATGGAAAAAGAGTTCCAAAATCGGGTTCGGTGGTTAATTAAAAGGACAGCATGTAGGAAATAGCGGTTATTTATAGACGAATCTGAGACTTCACTCCGAGGACGGCCCGAGAAAGGATGCAGACGACGGGCGAGGGTTCGCTGAGATTCCATGGATTCCTCCCGTGTTTGTTGTTTTGTTTTGTTTTTCCTCTCTTAAGGACAAAAGGATTGTAATGGATTTTAATTAGCAGTAAATAAGTTAAACATGTAAAGGGGGAACAAAAAGCCGTTACATTGCTTGATGTGCCAATGGAGGCGGTTAGTTGTTGCGTGCACAGCGGTTGGGTAATTGATTTGAAGTGCAATGTGGGACCGGGCGGGGGGATCGCGTGTCGTGGGAACTGTGGCTGTGTCCAATATCTTTGCCCAATTCGAGGCACTTAAGATAAATCCTTATCGGGAAAGTGGACAGAAATATCTTTGTTTGGTGGCCGGACCAAAGGGTTGCAGCGATGGATCGTGTGTTTATCGCCCAACCTCGAGGGAGCCATGGAATGGGTTGCATTAATTTGGATTCGAGGAAGAAAGTGTGTGCGGAGCGGCGAGAAAAAACAAAGTGTAGGCGTGATATTTTTCGAAATTTTATCAAAATTTTGATAATTTTTGTGTTCCACTGAAGGGTACTTTCTTCTTTTCACAGAAATTGTAATCACAGAAGAGAGCAATTGGGCCCAGGGTGCAT
Organism: Eristalis arbustorum; assembly: GCA_916610145.1. Classification (NCBI taxonomy): domain Eukaryota; kingdom Metazoa; phylum Arthropoda; class Insecta; order Diptera; family Syrphidae; genus Eristalis; species Eristalis arbustorum. Next base: position 12,378,516 of record OU744316.1, on the reverse strand, counting down.
AGCAGACATGGGTGGTGCTACGAAAATCTTACAAGTTGCCTAGCAGTGTCTATTTAGGGAATGGCTGTGCTTCTTGATAAGCAACTGGTACCTTTAAAGTGGTCTGACCTCTCTGCTATCGCAATTATTTCCGAATACAATTGAAGTTTTCTGGTGGACAGTAGTGTTGTGGATCTGTTCGTCGACACCACCCTCATACGTCGTAGCTTCGATACCTAATCGACAGAAATAATTTTCACGGCCCACCTGACTGACAATGGTCAAAGAGTATTCCTGTCAAGAAATAGCTTTCAAACTTGACCGTTCGGACTTGGCATGAAATTGAAGGTTCCCTCCACTCGTGAGAGAACTAAAGCACGCATAACACTAGTGATTGCTGAGAAGCTTGGCCCAGGCCTTGAAGAAGAAGTTGTCTATATCCTCATGCTACGCACCTTGATAACCCTTTTTTTTTTCAAAAATAACAGAAACCATTTTAAATGTATCGAAAATTCTTTTATAGGTTTGAGGTGTAATCAAAACTCTTATATATTGAATTTGGTGACGTTTCTGTCTCCACCACGGCTACGTTAGCAGTGATAGATTCTTCTTCTTCTTTGATTGGCGCTACAGTCCGGGGTGGGCCTGGGCCTCAACCAACATGCCTCTCCAGCCAGCACGATCTTTCGCCAGCTGCCTCCAGTTGCGCACACCAAGTTGGTTGAGGTCCTTTTCCACTTGTGTGCGCCATCTAGTGCGAGGACGTCCTCTGTTGCGCTGTCCCAATGGCTCGGTGTCGAAGACTCTTCGGGCCGGAGCTGTGGTGTCCTTCGCTCTACAAGACCTACCCATCTTAAGCGTTGAATCCGAAGACGCTTAACTAGGTGCATGCCGCTGTACAGCCCGTGTAGTTCGTGGTTGAACCTTCTCCTCCAAACGCCATCAACGCAAACAGGACCAAAGATCGTACGCAGAACTTTTCTCTCAAAACAACCAAGAGCTTCTTCATCCGCTTTCAAAAGCGTCCATGTCTCTGCGCCATAGAGCAGGACTGGGATGATCAGGGTTTTATACAAGGTCAATTTGGTCTTTCGAGAGATGGCTCTGTTACTCAATTGCCTTTTGAGCCCAAAGAAGCAGCGATGGGCAAGAGTAATTCTGCGCTTGATCTCGGTACTGGTGTTGTTGTCCCTATTTACTCCGGAGCCTAGGTAGACGAAGTCCCTGACTACCTCAAAGTTTCTGCTGCCCAATATGACGCTCTGTCCGAGTCGTCGATGTTCTGCGTCCTCCCGTGACGACAGCATGCACCTTGTTTTGCCCTGGTTTACCGCTAGACCCATTTTAGCCACTTCCGCTTCAATGCCAGCAAACGCCTCATTGACGGCTCGCTGTGTTCGTCCAATCACGTCAATGTCGTCCGCGTAAGCAAGCAGTTGAACGGACTTTTGGAAGATCGTGCCTCGGGTGTTTACGTTTGAGTTTCGCACGATCTTCTCAAGTATGATGTGGAAGAAGTCACATGACAGCGTGTCGCATTGCCTAAAACCTTTTTTGACATTGAAGGTCTCGGTGAGTTCGTTACCGACCTTGATGGAGCAGCGAGAGTTCTCCATCGTCATCCTGCACAACCTGACGAGTTTGGCAGGAATTCCAAAACTAAACATGGCGTTGTATAGCTCGTCTCTATGCACGCTGTCATATGCGGCCTTGAAGTCGAAAAAATAGGTTATGGGTGTCGATCTGCATCTCTTGAGTCTTTTCCAGGATCTGCCGGAGTGTAAATATTTGGTCTATTGTGGACTTTCCTGGCCTGAAACCGCTCACATAAGGACCTATCAGATTGTTGACAAAGGGTTTCAGGCGTTCACACAGAACGGCAGAGAGTATCGTATAAGCGATGTTGAGGAGGCTAATCCCTCTATAGTTATCGCAGTCAAAGGGGTCTCCTTTCTTGTGGACCGGACAAACGACGCTGAGATTCCACTCATCGGGCATGCTTTCCTCCGACCATATCTTACAGATGAGCTGGCGCATGCGCCCAACCAGGTCATCTCCAGCTGCCTTAAACAATTCCGCGGACAATCCGTCCGCTCCAGCAGCTTTGTTCGACTTCAGTCTAGATATCGCTATCTTAACTTCGTCTAGATCGGGGGGACGGAATTCGTGTTCATCATCGTCCAAATTGAGTGAAACATTCTGCCTGACAGCGGAATTTGTGTCGTCATCGCCGTCTACAGAAATGATTTTTCCAAATTCTCAGCATCGACTGCGATTCTACTACTAGTTGTCCATTTTCGTCCCTGCAGGCTTCGGTCCGAGGTCTATATCTTCCTGATACTTGTTTTACCTTTCGGTAAAACTTTCGGACCTCCTTCCTGTCGTAACACCTCTCCATCTCTACGACCGCGCGCTTCTCATGCTCTTTCTTTTTCTTTCTGAGAAGCCGGTGCTCTTCCCTTCTCTTCTGTTCGTAGAGCTCACGAACAGCTCTCGTTGTTCGATGCAGCGTTGCCTTGTAGGCCTCCTGCTTGGCTGCATGTACCTGCCTGCACTCGTCGTCAAACCATGGGTTCCTTCTGGGTGGTGTAGTGAAACCCAGCACATCAGTGGCAGCTTCTTTGATGACTTTTTGACAACGTTTCCATTCTTCTTCTATTGAATGTGCAGGCAGCGTCGAACTTTCAGAGAGTTTCAGCGAGACTCGGTCGGCAAAGTTAATAGCGGTCAGTTGCGATTGTAGCTTTCCGACGTCAAACCGTAGTGTTCTTTCTCGACTCCGTACTTCTCTCGATATCCTCATCCTTACCTTGGCTACAACAAGGAAATGGTCCGAGTCGATGTTGGCTCCTCGGAACGTTCGGACATCGAGAATATTGGAGGAGTGTCTGACGTCGATCGCAATGTGATCAATCTGGTTGACGGTTGATTGATCAGGAGACCGCCAGGTCCCCTTATGGATGTTGAGGTGTGGGAACCGCGTGCTCATCACAGAGAGGTTACGCTCCGAGGCGAAATCTACGAGCCTGAGTCCGTTTCCGGATGTGTTGTCGTGCAGGCTGTGTTTTCCGATGACTCTAGCAAAGATTTCTTCCTTGCAGTGATAGATTAATTGGATTCAATGTTCGGTCCAATGACGCGGCCAATGTTTTCGATGGAAGCCGTCGTTATTTCTCTGTCTCAATACTTGAATCTTGTCAAACTATCCGACTTTGGAAGCTATTGGTGAAGAATAACTTTCCCAAATTTCCGAAAACAAGCTGACCTGCCGGACGCTTAGAATACCTCATCGCCTACTCGATATACTTGCCCTCTGCTAGAGCCAATGGACCCATTCTAGAAAAGCAGAACATCCTATTTGTCACTGGAGTCCATTGTAATCAAAAAAGCTCGCATTACTTCAACTTTTGAAAATGCACAAGAAACTGCATCGATTTCAAAGCCTCTCTCCACACCTCATCTCAGAAATGCGTTTCTAATCCAGTGCAGGGACGATATGATTCATTGCAACTTCCATTGAATAGAACTCCTAAAGGTTGCCAATTGGATTAGCCAAAAGAATCTGAGACTCCCTCCACATACACCCTGGTTGCACTTCACTACCAAACGAAGCTTAGTTATTCGTAGGGATCTTCCAATCCCTCCTGAGCATTTTCGACCAGGCACGCAATGTGAACCACTTCAAGAAGCTTTTTCTAGACAGGAATACTCTTAGAGCATTGTCAGTGACTCGAAAGAGGTGGGGTCGTGAAAAATATTTTTGACGTACAAGTGCTTTCAAATGCATTGGGGTCGACGCATATTCACAACTCCACGGGCCACCACAATATTTTAACAGTGGGCCATAAAATAAATCGATAACTAGACAGGACCATTTCTCGATAAAACACTTTTCCAATCGTCTTGTCGAGACCACCTACCATTCACATCTAGTCCATGCAATGACCATTTCAAAAACATGCGTCGCGTAATATGGTCGATTGGCTTTAGTTCTTGAATTAACTTTATCTGTGCAAACCAAGATCCTTTCGCTAAATTAGCCATAGTGGGATATAAGCGATGCCAGTAGTTGGTTGGATGAGAAGCCCGCCGTTGTCTCACTGGATCACCTTCGATAAGGAGAATAGGTCTTGACGGAGGAACGCTTCCCAAACTATTATCGACGACAAGAAGAAAGGAGAGACGAAGAATGAGGACAGAATAAATAATAACACACCAGTGAAGAAGGTCCTCAAACAACAGTAGACAGGTACTCAAACATCGCGTTTGCTGAAGAAGTTTGTTAGTAGAGATTCAGGTCCACTTCGAGCTTTAGTGTCACGCGATATGCATTAACATGGAATTTTGCTTCACTTTGTTGTGCCTAGCAAGGTAGAGCGTAGAGTCGTTTACAGCAATATTTGGCAGTTTTGAAGTGTATTAAGTTATTTTTTTGTACGAATTTTGAATTCTAGCGCCCTATACCGTTGTGTGGATTGTGTATGGTACGGATCTCAATCGCGTAGTCTTCTGCTTGAAACAATTGTGTAATGGCCGCCCCGTGGTGGCGTAGCGCTTATTGTACCGGTAGCTCGATTCGGGACCAGGGAAGAGAATGCAGAGTTCAGAAAGTAAAATTGCCAAAAAAGAAACGAAGTAGATTTACAAAGACTGAAGCAGATACAAAAGAAGGCATAAAAACAAGATATTTATTGAAAAAATCTATGGCTGATGTTCTCACGTGTCCGCCAAGTATTCAGAAACTAGTCGCCTACTAGTGCATGTGTTTATTTTCAAGGTAGCCATGGAGCTTTGACCATAGAAAGTGTGTTGCACAATGTGACATATCCTGTTAACAATATACATAAAGGGTGATTTCTTAGCTAATATCTTTTAAGCAAGACTGGTTTAAACAGCTGACTCACGTTCGTGTTTTGTTTCATTGTCAAACATCAAACAGTTTGGTCTATAATTTAACCACGAATCGTCTTACAAACGAACAACACTTGCAAATTATTAAATTTTATTATCAAAATGCGTGCTCTATTAAGAAAGTTCATCGCGCTTCATTCATTCTTCATTCTTCTTCATCGACGAAGCTCATTTTTGGCTCAATGGGTAAGCAGTACATAAACAGAATTGTCGATTTTGTAGTGAATATCAGCCAGAAGCATTGCAAGAGCTACCAATGTATCCAGAAAAAGTCACAGCGTCTTATGGGCAGGTGGGATAATTGGACCGTACTTCTTCAAAAATGATGCGAATCGTAACGTAACTGTGAATGGTGAGCGCTACCGTGAGATGATATCCAATTTTTTTTTGCCCAAAATGCAAGAGCTTGACTTGCATGACATGTGGTTTCAACAAGACGGTGCCACATGCCACACAGCACACGCAACTATGGACTTATTGAGATGCGAGTTCAGTGAACATTTTATTTCACGTTCGGGACCGGTCAATTGGCCGCCTAGATCGTGCGATTTAACGCCTTTAGACTAATTTTTGTGGGGCTATGTTAAAGCTCATGTCTATACAGACAAGCCCGCTTCAATTGACGCATTGGAAGACAACATTGAAGCATTTATTCGTGAGATACCGGCAGAAATGTTGGAAAGAGTATGCCAAAATTGGACTAAGCGGATGGACCATTTGAGGCGCAGTCAAGGTCAACATGAAATAACATGAAATATAAAGATTTCACGCATTTTTCTGAATTCTATGTTAAAATAAATAGCTTTTTAAAAAATCACCCTTTACATAGTATATACTGTTCAGGGTTACCACAGAGTCAAAAGGACTCATTTTTTAAGCCTAACTCGCGGACTCATAATTTTTTGATTTGACTCATTTTTTTAAGAACAAAATTACCTAAACGCCTAACGTAATTTTATTTCACATTTCCATTTTCATAAATATGCAGGTGGGAGCTACGCTTCAATATTTTCTGAACACACTAGTACTGCACCCAGGAATGGCTTTGGCCAGACTTCGAGCCAGGAAAGGAATGTAGTAGTATCTTCTTAGATGGCTCCAAAACCTATTACCGGTCCACTGCTTTCTTGGAAGGCGACAACATTAGACTGTACACCTCATTAAGTATCAGTTTTCTAAGCGGAAACCTATGCTCAATAGACTGTATTTGAAAATGGGCGGCATTCTTGTTGTCCCTTGACAGAAAAGACTGCAAACGACTAGAGGCCGCTACATCTTTGCTAAACACTGGGCATAAGTGAAGATACCCTCTGCGATGCGTGTGGAGAGGGCAGCGACACGGCAGAGCACTTCCTCTGTCCTCTCCCGTCTTTGATTGGATCAGGTGGCAGGTATTCGGGGCTAATGTGGTAAGAGCTGATTCTGTAGGCCCTTCACCACAGAAGCACCTGTTGATCTTCCGAAGGAATTGTAGGTTGCCACCTGGTAGCACATTGGACCAGTAGTGAGACTGAGTGCTGCAGTGTAGTATAAAAACTTCAAAAAAAACCGACTGCTTTCTTTTGTGTTTTTGTAGTTCTCACATAAGGAGGCATTGTGTTATCAAAAACCTTTGTTGGAACTAATTTATTTTGAAAATTACTCGTTTTTTAAGCTTATGGGACTCATGAATAATTGAACATGGTAACACTGAATTACCGTTCCTTAAATGGAAATTAGCTAAACTAATAGATCTACTATTTACGAAGTCAATTCTCAGCTCTGTTCCGCACCAGACAACACTGTGATGAAACACTTTGCGTAACTGAATTAGGGAAGAGTTTCTATTCAAACATAATTGAGTTTTTGAGGGAATTGTCTGGTGTCGATACACAGGTCCAAGAAGGGATTATGATCACTGACAAGATCTGGGAACATGAATGTCTCGAGAAATAAAGAACGCTGTTCGTTTTTCTCCTCTAAGGCCGATGGTTAGGCAGAATGTGCACAATTAAAGTCAAGAGGCGTTTTACCAAATCGTTTATGGAATTTTATAAACGCCATCCCATCAAACACGAACAAAATTTGCTTGTACTAACATCTCCTTGGTTAAACCAAAGTAAATTTATCTCAATGTAAGGGGATAGTTGTGCATTCTTCTCGTCCGATGACCTTAAGAAATTTGTCTGTAAATTTAGTTAACTTCAGTGCAAAACTAGTAAGAGTGACAAAATTGCATCCAATGAACGAAATGAAAATCCAATCTCTGACTTAACTGTGCCCCCAAATGCACAGTAGCATCATCAACTCCTACGCCAATGGCAGACTCATTCAGTAACTCTCGAGTACACCCTCTCTTTCCCACCTCACAGGCGCGCACACACAGAGAGTCGCTTCCACCCGAACCAGGCACAAACCGTTTCAGGTGCGCACATTTTGTCACCGTCAGAAAAGAAAATGAGAGAGAGAGGAGGAAGAAGAAAAAAACAAAACCCCACACACTCCAGAGGTTGTGGCGCGCAAGGGAGACAGCACAAGTGTTTCTGTGCACTCACGTGGGCGCTGTGCTCATCGAACATGGCGCACAAGAGAGAAAAGCAGAACAACCTGCTGTTCGGCAGAGAGAGGTCAGCAACAAGCTCCACCTACTTAGGCAAATCGTAAGCGTAACTAGTGTCGCTCTGGTGGTGCGATGCTCATGGGAAATTCCTTGAGAAAGCTCGCCTCGTCTCCCGTAAGAGAGCGCACCACCACCAAAATTGACTGACAGATGTGAAATAGTTGCGAGCTTTCGTTTTTTTGTGGTTTTTTTTGTAGCAATGTTTACTTCAAGTGGTGGCGTGGAGCTGCGATCATGAGGCACAGATTGGATCTGGTGCATGGAAATGGTTTGGTTTATAATTGACGAAAAAATCGCTGAAAAATTGCAAAGTGTATGCATTTTCCAATCAAGTTAGTAATGCTTGCAATTTACTATTTAACTATAAGAATATCTTTAACTATTGCGTTTTAAGTGGTCAACACGGAGAGTAAAATTTGCAGCCACTTTTTCGAACTCATCTTGCAAATAACACGTCGATGTGTTATTATTTGCAATTGACGCTGGCTTACCGACAACGACGAGAACCTTGACGACATCTTGACGCTGGCTTACCGACAACGACGAGAACCTTGACGACGTATTCGCATAAAATGTCGTCAAGACGCACAAATAAAAAATAATTTGCTCATCGATCTTGTCCATGGCGTGCTGCTAGGCATTTTGGCTCATCTTTTTGGAACAATTTGTCGGCCTTGTTCAGCTCCTGGATTTTGGGGGCAACGGGGCAGAGCGCTGAATTAACACTGGATCTGTACCCATAATTATAAGTTGCTTGACGTCTAGCAGCGTGAAGGCTTAAATTTAAATTGCTGGTAAAGTAAGTAGGTCGATTATGACGGCTGTGAGATGATCAAAGTGTAGATTTCAAAGAGCTTGCTTGTTGTTCGGGTGTAAGTCTCTCTACAATGAAATGGCATTGATACCAGAGCATCCTGGACTTGACACATGTCAGAAACCACTGCTGGAATTCAGTCTATCATGTTTTGACGTCACCTCTTGACGTGCTTTGAGAAGTAGGGCTTCTGTATGTACATCAAGCAGGTCGTCTCCTTTTTTTAAGAACTTAGTCTTAGGTTTTAATCAGGAATGCTGTCCAATAAGGAAAATAACAGAGCTGGTTCTTGGTGCCTTCGAAAGCTACGTATCTACGTCGGAGCTATATATGGCTCCGACTGAGAGGAAGGTGTATGGAGGAGAAGGCTACATCGCGAAGGTGTACCAATATGCGTATAAAAGAAAGAAAGTAATCGTCCACCCCACTGGCTTGGCAACGTCGAGGACATGGAGACGCCAGCTAAGAGTCTTCGAATCCGAGTCTGTTGGTTCAAGAAAGAAAGTAAAGTCGGGTATCAGATAAGCGACCGCTTGCCTGACCTAAGACGCTATGGTTTGACCAAGTTCAGAAATATGCTTGGTTGCGCTAGGACATAGCTCTTGATGAGTGAGAGTCGATGGAGGAGGTGTGAAAATCTAGAGTACTTTGCCCAGCGACCCCTTCAGTGGAACAGCAGGGCACCGGAATTGATGGTGATAGTACCCTAAGCTGTCTCCAACATTTCTCCTTGATATCGTCGTCGGCGTCCCTACAGGAATTCGTCCGAAGTCGGTAAGGCAGTTTAAAATATTGTTCGAAGAGAGGAGTGTTCTTTGTCTTATTACCGGTTTGTGCTACATGGAGCCAGTATTGTGCAACAACCACCGTGCGAAGCCTTCAGTTATCGCTGTCCACTGTCGATGCGAACGCTTACCTACGTGTAAGCCAGTATCAAGGTTCTCTGGATCGAAGATTGGTTTTGTTTGGGGTTTTGACGGAAGTAGGTGATGTGGTAGAACTGCCTCAATCTGCTCTTGTAAAAATAACATGAGATCTGCTAACAAATCTTCTCGGCATCGAAGCTCACTATTGCAAGTCAAGTGCGACGAAGAAATACGTGATTCGTTCACCAAGTAGAACTGACAAGTTCCATCAGAAACCTCTCTTAAGTACTTCTTCTTTGTGTGGCGCTACGGAACGGAGTGGACATGGGCCGCAACCAACAAGCCTCTCCAACTAGCGCAACTATTCGCACACCAAGTTGGTTGAGATCCTTTCCCACTTGGATGCGCCACCTTAAGCGCGGACGTCCTCGCTGCGTTGCCCCCACAGGTTTGGATTCTAAGATTCTTCGGGACGGAGCTGTGGTGTCCATCCGCTCTACATGACCTAGCTATCTTAAGCGTTGGATCCGAAGACGCCTAACTAGGCTCACGTCGCTGTACAGCCCGTACACTTCGTGGTTGAATCTTCTCCTCCAGACGCCATCAACGCAAACAGGACCAAAGATCGCATGTAGAACTTTTCTCTCAAAACAACCAACAGCTTCTTCATCTACTTTCGATTGTCCATGTCTCTGCGCCATGGAGCAGGACTGGGATGATCAGTGTCTTATATAGAGTCAACTTGGTTCTTCGAGAGAGGGCTCTACTACTCAATTGCCTCTTGAGCCCAAAGAAACAGCGGTTGGCAATTGTTATCCAACGCTTGATCTCGGTACAGTTTACTACGGAACCGATTTAAGCGAAGTCCTTGACTACCTCGAAGTTATAGCTGCCCATTGTGACGCTCTGTCCAAGACGTCGATGTTGTATGTCCTTTTTGGAGGACAGCATAAACTTCGTTTTGGCCTCACTTAAGTACTGCTTCGACAAAAGTACTTAAAACTAGTTGGACATACAATAATTGTGCTTCTAGCTCACTGGCCCTCGGCGGGCACTCTAAGCTGAACTCAATCACTAGTAGAAACGCGTGCAGCGACTTATGTCAGTTTCCGGGAAAATAAGTAAAGAAGCCTGCCTCAAGCATTCGATGTCCCCCAATTGTATGAATGGGACCACATTCGATGAATTTGAACAATTTGTTCAATAACGCGGACTAGCACTGCTGACCTTGATCCGTAAAGTGAAGGAACCAGCCGACATTTGAGACTCCTGAAAGAAAGCCACACCGTCCTTTTGACTATCATTTATTTTTTGGTAAGATCGGAAAGAACGGAACCAGCTGAGACAAATACGGAAACGGCGGCAGATTAAATGTGAAGCTGTTGAATCTCATCTGCCCTTCACTGCTGCAGAGGAGGTTCACAGACACACAGTAGAAGCAGTTGAGACTATTATTTGTGTGCACTTTCCAGGCTGACCGGGGCTCAAGTTATCGGCGAACACGTTATGGTATCGCTAGATTGGTGACGGTCTGTACGAGATTCTTGCAGATAGGAGATAATACCGTCAAATAAGGTATCCCACACAACACATTTTGTCGCAATTGCAACAACAAACATTTCATTTGTGTCTGCCCGGGAGTCGCAAGAGATAGACAGCGAGTGATTTGTATACCATTCTGTAATTCACTTCGATATGCATCTCAAAAATTCGCTCTATAAATAGGTAACAGCTCTGTCTTCGAATCCACCCCCGAGGGACGGCGCAGTAGAGGAAGACCGAGACTCAGGTGGCGCACGCAAGTGGAAAGGGAAGCTGGACAGCTAGCTAAAGATGGAGCTGGCTGGAGACGCTTGTTGGTTGAGGCCCAGGTCCACCCCGAACTGTAGCGCCACCTTAAGTAAGTAAGTAAGTAACAGCTCTATGGCATTAAGATTTTCACGGAATTACCAGAGATCCCAAGGACTTACCTAACAGCAGTTTGAATTCACATCAATGTTCCGCATTTAACCCTTCTGCCAATAAGTAGGTTTCGCCACAATTACTCTAGACTCTAGAGGTTGTTTTAGAAACAAATTTTGTTTGAAGCACTCAGTTTGTTCAATTACTTGTCTACACTTAAGGAATGAGATGTAAACACTAACAAAAAGTTAAGTAACTAACAAGTTCCTGCTCTGTGCGAATAATTTTCACGGCCCCACCTCTTTCGAGTTACTGACAATGCTCATAGAGTATTTCCTGTCTAGAAAAAGCTTCTCAAACTTGGCCGTTCGGAGTCGGAATAAAACTGTAGGTCCCTTCCCCTCGTGAGAGAACAATAGCACGCACAACGCGAGTGGTTGCTGAGAAGCTAGGTCCTGGCCCTCTACGGCCTGTAGCGCCACCCATATATATATGCATAAGTTCAGAACATTTGATAAACATGGAAAAGGTCTCGCCAGACTTAATTATTGACAGAAGGGTGAATCGGAACCACTGGACTAAAGGCCCACAGAGTCTGTTGCGTGCGTTGCATCTTGTAAAAAAATTGACAAGCCATGAGACCTAATAAGACGGAGCGAGAAAACGAGTGTGTGTACCATTGTACTCTCATGAGTCGTGTGGGATTACGTGTATGCATATATATTTCGGATGCTACGCACGTATTGCATTGGGCACCTCTTTGCAATCCGCCACATTCAATTTTTGTGGATTTCAACTGGAACGCACGCATCGGATTCTATGGGCCTGGGCCTTAAAGTCGTCTGAAAAGTTGCATTATATGAGAGCCCTGGCTGTGAATGCGAGGACCAAGTAATCACTGTAGGGGACCATCAACGACGCAGGCCATTCTTCACTCGGGCTTTTTAGAAAGACTCAAGTGTCCATTTAAGACCACACACAAACCATTGTGAACACAACTAAACTCGGGCCCGATGTCTCGGAGCAGTCTGACAAAGCCCATCATGCCCTACAGAGAATACCTGCACATCTTTGACTGGTACCTTGCATCAGCAGCATGTGATTCTTTCGAAAACATGTGCATCGGAAGAAAGGTGAGTGGAGGGCGAGTATGCACGAATTGTCTCTTTAGTTGAATGGACTGGGCGATAGTTCCTTGAAACCACCACTGACTTAGAATGCGAGCCTCTTGGTTCGAGAAAGAGTCGTAAAAGATGTAAAGACGAAGTGATCAACGTCTGGGACCGTTGACTATTGCAGTTGTCGCTTGGACTCGGACTCGGAGTAAGACCAAAGTAAAGCGGAAAGCAATTTGTTCACTCCAAATGTGTGACGACTATTTATTTAATTAAATTATGAAATACATCATCAAGAATGGTGATATGGGGATGGTCTCGAGCACGGGCTTACTCGTAGACGTCCAAAATTCAAGTGACATGCTGTTCTTCATAAATTCCCGATAAAGACCACCTACAGCCCCTTGCACCGACATATCAACTTGGTCTTGATGTCTGGAAGCAGCCTGTCAAGGTCCATGAAAGTAACCTTCAAGCCCAGTCGGCCATAGGTAGCTGGATCAAATCCGCTGCAAGACACTGACCGACTACTCCTTTTGAGGAGATCTGCGCTGCCGATTCTAATCCGGGTCTAAAGGGTTCGACGAGGGAGTTCCCTCTCTCAGCCACCAAAACTTTCGATGTTGCAACGCAAGATCAGGTTCAGGTTATTAACCGAGTTCATCGCTTTCGCTGTATGGCCTCGAATCAACTTCACCACGAAATTGTCCACTCGTATCAGGTTGGCCCTGTTGTATAAAACCTCATTGGAGTAGAATTTTATGTGCTGGGACTCTGGTGTTCTGCAAAGGCGAAGCCCTAAGACAGGCCCTCTCAAACACTCGAATCTTTTCCATCAAGCTTGCACTCACGTTGAATCACACGGGACAGCCATAGGTGAGCATTGGCCGTATGGGGGCCATGTAGCAGATTACCTTCACCCTCGTCTTGAAACCGCCACTTGCTTCGAATGCAAACCTCTTGGTTCGAGAAAGTGTCGTCCTGTAAAGACGGAGTGATCAACGTCTGGGACTGTTAACTATGGAAGGCAGTTGTCGCTTCATATGTAAGATGACTACATATAGCTACTACTACTACTAGTATTTATTTAATTCAAGGGAGATTGTTTCGAGCACGTACTTGTGGACGCAAAATATTCAAGAGACATGCTGTTCTTCAAAGACCACATACAGCCCCTTGCACCGACATATCAACTTGGCTCTGATGTCTGAAAGCAGCCTGTCAAGGTCCATGAAAGTAACCTTCACGCCCTTTATAGACAAGTCCTTGCTGTCACGAATAACGAAGCTGATATGCCACACAATGTAACAAGTTTTGAATACAGAATCGTATTCAAGTGGACCTGCAACTGGCAAAAACTCCAGCTTTCTCTATCCCCAGGTCTGAAGCACCTAATTGTCGGAAGATTACTCCAACTTCATGCTTCTCCTGGCCCCTGGGTTGAGTTCAAAGACCACTTATCCACTTGACATGCAGAGAAATTGCGTAAAAACCACCATTCTTACAACAACGCTGTCCAATTTTGTTTTGTTAGCTTGGAGTGCCCGCCGAGGGCCAGTAAGCTAGAAACAAAAACATTGTACGTCCAACTAGTTTTAGGCTTTTATTTATGAATGACCAATAGAAATGAATTAAAATGAAAATGCGGACCAATTTCACCAGTCACCTCATCATTTTCCTGGAAAATGCAACAGATTCACTCACCAGCTGCATGTGCAAGCTTTCACAATGCAACTGACACGTGTGTCACGCACAGATAACCCATCCTTTGTCCATTCCAACCGAACTGATCCCCAACCACAGGCCAGCTAGTGCTAAAACGCAAAAGACTACTCCGACACAATCTGGCTGCGAATCTAAAACTCATTCGCGCAGAGAAAATCAACATCTTCCAGGTCAATCTCGATCACAAGAGCACGGTGTAAGACGACCAGACCACTCGCAGAAAGATGCTCTTCTGCCTGTCCAAAGGGCAAAGTCCACACACCGAACACACTACACTCTCTTCCTTATCTCCCCAGTGCCACACACACGCTTCGAATACAATTCCTCCTTCAAAACCACATTCACCTTCACATCGGCTCTGCACAATAGTCAGAGTTCAGCACAGTCCTCTGCCGCGCAACAGACGCGGAGAACTGCAAAGCAAAACGATACAGAAAGCCCACACTTTACAGCGGGGGAGTGCACCGATAAACCGAGTGGAGTGGAGATACAATTCATTTTTTAAATGAATTCCCATTCGCTCCAACTCGATGCAACAGCAGTGGTTTTTTGTTTTGTATCGGAACTCCTTCAAACGGAGCTCTCTGAGAGCTTTTCCCCTTGTGCCATGCACACAAACACAGAGGCATCCTCCACAAGCACACACAGAGCTGGCGGAGAATTTCCCCTCAGAAGCACCTTATCACTCGACAGTCGGCACAAAAGGTATTCATTTCCAATTCGAACGGCACAACAGCACTCTCTGGGTGCGACGAACCCGCAAAGAAACACAGAAACTCTTCCCCTACGCCACGGCGGGGAATTCATTCACTTTCATTCACTCAATCTCGGCCCACATCGAGTACATAGCCGCTGCCACCACCGCACAACCACCATCGCACGAAATGTAAGTCCTCAGCCACCCCTGTGTGCGATAAAACTCAGGGAAACTTTCCTTCTTCAGGTTTGTAGATACGGCAACGAAACGAAGCGAAAAAAAACACACTCTCTGCCAGCCACACGAATACGCAGTTCATAAGGAGGAGTGTACTGTAAGTACATAATCTACCTACGTAAACACGCACACACGCGCGCGTCTCCTCCTCGTCATCCCCCATCGGATCACGCACACACGCGCGCGCCCCTGGGAGAATGTGTGCTTGTCAATTCGAAATTCAGATTGAATTCGAGTCGAGTCTCTGTACAGAGACCCTGGAGCGCGGCACACCACACCGAACGGCGACGAGCCGAAGAGATGCGATGTTTGTTGTGAATCTGAAGTATCTGCGCTAGGTATTCTCAGTACGTACGCGGTACATAACGTAAGAGGTACACACCGTTATACCAATGAGAAGAAGTCTTCTTTCCACATCTATCTTCTCCATCGTTTTACGGGAGTTTTTCCGTGCTGTGTGTTGTTGTTCTCATTTCGTCTCGTTTTCTTTTCTTCCTGTCGGTTTCTTTTTTTCTCCTCGTCGTTTTTTGCTCTCTGTACTCGCTCGGTCTTTCGGTTCATCATCATCATCGTCGTCGTCGTCGTGTGTACGAAATAGAATCATCCACTCTGTGAGTAGTTGAGTTGAGGGTAGAAAGCGTTTCATTCGTGTGGTGTGTTGTGTTTCGGTTTTATTTTCTTCTATTTTTTTTTTGTGTGTGCTTCTCTCATCTGTGCTGTGTGTCGTCCTCCTGCTGCTGCTGCTGCTGTTCTTTTGTGTTTATTCAGAGATACTCAGACACTTTCTGGGAAAAGACACGGTGTCGTCGACGGCGGCGGCGGGCGCTTTTTTCCACAATACAATTACCAAACGAATAGTAGCGACCAGAACGTCGCGGCATCAACAACGTGTGTGCTATAAACGAGCCGCAGCGCAAACAAAAAAAAAAAAAAACAAAAAAGAAACCGATAAACGTTTTTAAACCGAAACAATTTTTGTTCGTTTTTCTTTCCCCAACAAAAAAAAATAAACACAAAATTTAAGAAAAAAAATTTTAAATGAAGAGAATATCTTTGCGGTCAAAGTGCATCCTTTATTTTAATTCGCGCGGTGAATCCCCGGTGAACAGTGGTGTGCATCTCTCAATGTGTGACCAGTGAATCCCTTGACCAATAGCAAGTTGAACGCACCTGTCGGATACACACACACACACCCGCCCACGCAACAAAATGCTGATCATGGGACGCAGTTGAAAGGATAAGACATGCCTTCGCGAGCACACAATTCGAGGATTCAAACTATAAGTCAAACATTCATGTTGGATAACTCAATGGAACCCAAGTCCGATGAAGAACGTTAAGTGATCGCGTCTCTCGAATCAAAAGAAACCGACACCCCCTCATTTACTTAAAACTGCAAAACACTGCATCAATCTGATAAAAAAAAATATAGAAACCCCCCCCATCACTCGTACTCACCACACACAACAACAATCGTCTTGCTGTGCGATTCTGCCGTTTCCGAACGCAGTTTAAACGCACTTAAGCCACCGCCATACGCACACACACACCTCCTCTCGCCTGTGTCAAGTTTACCCAAGAAAGGTGACCAGTTTCAAGCATACCTTGCAGTCGCCCGAGCGGAAAGGATATGTTCGGTGAAATGTGGAATTAAAATTTGAAAAAAAAAAAGAAAAAATTACAAAAAATAGAAAATTTACAAAAGTGAAGTTCGCGGGAATACAAAAAATTGTCTTCAATTCAGTTGTGAATCCATCTTAGTGGAGCGTTTAATTTTTGATCATTCCAATGTTGTCTTGTTTGGTACCGACCCGTTTTGGACAAGAGGATAACATCGCTATTATGCCATCATCACCAGCGTTCTCAATGCAGTGTAAGTGATAAACAAATTATTTATTTATTTTTCAAACTCTCGTCTCGTGCGTACTGTGGTTTTGTGTCTTATTGCGAGGGATGTGTTCCAGTGTCCAGAGTCCACAACTTGTTTTTTCACGAAATTTTCAAATCTACCACATTTCTTGGTCATTACCTCTCACGACTCAAATTCGAAGGAAAATGTGTACACAAAATTGCAAACTGACGACTGTGCCTTAAAAATACTTGTACTTGTTCTTTCTTAGAAATTGAATACATTACCCTGGTCTACCACGCTTTTTTCAAGCATACCACTCACCTTCTTCGAGATCACCACACTTCGACAATTCGAAGTCCCACCACTGATGTGTTCAAATCGATTTTGATGATCAAAGTTCATTGAAAACTGTGAAGATTGTGACTGGACCTAACCAGGAGCTCTGAGAGTGTTCGGAAAAGCTTGTTGATTTGCCCTCTAAGTGATCAGTTTCCAAATTTCTGTGAGGAGCTGAGCACTGAGAGTGGTACCATTTTTAACCTGGAAAACCAATTTCTTGTCGAAAAGCATACGACATTTGATTGGAGTTGAAGCCTGTTTTGCTTCGATCCTTTGGCATCATTTATCCTGTCATTGAATACGAATCAGCAAAATTCACTTGGAACTCGTTTCGTTTTGGCCAATGATTCCCAATTCGATCAAAAAATGTGTGATTTCAGTCTCAGTTCTTATTGTGCTTTGATTTGGATGTGTTCATAGAGTGCACAACATTCAGGTACACATTGGGTTCTTTTTTTCCTAAATTTGTTTCTCACCTTTAATCATCACACAAATCTCCTCCAACCTTCCGCTGAAAACCAAGGAAAAAGTGACCGTAAATTAAACATTTTCGGGTATGTTCACCAAGTGCTTATATTAATACGACGTTTCTAACAGGCTTGTGGGTGGCTATCCTTTATTCTTCTCAATATTGTGTAACATCTGTTTGAGAATCAAGGAAAGACCGACGATTTAAGACATACTTCAGTACTTTCGGGGCATGTTCGGAAGGTGCTTATGTTAATCTGAAGTTTTTAGCATATTTCTTCTTGTTTTCTGAAAATATATTCTCAATGGTAGTTCTTCTTCAATATCTTTGTGAAACTCTAGTAAAACTGTGTGTGTTTGGTGTCGATGTCCAGCTTCTGCAGGAGATCTTTCCGACAGACTTTAGCTTTGGTTGCGTATTTAAGACAGACTTCAGCGTTGGTTGTATATTTAATATTTTCGGGACATGTTCGGAGAGTGTTGTTCGACCTGGTGAGGTTAATTTAAAAAACTCATACCCATCCTTCATCAAAACAATCGGCCCTATTTATTGCTTAACAGCCACTTTTAACAATCATCCAACTGATTCAAATTGGACAAGCCTTATCTTCTACAATTGATTCAAAAGTGCCACAATCCACCAATCCACCCGCTTATGCTTCCCATTTAAAGTCCTTCCAAGAACCTTACTAAATTTCAAAAATATACACAAATTCATATACACTTGAAAATAATTCCAAAGTCAATTTTAGTTTCCAGGAAATCTATCTGCGATTCCTTGTGCAACCGATTGGTGTAGCATTAACTAATTCAGTTTTTAGGCGTGTCTGGTTAACTCGAAGTTTTTATTGGCATTTCGTGCTCTCTGATGCACTTTTCAGCAACAGATTGCATTTCAAAGAGAATAGGAAATAGCTCTCGATTATGAGATTCAATTTATTTCGAATGTGCAGTCGACGCATCCATTGATTTCAGTGAATTCAGCGAAATTGGATGTGTTTTATTTTATTTGACGGTGCTGACAGCTGAGTTATTTCTTAATTTCTTAGTGAAGTGAGGGTGCAAATTAGAGCAGTGTTGGTCATGAGAATGGTGATGAGAATGGCGAACAGAACACAATTTTTGTGCAAGCGCCGTCGCGTTGTTTTTCACGAATGGTAACTTCTTTCACTACACCTTGAGATATTTAATATAAAGGTAATGTGGTCGATCCATCAACTTTTATGCATTATTAATGCTTGTGGCTATTTTCACCCTTATTTGAAAATGTTCTAGCAGCTGGCAAGGTAGGACGCACTTTGAGAACTTCATTGAGTTACCAACGTAAAAAATGCTTGGGTGTACGTTACATTGTGTTGTTTCCTTCACCCACGACAGAAAGTGGCGAACAACAGGTTTCATTGAAGATTTGGAGAAACGCTGATCTGTGATTGAAAACAGTCACACTTCAATTCAGGACCTCATTTCGTTCAGAAAACCTCAAATACTGACAGCTGTCTTCATGAAACTGACAAAGGTATTGACTTTGGTAATTATTTTCATGAGCTGTGAAGACCATTTTACTGGCTTTGAGGTGGCTTTTAAATTTCTGCACGGGCAAACAAGTTTGTGAAATAAAACCGACACTGTATGTGCAACAGTATATCTCGCACCCAATCAGTGTGTGGTCACTGGTCAGTGGTTACAATTCGAGGTGAATTGCTCAAGATAACACCCCTAGCGGTGATTGAAGTGAAGCTTCATGTCATGTCTAAAGAGACGCCTTAAGCAGCCACATAATATTTCAGTTTGCTTCGCAACGTAACTGAATAACTCACAGGGAAATAATCTCTTTCCAAATTTGTGAGGCAAATTTCTGTGACACACTTTATCCTTTATCCTCTTTTAATGAGTGGTGTCTAGTTCGAGGCATTCACTTCCATCATTAGCTCCCAGTTTGGTGGCACAAAAGACCGACTTTCCCAATCAGTCGCACATTCATTCGAAGTCCTTTTATAAACATTATCATTCCTATTTCTATATTACCGACGTACCTCGGCGAGGAATGAGACTAAATGAGGACCTAGACGAAGTCCGTTTTCATTTGCCCTAGACTGCACACCAGAAGTTGACCATTTACAAGAAAAAAGTGCCTCTTGCCTTTCTACTTTTATGCACGAAATTACCCTTTCTTTCAACTCTAGCATGAGAAATGCTTGAAACAATTTTCCTGCAAAAGAACACCTTTCCTCCCGTCCTGCCAAAGTTTCAATCTTTCATCAATCATTTGCCAGAAGCCAAGTAGAATGTTATTTGAAAAACGCAACACATCCATTTCATTTTGTGCCAAACCTCACAACGACAGACAACAAGAACAGATTCCAACGTGTCACAACAAATTGCAATAATTTCCTTTGCACACAATACATGTGTAGTTTCAATGAACGAAAGATTCAAACCAGATGTGCTCACCGAACTTAAAATGGAAGTGATCACTTGAACTCGTAACTACCTGTGAGGCGGGCATCAATGTGTTCAAACGTTGCATTTTGTGCTGACTGAAGATGGAGGGGTCCTGGTAGACGGTAGTGTCGTTATGTTTTATTAAAAAAATACACTCCGGATGTTGACGTTCAGTTAAGCAAACCATGTACAATGGAAGCTTTACTTGGTTGTTAGAACAATCACAAAGAGACCTTAAATTCCCATAAATGTCCCTAAGTGCTTCTGAGAACTTGAACTGGACAACTAAGACCAGTGATTGACACTCCCCCTACGTAAAACAAAATTGAACGAAACTAAACGAAACTGAACGAAGTGCTTTTTATGATCGCCCTGCATCATTTCTGTCTTCTATTCCCTCAATTGCTTAAATTCACCAACAACTGCCTTGCCCACAGCCCTTAATTCCCCATTCAAAGGCGCCGTTCCATCAAAATCCCACCGTTCATCGCTCTCATCCCGAACCGACGACGATATCGTTTCAGGTGCACATTAACCCCTACTCCTTAAGTAAACTGTTTTCCTTTCATGTCATCAAATTGAGCACACAAAATACAAAGCAAAAAAATCGCTGTCAACAAGAATGGAAAAAAAACCTGAAGACAGTGTTTTTGTTTAGACCACACAAGTGCTAGCGGCAAACAAAAGCCTCGCCGATCATCTACTGCATCCGATATACACCCTCACACACGTTACCTCTCGCGGCGATAAACGCTCGGATTTCGTTCGGTGGAAATTTTGCGCGTCAGTTTCAATAAAACAACACAAAAAAAAATTTCATATTGAAAGAATTCATAATCAAATCACGGCAAACTGCAGAAGCCAGTATTGTTCACCTTCTCGCACAGCGCACGGCTTGACGATGACGGACCAACATCGACGCCTGCATCCATATGCTTGCCTCTCATTTATGACACAAAGGATGGATGCCGATGTTGATGCCGTCGATGATGATGATACCGTCGAAGGATGGGGTTGCATCTTCTCGCCTTTGTTCTCACCTTTTTCGTTGTTTTTTCGGTTTTTTTTTTTAATTACCTCCCAAATGATGACAGAGAGGCTGTGCGCTGTGAGCTGTGAGCGAGACAACAGCGCTGCTGGCGTCTGCGATGCGTTTGTGTTTATATCGTTAATCCGTTCGATACAAACCCTCGTGATTATGTTGGCTGAGATTTGAAAAAACGAAAAAAACGAAGAAATATTTGCCAAAGCTTGTTCTAGTGCCCACCCCTCGGATGGGCTGTTATGTAAACAAATCGATACAATTGTTCACATCTGCAAATGCACACACCAAGGTGCTAGACGGGCTGATGTGTGTGCTTTTGGCTATTTATACAGAAGTCGCAAGCGAGCCACTCGGTGATTGGTCTAAACGGATTTGCACGTGTAATCTATTTCATTCACTGACCAGAGCCGATCTTAAATTCAACCGCTAATTATAAAAAAAGCTACGCGCAACATCATGAAATCGGCCATCATGTTGTCACATAACAAATCACATTAAACAAAAAAGATTGATAACGTTGCCGTTGCTGCGGGTGCTACCGCTGCTGCTGCTGCTGCTGAGATGCTTGGTATTTTTTCTTCTGTCCCACATCACCAGCCCACAACTAAAATAATTTATCTGAAATTGTGTGTAGAGCGCGATGCGGTGGCTGTGAAACGTTGGATTTTAATTTCGCGCCTCCAAAAGCGTTTTTCTTTTTTTCCACCACCACCTCCTCCACTGTGATAAATTCTCATGAAAAAAAGATACGCAGTTTAATGTTAACAGTTATTGCTGATAAAAATAAATAAATCAGTGCGCTATTAATTGAAGGTGTCCACGGTTTAATAAATTCCTCACACGGCGCACACCGTGTACGCGAGGGGCGGCGGCACAGTGGTTCGAGTCGGTTCCCTGTGTCCGGATGCTGCAACTCCCCGGTGATGGTGGTGGCGCGTTGCTCGTTCGCCTCGTACAGAGGTGTGCTTGGCGGGATTCTTGAGGATTACAGAAGAGCGGGGTAGTGTGATGTAAACAATTTTCGAGGCAATAGATTATTGGAAACGAGTGATGGGTGATTTTGATGGCTTCACACCTTCCAGCGCGGATACGCGGCGAAGCGATGCTGTTTAGTGACGAGTTTATAGTTTGTTTATCGATTCGATTGGAGTTTGTTTGTTAGCTGGGGGTAAAGTCTTTCATTTTTATTGATGGCCGGATAGTCGATTTGTGGTGTCGGCGGTGAACTGGTACGACAGCGTGGGAGTTGGGAAATCTGGGGCAGGGTTTTTTTTTATGGTTTGAGGCTCGATGGTTTTGGATACCGGGTGGTGTACTCGGTGTGAGGTGCGATTGATTTCTTTTTACACGCTTTTTTTTGTTTTTTTTTTTTTTGTTTTTCAATCAAACGGCAGAAGTTGTCGAGGGGTAATGCGGCTAGCGTGACGCTTGCTTGAGTTCTGAGATGATTTCCAGTCGAAAAGACCGTCGAGGTCCCATTTTGATCAACAATCCACCCACAAATTTGAGTGAAAAGGGCCAACGAGGATCGTAAGTCGTCAGGGTGGCTCCCAAAAACAAAGTTAGCCGAGCAACAATCCCGTGACCGGACGACTTGAAGTAGAAACAGAAAAGTTTTCACCAGTGTTGGGCGCCATTCTTCCTTTTTTCTAGTTTGGAGTGAAGATTGTGCTCTTTCCGATGAATCAGGATCCTATTCAAGACTGTTAAGATCAGTGATCAGAGATCGCGCTGGCTGAAGAGCCTGATGCCTGAGGCCATCACCCATCCTGGACACTGATCAGTCCTAGAGAGATGGTGAGGCAGAGTAGAAGAGATCAGTGGCTTCAGAAAAGAGCTTCAAGAAGGGCCCTCAATTTTGACTCGATCACCGCCAAATGCTGCTTTAACTTCTGGCTCATTCCTTCTCGATACACAATCACCATGATCGTTCATTGAATTTGTAAATTGAGCTCCTCTAAGTGATCTCCAGCTCTTGCCTCTTAGTCTGTTGTTGTGCCTGCCGATCTTGCAATGATCCTAAAAACTTGATCTTCTTTGTCGTGTGCTGCAGATCTTGCTTAGATTCTTGAAATCCTACTGATCTCTTACCGATCTTGTCGTGAGTCAATGACATTCCTTTTGTTGTTTGATTGGCAAATTTTGCTGTGATCTCTATCGAACTTATCTCGGCGTCTGCATTCGGGGGCCTTAAAATTCCGCACCTTCCCTCTATTGTCCCAACCTCCCAGCACCTTCCCACCAAAAACCACGATGATTCATCACCTTGTTTTCCTTCCTTTTCACCAAACCCTCCTCGTTCATTCCCCCCAATCATCCCAATAAACTGACTCATTACCTCAAATGATACACAAACAATCACTCATTATCTGCAGGTACACGCTTACAAGCCAATTCCAAAGATAAACCAAAGCAAACACCTTAAATCCACCCTAACGACCTGCTCGAATCCGAACGGCAGCAGGTTACCGTTTAGGGAATGTGTCATTGTGTCAACAAACAAGTGTGCGCCTACCACAACCTCACACCTGAAGCGCTGCCCACCTCAACACCGGCAATTGGCATGCGCCATAAACAAACAGGTTCCTTTGCACTCCAGCCAGCATAACAGGTAGATGTACCGTGTGCTGTGTGTTGTGTACGGTGTATCGTGCTCCCACCTTTTAAGGATACCGACCGCCCTCTTTCCTCCTTCTCTTTCTTTTGCACTGAACCTCGTCAGCATCATCCTTGTCGACCGCAAGTTACGGCGCACAACCTGTTCAGACACGGTGCCGGTTTTTTTGGAAAATGATTTGTTGTCGCCTTGTTGTTGTCGTCGTCCTTGTATTCTTCCCGCTGGCCGTGTATTTGCGGTTTCACCTGTGCGACTCGCTACCTTTTTTGTCTTTGTCTGGCGGTGCCGGTGCGCCGGAGTGTGAGATGATTCATGTTTGTTTTGACTGGTTACTGCCGGTCACTGGGTTTTTATGGTGAATAAATCAGTTTTGAGGTACGTGCTGTAGGGTAGCGTGACCAGCCGCTGTGCGATGATGAATGAATGACTGAATGGACGGTGGCAGGTAAAGATACGCACAGGTGATAAGTAAGTTGGCTGAGTTTTTTTGTTTTTGTGATTTATGACAGCGATGGGATTGGTTGAATGCAATCGGAGTTGTGTGCGATTTTATGGCTTAATCGAGGTTATGGTTCGGACGTGGGTTGTTTTTTGAATTTATTTCGACACGGGAGATGGATGCAGATAAAGTGGAGAGCACAAGCTGAGAGGGACGTCAGGCAACTTGGAGGGTGGTCTTGTTGACAGTGGGCAGAGGATGGCCGACTGTTCTGATTCACTAACTTGAGTGTGGTGAAAATTTGCAAAAGCTTAAGGTCTTCGCCCAAAAGCGTAAGTGCACCTACAACCGCCCATCAGAGGACAGAGACACACAGAACCCAACTCTTTCGTCTAAGAGAGTCTCTACTGTGACGACGGTAAGGCAGTGCGCTTGTAAATCTGTGCAACAAAGCGTCAAGGTTTTTGGGCGCTGTTACTGAAAGGCCTCCGATGCACCAAGGCACACATACGGACAGAATCCACCTGAGTTCTACGCTGGAGACAATCGCCAGAAGATGGCAACTGAATACGCGACCAAGAATGAATTCAAGACAAAAAGTCGCCCAGCATCCAACAAAGCACAACTTTTCCCCCAAAAAGAACACTCCCTTTTAAAGATGCGACTTAAATCAACCACAAAACAACAAAAAACCTGTCGACCTCCATCTGTACGCCACCGCAGTCACATTCATTCCCACTCTCAGTCAGGGATCTGAACATTTTTCGTTTTTTTTTCAAAAGAAACGAACAAAAAAAAATCACCATTCTTCAGTCATTGCTCACTACTGTCGCGCGATTCTCTCTATACAACCTCGGGACAATAAATCAATTGCAACGCCTTTTCCCATCATCCATCGCGCCATTCCTTTCTGCAAGAGTAGAAAGAAAACCGTGAAAAGTCCCAATCCCGATGCCATGCCAAGCCGTATCCCATCTGGTGGACAGATATCACAAGAACCAAAACAAAAAAAAAAAACAGCAGAGAAAGAAACGAATCACCTCTCCTTGTGTGTCTCCAGAACCACAATGTGTATGTACATCTTAAAGTCCTTGTTTCACAAGCCGACTTTCACAGCCGACTGACAGCGAGACCAGAGAGGAAACAAAAAACCGCACAGAAACACAACAATTTTTGCCGAAAAGTGTAAATAACAAAAACGTATCTTTGTTGCTCGCCCTTAATTTTTTTTTTTCGTGCATGGGTGGTAGGGGTGGGGGGGGGAGGCTGAATAAAATTCATTAAAATAGGTGTTGCATGTTCAGCAGAAGTATCTTTTCAACAGATTTCATCGCATACCCCTCCCGCCAGGTTCGGCCATACAAAGGCATCGGAATCGGAGTATTTTTGCCAAAAAATTTCCCAAATAATTGATACAACAAAAAAACAACACACAACTTTGCACCTACATCAACATCCAGTGCACATCTCACACTCGAGTCTGTGCAGCTCCTGCTCCTGCTCTTGATCGCTGCTTTTGTTTCTATGCATCTGTAAATGTATCTGTCTCGATATTTGTTTTGTTTTTTTCATTTGTTTCCCTGTGTGAGTGTTTTAATTTTTCCAACTGTATTCCGATAGTGAGTGAAACAAAGGAATTCCGAAATTATTTTGTGTTGCCGTTGCCGTTGCCGTTGTTGTTATTGTTATTTCCTTTTTCTTTACTTTATTGTACATATCGTTTTGGGTTTTGTATTTTTTTGGAAGCTTTATCCCCAGTTATTCGGTGTTCCCCGGATGGGAAAATGTAAGCACACAGGATGCCGAGAGATGGTTACATATAACAAATATCGAAACAAAAATGAAGAGGAAATGTTGTGTGAAATGTTTAATTCGGTCGGCGGAGAGGGGACAGGGCCTTAAACAATTTAACACAAGGATCTACGGCCGACTGGATATTGACTTTCTTTTTGAATGGGCAAATCCCAATGAAGAGGAAGAGAATTACTTTGCACTTTGTGCTGCGGGAGGAATTCGCTCGCGAAATAAACTAATTGTTCGATTGGGAAATTATTCAAAGAATATTCATTCGCGTTTTGGGTACGGTGCCTGAACGTTGATTGAATGGGATTGCACTTCTATTTGACTGTGGAAGGATGTTGAGGGAATACGATTTGGAGTATTTTGTAGCCACTTAGATGGAAAGGCTGTTGGGTGCAGGTTTGGGTTCTGAGCATGAGCAGGTGCAGCAACCTCGTCTCAACACATTTTTGTTTGTTCTTGGAACAATGTCTACCGAAAGCTGCTAAGCTTAATTTTCATGCTTTGCTCACTTTCTAAAAAGTCACTCAATACACAAGAATTGCTTGCAGTCTAAAACACATTTTTTGGATTATTTGGTACCAAATTGTAAACCTTGTCGTGCTTTTCATCACTTTTTAAATTATTTCAGTAACTCCTTGAATCTTCGAATCCGAACCTATCGGGCAACGCAACAGAGCACGCCCGCGCTTAAGCTGGCGCACCCAAGTTGAGAAGGACCTCAACCAACATGGTTTGCGAAACTGGAGACAGTTAGCCAGAGATCGCGCTAGTTGGAGAGGCATGTTGGTTGAGGCCCAGGTCCACCCCGGACTGTAGCGCCACACAAAGAAGAGGAACTCCTTGTACTTTACGGGATACAAAATCATTTACTTATCAGCAAGATTAAATCCCCGTCTAAAAACATTTTTGAACCAATTTTTTACCAAATTTTGCGCATTCGTTGTCATCTTTGCTCGACCTTGAAGTGCTTGCTATATGAAATGCAAACCCTCATCCACCAGTTGAAATCTCATACCAAGAACATTTTGTATTCAATTTTACACCGAAGTTTGTACCAAATTTTTGTATCAAATTGTGTACCAAATTTTGCCCCAAGGTTTGCATTAAATTTTGTTCCTAATTTTACTATTTTGTATCAAGCTTTATAATAATAATATGGGTGGCGCTACAGACCATAGAGGGCCAGGGCCTAGCTTCTCAGCAACCACTCGTGTTATGCGTGCTATTGTTCTCACACGAGTGGAAGGGACCTACAGTCTTATGCCGAATCCGAACGGCCAGATTTGAGAAGCTTTTTCTAGAGTAATCGTAACTCGAAAGAGGTAAGGTCGTGAAAATTATTTGTGTCGCTCAGAGGTGGAATCGAACCTACGACGTCGAGGTTGGGGTCGACGCACATACCCACAACGCCACGGGCCATCAAGCTTTGGATAACATTTTGTACCACAATTACACCAAATTATGTACCACATTTAGACAATTTTGTACTACATTTTTCACCAAATGTTGCCTCAAATTTTGCCCCAAGTTTTGCATTAAATTGTGTTCCAAATTTTACTTCAAATTTTTTACCGGGCTTTGCATACAATTTTGTACCACGTTTTTCATCGAATGTTGCCCCAAATTTTATAACAAATTTCACACCGAATTCTTTCTCCAGGTTTTGTCCGAAGCTTTGCATCAAATTTTGTACCACTTTTTTCACCAAATGTTGCCTCAAAGTTTATTTTTTGCCCAAAGTTTTGCATTAAATTGTGTTCCAAATTTTGTAACACATTCAGACCAAATTTTGTTCCAGGCTTTGCATCAAATTATGTACCGCGACAAAATTCTGTACCACGTTTTTTACCAAATGTTGCCATTTCACAACGAATTTTTTCTCCGAGTTTTGTACCAAGCTTTGCATCAAATTTTGTACCAAATTTTTGACCACGTTTTTCACCAAATGTTGCCTAACATTTGTCGCACATTTTGTACCAAGCTTTGCATCAAATTTTGTACCTAATTTTGCACTACATTTTACACCAAATTTGCATTAAATTTTTCATCAAATTGTGTACCAAATTCTAGACTAAATTTTTAATCAAATTTTGCACCAACTTTTGACCAAATTTTGCTTGTTGGCTGCGTAGTTTTTGAGTTCAGTTAACTTAGGGTTCTGTACAACTTCTTCATCAGTACACATTTCTTCATTTTGTACCAAATTGTGTACGTCGTCGATCGCATGGCAACAAGAACAGCGACAGGAAATTTGGAGTCAGAAACATGAAAAGTCAGAAAACCTCTTATTTTTGGATCTAAATTGGACTTATTTCGGCGGTAGACAATAAACGAGAGTACTTAGTTTGGCGTCGTTGAAAAGAGTGTTCAAGACATGTCCTTCAGTCATACAACATAGAGTTCATTCACATATGATCGTTGGCCAGATTCTCTTATTCATGTGCGGTTGTCTCTTTGTCCACATTTCGGTCGTAAAAATTGCAGATTTATCCATTTCAGGGCCTGGCAGGTGTTAGTGCCCTCCTGCCCAATGTTTCCTAATTTTAAATGCAATCTATTCTCGCCAATTGAATCCTTTTCCCAAGCCACACATATTCACAGCGTGTCGTCTGCAGTTTTCTTTCGTTTTTTTTGCTCACATCAATCATTCGCTCAGGGATGACAACTAGTTGTACTCTTAATTTTTCATTATGAAAATCACCCATTACACGGTGCACTTTTCTCCCGCTCGAAAGCACCACCACCACCGTCGAGCACCTCATGGCCCGAGACTACTGACACCAGCCATCCCGATGATTAATTACCCACCCAAGTATTCACTCAAGGAGTAATGAATCATACACGCTGCCTTGCATTAGTTTCATGCTTCAATTTTTCCCTTTCCCCATTTATTTTTCTCCTAAAATTGATTGCAAATTACAATATTTCTCTATTTTCCATAAATTCCCGTGCGCTGCTGGGCTCACTCGAAAAGTGTGAACAAAAAGGCGCACTACAATGTGTTTAATTATCTAAGACGAGAGTTATGCATTAGCAACCAATGCGGAAATGTTTTCTTCGTGTTCCTTTAATCAAGACCAAAATGATTAATCATCGGGAAAAAAAAAACACACCAAAGTTTACAATCCACACGCCATTTTGATCCCGAAAAAACAAATCGGAAAAAAAACCGAACGCTCTTTGTTGCTTGAGAAAACATTTACTTTCCTTTTTTTGTTTTTTACGAGTATGTATATTAAAATCTAAATAAACAATCTGACAAATAGCACAAAATCCTCTGCTTGTTGTTTTTTTTCTCCTTCGGTTCCTTCAAAATTCGATACAAAATTTACGCATCATCGTCGTGTACGTGCGAATGCCCCGGTGTGTTTTTTTTGTTCCTGTTTCTCTTGCTGATCCGACTAATAAAACAACCGCAACAAGATAAATCATAAAATGCTATAAAACAAATTTTAGAAAATCAGCATAAATTATATCAAATTCGTGATGTTTTGGGGGTATGCGAATTTTTGAATATGATTATGATGTGTGTCATATTTTTTTAACTTACGTCATTTTTGAAGTAGAAATATATACATTTGTTGTTTTTTTTTTCGTTCAATGTTGGGCGCCAGTTTTTTGAAAATAAATATGTACACATGTTACTGTACCGGGCAGAAACCTTGCAATTTGTTAAACATCCAGTCTGGGGCAAACACCACGCAAAAATACTTAACGATCCATGACAAATGAACGAATGTAAACTTTCTGATTGTGGAATTTAGATTTGATTGATTGGGCCACTTGCACCGAAGGATGGATATAGAGAGCGAGTGAGAGTGGTGTGCGTCTGCGACGCCATTGTATGTCGTAAAAGCAGACAATACACACAGGTTCACATTTAGATATTTCTTCATTTTTTTGTTCTTTTTTTGTCATCTCTGGGTCCTAAGGTGATATTTGTTTGAAAAGAAAAAAAAAACGAGACGATCTTATTCTTCGCTGTCAGCATTTTTTTTTTGTGTCTTTTGTGTGTTTTCTAGTGCGTAAGCTAATCGATGACATTGTTTCCGTTCGGGGAGGCTCTTGCCTGGAGTGCGACACAATGAAACAGAAATGAATGTGTATCTTTTGACATAAGACAGTGAACAAATTAATCTGTTTCAAATTTTGGATTTAGGTTATTTGTGGAATGTCTGTATGGTATTTATAAGTTTTGAGGTTGTTCTTAGATCTTTCTGGGGACTTTTCTTCTGACTGGGCGACGATGTTTAACATCGTTTTGTGGGCTGAAGAGTAATTTTTTTCAAAACAATAAAATTGCCGTAACATCGTAAGTCCATTTCGCAAAGAAACATGTCTCCGTGTCATAATTGACAACTGAGCGATGATGTTATGACTGACCTACTTTTGAATTTGGCATCTATCTAGGTTAAGCATGACCAGATGGATGCGAAAATTCGATCGGTCCGTTGTCGGGCGCCAGTTTTGTTTCGATGCTGTGGACTAAAAGCACCCAGAAAACACTAAAGCGCAGCACACACTGCCATGCCGTCGTGTCGTTAAAGTAGACATTCTGAATCTCTGATCGAAATTGTGTGTCTTCACGAAACCTCTAATTAAATCAAAATCGAATAAAATCTATTTTCTAACCATTTCACATAAAATCATCCGTGTGCGCGCATTCATTTAAAAGAATCGATTAAAAAATTCTAACTCCCTCCAGTGACACAGTGAAGCACATCAAATTCACCTGAGATTTATAAAGCAATTCCCAATTGGTTGGTGATCAGACCTCTCTCACGTCCCACCACGACTAATCAATCGCATTTTTAACGACTGCAACATATTAGCGCTCGATAGAGGACCAACGAAGCTATGTATCACCCACCCACACGAGCGCACATCTCAGCATTCCTCTTCAATAGATCATTTAAGAAAACGAAAATTCAACGTCAACTCGATTGTGGTTTGAACATGAATCTTATGCGCTTTCAATCCCAATTGTGTGGAATCTCGTGGCGATGCTCGTCGATCTAATTAATCGCTCGTCTGTTCGTCGATGTTGACCGGTATTTTGTTGTGTGACTTTGCTCATTAATCGAGCGTCATTCGCTTTTGTGCATTTTTACGATCGCATCCCAAAAATAAACTCCAAAAGCGAGTGAAAATTTCAAGGTAAGACTGCGTGACAAACGTCTAAGGGATGGCTGTTGCATCTAAAATCGTGATCTCCTCACACAGCGGCAAGCACACACCGAGTGTGTGTCGGGCAACTGCAGAAAAATCTAAAAATACCAAAACCAAAATGTGCACCTTTTGTAGGCATATGGCAACAGGATACACGTCTGTGGTCTGGCCTGGTGAGGAAAGAGTGTGCGATGCGTTTGGGTTGAAAAAAAGGTGCAAAGTGTCTAAAAATACACGCGATCCTTATGCGCTCCAGCTGCGGCGATAAACCCCCCCACCACTGAACACGCTTCGCATGCACAAAGGACTGCCACTGCTACAGCCACCGCCGACCGTTCCATTTCTAGATCAAGTATCATCGAATTTATTGCTCACCGATTTATGATTGTTCTTAACAAATTGCCGGATGGATGAGTCGTTATTTATGAATTTTTAAGTGAAAGAGAAAAGCTTAAATCCTCCACCCCCACTGTCTGGGCATTCTTTGTCGGCTATTCAGCGGAATGTGGGTGCCACCGCCACCGTTTCGCCAAAAGGTGAAATCCACCAACACACTGTTCTCTTTTGACTCAGAATTATGACAAAGCATATAATTTACTGCGTCAGGTGTGTAGTTCCATTGTGAGAAAGCCCCCCTTTTGCCAAACCACAGGAAAACACATTTTTTCCTCGCTTTGTCAACGCGAGAGAATATTAAACGGCGAATATTCATTTTAATTGTGTAAATTTATTACACTCTCAGGTATGAAGATGAAAAAGTTGGCAACGTGAAGAGGTCTCCGCCAAAAACGACACACACCAGACACAAGTCTCATGTGCGCCCGGCAGTGTTGAAGGATGTGAATTTTCACGCCTTTTAGGTGGAATCACTTAAAAAAAAAGAAAGATCAAAAAATTACGAATGCTTTTAATTTAAGGCGAATTGCGTGAGTGAGTGTCGAACATGTGTCGCATGAAATTGTGAATTAAGGAGTTGAAAGATATCCACAAGTCCAGGGGGTACAGCTGAAATAAATGACAATTTTGAGTGTGTAATCGAGGGGTGGAGACGAAAGGGGGAAGCGAAAAAAACCTGACATCAACAGGTTGGGGGGATTTTGATATCTTTAAATATGACTATAATTTTGACTGACAGGCGGTAAGGTAGTGATGAGGGATGATTTTTGTTTGATTCGATGGACTGCGTAGAAATTTCGTGATTGCGTCGTGGTTTTTGCAAGCGTAGCAGCCGTGATTTAGTGCCTTTCTTGCCAATCAGAGAAGTGATATGCACATCGACTACTTTTTGGTTGAAGCAGGTAAGGTAGTGGATGGTGATTGCATCATTCTTGTTGATTTTTGCAAGCGTAACAGCCGTGATTTTGTGACTCTCTTGCCAATCAGAGGGGAGATAAGTAAATCAACTGCTTTTTGTGTGAAGCAGGTAAGGTGGTGGTGGTGGGTGGTGTACATATTTTACTCGATGGTCTCTGTAATTCTGGTAAAAAATTTGAGGAGCGGTCCTTGGAGGTCTTAGTGAAAAAGTCCAGCTCATATTGCTTACGTAAATTTGTTGTGTGTTCAAAGACCAAACAGGCAATCTGGCAGGTAAGGTAGTCAAATATGTTCTTGCTAGAAAAACAACCTGTCACACTACAGGCATGTCCAACAAAAGTGGCGTTGGTTATAAAAACAAAATATAGTTCCAGCCAGATTCGAACCCAGAACCTGCAATTAAAAAGTGCGAGCAATGCACCAATCCACTCCCTCAACAGACCCGATAGCTTTCAAGGTTTTTTCGTTCACACGCGGTCTCTTTCACATTTCTTCTTACCTTAAGATTCGACTGAAATTTGGTCGTCGGGCAAAGTTGATTTTAACGAGATCTAAATAAATTGCATTTGCTTCTCCATATTTTGGATTTCGGATCTGAGTTAGGACCAGTGTTGGGACTTAAGTACAAGTGTGGTAGATCTGCTTCTCTTTTGCTAAATTTTCAAGTCTACTACATCTACTACCCAAAGCATACAGCTGTACCACACTTTTTCATTCTTCCAGTTTGTGTCATTTATTGCTTCGTAGCCATTCAATTGTCAAGGAAAATATGTACACAAAATTAGAAAGACGGGCTAAAACAGACGCCAGAGAAGAGTGAGGAGCTCTTCATTTCGTTTATAAGAGCAGCCTTGACGGGATATGTGAAAATTCTTAGGAATTGAATTATTAACCCGACCTTAAACGCCTTCTTTGCAACCGACCACGCTTTCAAGTTTCAAATCCCAAAACTGGTTGAGACAGGCGTGCTGCTCCTTAAACTTTTCTTAAACTCATCTTCTCAACAATTGTGGCAATCAGGCTGGAGTGTACTGAAACACGAATGAGGTTAACATTTGGGGGTCTAGGTTAGGTTAGGTTATTAGGTTGCATGTGAAATTGCCAACACATTTAGACCATTGTTGGTTCATTGCAAATGGAAGACTTGGACCAGACTTGAAAACGAGATAAAGGCATATCAAGTTTTACCTTCAATGGGATTCAAACCTGGGACCCCAAGCCCTCATTTCGGTCTTTTTTTTGTACCATTCCCTTTCATTCGGTGCCCCATCACATCATTTCTCTATTTACTCTTTTTTTTCCTGCTGCTTGCTTAAAAGCTGACAGAGCGCCAACAACAAACAGGACGACAAGAGGCACAACATGGGCCCACAAAATACGGGCCATTCCACATGATTAAGATTCATCACTCGTATTCTGAAGTGGAACTCAACTGCATTGGGCTGTGTCAACCGTCTGCGCCATTTAGCCGTTCGGGGACAGCCATTTGGAGGTCTAAGTCTAGATCAGTCTGATCGACGAACTGCATTATCCTTATTCTTGGCAGTATTTTTGACTTCTCATTGGATGTGCTCACAATTTTTTGCGTTGGATCGATGGATCGCGCTGTCTTCCAAATTCATTGTTTAAAAATGAACTGCCCAGTGCAGAAATCGATTAATGCCATAAAAACAAAAATAGCAAAATGCGTTGCAATTGTGTACATTGCTGCCAAACAAATCGTGTCGCTTAATTGTGTTGATCCTTATAATTTGGGGAATTTATTGCAAATAACTAATGAGCAAGGCGCTTAAGTTTCTCGCGAAAAATTGCTGCGTGACCAGTTCGAGCGTCCTCGATATCTGCTATCGTTTCAAAGAATAGAAGCGAGATATGGACCATTACATAACCCACGACCACACGCAATGGCAAAAAATGTTACTCCCAGTCGGCAAATGACTCATATAGCCTCACATAAATTGCGCATACTTTGTAGGAAACGTTTCTTGGATTTCATTAATTTTATCGCAATTTATATTGCAGAATCTCGTTAAGCCGAATCAACAAACTTACTTTTAAATTCCCCCTCATTTAAGCGCCTCTCCCGGCTCCTTTTTCAACTCTTAACTATTGTGTGCTCCACATTCGTGCGATGCCTTCATGTATATAGAGACTTCATTAATCTTAATTAAAAATTGCC
Organism: Eristalis arbustorum; assembly: GCA_916610145.1. Classification (NCBI taxonomy): domain Eukaryota; kingdom Metazoa; phylum Arthropoda; class Insecta; order Diptera; family Syrphidae; genus Eristalis; species Eristalis arbustorum. Next base: position 12,344,004 of record OU744316.1, on the reverse strand, counting down.
TATAAGTAGTTAAAAATGAGAATCATTTTCACACACATTCCTGAGACAATTGAAAGTGTTTTCATGCGGCACCACAACATTGTGAGCAAATTAAGATGATACCCACCACACTGGCCCTGATATGTTCATTGAACCGACGATCGTACACAACAAACATTTTTATAGGTACGAATCAATTTACATTAATTTGCTGTGATGCGAGGTTGGTCAGATTGGTTATTTGCTTGTCAGTCCTTTGAGGTGATCCCAATGGGAGAAAATTGGTGGCTCACTCAAGTCTAATGGGTTCGGAAATAAAAAAGCAAACAGATAAAACATAAACACAAGACAATAATTTCGTCATTGTGATGAGCAATCGGCTGTGTGTTAGGAAAACTTCCTCATTAACTAATCTCTCAAATGATTAACTTGCCAATTTCAAAGTTAATGCTCTTCATAAACATCCACACACCACAGATCACAATCTGATTAGTCACATTTTCTAAACATAAAACAAATTATATTGGTCCTTCGAGCCGGATGACGTTTCTTCTTGTTTGTCTTAAGTTAACGCACTCTCTCGTACGCCTGTGATGACACTCTCAAGTGATGATAAAAACGAAGCACACAAATGTAAAGATTTCTTAATGACGAATAAAAACTGAATGAATCTGGCATTTTGTGGTAGTCACGTTGTTTAAAAAAAAAAAATAGAAGGAGGCAAAATCGACACGAAGGAATTTTGTGGGTGTTGCCAGGCTATGATCACCAGTAATTATGTATTGTTTTTTTTATTCTAGAATGGGTATGCAAACCATTCGAAAATTTGGTGGCAGAGAAGATATATCAAACCACCCATCTACTGCCAAACTGGAGTCATAAAATGTTTCTTTTCTAATTTATGCGCACTTTTCAAAAAACTCATGTTATCATATCCTAAGAATGTTCTCAAACCAAAAGAAAAACCATTTTCATTCATAGAATGAATGATTTTCACACATATGTACATTCCATGAGGATTTCTTTTTCATTTCGCCTTACGTATGCCTAGGACTGCAGAATAAATCAAATGTCAGTTTTAATAATAAAAATGCCTGTTTAAATGCCAAATAAAAGTCGTTAAAGTTGACAATGGAAAAACATAGGTTACCCTTTACGAAATGACTAGAACTTATTTATCTCGTCAGCTAAACACAGAGGACTGGTCGCGACACCGCTGATCAAACGTTTCAATGCCTTACATTTTCGGATGCGTAAATAAAAATTCGAAAATAAAGCACAAACTATGTGTTTTCATCATGTTCACCTGTTGTGCGTGGGTGATGAAATTCAGACTGTCTCCCGCGGTCGACGCAATCGACGAACGCAACTGAACCGGAAATATTTTCAGCATATTTTCCTTCGTTTCTTGTATCAAATAATTTTAGATACACACGAACGCTATAAAAACTTCAAGTAGGTAATTTTTCTTGCGAATAGATACGAAAAAAAAACAAAAAAACCAACAACAGCGAATCACTAATCAAGGATATGTGTCACGTCATTAAAAGATTATAATTTTTAAAATTTCATTAAGAAATGAAATCAAATAATAATAACGCCACCGTCATCACACATCACAGAGAGCGGCCTCCACACTCCCCTCCGCCTTGACGATTGTGTGCATCACCAGATAATCATAAAATGTTTACATTAATGCAAAGTGACAAAGCAAGGAATTTCTCACGCTTTTCTTTCATTTCACAGAAGACACTCTTATAGTCTTGGCATGGGTTTTCGCAAAAAACAAAACATAAAATCAAACAAAACCGTCCGACCGTCCCCTCACGCAACAGACAAAGAATTATGTTTCGGTTCATTTGGAACACCTTTTTGGATATTTATATGTTGGAAAATCACTTTGTGTTGTCAAATTTGACAAAATTGTCAAATTTACGACTTACTAGACTTTTACGATTTCACGCTTTGTTTCGATGAGTGTGCCTCTGCCGCTGCTGTAGAACTGAACTTGACTAGCGTGATGGAAGGTAAAACTAACATGTGTTAGCAATCAAATGACAAAAACTTAAAAATGAAATTAAAGAGTTCAATGATAGAAATGGGGACATATTTATTGCATTTGAGATGGCTGTTTGAAGGTTTGTTTCGAGGGGGACGGCGGAATGATGGACAGGCGATTGTGAAATGAACGGCCACCAGTCATGGTTAATTTAGTGACAAATTTTGCATAGCTAAATAATAGAAAGAGTCCGTGATGTGCAAGCGTGAGATTTATGATGGCAACATTCGGAATACGTCTTGTCTGTGAACGATTTCTCGAATCGGTTGGCTTTGGCAAATGAGAAACTATGTCTTTTTACCAGTTCTTACTGCTTTAAGCCACTTCAGTTTGAGCGACACTATTCCGCTGTCCCTCAGACTTGGGGTGTAAAATCCTTTGAAGTCGCTCTACATGGCCAAGCACCTGGAAGATCAAAAAATAATCGAATTATTGATCATAAGAGCGCCTTTACCAAGTTTCTATAAGTTCGTTCATTTTTATCCGAACTATAAGGAAAGGTGCGAATAAGCTCACCAAGTTTCATTCATTTCTGCGCATCATAAGAAAACCTGCGAATACTCAGTAGTGATGCACTTTGATCATAACAGCCACCTTCACCAAGATTCGTTAAGTTTCGTTCATTTCTCCAAATCATAAGGAAATGTGCCAATACTCAGTAGTGATGAACTTTCATCCTGATAGCCTCTTCACCAAAATGTGCACCAAAATGAGCGAATACTCAGTAGTGATGCACTTTGATCATAAAAGCCTCCTTCACCTAGATTCGTTAGGTTTCGTTCATTGCTCAGAAGCATACGAAAACGGGCAAATACTCAGCAGCGATGCACCTTGATCATGAGAGCCTCTTCACTGAGTTTCGCTAAGTTTCGTTCATTTCTTCGAATCATAAGGAAATGTGCCAATACTCAGTAGTGATGCACTTTGATCATAACAGCCTCCTTCACCAAGATTCGTTAAGTTTCGTTCATTGTTCAGAAGCATAAGAAAACGGGCAAATACTTAGCAGCGATGCACCTTGATCATGAGAGCCTCTTCATTGAGTTTCGCTAAGTTTCGTTAATTTCTTCGAATCATAAGAAAATGTGCGAATACTAAACAGTGATGTACTTTGATCATAAGAGGCTCTTCAACAAGTTTCGTTCGTTCCCCGAATTATAAGAAAACGTGCGAATTGTCAGCAACGTTGCCCTTTGATCATAATAACGTCTTCAACATGTATCGTTGAGTTTCGTTCATTTCTCCTGTCAATTGTTGATGGAATTGTGGATTACAGAAGTAAAATGCAATTTCTTAGTTAAACCTCTTGTTTCAATTTGTTATGAGCGAGTTCAAAGGGGACTGCTCATGGACCATAGACAACATCTTCTTCGCCTTCTCCACATCGATTAGGCATGTGCTGATGTTGAAACGATTCAGTGTCAATAAATGCCTCATTGACAGCTTTGTTCATGGAATCACGTCAATGTCATCATTGTAACACATAGTAAATTGCTTGTAATTGGTCGGGCTTTTGGACGATAGCGTCATGATCTCTGAAGGCCAGCGGATTTCGAAAGATCTGAACTATGTTCCAACAGAAACAATGAAATGGTTGACTATTTTCGAAAAGGTTTTAGAAAAGAGTGTCAATCGCTAGAGATCTAGACTGTTTCGGGGATTAAAAGTCATTTCCAAAAACATGGCACTGATGTTCACTTTATCTTACCACTTTTGTGGCTTATCCGCCAAAACTGAACAGTGATTCTGAACACAACATCTATAGAGAGTGCTGCTTAGAAAACTGAAAACAGTTTACTAATGGCGTCCACTTGTCAAATCCATCTCGAAGAACAATTTCCGAGTCGGTAATGCAGAGCACGTTATTTTATTCTCATCAAATGCGTAGCAATTTCGACTGAACCCATGGATAAATAACGCTGCAACTTAATAAATGCCATAAACCACAAATTCCATCAATTATTTCCCTCCGTTTTTTCTGGTTGGATTTCCTTGAATACTCTGTAATTTGTTTCATTGAGTTTATCTCAATTTTTGTATCTCTTGTGAAACCCTTCAAACATGGCTTTCCTTATATTTCCACGATAATTCACGTGATGATAAGCAGAACAACAAACAAACCACACCGCCATCATCAATTAAGTCCACTGGCGAGAGATATCATATGAAGAAGCATTTCAGTTAATTGAAGCAAATGTCTGTTGGGTTGGTTTTTTTTTTTACATTTTGACTGTATGTGTTGTATTCCTTGTCTTCAGTTTATGCCAGGCATTAATTAACCGAATGCCGGTAAAATATATCCCCCAGGGTAACTCTATCCCTGACGGTATTATTTTATTAAATGACTTGAAACGATTGGGGGTATGGGAGTAGCGTGGTATACTCGTCGGTATATGGGATGAACAAAATGAGATATAAAAGAGATTAAAAGATGATCTCATCGTTAACGATCGCAATACAGCCATAAGGCTGGCCTTTAAAAAAACAAGAAACACGTCTGAGAAAAGCGAGTCTGTCCATCACACACCGAGCACACACTTGAGCCGACAAAAAGCGCGTTCATTTATACAGCAAAATGTACGTGGCTTCATTTCATCTCACGAAAGTGTCTGTTAGATTTCAAAATGCCTTCAAAATGGGCATTGAATCTTTTTATTTTCACCGCGTTCGCGTTGGGAATGCCTCGACGAGCGACAGAAAGAGAGACAGAGCCAGCTCGTGAGTCAATTTTCATTCTCTGTTGGGCCTGTTGATGTGTTCTGTTCAAGCACAGCCACCATACGCCGTACGCCATGGTGTGTACCTTAATTTACGTCAATTAACCGTTGATTGTTGTTATGCTTTATGTAGTTGTGCCGGGCATACCTATCTCTCGTACACACATGCATTTTTTTTTGTTCCACCCAAGAGGGGTCATGATACGCGGACTCTTGTTTTCATTTCACAAAAATTGAAGAGGAACACGCCGGGGGACGACTTCAATTCAAACCTGTCTTTGTGTTCGGCTCGTCCCTGTTGTCGTCGTCGTTAGTAGTTGGTCGTCGGGAACCCCGCCTGTATATTTCATTAAACGACCCGAACGAACGTGCGGGCACACACAAAATACAACCAATCAACCATGCAGTGGCAGTGGTGGATACATTCATAAATCTCTATACGTCTAGCTGGCATCAGAATTGTTAAGGTAAAAACTATGACATCGTGAGCGATTTTAGTTCGTTGACAGCGGCAGATACAAAACTTCCCTTCGCCTTCGGTGGAATTATTCATTCTCTGATGGTGGATGAAAAAGACAAGATACACATCTAGATGAAAAGATATTAATTGAAGTCTATTAACTTGCGGTGAGTAGTTTTTATTGGGATCTATGTACAACTACTGTCGTGGGGCTCTTTTTTGTATCTTTTTATGGTGTGTCAGGCGTGAATCGACGCGAGGAGAGGTTGTCGTGGCAGACACAGGCTATGTGTGAAGTAAGTGAGAGAATTAGTTGAGCATGGATATTCTCCTCTGCTGCGAGAGATGTGTGTTTTCTTGATCTGTTCTTTGGATTCATTTTTTTTTTTTTTGCTACGACAACGATCACGACCGACGACGATGATTTAATAGTGATTTTTGCTTGAAATGAATACATATTTGTGAAAGATGGGGAGCTGTGCGCTGTACTCGCTCTCTGTTTAAATGTGGATTGAAAAAAAAGTAAGTCAGGCATGTGATAGTCAGATGGGCAGTGTGTGTATCTGACGGCATCTTTACGGAATTGTGTTTTGTGTACGAGTCGGGGGAGCTATTAGTGAGAAGGGGTTAATTGGTTTTAACAGGAAACTTGAATGGGGTTTAGATGGAAGCAATCAGCATTTGCTTTTGTTTATGTGGAAAGATGACGCGTTATCTGGTTTGAAGGACCAAAAAATGTTGTTTATTCGTTGAAGTGATGCAAGAATGGGTCGGGATTTGCTTGAATGACGTGGTTCTGTCCTCTGTTGAACCTTCTTTCCTTGGCCGTGTTCCCAGTGCTGTTGTTGGTTAGTTTACTTCCTTAGCCAGTGAAAATGCCACATTTTTAGTGATCTAGCGGTGTTTTTTACAGACACGGGGTAAAATCACTTGAAACACTGAACGCATCACCTGGCTGCGTTCACAAAAAAACTCTATTTATCCGACGTTCTCTGACCTGTTGTCGTCGTAGCTATATTGACGATACTCTCTTCGAAGACTTCGTTCACAAATTACCGTCATTTCGCGGACGTTTTTGTCTTGACGAAAATCATTTCTGGGGCTATGTTCACAAACTACCGATACTGGAGTTCGGTATATTCTGTGTTCACAAGTAAGTTCTGTAAGTTCTGGGCTAATTTCTCAGACATTCGCCATGGAAGTTCTGTAAGCCTTTAGACGCTACATCGGAGGGTATGTTCACAAGCTCTCGTCACTGGATTTCTGTATATACTGTGTTCACTGGCTTTCTTCACCAAAATTCTGCAAGTGCTGGGCTACGTTCACAAACCTTCACCATGGAAGTTCTGTAAGTTTTTAGACTCTACATCGGAGGGTATGTTCACAAACTCTCGTCACTGGATTTCTGAATATTTTGTGTTCACAAGCTTTCCTCACCAAAATTCTTTAAGTTCTGGGCTACGTTCAAAAACATTCACCATGAAAGTTCTGTAAGTCTTTGGACGCTACATCGGAGGGTATGTTCACAAACTCTCGTCACTGGATCCCTGTATATTCTGTGTCCACAAGCTCTCCCCCCGGAGTTCTGGGTTACGTTCACAAGCATCGCCACGGCAGTTCTAGAAGTCTTCGGAGACCTTTGCTGACTAAGGTCATGGGGGGTATGTTCGCAAATTCTTCTCGTCGTACTTCAGGTTCCTTTTTTTACTCAATTTCGGGACCTTCTTTAATTGTCGCCTGAACAACAGAGTCCTTCCTTCACTTGTCATTTGTCATTCTCCGATGAATACGGACGCTTCCACCTTGACTCGTAGCAATGTGCTTCCTTTCTCTCTCCCGTTGCTTGTTCCTGTTCAGCATTAGACCGAGCCCGATCTTGGCCCAAAAACTATCATATTTGCTTCCATTGTCAGTCCTTGCGCCACGCTTCTAGAAGCACGATCTCCATTGTGCCACCAAAAAAAACTTCACCATCACACATCGCGCAATATGATCACCAGCAGTTTCGCGGCAGCCACTCTAAATAGAGAACACTTTTCAATTAATAGACGCAAATTGGTTTTTATGTGATTTTAATTTTATTGTTTTTCTTCATTCTCATTCGCAGTTCCATCGCTAGCCTCGTCTCTACACCATCATAGCCAAAATAAAAACGATGATAGCAGCACAGCATCGTCGGCGGCAACAACAGCCGCCGCAACGGCAGCACATCAGGGCAGCGGTGGAGTCATTGGCGGCGAATACATGTTCAAGTGTCCACAATGTTATCAGCGTCTCGCTGGCCTACAGGTTGGTAGTCGCTCACTCACTTGCCGAGCATCCTTTTGATTCGCTTCGATTTTTTTTTTTCTGTTTCTGTTTCGTTTTGCAGGCATTGCACGAGCACTTAGAGGACGAGCATGCCCACGACAAGCCCAACTCGGAGAATCATTCGAACAGTTATCACATGGATCGTGACATGGAATTCGACAATAGTCGACAGCAACAGCAGCATAACAACAAGCACGCTCAGAATAATAACAATCTAAGCAGCAACAATAAGAATTACTATTTAAAAAATCATAGTATTAGCAACAGCAACAACAACAATAACAACATCAACAGCAGTAATAACAATTGCCACTCGTCCTCCTCCTCCTCATCATCGTCAGCGATGCCGGCGAACAGTGGTGGTGTCGTCGGTGGTGGTAGAACATCCCCAATGCCCACGTCCCACTCACCATTGTCGGCGGGACACCCCGGCCACCATCACCAGCACCCGCACCACCCCCAACGGACACCGCCACCGACCGATCTCAGTTCACAGTATCATCAGCGTGCAATGGCAATGGCCCTAGCTGTGAGTATGTCCACATCAGCAACAGCCGCGTCGAATGGTTACGATGCAAACGCTGCTGCAATGGCCGCCGCCGAGGCAATGGCCATGGCTGGTAGTCGGTCAACTATAAGTCCATTGAATGGTCATAATGTTACCAGTGGTAGCATTGGCGGCGGTACTAGTGGCAATTGTGGTGCCTCAACAACATCATCGTCATCCTCATCGTCATCTCTGTCTCTGGGACTGTCGTCATCATCGTCGGCAGCAGCAGCAGCAGCAGCGGCAGCGGCGGCAGCGTCCAGTCCCTACCAGTGTTCTCAGTGTTCGGTTGCATTCCCAAATCGTGATCTCCTCGAGAAGCATGAACTGATGCATTCACCGAATTCAGCGGGCGGCAATCAGGTTAGTAAAGATCTTCTTATTCATAATAAGTAGTCTGCCTCAGTCGGAGGGTGTCTCGAATTTCTTTAATTAGTCCGAGTTCTTTGTCCGTGTCCGTGTCCATGTGTGTGACATAAGTCGACCGTTAAATTGAATCTCTGGGTTTTTGGAGGTCTCCCCCCTTGGACAGGGCCAATGTAAGCGTGCGAGTGAATCACTTTCGTTTCGGACACGATGACTGGTGCGCGGAGGGTATATTCTTTGACTCACAATTTTCCATTTGGACCAGGAACAACTGGCGCGGCTGTTTAACCGCTTCTTTTGGGGCGGGTGGCAGACGCTATGAGTCACAATGTTGAAAAGTGTGGCATGTGGCTGAGGGCACGGTTCCTGGAAGTGCTTCTGAGGAGAGCTAAGTCGTTGATTTTATTGCGTTTCTGACCATTAACGCTCGGGCTGATGTGTGCACTGTTGAGGGACACACAAGAGACTTCAGATGTGGAGGCTTTGCTGAACGGATTTGATAGCAAAACCGACCTCGTCCTGTTTTCCATTGCGTCGGGGTAATCCCTGGTGGCGATAAGTCTTATCGCGGGAAACGCTGGCAACAAATGGGGGAATTCCACACGCGACATGCGATTTCATTTTTTTTTTTTCGTGTCATAACCTGAGTCTCGCACATGCGACCAGATGGCAGCCTGCAACCGCACTGACTATCAGTCGATTAGCACCGCAACAAAATTCAAAATCTTCTAATATTTTTGCACTACACCGCAAAAAAGATTCTATCCACAATTTCCTCCCGTTCGCCATCCTAATTCATGAGTGTCTATCGGGAGGGAAAAAAACACGCACCATCTGTGGCGACTTGGCATCGCTTGGAGGGGCCGACGCGATTCCACCACCATCACCGCCACAACCGGCACGACAGCGCGGCTGCACACACATAGATTCATCCATCTATCCATATCCAGTGCTCGGTGGATACTTTGCGGTTTCTCTGAAAGCCGGACATTGTTAGTCGCGGTTTCTTTCTGGATGAAATAAAATCACGAATATGAATAAGAAAACGAAGGCACACGCTGCTCGTGTGTATCTCTCGCTCGCTGAATTGAATCCCTGGAAAAAGTGTATATTTTTAAATTACAAGTGGTGGGCATAGGCAATGAATGGACACGCGTAGGTGGACTGTGCTCGGTCCCTATCATCTGGCTGCCCTTTACTGTGTGGATTCACTGGAAATCAGACACCAATATCCATCGGCACGAGTGAACAAAGATTTTTCATTGTTCCACAGTCGCACGCAACGAAAAGAAAGAAAATCAACCATGTAACCTCTTGGAGAGATTATTATGCCGGTTTTGACACTTTTCTGATGAGCGAGCTGCTTTCTGTTGTTTTTCTTCTCTCGAAATCAAATCATTCGATGCTCTCGCCCCTTGAGTTGAAGGATGAATAAATAAATAATTGACGGGCGCGTTTCCTGTTGGAAGCCATCGTGTTGTTGTCTCTCACTCGAATTGAAGCGAACTTTTGTGTCATATTTCTTGCGAAAAATAAACCACGAGATACCTACAAAATTCGTTTCCTCCTTCTGCAGATACCTCCACCACCACCGTGGCCCCATGTATCCAACTAGAATCCAGTTCTTTTTTATCGCTTCACTGAGTATGCCTAGTGTGCCCAGCGATTTAGTAGGCGTAGAAAGTTGTGTGCCTACGGGGGGCGCACAAACAACACCGATAAGGAAAGTCTCTGCCCCTGCCCACTGATAAGATACATAAAAAAACACAGAAAAAGAAATTCCATGGTGGTTTGGGTGCCGCACCACCTATCCCTATGTGCGCTCATATTCTGGGAGGAATTTCTGATATCATAACCAAACAAAACAGTGGCGACCTCCATTTTTTTTCCTTCCTCCTCTTCATTCCTTCCCCCCAGTGAACAGTGTTTCGAACTAGTCTCGTATACAATAAGGCACCACCCTTTTTTTTTTCTCTCTCCCGTTGGACTTGTTATTTTCTTCGCCTTTCTTTTTTTGTTGTTTTTTTTTTTATTACCACAGGTTAAATGGAAGATAACGAGAAATGAATACGCATACACACACACACACACACTAGCACCACGCATCAATGTGTGTGTAGCGGGGGTCTCAAATAAACACCCACCCTTGAGTGGTCATTTGGCTACGGTCGTTGCTGCCTAGGGGGGTGTAATAATTTCATATCACAAAATGTCAGATATGTGAAGAATTATTATAGTTTCTGTTTTTTTTCCCCTCTCTGCTCAGTCTTACCTTAGATATGAAGAAAGAAATACCCTAAGGGGGGTATATGTGAATAAAAGTAAATCCCCAAGAGGTTGACCGTATCATCAAACGTGGAGGAGCAGCAACTGGGAATGTGGGGGACTCCCTTCGGTCGTTTTTTTATGGTTGCTGTGCGAACAGACTGAACTACCTTGGGATGAGGTGTGCTTTTTTTCAGTCAGTCAGTCAGACGGCTATGAAAATATGACACGAGATTAGATTCATTAATCGACTGGTCTATGACGCAGATTGTCTGGGAATTTTTTCATTGTCGCTGGTGAACGCACGTTTTGACAACAATCGCGGGGGTACCGATTCATCTGGTTCTCAAACTTTGTTACAGCTAGCGCGATCTCTAGCTAACTGCTTCCAATGGCCCACACTAGGCGGAAGGTCCTCATCCACTTGTGTGCGACATCTTGTGGGTGGCATCCTCTGTCTCGCTGAGAAACTGGTTCTCAAACTTCGCTCCAACTAGTGCTAACTGCTTCCAATGGCCCACACTAGGCTGAAGGTCCTCATCCACTTGTGTGCGACATCTTGTGGTTGGCATCCTCTGTCTCGCTGAGAAACTGGTTCTCAACCTTCGCTCCAACTAGTACTAACCGCTTCCAATGGCCCACACTAGGCTGAAGGGCCTGATCCACTTGTGTGCGACATCTTGTGGCTGGTATCCTCTGCTCAGTTGTGACAGAGTCTCAAGAGCAGTTGAGTTGTGAGTGTTCGTGAAAACTTTGAAGCCAATTTGTAAAATCTCTATCTCTCAGTCAGACATCGTCTATTCAAATCATTTTCAAATCAATTACAACTGGAGTACCTCAAGGAAGTGTTCTTGGTCCTCTTCTTTACCTACTTTGAACTCGGAATGATTCATTTACACATCTTATCGGCAGCCTCTCTCCTTTGTGTATAAGAAACGACTATTCTTCTTTAGCTGGCGCTGCAGTCCGGTGTGGAGTTGAGCCTCAGCCAACATGGATCTCCATGTAGCCCGGTCTTGTGCTAGTTTCTTCCCACCACGCACGTTAAGCTTATTCTCCTTCTAGCTGCGTGCGCCACTGCGTTGTCCTTCGGAGTTGGAGTCGAAGACTTTCCGGGCCGGAGCATTGGTGTCCATTCGTTCGACGTGCCAGGAGAGCCATATGAGACGAGAGGTTCGAACTCGTTTGACCAGGTCGATGTCGCTGTACAGCCCGTTCAACGACTATACTTCCCGCAATTAGGAAATATGGTGAAATTGCGACTTTGGCCCCTGAACACGAGCACTGCCTAAAAAACCGCACTACCGCTGGAATTCTTCTAATTGTTGACCAGGGCAACGTCTTGGGCTGTGTTCAAATGTGTACAAATGCTTGGACTTGTCATAGCCAGGAACACCGATCCATACTGGACCGCAAGCCACAGGAAAAGAAACCGCATGAAACGTTCAGTGTGGAGTCCCATGCCAATTTTGAGGTGAAAACTCACCAATTTTGAGGTGAAAACTCACCACTTGTCAGACCAGTGTCTTCAGTGTCTGAGACTGAACTTAAGCTGCCGTCCATCGTTAAGTGACACGTTGCTCCTAGTCCTCAAGATCATTGGGGAGCACGATGAAGTCCGAATTTGAATTGATTTATTAGAAGGAAGGTGTTGCTACGTGCGTAGCCCCCAATGCACGTGAACCTCGACGTCGTAAGTTTGATCCCTGATCTGAGCGACAAAAAATAATGTTCACGGCCTCACCTCTTTCGAGTCACCGACAATGCTCAAAGAGTTCGCCTGTCTAGAAAAAGCTTCTCAAACTTGGCCGTTCGGAGTCGGCATGAACTGTAGCACAACACGAATGGCTCCAGAGAAACTAGGCCCTGGGCCTCTACGGGCTATAGAGTTCCGATATAATATTAATATTTTAGAAGGAAGATAGAGAAAGGTGCTCTTACTGCGAAAAGTTTGTTTTTTCAACATTTAGGAGTCAAAATGAACTCAAATGATGTCTCGGGTATTTTTCAAACCTTCGGACTTGATTGCGTGAAGCACAATTTCACAATAATTTCAACTCTACCCCTTTTTTGTCGTGCACTCATTCTTGTAAATCAGCCTTGCAATTAGCTAAGTGTCAACCTCGTCTCGACCGGATTACGACTTTGTATTTAATTAAGTTACAAGACACTCGTAAAATGTGGCAAAAAAGCCTAGAATCACTTCTTCAATAAAATGAACCGAAATAAAGGTAAAAATCAATGATTACAGCATTCCTAAAAGAATGCTTTTAAACCACAAACTACAGCCAAAAAATGTTAGTTCTGACCTTCACACAAGTCTCCACCTCAAAATAAAATTAAAAAAAGAATGAAACAAATTCCAGGTCTCTCTCTCGTTTTTTCTGTTCATAATCATAAAAGTGAGGAGCATTTTTAGTAATTAAATGGACGAAAACGAATTCATCCCAGACTTACCCATATAGACAGTCTAATTCACCGCCAAGGTCAATCGGATTTCAACAAAAAAAAAAAATAAAGAAACGCCGGCCGACATTCTCTCAGTTTCTTCAAAGATGAAATTTCAAAAATTTTAAAATCATTTTAATTTAATACACCCTCCACAACCTTGTGTGTGGTGTGTCTGTGCTAATTTCCATCCGATCCAGACATTTGAACTCACTACACTGCCTCCTGTGTGCCCAGGTTGACCGATATTAATTTTAGACAGAATAAAAGCAACCAACGGAAATATATCATAACATTTTTGTTTTTCTCTTGAGGAAATGTCTCGGACAGGAACATGCATATAATAGTGTATCTCATTTCATTCCCCTCGCCGGTGGTTGGATTTTCGCCGAAGATTTATCACTTAATTTAACAGCTAAATCAATCAGTTAATTTTCAAACGCCATTTGGTTGAATTTATCCCCATCAGCAGCAAAACCACTGAAACAGATGAGATTGTGATTGAATTTGGTCACACGGAAAAATTGTTGTCTTTTTATTTGGATTTTCCTCGGCTTTTGTGCAACCATGTGGTCTCGAAGATAATTGTTACAAGACACTCTGCTGCTGCGGCAAGTGAATGCGAACAACTTTACCCGTGGGAGACATTTTAATAGAGCGTCCTCAGCCATGTGAAATAATTTTATTCAAGGGGAATCACACACACATGCCCGATGAGAGGGGTGTACAAGTGGCACGCATTTGATTCTCATTTCAGAATTGAAGGGCGACAGTCGCACGCATACACGCCGCACAGCTCCATGCGAGACAGCAACTAACAGGTGGAATGCCCATTTCTCATGCGGGGCTTGTATTGTTTTTTTTTTCTCTCTGTTCATTTAAATTGATCATAAAATTAAGCAAATATTCAGGAGAATAAACAAAAATCGAATAAATAAAGGAAAACAAAAACCGCCCAACACCAAGTTGACCAATAATTTATGGCCAGTCGAATGTTTACGCTGAACTCTTGCGCTTGCTTCGGTTTGTTTTTTATTTCCATCCATCCTCCACCATTTTTCCGCATCTCTGTCTGTTGAGTTTTGCTGTGGAGGAGGGCTGGCTGACTCGTCAGAGAGTTGTACCAACCCCAGCACATTTGTTTATTCAGTTTATTTGCAATTTAAACAATGAACCTGTGTGTGCAAACGGCTCATGTGACTTTCAACCTTTCGGTCGGTCGCAATTCAAATGCACTTTGTGTTCCACCGCAACAGAGGGACGGCAAAACAAAAAAAAAAAAAATGCACAACAGCATCACGTGCCACAAAGATATGACCGTTATATGCGGGTGGGTGTGTGGAAATGGATTCCATCTATCTATCACTCCCGATGGATATTGCAATTTACCATCGCAACTCCTGGAAATGCGAAATCGTTTCCGGCATTCGTCTAAAAGCTTCCTTTGCTTTCTCTCCCACACACACACACACACGCACACACTCGCTGTCAAATCAACAAATAAAAAAAAAAGAAGGGGCCACCATAAAGTTGAATCAAAAGCAGGACATATCCACACTCACCCACAGACTGAGCGTATATTTGGGTCATTTAATGGTCAAACCATTCAGCAATGTGCGGTGACAATTGGATGTGAACCTTACAGAAAATTACGAAATGAACAAAAAAAATTAAACCTGAAAAGAAGAGGTAGGGACTCCGCACTCCGAACTCCGGACTCCATATCCATCTATGGGCATGAAAAATGCTTTCATCTGTGAATTTATTATTGTTGACCAACTTTGACCATTGCGGAGTAGCATCCCTTTTGTTCGCCTTTTGTGCGAAAAATGGTTGATGTTGAAAGTTCGCCTTTAGTTGGTTTGAGTGATAAAAAACGTATCTATATATTTTAATTATTATCATCAGTAGTGACAAATGGATATGACCTCTTAAGGGTTTTTGTTTGTTTCCACCGAAAGTACATTTGTCTGTGCATTTTAATTGAGTGCGTAATTAATCAGGCTTAATGGTGAAAAAAACTTGCTTATTCAACTTTCAAGTGACATTGTGCAAGTGTCATTTTGGTGAGTTATTCGCCGAACTTATGAGTATTGACATTTCGATCGCTTCATTTTCAACTTTCAAGTGACATTTTCCTCCGAATTTCTGAACATTGACGTTTTCATCACTATAAGGGTTGACCTCGCAAGATTTGTCGATTTTTGCATGCAAGTGATCTGTCAAACTGACAACTGTCAAGAAACAATGGTTGCCACTGTGTTCAGAGCCTAATCTTGTGTGCTTCCTAACAACGTCTGCAATCTTCTTCTTCGACGTGGACATATCGAGAGTTTCAGCACCATTTTTCCACATTTCACCACTTTAAGTGAGTTCAAGCCAGTGTCATTTTGGTGAGTTATTCGCCGAACCTATGAACATTGACGTTTCGAACGCTTCATGTTCAGCTTTCAAGTGACATTTTTCTCCGAGTTTCGGAGCATTGACGTTTCGATCACTTCAAGGGTTGATCTCGCAAGTTTTTGGATTTTGTTGCAGTTTTCTCTGAAAGCAAAGTGATCTGTCAAACTGACAACTGTCAAGAAACAATGGTTGTCACTGTGTTCCGAGCCCGTTTTTGAGTGCCTCCTCACAACGTCTGCAAATTTCTTCTTCGACGTGGACACATGGAGAGTTTCTGCACGATTTTTCCACATTTCACCACTTGGAGGTGAGATTTAAATCGATTTCTGTCAAAAACCCCACCGGTTGTCATTTTGTTTCCGATCACAGATCATTAAAATTTCAAAATCATTTTCCATCATCATTATACAAGTGAAATTAACAATTTCATCATTTGTTCTTAATTCATCCGATTGACTCATACAACACATTCCATCTCATGTCACAAGCAGTTAACGACGATAACCACGAACCGGGCTGATTACGTCCATGCATCATTCCCCATTCATGCGAGGTTACCGCCTATCTTTCAAAGTGAACTTACAGGCAACACGAAACCTGTTCACAAAGTCACCCATGATTCACTGTGAGAACACGCCCCATTTGACGGGACACTCGGCCGGACAGGTAGTTTCAATTTGACACCTAGCCCCGCACGAACGACAAACCAATTTTTTACTCTTGTAACAAAATGGACAAACAAGCAGCGCCATTGTGTGGCATTCAACTTCATTTTTCATTAATTTCTTTCTTTCTTTCTCCCCCTTTTTTTTTGTGTGTAGTTTATCTCCCTGCCTTCCCATACACACTCGCGTGTACCTACACTTGTTTGCCTTCTCTTCATTATGCTCGTTCGTATGATTGCTGCAATTATTGTTGTACGGTTAGTTTATCGGAATCAAAAAGAATGCCACAACAGTTTCGGAAGAAATCAGAGGGTCGATGGTGAAAAGAAGTAACACAAATTACAGGAGAGTGGAGAAAAGAAACCACCACCACACCGGATGTTACCAATTGAATTCCACCTTAATTCGTATTTTCGTCTGAAGTTTCGTTGTGTTTTTTTGTGAAACATGAGAGTGAAGAGAGTTTGGTTGTCTCTGTCGCACTTCTCGTGTGTGTGTGATTGGACTTATTTTGCAATGCGACTGTAGTCACATGGGAAACGAAATTAATGACCACAATTAATTCAATCAAAAAGTACAGCGAGATAAAACACACAGTCCCCTGCCCTGAATCTGACACAAGTGTCAGTTCCCTTTCTCTCTCTCTCACACACACTCACTCCAGTCCGTCAAGTGAAAGGAACTGGAATCCATTTCGTGGCGTCAGTCTGGGCCGATTCCTATCTAAAGGTAATTAATCCGACTCTGAGACACAGTCTCTCTTGTTGTACCTCTTTCGGATGAAGCTACCTATGTAAGCAAAAGATACGAATATTTTATTGCAAATAACAAATAAACAAAATGCCTTCCCTATCGCAGCCAAACGACGACATTCCTTATCGGCTTTTTAATGTTTATTTCAAAACGATTCCCTCGCGTTAGCCCCTGTCCACCTCGTGTTTTCGATGTGTTGTAAGGAAATCGAAATTTATTGAGATTGGGTTTTGTTGAAGGTACCGCCACACTACACGACGCATCATTGATAACGTCAATCGGCGGTGAGTGACAACAAATACGATTCGCAGTAATTCAGCCTTATCACCTCTACTATTCATCGTCAGTGTGTTCAGCAGGCAGCCCAGGCACCGATCTTCTGTGTGGTCTGCACATGAGAGTACCTCTGGTCGACCAAAAATGCGAATGCGAACGGATGTCACAGTCTGAAGTGGGTTTTCGGCTTCAATTCACAATTAATTGTGTAGGAAGTAAGAAATTAAGTCTATTTTTGAAGGTTTCTAAATACGGGTGCGTACTTGCCGATAAGAGGGACACATTCAGCGTGTGTAGTGTGTACCGAGGCTTAATCTAATCGGATCACGCGCGTAAGTTGTTAGTTTGTGTGTGGGTTTCTTTCGGCAAATACCTGATGAATTGACAAAATGGATTTCATCATGCGCGCTTGCCAGGGGGGGTTAAATGTCACCGATGAGAGCGCGAAGTTGGGCAAGCATTTTAATGGCTTTTGGGGGACTCTGGTCATGGTCTCTGCTCGGAACGGTGAATGGAAGCTGAAGGTTGTAGGTTAGAGGTGTTCTGGTTCTGGGATGTTGGTGGTTTTTGATCTGTTATTTTGGCTTTTTCCGCTGAGGTGGCTGTTATCTTATGGAACTGGGGATGAAGACATAAGAGATAAGGCGGAGCCAACGCTTAAGATGGCTAGGTCATGTAGAGCGGATGGACACCACAGCTCCGACCCGAAGAGTCTTCGACACTGAGCCATTGGGACAGCGCAACAGAGAGAACGTTCTCGCACTAGATGGCGCACACAAGTGGAAAAGGATCTCAACCAACTTGGTGTGCGCAACTGGGGGCAGCTGGCGAAAGATCGTGCTGGCTGGAGAGGCATGTTGGTTGAGGCCCAGGTCCACCCCGGACTGTAGCGCCAATCAAAGAAGAAAAAGAAGAAGGTGGTGGGTTGTGGGTATGTGCGTTGACTCCAAAGCACTTGAACCACGACGTCGTAAGCTGGATCCCTGGTCTTAAAGGGTATTTTTTTTTCATGTCTAGAAGAAAGCTTCTCAAACTGTGCCGTTCAGAGTCGGAATAAAATTTGAAGGCTCCTTTCACTCTTGAGAGAACAACACTAGTGGTTGTTGAGAAGCTAGGCCCTGGCTCAAGGGCTGCACTATTTTATTTATTTTCATTATTAAGGTGATCATGAGCTTTTCTCATTCATGACATGGCTGTGTCCGGAGAGACGATCTCCTTTTTTTTGTAGTTCTATATTCTCGAACTCTTGACGTGTCATTCTATCGGGCTCCATCTCCTTCCCAATTTTTGAAACTAAAATTTAACCGACATTCAAACCAGGAATGAGTACCTTGTCCCCGTTGGAACCACAAAATGGATGACCTCGGCTTTCCCAGTGTACCTCCAAGGCACGATGTACCCAATTTACACCGAAAAACAATCCCTGACTTGTTCTCAGCAGTCTCACATGTTCAAAATAAGGTACCGTCCAGGTATCCAATTCCATAAATAGAACTCCGAAATGTCTACACTGGCACAGCCAAAGGTGTCATCTGGCACATAGAACCCCATGTACGTCCATGTCTCTCTGCATCTTCGATCATCAAAGACCCGAGACGAAACGATGTAAAACAATAAACGACGCAGAGAAACACATTAAACACTTTTGTGTGCCTCCGTGGCATGCAAAAAGGCAAGACACAGCACTCACTCCATCCAATGGACACACAAAGGACCCACGACGATATGTGTGTTCTAAAAATATGCTGTATGTCCTGGATTCTCTTTTCTTTTCACTTTTAGTGTGTTTCATTTTTATATCGAATCTCCTTGTTTTCGGCCTGACCCCTGGAACCCATACCAAGCGCGTACATAAGTGTCCTTTTAGTCACACATGTGTATCGACATGAAAAGGTGATTCAATATTCCTCCACATCCCCGTCGCGCCACACCGCGCCGTTCCTTCTCTCACGTCACACATCATGTGATGTATTTAAGAATCAAGTCCGTTTGTGAACACATGCAGTTTTATGACCTGAGTGCATTATGAGTGCTGGGGTTGTGCGTAGACTCACACACAACCTGGAGGCTGTCAAAATAGAATGGCAAGTAAATAAAGTTTCATTCTTATGCTTCTTCTTTTTGTTTCAAATGAATTTATATGCAAGTTAATTCATTCTGTCACATCTGTGTGTTCTGCTCAATTTGTATTTGGATTCGAAAAGAATGGTGGTCATATTATAAATTTCGCCTCGATTTAAATGAACCATCTCGTGTCGTGTCGCAGTCCAGTCTTTTTCGAAGACACTCAGCGATGACAAAAATGAGATACAACCACTTAATTGCCCTGTGGGAATATGCATAATATATTTATGAAACGTAAATTGTTTGTCTGCTGCTGCTGTCCGCGGGCTTTTTTGACTGCGAGGATGAGTTCGTATACACTTAATTCGGCGGCAATTAAATGAGTAGGTACCCCCATTCCGACGCAATCATAATGAGTTCGATTGTTTATTGCGTTTCGCAATTTCCGTCGTTTTTCTCTTCTTACAAATTCATGTGCGCACTCATGTGTAGGCACTTAACAAATAATACAAATTCCTGTAGGTATTTGACCTCAACTCTCACCACGTTATTCATTGAAACAAAAATAATAAATAAATAAAACGTCCACAGCACACCAACAAATCGCCTCACTTTTTTTCAACTGACCCCAAGTTGATAACCTTTTCTGCGAGAAAATCCAAGACGAACACAAAACCGACATCTACACCCTGTGTCCGTCCCGCGTGTGGCGTTCGTTTCGTTCTGGCTGGCGTGAGTGTTGAAAAACTTCATTCAAGTAAATTTTTACTATCAGTCGAACGAATATGTAAGACAATGAATGTGAAAAAAATATACGTTCTTTACATTCAAAATAAATGTGTACCGCATGTAGAGTTATTCATCCGTCGTGTGCACGAGATTGGTAATGATTTAGGTCGTTTGACAAGTGTTAGTTAGGTGAGCGCAATTCGATTTCTTTTTTTTTTTTGCGTCTTCTCTTAAAAACAACAACCATCGTCGTCATCTCTCTAAATTGATAAGAAAATCTAAGGTTATTCCCATTCTGGCCGCACAAGAAAACAAAAAAACCACTGTGTCCTCAAAAAAAGAACAATCCAAAAGACAGGTGCATTTTGACAGCTTCGGAACGACGACAATAAAAAAACAAAACAAAAAAAAAAACCTCGACAAAAGCAAAACGCCACAAAGCACATGCCGTCGTCAGTGTTGTGGCTTTCAAACGGAAACAGACACGGATGAGAAAGAAAGAATGCTCACAATGCTTTTTGTCAAAATTCCAAAAGCGTGTGTGTAATCGAAACGTCAAACAAAACAAAAAAAATGGGGGGAAAAGTGGAAAATCCATCGTGAGTGTTTCTCTCAGTCTTCATTATACACCTAATTATTAATACCTTTGTGCGGTGGCCGATGGATGTCATGATGTGTGATGTCTTATTTTTTCTCGCTCTCCCTTTCACTCTCTCACACTTCAAGGCATGGATGTGTCAAAAGTCTTTTAGGACAACAACTGCTAGGGCATTTGGAAATCTAAATTCGTAATTTCCCTTGATGAGGTCAAAAGCTAAACTGAAGTTTAGCGCCAGAATCATTTGTCGGATGGAAATTTGTCGTCTGTAGTTGAAAACAAAAATATTGTGATTGGCGTTGACGTGTGTGTTCAAATGTCAGTCATTTCGTATACCTATATTGAGAGTGACAGAAAGTTGAGGAAATGGTCAAAGTGCAGGCGTCTTTTTTTGTTTGTTTGTCTCTGCGTTTAAATTCATTATCAAACGTCAACGACTATGTATGTCATTGTGACGTAAGATCGGTTTGCTTTGCACTCAAGAAATGTCAATTTATAATCAACTGTTGGCAGAAAGTAGGTGAAAAATTTACGTCAACCTATACTTTCAGCTGTGAGTGTGTGCTGTGATGTGTACAGCTGTTGGGTTTTGAAGCCAATGGTGTATTGACATCTGTCAATCATTTTGGAAATCGGAATTCGACATCTGTCAAATTTGTTTGAATGGGAGGAGCTTTTAAGAGAAAAAATGAGAGTGTTTAAGGCGGCCTTCGTGGTGTCCTACATTTTGTGGTAACGTTGTAAGAAATTTACCACTTATGGGCAGATTTTGGTCGAGTGGAGAGTTGAGATCGAGAAGTGATTTTTCTCATTGGGAAGCGGTGATTCGATGGAAATTCACATGTTTTATGAATTGTTTGAAGGTGAAGACGATGGGAGACACTAGTGGAAGAAGATTGTGGAGACTTTCTGTCACATCTGTCACAGTTGTGTATGAAAAGGGCTCATGATAGCCCATTGTTGTGACACATTCCAACCTTGCCTTGCCACACATGGACAATTGTCTAGATTAGACACATATCTGGAGACTTTTTGAGTGTAAAGTGTAGAAATTCACCACAATCTGACATTTTAGAAAGCAAACGTCAATTTTTCATGAAATTTGTGAAGCAAGGTTCGACATGGACTACATGCAAGTAAAATGTGATTATAGAGACTTTATGAGTTTGGAGGAAATGAAGATTCATAGAAATGTGCAAACGCTGCAAAAGACCACGTGATTGCAGTTGTTGTAGAACAGCAGGCAACTGTAGCATTTATCATTAAATTCCAAACAAGACACGTGTTCATCGACGAAGCGGGGTGACAATAGATTATTCCCAAGAAGCCTACCGTATCTGCGCACCAGATGTTTGTTGCGTCAACCTTCATTTAATGCAAATTTATTAAAACACACAGATCACGACTTCAACTCTCCCCAGATCCAAGGTTCAGCAAAAAAACAAAAATAATACTCTTTTGATCTATTAATCATTTTTGACGCCGCATCGCTTGATATTTTATTTCTAAAATAAACTTCTTTGCGTATTAATTAGAACACGCTCGCGCTTAATTGTCTTAACGACTTCCCTAATACCCATCACACTGTTATCCCACAAACTTTGAAGACAATAGAGAGACGCAGCAAAAAAGAAAACAAAACAGCAATGCTAACACTAGCCGTTAAGTAAAATTCACCCCATCAGTCTCTCATATGACAGACAAGAGTCACACCCTGACTTGAACTTAATTGAAGTTATTCCGTAGATTTAATTGTATGATGGATGAATCACTAGCAGCAGCAGCAGCAGCAGCAGCAGCATCTATAAACTATTTTTCATATACCAACAGATTGTCAGATAGTGGCTAACAAAAGCATACACAATACACACTCGCATCATATTGCGCGCATCTTCCGTGCATGAATTGTCTGTGCTACACATATCCTTGGCTTCTTGTTGTGTGCATAAACACACACAGTCTTGACAAAAAAAAATACATATTTCTGCAAATTAATGATTGTTAGTCACACTGTCAGTTAGGGCACTTAAAATCCACCAGACGTCGTTTCTCATGGACCCCCAGACCCCAAGCTAAGCAGTGGATCCAAAGGAGAGAGAGAGAGTGAGAGTGAATTTCATCTCCACATATGGATGAAAACAGCACTTGAGGTGTCATCCGAGAAGAACAAGTATCTTCCCTCCCCCCATCGTTATAAATAAGAAAAAAAACCGCTCCAAAAGAGATACATAAGCGCGCACACTACCCAGCCGACATACTGAATTACACTAAAATGACATCATCGCTCGCGGTCCGTCGCTTGCTGGGGAAGAGGAACGTGTGTATCTATCTATCTACGTGCATCGGGGCTGATAACTCAGATTAATCAAATTCAAATTAACAACAATTTTGAAATAATTCTGGCGCGAAGCGTTTTCTAATCGCGCGCAATGACGTTCGCAATGAATCTGTCAGTTTCAGGCGAAAAAAAAAAATAAACAAGCAAATGTCTTGTCAGTCTAAAAATGTCTCAATTTCCGCTGAACAATGTTATTCTACCTGTTCGGTGATGGGCCTGCTGCAAGAGAACTTCCGCTCAGGAAAAATATTTATTTGTTTTCCCCTCTTCAGTGTTCAATAAATAATTTCCTCTTCTCACTAAGTCTCCTGTGTGTTCCCTAACTATCCACACACTGCTTGGGCAGGGGTTTGGCGTGAGTGAGTTCATATGCATATATGTTTCTTTTTTGTCTGGCTAACAATCTTTTGAGATACAAATTGAGTTTGGACTGCTCGCGGGCACGTACACGTCGGTAGACGCGAGATGACGACAACGGCAGCGAATGCAACAACAACGACGACGACGACGACGACTACGAGGAAGAAGACGATGAAGATTTGCCGGCGTTGATGCTGTGGCTAGCTGCTTGGGCTGCTGCCACTGATCATGATGATGATGAGCAGCAAGAATAACAATTATAATAGCGCACGTCTTTATGCTGAGCATGATCTACAGTCTGCTCACTTATAGGTGAACCGAAATCTAGGAACTTTTTGGGGGGCCCGTGGACGACGACGATAAAAACAATATCAAGGGTAATAGACGGCAGACGGATTGCGTACACTAGGCAACCTGCGTACGAAAGACGCACGATTAAATGCGCACCGCCTCCTCCTCTCCTCCTGCCGCAGCGGCAGCGATTCTTTTTTTGTTGATTTGAAGTACCCACAACGATGGAGGTGTACAAACACAACATAGACCAATTCTGGTCTTCTCCCACACGGCCCACCCCCACCGAAAGATGTCTTTTTTTTATTTTAATTCAGTAGCGAGGCGCACACGTTCGAACGAAATTTCCTGCCAAAATTTTACAAAAAAAAGTGAAAAACAAAAAACGATTCATTTTTGAGGTGATTTTGGTGTGTAGGTTGTATCCATACGCTCTCTCCGATTTGGAGGGTGAATTTTCTCTTTCAAATAGAACATTTTCTAAATGACAATGGGATAGAATGTTTATTCGTAATTTGGGTTAAAATATACTACAGACTCGCTCGGCTCGGTGCGCGGCGTTTTTTTTGCTTTTTCGGTGGGAAATGAAATTTCGATATATTTGTGATTTATTGTTGTGAATGGGAATTATGTCGGGGCGCCACAGAATGCGCCTCTCATCTCTATTTGATAAATATATAATTTTGTTCTTCTTTTTTCTTTCATTTCTTTTGTTTTTGATTTGAAAGGCGGCCGTGGTCGTGGTGTCGAATAAATAAATGTTTTGTTCATGGGAGCGTATGTAATTTAGTCATATGACTATGGACTAGCCATTGTTTAAATGAACTAATCTTTTGATTATTTGAAAATCAACTTAATTTCACGAATATTCGTGCTTTTAGGCTGGCGCCGTACTTTTGTTCTTTGCACGTGACATCGTCTTGATTTATGCCTTTGATGAATTTTTAATCAATTTGTTTTGAGAATATTATGTCATTGGTAATTATGTTGTGCGAACAAAAACGTGATAGATCAAAGCAGTGTCGAGCGGCAGTCGATTGAAGTTCGAAATAAAATATTGTGTTGTTCCCGCACGTCAGTTGGGTATGCAAAGGACATCAGACCTTACAGCTGTTTCAGGCTTGTGAAATATTGTCTCTGTTCCAATTTTGTTTATTGACCAGAAGTACAGCCAAAATTGATCGTGGCCTAGGTTCATCCAGGGCTATACCGTCGCTCAAAGAAGACGACGAAGAAGAACCTTCATTGCCTCTCGAACTTACCGCATGTTGTAGACAACTCAACCAAAGTGTCACTCATCGCTGAACAATAATAATAATGTGGGTGGCGCTGCAGCCCGTAGAGGACCAGAGCCTAGCTTCTCAGCAACCAATCGTGATGTGCGTGCTATTGTTCTTTCACGAGTGGAAGGGACCTACATTTTTATGCCGACTCCGGACGGCCAGGTTTGAGAGGCTGAACAAGCTCTTGCAAAATTGAACATCAACACCAACTGTCTTCGGACCATATACCATTTGAGCTCTTAAAATGTCGCATAGTCCTCCACAAAGTCGCCAACTCAATTGCTCCCTCATTGACAACAATCAACAATAACATCCACCGTGTGGACTGCATCTTGTGCCTTAAAGGGCCATTCATATGATGTCGCCACGAACTGCGAACTTCGCAAACTCTGACAACTCATTCATATGGAGTTTTCTCACTCGCGGAGAACTACGGGTGCAGACTGACACTTCACTGCGAATTTGTTGGTCGTGGTGGTTGTGGTAGCTTGACAGTTCGCGAAGAAAAACGTTTAAATCATTAACTAGGATACTTACACTAACTTTTGTTGAGATTTTTGTGGATGCAAAAACTCGAAAATTCAGGTACAATCTTTTTGCGTACCAAGAAATATGTATAACTTATTGTTCATATTGCTATCCAGCGTACTGTGTGAACGTCTAAAGCCGTTTTGCACCGCACTAATCGGCACGTACCAGTGCGACTTCCGGCCCGGCAAATCGACTATAGACCAAATCTTCACACTAAGGCAGATCCTGGAGAAGACCAGCGAGTTTCAAATCGATACTCACCATCTGTTCATCGATTTTAAAGCCGCATACGACAGCATTCATTGCAAGGAGCTATTCGAAGCGATGGCTGAATTCGGGATCCCGGAAAAACTGATCCGGTTGTGTCGCACCACGCGATGCACCGTGCAGTTCGGATCAAAAACCTCTGAACCGTTCGAAACCTGCACCGGATTTCGGCAAGGAGATGCGCTGACGTGTGATTTCTTCAATCTGGTACTGGAGAAGATAGTGCGGCGGGCAAAAGTCAACACGGAAGGCACTATCTTGTACAAGTCAGTCCTGCTACTGGGATACACTGATGACATCGACATTATCGCGCGGTCCCAACGTGCCGTAGTGGAAGCTTTCACGGCAATTGAGGAACAGGCGAAACGAGCTGGTCTTAAGGTCAACGAGGACAAGACAAAATATATGCTGTCGAGCAAAAAACGATCCGCCGCACACCACCTAGACCAAAACGTCACAATCGACAGCTACAATTTCGAGGTAGTAAAGGAGTTTGTCTACCTCGGGCCAAATGTAAACTCCACGACTGACATCGTAGTGGAGATCCGACGTAGAATCGACCTTGGCAACCGATGCTACTTGGGTCGCCGAAACTCCTGACTCGAAGGACCAAAGTCATGCTCTACAAAACCCTTAACCTGCCAGTCCTACTTTATGGAGCCGAAAGCTGGACATTAAGTAAGGCTGCAGAGCTGATTCTTGGTGCCTTCGAAAGAAAAATTCTACGTCGGATATATGGTCCCGTCTGCGAGGAAGGCGAATGGAGGAGAAGACACAACCGCGAACTCTAAGAGCTGTACAAGGATGTGGATGTAGTCCGGAAGGCAAAAATCCGTCGATTACACTGGCTCGGCCACAACGAGCGAATGGACAACAACGCTCCAGCAAAGAGGGTCTTCGAATCCAAGCCTCCTGGTTCGAGAAGGAGAGGAAGACCGAACCTCCGGTGCAGAGACCAAGTCATCGCGGATGTAAGACAGCTTCGCTTTGATGACTGAGCAGCATGCCCAGGACCGTCACCGATGGAAGGCAGCAATTGCTCAGGCTCAGACCTTTCATGGTTCGTCTGCCTGATAAGTAAGTTTTCGAAAGTTCGCGTTCACAATTCGCCGCACATATGAATGAGCCTTTAGCAGGTGGACATTCTCAAGTAGCTACTGTGCTTCATGTTGCTTCAACGTGATGCCCTAAGCCCATAGAATCCGGTGCGTGCGTTTCAATTGACATCCACAAATCGTATTTGCCGGACTGCAAAGAGGTGCCCAATGAAATACGTGCGTTGCGTCCGAAATATGTATACATACATACAATCCCACATGACCAGGAGAGTAAAATGATACACACATGTGAGAAACTGTCAAACGGAAGAAAAGTTAAAAGTTCGCCAACTTCATCCATTCTGATGCATTCTACATATATCTTTTGTCAATTTTTTGACAAGACGCAACGCACGCACCGGATTCTATGGGTTTGGGCCTTGAGTCTATTCATGCTTAAAATGCAAATCATACCCTCAACATGTCAACTGTCACTGGTCACATACATCGCTGCTCTCAACAGTGCTGCCAAGTTACCATCCAATGCGAAAGTAAGGCACTTTATAGGTAAAAAATGTCTGCCGCTTTTCGAACACCTGCCATAAATTACCAACAGACGCAAAAATCCAGAAGCTTTTTTTCAAGAAAGTCTGAGTCTCTGCCACGATCCAACCCAATGACACAATCTGTCAAAAATTCTGCGGTCAACTCAGCAAAAATTCCTCCGACCCCATCTCCACCCCCACTTTCACCCAATTAATTTCGAAAAAAAAACATGTAATTTGTTATCCTGTCCCAGATACAACTGTCATCATCCAATTGGGGGTGCAAACAAAAAAAACGAACTCTTGCAGAATTCAACACAATTCCCACACTTTTCAGCTATGAGACAATATTCTAAATTTATTCATATTTTATTAACAAAATCCACATATTTCCATCGACCTTTTAATAAATCATATTTATCTTCTAATTAATATCAAACAAAATTCACAATCTACCGCAGACGAATGATTTATCGCCTAGTGTCATTGATTCTGAGCCTCCCCCCACCGTATCCACATAAGTGGGACCGGGCGATGCCTGTTGCTGTTTCAAATGAAAAATCCTTCAACAGTTCTTCTGATTAAATTTCATATCAAAGAAATTTCAATTGAATCCACCTGGGTACAAAGTGGATTCCATTGAATTTCATTTAAACGAGAAGAAATAAAGGAAAACAGGCAGACAAGAAAGAAAAAAGTATAAATCCGCCTCATTCAGCGCTCGTGCCCTAATGCATAATTGAATTAGCCTTCCGTTGTGTGTGATGTGGTTGTGCTTTGTGCCCCCTATTCGTAGAGTATTCTCCTCCATTAATGGCAAGGTGCAACAATGTTGGATCACTCATCTTTGCTTGGCCTCTGCCTCTGCGTCGGTCATGCTGGAACGAAAGAGACTCGATTGTCGGTGGGGGCTACCCTTTCCATTTTGTTTTGGTTGCATCTTTCGTCTCTGTCTCTCTCTCTCTCATTTCTTCGTCGCTTCCCAAGTCTCTTCTTCGGTATTCATTTGCGGTTGTTGTTTATCAGAGTAGAGGTGCGAGAGGTAAACCCCTTCCTTTTGTAATCCGAAGCTTGGCTCCTTCACGGCGAACGATGATATTGCAATGGTGATCATCTTCATCATCACCGGAGCGCGCACCGGCTTTAAGTGCCTTGGGGGGGCACACACCAAAACAAAAAAAAAACGAAACAGAAACCAACGGACTTCTCTGCGTATTCGTATACAAAACGAAAAGGGGGAAAACATGAAGAAAACATATGGAACCGGTGTAGCGCACACCTCTCCAGACTCCAGACCAAATCGTTTCTAGTGCACACTGTTCAATCAACTCGTCTCCTCTCTCTCGAGGTAGGTATACTGATCATGTCGACTCGACTACACCGCCGTCGATGAGGGGGAACGCGCATCTGCAACCACACCTCAGTTGATTAGTTTGAATGATGTAATGGTGGCGGATGTTTTATCGTTGCGGCTTTTTATATTTTGATTGGAAATCTTGTAAAAAACCTGTACACCGCCTCGCATACACATACGATCATTTTTTTTAAATTTTTTTTATCGTTCATTCGACTCCAATGGTTTACCGCAAATAGTTTGTAGTTCGAGCGCACAATTTTTTCGTGAAGATATATATTTTTTTTTTCAAAAATTCTCCAAAAAATTGTCGTGTTAAGGAACATTCTCTAAATGGGCAAGAACGAGCTAGACAAATTCGAGATGCAGGCCTTAAACAGAGTGATTAACTTTGTAATGGTTGGTAAATATTTTTTTTTCTAAACAAAAACATCTTGTATTCAAGGTAGTTCGAAGGGAGATTGTGTGTGGAGGTGTGAAAGCCCACCTTTGTGATTGTTTTTCGACCTGTCAAAGTTTCCTGTTAGGTGACAAAAGAAGTGTTATAAAGGTACCGGCTTTTGAGCATCACCAGTTTTCGGAAGTTCTGAAGTGTTTGTTTCGAAAATTCGAAGTCGAATGTCGAACAATCCGAATGGGAGCTGTGACAACAAAGTTGGATGGATTGGTGTGTCACCAAGGGTACTTTTACACGAACTAATTTCGAAAGCAAGCTTTTCCATCTTGTGGGCAAGGGAGGTCTCACATCTCTGGAAAAGCTTGCTGTCAAAATTAGTTCGTGTAAAAGTGCTCCAATCAAAACATAATTTGCTGCATCACTCATCGACAACGTGTAACTGCCACGAGTCACATGACTCATGAGAGACACTTTAAAAAGCTTTATTTTTGTTTTGCTGAAACAATTAATGTTCTCAGTCATCGGCGTGCTGCAGCATAAATTTCCGTCGAAGGTGGTTTGGCTGGCGGGCCCGGTCTCTCAAAGCCATCACTTCTTTGCCGTTAATTCAATTTTCAAAGGCATTGCCTTTTAACACGTTTCTGTTTTATTTCCACCGCAAATTTTATGATGATTTGTGAAAGCAATTTTTATGAAACAATCAACAGAAACACTTAAAAAATTAATATTTTTCAAAAAAAACGGGGGGAAACAAGAATTTATTTCAAATGGAATCAACGTAATATCAATAAATAACCGCCCAAAAGTGTAGGTATCATCCGTGTATTCCCTCACAATGATGATCGTCTGCGTGGAACAACAAATATATTTCACAGATAGTTTATCTTTCTGCTCGCTATTAAGGGGCGTTTCCTTAACACCTGCACTGGTCGTGCCATCCCCTCATGTATCAATTAAATCATTTTGCCTTTGATTTTCTCTTCATCTCCATCTCCTCCTCCGTCAGCCTTTCTCTCTCTCTGGGCGACGATTATAGGGGTATAAATAAAATAATTAAATGAATTTATTTCATATTTTGTGATGGCATCTGTATGTCTTTAGTACGAATAAAACACAAAGGAACTATCAACTATCACAGAAAAAAAAACCAAAACAGATTTGAAAAGATTTATTTCGCCTCAAGCTTAAGCGCACAAAAAATACTTCCGTCGAAAGCATATTTTGTTTTTAGTTCTAAATTATCTTCAACCAACAACTTGAAACCTTTAAGCAGACTTCTTCGTTTTTCCGTCTGCTCTTTTCATTTTGATTTCGCATAAATTTGAATTATGGTCTCTGTATAAATAAATCTGCTTTGGTTGAAATATTTATGGACTTTGATTGGTTTCTTAGACGGGGAAGCTTAAGTGTTTATACACCGTGAGCTCGGCGAAAGGTGGACGGCGGCGTGTGTACGGCAGATGGAGAGGTAGAACAATTTAGTTTTTTTCCATTCGAATATCTCTTTTTTTTTGTTGTGTTGCTCCAAGAAATTTATGTGGAAGCAAGTGTTTGTCTAAATTAAAATCAACTTGCAAAGTGGGGATTTTCTCGGGAAAAAAAAAATCAGATCGAGGGAAGGTAAAATTTTATAGACCCATGCTCTTAAAATTTATAGTTATTTCGCCTTGAATATGCTCCACAAATTTGCCACCACCTGTCTAGACAAATCTTAACCAACTGTGAGGCACCGAAAATACACTACACTACCTTACCATCACTTGAAGAACACATTCACTAATGATTTATCTTTTCATTCTTGTTTCATTTTAGAGTTGCAAAATCTGTCACAAAACCTTTGCAAATGTTTACCGTTTGCAACGGCACATGATCAGTCACGATGAATCGGCATTGCTGCGTAAATTCAAGTGCACACAATGTGACAAGGCGTTCAAATTCAAGCATCACCTGAAAGAGCACGTTCGCATTCATTCCGGCGAAAAACCATTCGGCTGTGATAATTGCGGCAAGCGCTTCTCACATTCCGGTTCGTTTTCGAGTCATATGACATCGAAGAAATGCATAAGTATGGGACTCAAATTGAATAATAATCGTGCAATGTTGAAGAGTTTAGAGAAGAGCGGCGTCCTCGGTGGCAGTCCGAATGGCAAACGATCAATGGGACCACAGCCAACGGCCGGTGGTAATCCACTTAATTACTTCCCCCTTGGATTGGGTGGCAACATGGACGGTTCAGCAAATCCACCGAATGGTAGCAATTCGTTTTATCCAATGCTGCCGAAGTATAACGACTACGAGGCAATGAATGCGGCCATACTAGCCACGCTACAGAATCCCTTCTATAACATGGCCACACTGAATCCGAATATACATCCGTATAGTATACACAGACTGTTGGAACTTACCGCAGCCGGTAATCAGAGACTGCAATCGGATCCAGAAGATCTCATTGAGGAGGTGACTGAAGATGTGGCTGATGAGCCGAAACTGGTTATGGACTTGGATGAGTGCGGGAAGGAGGGCGAAGTGGAAGATGATAATGCTCGTACTTACAGTCGCAGTGATGATGAAGATGATGCCGACAGTCGCAACAGTAATAGTAGCACGCCCCAAAAGGAGAATCACAGCTTTGATGATTCGAATGCTGAAGACGTGAAAATGCAGAGAGTTCAGAGTCCATGCCCAACGCCGGAAGCCCGTCCACAATCGCCCGAGATTAAGGTTGAAGAGGAGGAAGACGATGAGGAGGAGACTACACACGAGGAGTTGGAACCTGAGGTTGAGGCAAAGGCTGTCACCGACTTGCGTTGCAGTCGATGCGACAAGGCCTTCAATCATCCCACGGAATTGGTGCAGCACGAGAAGGTTCTCTGTGGCTTGATCAAGCAGGAGCTTGAACAACAACACCAACAGCAGCACCAACAGCACCAACAGCAACAGCAACAGCAAATGCAAAACCAATTCAGGTCCAACGAGTCCGAGGCCGGACACTCTTCGTACGTCCAGTCAGGCAGTGAAGAGGACACCGAGGATAGAGAGTCGAAGAATGGCAGTGAAGCTGGCGAACGTAAGGTTCGTGTACGTACCGCAATCACAGAGGAACAACAGGCAGTGTTGAAACAACACTACGCCGTGAATGCGCGACCAAGCCGTGATGAGTTCCGCGTGATTGCAAACCGTTTATCTCTTGACGCCCGAGTTGTCCAGGTTTGGTTTCAAAACAACCGCTCTCGTGAAAGGAAAATGAACAGCTCATTCAACGGCACAAGCAAAGTATACGCCCCAATGATTCCAGAACCAATGCAGGTCGATACACCACCGTCGCCGCCGACGGACCAAGCCAAGCTACCCACCGGCGAGGATCAGCCACTTGATTTGTCAATCAAGAAGGAAACCAAGCAACAGCCATCACACTCGCCGCTCTATGGAAGTGTTCCAATGCCAGTGGATGCAAGCCAAGCAATCAACCTGAGTCGTAAGCTTTCGCCCAGCCCGAGCCCCTACAAACAGCCCTTCTACTACTCAGTACCCAGTCAACGTCCTGCAGACATTCCAGCGATACATCATCACATTCGTCAGACACCATCACCGAACGAAGCGATGCCACCGATGCCACGGTATCCGGCAACAGCCAATCCCTACATGATGGCAGGCGCAGCCGGTGCACGCAGTCTGGTGCCGATGGAATGTCTATTCCAAATGACTCCTGAATACGCCAGGAATCAGATAATGGGCAGCATGAAGATCTGCAGTGGCAGCGATCGTGGTACCAGTTTGAGTCCCGGCTCAGAGAAACGATCGTGGCGTGACGACGAGTCTCGAATCTCGCATGAGGATGAGTATGCAGCAGCGGCAGCAGCAGCAGCTGCGGCGGCATCAGCAGCAGTCGCATCGAATCTAATGCCGAACCAACAGAAGCGTGCGAAAATCGAAACACACGGACATGCGGGTGATCCTGATCTGCCATTCGTGTGCGATCAATGTGATAAGGCGTTCGCTAAACAGAGCTCGCTGGCGAGACATAAATATGAGCATTCCGGTAAGTCGAACTAATTAATGGCCTTTTTTTTTTGTTTGGTGCTTGTCTTGTTAATTTGGCGCGAAGGTGTGTGCTCTGTTGCAGTAGCCCGTTTTGTAGAACCAAGAGATCACAGAGATCACATTTCCGACACGGGAATTTAACTGATAACAAACTCACATCGAGTGTGACGAGTTTTCTCAGAAATCTCTGCAGAGGCGATAGGTTCTTCTAACCCGTAAGGTTATCTCACTCCGCCACAGCGAGACACAGTGTGTGTGTGTGCTTTTGAAACAACCTGAACTAGTGAGACATCTCGATGAAACTGACTTTAATTGCTGTTCTTCTTCTTTCATTTCCAGGTCAACGTCCATACAAATGTGTCGATTGTCCGAAGGCATTCAAGCACAAGCATCACCTTACGGAGCACAAGCGCCTTCACAGTGGTGAAAAACCGTTCCAATGCAGCAAGTGTCTGAAACGTTTCTCACATTCCGGTTCGTACAGCCAACACATGAACCATCGGTACTCGTATTGCAAACCGTACAGGGAATAGGTAAGCGAGGCGTCCGCCCTGCTGAATCTTGATTTTCGTAAACAACATCCGCCAGAAGGAAATCAAAATCCTCAACACCAACAGCAACATCATCAAAGCAATCAACAGCAGATCGGTAATTTTTACAATCGACAAGCAGTGAGGCGAATATCTCAGCAAGCGGTACCACCATCATTCTGGCCAATGATGCAATCACAAACGCATCTCGGTAATATGCATCCGTTTCAACAGTTGCAGATGCAACAGCAACAGCAACGTCTTCAGGCGGAGCATTTCGCAGCGCTTAGCGGTTTCCATCGCAAGTTCTAGAAACTGAAATGTGATTTGAATTCATATAGATACACAATCTCATTTAATGTGTATGTTTAAAGAAAAAAACAAAACAAATGTAAAGCAAATAAATGCTTTTCGCAAAAGGGCTTTTCGAATGCGTACTTAAAGTTTAAAAGAGAAAAAAAAACTTAATCCCAAATATTTAACCAAAAAAACAAAAACAAAAAATTTATATCGAGCAACAGTGAAAGAAGTATTTTTTTGAATTAATGAAACAAAAAAAAAACAAAAATAAAATTTCGGATACAAGTGAATCTGCAGGAAAATATTTTATTTAAGTTTTTTTTATATAAACCTATATATACATGCTTATGGAAAAAAAAAATTGTAATTTATTTTATTTCGCAAAATGAATTATATTTTAATTTGTTTTTTTATTGTTCTACGCAATAAGCACGTTTACTTGTAGGATGTATTATTATTTTAAATAATTATCGAAAAAACAAGCAATTTTTTATTTTCTCCATTTTTGTAAACAAAAATAAAAGAAAATACGTGGAAAAAAATACAGTAAACCTTTCGTTGAAGAATTTATTATTTTTTTTTTTTAGTTTTGTTACATGGTAAATGTTTATTATTTTTTTCTCATTTGATTATGCTTTAGTTTGAAGTGAAGCAAAATGAAAAAATGAAATTTTTTATCTTCCAGCAAGTGTTTGAGTCAATTTGAAAATACTCAAATTTTTTGCATCAACCAAGTGCCATAAAAAGAATTTGTATATGTATGTGTATAAGGAAATTTAATTTTTTTTTAAATTAAGACACAAGAAAATATAAGCAAAACTAAAGTATTTCATTTTTTTTTTTTAATTTTAAGTTTGTGTTTTATTTTTTTTTTGTTTATGTTTATTTTTTAGTTCATTCTTACAGCCGTGTTCTTTTTATTACATTTTATTTAATCGAAATTTCATGAGTCAGGCTGGGTAATTTCGCAATTTTTTGTATATTTTGTTTGGTTATTTTAGTGCTGTAAATAGATACATTTTACTCCACAACATCACCATAATTCGTTGATTTTTCATCTGCCACTCACTCACTCGATACAGGAAATATTCAAAGATTTTCTTGGACCACAAGGTGTTAACATGACAATACAAAAGTAAACAAGTGAAACAGAAGCAAAAAAAAAAACTTACGATTGATAAATTTAAGTAAATTAAATATACACGCATACGTACACGTGTAAATATGTGAAACTATGGTATTTCCACGACCTTTTTTTCATTCTTCTCAATCAGATGTTTTTGCATAAATTGTAAAATAAAGTCTCATGTAAAATATGTATAAAAGATTATGTGTTAGTGAAGGCAAGCAAGCAAAACAAAATGAAATGCATACAAATTATATTTAATCAGGCAGTGTTGGGATGGGTAGACATGTGTGGCATCAAGCGTCAAGGACTCCAGCGAAAATAGAAGTATTCATGTTTTATTTGTTTAATGTTAAGTTTGTCAATAGTTTTCATTTTTCACACACAACAGCAGTCTAGATGCAGAAATAGTTTTCGTTTGTTTTTTTTTTGTTTAAATCGTATTTACGAACGTTGTTCTTGTCAAACGTCTTGTTACCCACCGGATAAGTCCTTTGTTCGCTTGTACACACTCTCAGTCGCTCAATTTTTCATCAAAGCGAGCTGAACCATCCCAACCTGTGTTACAGTGTCTTTTTCGTATCGTTAATTGAAGAAAAACAAAAAAATTGAATATAGTGAATATAAATTAAATTTAAACAAACAACAAAAAAATACTGTACATTTTCTTAAAGTAAAACAAATCTAAGCTTCTATCCAAAGAAATAACTATTAATTAAAATAAACGATGAAATTCCTTGCATATAGTGTAAAATATTACGAATAAATAAAAGTAAATCATAAAAATGAGAACATTTTTTTTCTTTTGTCTTCTAAGCAATTGTTACTGCTCCAACTGGAAATGAATATTTTATAAAATCTAAATATTTCTAGCTATTCAAGAAATAAAAACCACTATCTACCGATCATTCCACAAATAAATAAAAGAAAGTAAAATGTTGCTAAGAAAACAAAATAATGTAGTTATAAAAAAAAGAATAACATTCATTTGGCCTTAGTTTGGATATGTTCTTTAAAAGAGTTTCAATTTGTAAAAGAAGCAAAAACCAAAAAAATGAGAAGAAATCTTTGAAATTTGAAATGAGTTGTGTAAGTTTTTTGATATTATTACACTAAACCAAAAAAAAAAAACCAAAAAAACAACCAACTAATTGATGTATTATATTAAATGAGCATAAACCTAAAATCTAGTTATTATTAAATGGACAATAAATTAAAATCTAATACAAAAAAAATACGAACAAAAAAAAATACCTAACACCGACTAGAAATGATCTTAATTAAAGTGTTAAATGAGAAATTTTTGCAAATTTAAACTCCTTACCTATCCCGAGCTTTACCACTTAACCCCTTCACCCCATTTTTTCGTTGGTTATTTATTTAAAGCCTCTTTTTGAAAGAAGACTACTCAAACAACGAATACAAAGCATACACAACTAACAGCTTTTTCATTTCATATACTCACTCACACTCGACAAAACTAAATCTGCTATACATACCATATATACAACTCAAGATACAGTTTAAATTAAATACAATGAACGCATATAAGGTTTCCTAAACAACGAAAAAAAAAAAACAAAACAAAACACAAGTTAGAAGAAACTTCTAAAAAGAATTTCCTATAAAAAAACGCATTTACTTTAAAACTCTTCATGATGATTTTTATTTGTATGTTTACTCTGTAATTAGTTTGTACTTGAAATATATTTTTTTTTGTTCTTAATTGTATATTGTATCTCTCGACGTCTGTATTGTAAACGATAGGTTTGTTGTTTTTCATTTTTCGAGAACTTAATGCAAAGGAAAGCTAGAAAATCCAAAGAAATGTGTACTATAAAACTGAACGAACTTCAGATATAACAAAGGAAGAAAATAAAAATTAAACTCTAATTTAATCGTAAGGTATTATCTTTTTTATATAAAAATAAATAAATATAAATTCGCAGAGTATAATAGGTTAAACGTTTTTTTTTACAAATATATATTATATTACAAGTGGTGTTACGAATGAAAAAAAAACCAAAAGTTATATTTAAATGAAAAAAACAAAAAATGCATTAGGGCCTTACAAACAAATGTTAGTTATAAAAATTACATTTATTATTTAAATTAAGTAAAATCCATATTCTCCCCGCCTCTTGTACCTCTCTATCTATCTCTCGCTCCCTCTCACACACGTTTGTTACTTCTGTTAAACCTTGTAAATATTATTTCCCTGCCCCCAAAAACAATCAACCAAAGTTCTGATGCAAAAATTGCCTGCATTCATACCCATTTAGCCTAAGTTCTTAGCCCCGCTTATTTTTTTATGAATTTTTGCAATTTATTTCTAAGTCCAACAAAAAAAAACAAGCAAATATTTTGTATCTTGCCAAATATTAAACAAAACAAACAAACAATAAAAAAAAGAAACAAAAAATTAAGGTATTCGTGGGAGATTTGTTTTTATAAATATATATAAATGTATTGTAACTGTAAGACGCATTATGATTATTAAAATGAAACAAGTAAAATAAAAATAAGAAATTAAATATAAAAAAACAAAATGAAGCAACAAGAAACAATGTTATATATATGATATATATATAAATAAATAAATACATGTATTTTAATCAAGTGAACAGAAAATAAATATTAATAAACAATGTCTTAATTAAATTTACAAAACTTACAAAAATTTAAAAGATACAAAAATGATAAAAATAAAAATTTTATGAAAAATTTAATTCTCAACACAGTTTTTATTTCTAACAAGGTTTTCGCTATTCTCATGTCTACCACACATGTGGTGCTAAAAAGAGCCGTTTTCTTCTTCTGCTATGGCGCTACAGTTAATTATGAACATGGGCTTAAGCCAACAAGTCTCTCCAGTTGCCTCCACTTTTGACAAGTTATTTGAGGTCCTTCTCCACTTGGGTGTCCTTCTCCACTTGAGCTTCGTGGTCGTCCTCCGTTACGTTCTCCCACTGGTTCGGGGCTGGAGCAGTGCTGTCCATACCCCTATTGCCCCTATTCACATGTCTGCTACACATGTGGTGCTAAAAAGAGCCGTTTGCTTCTTCTTCTAATAGCGGTACAGTTAAGGGTGAACCTGGGCCTCAGTCAACAACAAGCCTCTCAAGGCGGCACGACTCTTAACCAGCTGCCTCCAATTTCGCACGCCAAGTTGGTTGAGGTCCTTCTCCACTTGAGTGCGCCATCGGCTTCGTGGTCGTTCTCTGTTACGTTGTCCCACTAATTCGGGGCTGGAGCAGTGTTGTCCATACCCCTATTGCCCCTATTCTCATGTCTGCTACACATGTGGTGCTAAAAAGAGCCGTTTTCTTCTTCTTCTAATAGCGGTGCAGTTAAGGTCCTAACCTGGGCCTCAGTCAACAACAAGCCTCTTAAGGCGGCACGACTCTTAACCAGCTGCCTCCAATTTCGCACGCCAAGTTGGTTGAGGTCCTTCTCCAATTGAGTGTGCCATCGGCTTCCTGGTCCATCCTCAATTGCGTTGTCCTACTGGTTCGAAGTCGAAGACTCATTGGGCAGGAGCAGTGTTGAAGTTGTATCCGTTTAAGGCAAAACGAACTATTTGCTGTCATCAAGAAAGGACTCAGAACATTGACAACTCGGTCAGAACATTAACATGGGCAGCTTCAATTTCGCGCTAGTAAAGGACTTCATCTACCTTGGCTCCAAAGTTAGTACGAACAACATCAGTGCCGAGATTAAACGCAGAATAACTCTTGCCAAAGCCGAAGGCCTTTGATGCTCTGGCTGTATCAGCTGTATTATAATTTTAATTATTTTACAGCTTTATGTAAATAAATAAATAAATAAACTCTTGCCAACCGCTGTTTCTTTGGGCTCAAGAGGCAATAGAGTAGTAGAGCCCTCTCTTGAAGGACCCTGATCATCCCTGTCCAGTCTTAGGCTATGCGATCCAAAAGTACATGGGGTAGCGTTGACCTGCCTTGACTGTGTGCCGGAGTCTTGCCTGATTGGCGGTAATGTCCTCTGGCGAATTGTTCGCTTTATCGTGTTTTATATAATTGACTTTATACTTGTGGTAGCTTTTTACACTAAGAATGGTACTCGTGAAGGCTTGGGAGTATGCGAAACCGATCCATCTGTTGATTTGCAAAAGGCAAGCTTGTGACGAGAAAAGATGAGAGAGAGCCTAATCGTCAACACCAGAATGAGAGAGAGGGAGACATCCGGAACGACAACGCCGACGTTACTTACTTACTCATGAGGCAGACGAACCATGAAGGATCTGAGCCTGAGCAATTGCTGCCTTCCATCGGTGACGGTCCTGGGCACGCTGCTTCCAGTCATCAAAGCGAAGCTGTCTTACATCCGCGATGACTTGGTCTTTGTACCGAAGGTTCGGTCTTCCTCTCCTTCTCGAACCAGGAGGCTCGGATTCGAAGACCCGCTTTACTGGAGCGTTGTTGTCCATTCGCTCGATGTAGCCGAGCCAGTGTAGTCGACTGATATTTGCTTTCCGGACTACATCCACATCCTTGTACAGCTCCTAGAGTTCGCGGTTGTGTCTTCTCCTCCATTCGCCTTCCTCGCAGACGGGACCATATATCGGACGTAGAATTTTTCTTTCTGCTACACATGTGGTGCTAAAAAGAGCAGTTTTATTTCTTTGAACCTGGGCCTAAGCCAACAAGCCTCTCCAGCTGGCACGATTCATAGCCAGCTGGCTCCAATTTCTCACGCCAAGTTGGTTGATGTCCCTCACCACTTGAGTGCGCCAGCGGCTTCGTGGTCATCCTTTATTGCGTTGTCCCACTGGTTCGGAATGGAAGATTCTTCGGGCCTGAGCAGCTGAAGTCATTTTAGGTTTTGAAACCGTAGAGGGCAGAATGAAGTATATGCTGTCTTCAAGAAAGGACGCACAACATCGACGATTCGGTCGGAACGTCACCATAGGCAGCTAAAACTTCGAGGTATAACGGACTTCATCTACCTTGGCTTGCAAGTTAATAGTACGAACAACATCAGTGCCGAGATTAAACGCAGAATAACTCTTGCCAACCGCTGTTTCTTTGGGCTCGAGAGGTAATTGAGTAGTAGAGCCCTCTCTCGAAGGACCCTGATCATCCCTGTCCAGCCTTAGGTTATGCGGTCCAATAGTACATGGGGTAGTGACGACCCGCCTTGACTGGTTGCTGGAATTTTGTCTAATTGGCGGTGGTGTCCTCTGCGGAATATTTTTCGTATATTGTTAATGGACTTTATACTTGTAGTAGCTTTTCACACTAAGCATTGTAGTCGTGAAGGCTTGGAAGTATGCGAAACCGATCCATTAGTCGTTCTGTAAGCGATACGAGCGAGTGCCTTAGAAGTATGTATTCTGCAGGAAGACGGGATTTGCTAGTCCTCTTTTGATACCCATACAGACACTGTTCACAAACTGCTGTGTTTGCATTAACGACGTTAAGTCAACACCTTTCACCGTGGGCTTTGGACTTCGTCAAGGCTAAAAATGTAACACAATAGCCGGTTGATGGTAGTACAGACTGCCTTCGTAATCTCAATACTATGGCGATACTGCAATGTCATGCATTCTTAATTGTAGACATATTGTACTACGCGGTTGAAGAACAGAGTAGCTTCGAGGATCAACATCGCAGCGCATGTTCTTCTTTTAGTGATTGCGATGTCCTAACTAAACAA
Organism: Eristalis arbustorum; assembly: GCA_916610145.1. Lineage (NCBI taxonomy): Eukaryota > Metazoa > Arthropoda > Insecta > Diptera > Syrphidae > Eristalis > Eristalis arbustorum. The sequence continues at coordinate 12,303,286 of OU744316.1, read as the reverse complement.
ACGATCCTAAACTCTACCGAGAAAACATATAATTTTCATTCATCGGCTGATACTCACTCTTTCAAATCTAAAACAGTATGAACATTTGTTCTGCTGTCGTACCACTAGTGTAGAAGGAAAAAATTTTAATTTCATACGACCGTCATACGGGTGGTTCACATTTGTACAACCTAGTACAAATTAATGGTATAATGTGAACGTACCTAATAATGCAATACATCGCGTTCTAAAATATCATATGAAAGCAAACGTTGCAAACAAAGTCATTGCATCGCATAATAAAGGCAATGGTGCTCACTAGATGAAATTGAGCAATTGCGGCAATTCCCCTAGAAATTGGGAACGAAATTGCTCATTCCCAAATTTCCACAATTATATCCATTTCAATGAAATTTCCTTAGAAATTATGTATTATGCCAGTTTTCGTATGGAATTTGTGAAAATTACGACCAGTTTCATCCTGAACAGAATTTATCTTACGACGAGTCCTTGATAGCAAACTGTGGTCGACATTGATGCGCGTAGTCTATTCGCGATACCGGTACGTCTTGGGTACAAAGTTTGGTGTTACAATACACCACAAGAAAACCTGGTAAATTTTCTGATATACCAAGGCAAGAACCCTTGCATGGTGGTGGCCCATGTCGTTGTGGGTATGTGCGTCAACCCCAACGTCGACGTCGTAGGTTCGATTCCTGCTCTGTTTTCACGGCCCCACCTCTTTCGAGCCATTGACAATGCTCAAAGAGTATTTCCTGTCTAGAAAAGGCTTCTCAAACTTGCCGTTCGGAGCCGGCATAAAGACTCTTCCATATTGCTTCTACTTCAATAATCTCTATACTGGAATTCATATTCTGTCTTACTTGGAGCATTTGGGCTATAATGCACGGCCCACGGAATTATTCATTACCAAAAAATGATCAAGGGTAGGGGGGCTAGTAGGGGCTAGAGGTACCCACTACTTGAAGACCGAAGTTGGACATTTCAATTACCAAATGGATGAATAACTCCATGGTGTCAACCACATTTGGAGCAAATCCTGTCGGAAGAGCAACACGTTATTCACGTGTGACGTTCACCTACATCCTAGACCTAACGTATTGAAAGAATATAATAAAGCTATGGCTCGAATCGATTGGATCGACCAAAACGTATAATTATTTTGTACATCTATCCGGAAGAAGAAATGGTGGTCGTCCATATTTACTTATTTTATTGATGTAGGTATTCAGAATGCTGGGTCCATAAACAATTTCGTAATTTCTGTGGCTAAGAAAACAATTTTGAAGAAACAACAGTATGCCGCTCTTACGGCCATTCAGAATTCTAAGAAAATATAATATTTCGGATGCTGATAATGCTGAAAGATTCGAGAGATTGAGTCACTATGTGGGACCTTCTGCAACACGGTGGAGGTGCGCTTACCAATTCTGCAAGGCCACGAGCCGCTGAATTTGTAAAAAAGTGTGATCTAGGCCTTTGCCCACCATGTTTTAAGCTTCTTCTTCTTCTTTGATTGGCGCTACAGTCCGGGGTGGACCTGGGCCTCAACAAACATGCCTCTCCAGCCAGCACGATCTTTCGCCAGCTGCCTCCAGTTGCGCATACCAAGTTGGTTGAGGTCCTTTTCAACTTGTGTGCGCCATCTAGTGCGAGGACGTTCTCTGTTGCGCTGTCCCAATGGCTCGGTGTCGAAGACTCTTCGGGCCGGAGCTGTGATGTCCATCCGCTCTACATGACCTAGCCATCTTAAGCGTTGGATCCGAAGACGCTTAACTAGGTGCATGCCGCTGTACAGCCCACATAGTTTGTGGTTGAACCTTCTCCTCCAAACGCCATCAACGCAAACAGGACCAAAGATCGTACGCAGAACTTTTCTCTCAAAACAACCAAGAGCTTCTTCATCCGCTTTCAATAGCGTCCATGTCTCTGCGCCATAGAGCAGGACTGGGATGATCAGGGTTTTATACAAGGTCAATTTGGTGTTTCGAGAGATGGCTCTGTTAATCAATTGCCTCTTGAGCCCAAAGAAACAGCGATTGGCAAGAGTAATTCTGCGCTTGATCTCGGTACTGGTGTTGTTGTCCCTATTTACTTCAGAGCCTAGGTAGACGAAGTCCATGACTACCTCAAGGTTTCTGCTGCCCAATATGACGCTCTGTCCGAGACGTCGATGTTGTGCGTCCTTCCGTGATGACAGCATGTACTTTGTTTTGCCCTGGTTTATCGCTAGACCCATTGTAGCCGCTTCCGCTTCGATGCTAGCAAACGCCTCATAGACGGTTTGCTGTGTTCGTCCAATCACGTCAATGTCGTCCGCGTAAGCAAGCAGTTGAACGGACTTTTGGAAGATCGTGCCTCGGGTGTTTACGTTTGAGTTTCGCACGATCTTCTCCAGGACGATGTTAAAGAAGGCACATGACAGCGTGTCGCCTTGCCTAAAACCTTTTTTGACATTGAAGGTCTCGGTGAGTTCGCTACCGACCTTGATGGTGCAGCGAGAGTTCTCCATCGTCATCCTGCACAGCCTGACGAGTTTGGCAGGAATGTCAAAACTAGACATGGCGCTGACCATGTTTTAAGCGTTATCTTCTAATTTCAGCGAACCAAATTTATGCGAAATTGCATATATACACATGTATGTGGTATGGACGACGGTGACCATATGGAAACAGGCTCGATCGGCTAAACGATCAGCGGCCTAAATAAAAAATTATCAAAGTTGTTAAAATGATGTCTAGTGGGAACATTACGTTTACGAACTCATCCTTACCTTTTACAGATGATTTCTTTACCCTCACATCCTTCCAGAAGGAACTCCAGAGCGTGTTCGAAAGGTATGTGGCCAAATATATTGATGCTGGGACGAAGGTTAACGGGGACTAATCATAGATCGTTGTAATTTCACATCTGTTCAATGCACTCAACATGAATTCCTACCGAAGCAGGTGAAGAAGTTTAAGTATCTCGGGATCGTTTTTCCCCAGTTACGTGAAGAGTAACGCTGAGCTTTCCTGTACGATTGGCCAAGCTGGATCGATACCGAAACAGCATCGATTACATCACGTCTTACGAATGCCTCCATCATCATAAATACCATTTTATAACATCCTGACCAAGAAAGTTTATGTACTTGGTCCTGTTGTGTATTTTTGTATTTTTATGATATGCACGTCGGTCGTGACATGATCTAGACCCCAAATTGACTACATACCTTGGAGCATTGCATGGCATACGGTGCCCTCTTGTTAGAACCCCAACTCAGACATATCAATGATGTCAAGCTTTGGCCACAGAAAGTTAGTTAGTCATCATTTCAAAAGAAATGTTACAACGATGCTGCCATGCCATAAACTAAATAGTCTAACTTTGTTGATTCATTGATGTCTTGTCGAACTTCGATTAAATTGATATGACAAGATATTGCGCTATGTAACCGACATGGTTTATGTAACGTGCTACGTACATACGTATTGTATTTGTACTTTTGTTGCTGTGAAACGTCTAGATTTTTTTTCAAATAACCTGTTCATGTAGGTACAAATATTTAGTATCCATGTATTGTATTTTTGAAATTTAAGTAAGACAATTTGCATCTTCCCTAAAGAAATTAGGGGCAACTACGACGATCCCAGAACTGCCAGTATTAGTTGATAAGTTTGGCTTAAAGACCGTATGCCAGTTACCACTGTGATTCTGGTAAACAAATATAGCACCGAAGATGAGATTTATGAAGTCAGGTCGCAGCAAGACTGCGTGGCATCAAACAGGACCTAGACTCATTAAAATAAGAGCAACGACAGGTTGCCATAAATTGGTTGCTTCTTACCAAAGATTCGTTGCTTTTATAAAAAAGATGAATGCTCAGCCATGCCCTCAAAAGTTTCGATGTCACTTCAAAGCTAGCATGAGACTGGCCCCAATAAACTAACTCCTCAAAAGCATTGGTTTAACTCAAGGTGTGTAACTGCCCAGTAGACGTCATCGACATCTACGCATAGTATGTGGACAAAATTGCCACTAGTTCACTCGAAAACAGGTTGCCTGCGTGAACTCTGAATGGGGGAAATCACAATAGGATGCAATGATTAGCCGATCCTGTCGCACTCCTATCAACCATTCTAAGTCGATTTCGACCTACGATATGACAGCACATAGTCCATAATATAAGGAATCTGTGGCTAAGAAAATCAAGTTTGTGGTGCACAAGCGTGCAGTAGCTTCTTCTGTTTGAAGTCTTAATTCCAAGAGTCCTTTCCCCAGTTTACACCGACGCTTTACAATTTGCTTACAGAATGCATTTAAAAAACTAGATTTGTCGTGCGAAGCTCAACGTTTAAGTTTTTATGATGAAACTGTGTTCGCATAGTTTTTGCTGTTTGATGTTAGCGGCCTTTTTAGTGATTTAGTACCTTAGAATGTCTGGCTTCATAAATTCACACTTGGTTCGCTCGAAGAGCGAGCTCACTTACCGACCAGAGATAATGTAATGAAAGAGATGTTCATATTTCCATTGGAAAACCAATAGTCGACCACAAATCCACCTCAGATTTTAAGCGTTTCCGCTCTCAAGTCACTAATACTACTTTATATACAGAGCACCGCCATATTGCTTTTAATATCTGCCCTCAATAGTGTCAAAAATTTGCAAGATTGCCCATGATAATGTCAGAAATGGCCCCGATTGGAAAGTATTCCAGGACACTGTTCGATAAGCTCATACTTTTTAAAATGAGTTATTGTAGCTGTTTATTAATTATTCATTATAAAAAGTCGTCAATTAATGCAAATCATTCTAACAAACTAATTGTTATAAATATATTGACGAACATTACGGCCAGGAAAAATGTGAAAACATTTACAAAAATACTACAATTTATATTATCATAATGTTAATGTGTAGTACGTATTGTCGATTAAGGTAAGACTAAAAGTTATGTATGTACGAAATTTGAATAATTTATATCTGCGCTGTCAGCAGAGAGTAAAAAATGTCCCTACCTTGTCCATTTTAACCCAAGAAATGTCTATGGGTAGTTTTGGTTTTTTTTGGTGGTTTTTTGTCAAATCATTTGATGTGTCAATCTCGAATATAGTATTGGCGGCTATTCAACAATTTTGAATTAGTTTGAGTTTATTTGAACAAGTAGTTCAGAAGAATTGAAACCGAATTAAATGCCAAAAAAACCCTGTTTTTTAATGTACATGTTTTGCTGTAACTTTTGATTTATATCGTCTCTCACATCATACAGAAACCAACAAGGTCTTAAAAATAGCATAAGCTACACATTTTCGTTTATTCTGAGAGGTTTTTATCTCCACTCCTGAAAAAAGTACAGTCTTTAAAATTTGGTGCCGAAACTACGGGAGCAGACCTATTTTGCTTATCCTGAATTTGTTAGTTTTCAAATTTAACGTCTTTTTTAATGGAATATTCCAGCCTCATAATAAGAACATAATTCAATGCATTTTGCGAACATACACTTGTCTCTTAAGTTTCCGTTATTTTTTTAGGTGAATATTTGGCGTTCAAATTAGTGGCAAAGCCGGAAATTCCGGATAATTCACTTCATCAACAGCTCCCATAAACTAATACGCATTCACATAAACACAGTCCCATTCACATTCAGCTGGTCTCGAGCTTTACACGTATTCACAGACTTTATCTGTGAAACGGTAGTGAAGCATGAGGAAAAGAGCTGTGAAATGTTATAAAAAACGCTGTCAGTTGAATCTGAGGGGCAAGAAACGTAGACGTGGAATATCTCCTCCTTCCATTATCTCTGTTACCGACTATCTTAGATCAAAACTACGTCTCACTACACGGAATCTACATCCATGAAGCAATTATTCTGAAATAAAATGTATGTATTTCGAATTCAAATTTAGATCCCTCAATCCAGGGTAATTTTCAAATCAAAATATTCAAATTCTTAAAACTAAGTCCCAAATCCTTACAAATGCACACCTAGCATCGCACCCCGACGCAAGTACCTACCCAATATTCAAACCAATCTGAGCACCATACCAACATTACCGACCAATCGTGAATCGTGCACACTCTTACCGACAGTCATTCATGGCTGTCACTTGTGAACAATCAAACGTCACTACACAACTTATTTCTGACTACAACGTTCTGCTGCGTTTTGTTGTGTTTTCACGCGAAAAAATATAGTTTCATTGTTCTCGTTAACACTAATCACATAAAAACAAATAGAAACATGTTGGGTTTAAAAAACTACGGAGGAAGTTCTAGTGAAACTGAATCCGACAGCGATACAGCCGAGGAATCCACAATACACCTCAAACCAGTCACGGATCCACAGAATTCCGTCGCAAAAACCCTAGCTGTGTGTGCAGCACCAGAGGTGATTCCGCATGGTGCAGTGGCTGTTCCCCGTGTCGTCGATCCAACCGTCAAGGAAGTGCTGTACAATCCCAAGTACGAGGAGCTTTACACACCCGTTCAAGGGCCAGAGAAGCCAAACCAAACAAATCAGGAACGCGCTCAGCGAAATACGCTCGCTGGATACCTGGAGAAAGCCCACATAAATTCATTTCAGTTTGAGAATCAGAGAAGGACGTTCCACACATACGGCTATGCCTTGGACCCGTCTGTGGATGAGACGGCCGACGGACAAAGTTATGTGGGCGATCTGCAGGGCGCATATGACACGGAGGGCAAAACGGTGTTCGAGTCACCGCGGCCAAAGAAGAAGCGGAAACAAGAGAAGAACGACCACCCTGAGGACATTACGGGATTCGTGGGACCATGGGGCAGGTACGAGAACGAACAGACAGTCGCCAAGCCGACAGACCAGGAGAAGGCGGAACTAGACGAGATCCTCGCGAAACGTCACAAGCGTGGAAGAATTCCAGAGGACAAGCCACTCGAGGAGAAATCCATTCTGCACAGTAACACTCACAAAGTGGACGTTTTTCAAGATTTGTATTTATTTCTGTCTCGTTTTCAGTCAAGGACGCGTTCGACTACCAGGGACGATCGTTCCTGCACGCGCCACACGACGTCGGCGTCAATCTGCGATCGAACGTGCCGCCGACCAAGTGCTTCCTGCCGAAGGCGCACATCCACACCTGGCAAGGGCACACGAAGGGTATATCCTCCATCAGATGGTTCCCCAAGACGGCTCACCTGTTGCTCTCTGGCAGCATGGATTGTCGCGTGAAGCTGTGGGAAGTGTACGGCGAGCGTCGCTGTGTGCGCACGTACTTCGGCCACCGTCAGGCGATCAAGGACATCGCTTGGAACAACAAGGGTACAAACTTCTTATCCGCCTCCTACGACAGGTACATCAAGCTGTGGGACGCTGAGACGGGCGACGTGGTGTCTAGATTCACCGCCCGAAAGATGCCCTTCTGCGTGAAATTCCACCCGGACAACAGCAAGCAGCATCTGTTCGTCGCTGGAACCTCCGATAAAAAGATCATTTGTGTAAGTTGGAGTCGCCTTTTTGTCTTCCCTCGGTCTGATCATTGTTTCCTTTCAGTGGGACACCCGTAGTGGCGACATAGTTCAGGAATACGATCGGCATCTGGGTGCGGTCAACACCATCACATTCGTCGACGAGAACCGGCGCTTTGTGACGACGTCCGACGACAAAAGTATGCGCATCTGGGAGTGGGACATTCCCGTCGACATGAAGTACATCGCCGATCCAACTATGCACTCGATGCCGGCCGTGACACTGGCGCCGAACGGCAAGTGGCTGGCCTGCCAAAGTCTGGACAACAAGATTGTGATATTCTCGGCGCTGAATCGATTCAAGATGAACAGAAAAAAGACCTTCTCGGGGCACATGGTCTCGGGGTACGCCTGCAATTTGGACTTCTCCCCCGACATGAGCTACCTGATATCGGGCGATGGCGACGGCAAGTGCTACATTTGGGACTGGAAGACGACGAAGATGTACAAGAAGTGGCAGGCGCACGAGGGCGTGTGCATCAGCACGCTCTGGCATCCACACGAACCAAGCAAAGTGGTCACCGCCGGATGGGACGGGCTACTCAAGTTCTGGGATTGAGCTGAACCGCGACCTGTTGTCGAACGTACAATAAATTTAATTGGAAAAAGAATTCATGGTTTTTTTGTTTTTGATTTTATTGAAGTGAATAGTAGGGTGGAGCTGGAAAAGGAGCGGATCTTTGGTTGTGAGGTGGGCCACTCCCATGGCGTGCCTAGAAATTCGTCAGCACTTTTTGGTTAAGCTAAATTGCATCGACAGTCGCGCATCGGATTGTATGGGATGACAGAAAGAATTGTTAGCTATTTCATAAGTAATTGGCAATTTGAGGTTGGAGATATGATGATACAGAATTAAATGAGACCAACTACTTTAGATCTTTGAAGAAGAGCTACGAAAGACCGTGGACATTGTGAACAAACTTCCATGACGGGAGATCCAAACTTACTTTCTTTTGACACTTCGAACCTTAGGAAGGAAATGTGATTTTTTGTGGAATAAATTAAGGTTGCAAAGAAAGCGGAATATTTGTGTGAAATGTTGCAATTATAATGCTTTTATGCTTTGGAGCATAGTTTCTATACATTTGAGCCTGTGCGGCTCCCCAGCAACGAATTTATCGCTCAGCGGACCCCTCCCAACATGCAACTGTTGTGGAATGATAATAAAAACGTATTGTTTGTAATATTGAAAGGTCATCACAGACCCCCTGAAAGTGCTCCGTGGACCCTCGGGTGTCCGCCAGGGACCACAAGTTAATAATAGCTGCTTTCGATAAAATTTAATGTACAGCTCTGAGGCAATCCACTGCGAACATAATTGATTACTGTAACTAATTTGGCAATTTATTGGCTTCTGCGAAAAGAAAACTGGAGAAATAACGATTTTGATCAGAGACTTGCACAGATATGTAGCAACTTTTAAATTTTCTTGCACTGCAGAGTAGCCTTAGTCTGGGTCATGCTGATGGACAGACTTCACACGATACGAAAAACCATTTTTATACTTATCAATGCAACCGTTTTAAAATCAGATTTAGTTGTCGCGAGCTGTTTAATGGTTATGAATAAGAGTGAAAAAAGACTAGAAGACGTTATGCCATTCAAAACCCCTGATAATCAGCCATTATCCATGAATGGCGCTTGTATCGACGAAACCGGAAAACTTGCCATTATTGGTATGTGCATCAACACAACACTTAGTTGGAACGATCACATATTCGAGGTCGCCAAAAATGGTGCGAAATGTTTAGGTTTCCTTAATCGATGCAAGAAATACTTCACCCCCTCTGATTTGGCTTTAATCTATAAGGCGTACATTCACCCTAAGCTTGAGTATAACGCTCATATCTGGTCTGGTGCCCCCAAGACCACCCTGCACCTACTAGATAGAGTCCAAAAGCGAGCGATAAAACTTATAGAAGACAACGATATCGCGGGTTCATTAGACTGAACATCGACGTACCGTGTTTTCTTTTGTCCGTGTTTTATCGTTATTTTAACAAACCATGCTCAAGTGAGCTAGCCAATTGCATTCCTCCTCTCCTTGAATTTACCCGCAATACACGTCTCGCCAGGAATGCACATCAGTTTACCCTTAAGCCTACTTTCGGACGCACAGTGAAATTTAGAGACTCGCTTTTTAGCCGCACTACACGAATATGGAATGCTCTTCCCAGCTCAATATTCCCCATAGATTACAATCCGCAGATGTTTAAGACCAATGTGCACAGGTAGCTCCTCTCTCTCTCCCTCTATACCTTCGGCCCGTGCTGTGTCTTGACCTCGGACAATTAAGGGTATTCATAACCCCTTGAGCACGAGCAAATTATAAAAAAAAAAAGTTATACATTCCTTCCAATTGACTATACTCTGGTATAGAGCATGCACTAGATGAGCTTAAGAATTTGAAAAGTCGCATGTATGCTAGACGACTGGAATATTTACATATGTATGGTATATACGCACAATCGACAAACAGGCAATACTATCGATTGCGAAAGTGCTGGTACGTGGCGTTGTGGGTATCGACCACAATGCATTTGAACCTCAACGTCTATGTACGATCCCTGGTCTGTACAATGTACGACAAAAATAATTTTCACGGCCCACCTCTTTCGAGTCACTGACTATGGTCCAAGAGTATTCCTCTCAGAAAAAGTTTCCCAAACTTGAGCGTTTGGAGTCGGCATAAGACTGTAGGTTGCTTTCAATAGTGAGAGAACAATAGAACGTACAACACGAGGTGGTTCAATTCGATCACCCGGTTGTGTCTATTGACTCAAATACGACGTTCACAATACAGTGTGGTTCAAGGTCTTTCAGCACTATCCTCTACAAGTCTGTCCAACCGTTGGGTTGAAGGAACAGGCGACAAGCTAAAACCTAAATATGGGCAGTAACACTCCACCTGGGACAAAACATCACGGACGACTACAAGAACTTTTAGGTACTAAAGGAGAATTTGTCTACCTCCAGACAAGGGTCAACTCAACAAACCACATCTTAGTAAGGGCATGACTTAGGATGTCCCTTGTACCGAAACCCCCGACTCAAAGGACCAAATCGCTCTTTACAAAAGTCTTGCTTTGCCAATCCTGTTGCATAGAGACGAAAGTTGAATGATAAGTAAAAAAGCGGATCTGATCAAAGGCCCATCAGAGGCCGCAGTGATCAGGTGACTCTTTCCCAACGAGTAAAACAAATCTAATATCTTCGAAAGACAAATTTAATGAGTGTCGGATTGTATAGATTTTAGATTAAGTTGGAATGAATAACAAAATTAAATTAAATGAAATTGGTTATCTATGGAGGAGCAGACACAACAGCGAAGTATTCGAGGTGTACCAAGATGTGAATGTAGATAAAAATTAACGGCCACGTTGAGCTCATACGAATGCGCTGGCAAAGGGCTTTTTTCAATCCGAGCCTTCTGGTTCGAGAAGGAGAGGAAGACTGAATCCCCTGTATGTACTCAAGTCATCAAGGAAGCAAGAAGCTGGTATTGACGATCGAACGCACCATAACAAAGACCTTCAAGAATGGGAAGCGGCTAGAGCCCAGGCTCAAATCATTTATGGATTATGGATCTTAGTTGCATGACGGACCTGAAAGCAAGTAAGAAGATAACTGGAAGAGATTAATGCAATGATTTGTAAATTAAAGAAAGTCTTGCAATCATGTCAATTGCCAAGGTCTTTGGCCATAAGCCAGCTTAAGTCGTCTTTAGGCGAAAATGAGATGAGATTTTATGTCCCGCCGACCCATAAGGGTCGATTGCGGCTTTCAATCGACACGCTGCTTCTAGCCATCAAGACCAAGCGGTCTTACGCGATGACATGGTTATATATACAAGATCTTCCTTTGTAGATGAAGCCAAGTCATCGCAATACAGGACATATTACAGCAAATTGAACCACAATTTACAACACAGAACATATTTCATGGCAAGTTTCACAACAGACATGATAAGCAACATCTTTAAAATAACAGGTAAACTGATAAGTTCAAACTTTAAACCTCATCGCCCAGAACACCCTCCTTTGTGCAACCTTTGCAACTCTCACGAACGAGAGGACGTATTCCACTTCATCGCTATGTGTCCGATTCTTAAAGAATTCCGCTGTCACTTCTTTGGAGCACAGGTACTCTCGCTTGAAGAAGCGATAAACATCTTAAACGGTGACCGAGGCTGGGATCTATTGTACACGTATGCAATAAACGCACTGCGCTACAGAAAATGTATCATGGAGGAGGACTTTTAGAAACACATACTTTAAATGTTAATCTGGTAGACGGCCCTAAACCAAACCATGTAGACTAAGAATTTTTTTTTGTTAAAACCCATTTTTGTGAAGTAGTAAACTAAACTTAAACTAAAAAAAACTACAGGACCTTCCTCTCTTCTTTGCAGAAGCTTGTTTGTCCATGCGTTCGATGTGGCTAATCCAGTGTAGTATATTGTTTTCTTGACTTCCAGACTACGTCCACACCATGGTACAGCTTGTGCAGCCCTTCACCTCCATTCGCTTGCCAAACAGACGGGGCAGTACATCCGACGTAGAATTTTTCATTCGTAAGGCACAAAGAATCAGAGAATCAGCTCTGCAGTTTTGCTTATCGTCCAACTTTCGGCTCCATGAAGCAAGGCTGGCAGAATAAGAGTTTTGTAGAGCATGTTTTAGATCCCTCGAGTCAGGAGTTTCGAGCGTAGTTGTTTTGGCAAACCCCAGTATCAAGGCGATTCTACATCGGATCTCCACTAAAATGTCATTGGTGGAGTTCATGCTTGTCCAACAAAAAAACATTCTTTAAATATTGAGTTCAACATAATTTCAATCGTATATCAAATTGATTAGAATTCTGAACTAATCACTTTCCTCCTCTTTTTCTTAAAGCTTTGTGGACCTATCTCCCAGAATGTAGTAAGTTTTCGTTCAAATTATGAAGTGTGTTGTGTAACCTGGTAGGTATACCGGTATGAAGTGAGCGCCAAGATACAAATGTCTCGATAGGGAACATTTGTTGTGAACGAGCCCCTATTTTTTTTGTTTGCTTGCTATGACATCTGTGAAAAATATTTAGTATACATCAAGTCATTGAACAGACAAAATCATATTTTTTCATCGTGTTAAAAATGTCGAATTTTGTACCAGAAAGTGATGATTTGCGGAAAGCATTAATTTTTTGTTTTCATTTGAAGAAAAGTGCTGCAGAGTCGCATCGAATGCTTGTCGAGACATATGGTGATCATGCTCTATAGGAAGCAACATGCAACATGTGAAAAATGAAGAACGTGGAAGACCACCAAAAAATTTTGAAGACGCCGAATTGCAAACGATATTGGATGGAGATGATACTTTGAGTCCAAAGCAAAAGGCAGCAATGTTAAATGTCGCACAACAAACAATTTCTGACCGCTTAAAAGCTATGGGAAAGATCCAAAAGTGTGGAAAATGGGTGCCACATGAATTGAATGAAAGCCAGATGGAGAAAATCGGTTTTGCATCGGATTGTTACTGGCGATGACAAATGTATTTATTTTAAGAATCCTAAACAGAAAATCGGGACAACCATCAACATCGACTGCAAAACCAGATCGATTCGGCAAGAAGACAATGCTGTGTGTTTGGTGGGACCAGAGAGGTGTGGTGTACATTCTTCTTCTTTGATTGGCGCTACAGTCCGGGGTGGACCTGGGCCTCAACCAACATGCCTCTTCAGCCAGCACGATCTTTCGCCAGCTGCCTCCAGTTGCGCACACCAAGTTGGTTGAGTTCCTTTTCCACTTGTGTGCGCCATCTAGTGCGAGTACGTTCTCTGTTGCGCTGTCCCAATGGCTCGGTGTCGAAGACTCTGCTGTGGTGTACCACGAGCTCCTAAAACCTGGTGAAACCGTTAATACTGATCGCTACCGACAACAAATGATCAATTGGAACCATGCATTGATCGAGAAACGACCAGAATTGGCCAGAAGACACGGCAAGGTAATTTTGCTCCATGACAATGTACCTGCACACAAAGCAAAACCGGTCAGGATACAATCAAAACACTTGGCTGGGAGCAGCTACCCCACCCGCCGTATTCACCCGATTTGGCTCCTTCCGACTACCATTTGTTTTCATCAATGGGACACGCACTTCGATTCCTACGAAGAAGTCGAAAATTGGGTGTCTGATTGGTTTGCTTTAAAAGACGAACGATTTTATTGGCGTGGTATTCACAAAGTGCCAGAAAGGTGGTCAAAGTGTGTAGAAAACAATGGCCAATACTTTGAATAAAATGTTTTTACTTTCCCATTAATAATTAGTGTTTTATTTTCAAAAAAAAACGTCATTTGATACCGGTATAGGTAGGTGAGTTCCTGACATTAACTTAATTAATTTAAGAAGCATCCAAGAATACGTGCAAATTGCTTGTCTACTTCACCAACTCACATCCCCGCAACCAATCTTCCGAAACAAAGAAACAGTCGCCCTGAACCAAATCCAAAACTGACCCGAATGTTACACAATACACCATAGTCATCATGTCCAACTTCCTCTTCCTTGAAGCGATTTGAATTAACGTCTTCCCGGATGACTTTTCTCCCCACTCCCAGCGCCTGCGCACTGGCCATTCTTTTAATCAAAACAACACGGAACTCACCACTGTGTTTATCGTGCGCTGCGTTCGGGGAAATCGATTTTTTCATTCCTCAAACGCAGCATACATAAGTCGCAGCTCCGCGAAGTTAGTGCAAATATTTTATCACTTTTTGTACGAATCCATATCGTTGTTAAATTCCTAAGTATATCATTAAATTGTGATTCCGGGCAGACGTGCGAGTACGCAGGCTGCAGTGTGAACTGCTGCAAGACGGAACAGAGTACTGCCACGGGCAGACATCGTGTTATCAAATTGTTTACATGCCCATCGAGTGCATCGAATCGCAGTGTTTTGTAATACCCCGTCCCATGGAACCGAGCAAGGGTTCCGCGCTGGTCTCTACGATTTAGAGACGCATTCCCTCAGAAATTCTAGCAAATCGACGAACATTTTCCTTGCCCACCCCTAGTCGCTCACTGATTAGATAGAGAATCACCCCCCAAACCCAGCAAATATGTCTAAACCACCGACAGATACCTCTGGCCTTGGGTACTCGTACCACATGCCATCTGGTGGCCTGTTTCTCCGCCTCAAGAGCTCCCTGTCCCAGTTCAGCGATCTGTTTAGCGAGTTCAACAGGTACATTGCTCCTGCCTATCACCACGACCGCTGCGAGCGATCCGTTCACATGCGCCTGTACTCGATGCACAAGCGGGAGTTTGTGATGGTCTTCCTCGGCTTCTTCACGTGCTTCGGCCTGGGCATTGTCATCGGGCTGGCCGGGCCGCCAATCACGAGCACTTCACAAATCACAGACAAGTCCATTTTAGCTAACACATCACTAGCCAACGACACGAGCATCCTGGGGACCGGTCCGTTCGCCATGAAGACTCCACTGATGACAACATACTCACAGCAGCTGTGGCTCATAGCGAAGCTGATAACAGATAATAACGACGGTAAGGACATCGGAGTGCGTTGACAAACTCAATTATGGAAATCACTTATGGGGTGTCCTTTCAGATGAGACGTACGACAAAAGTTTTCAGGTCAGCGTCGGCGTGGAGGGCATCACGTCGAAGCACACCCCTCTGAGCATACTGTCGAAGGACAACGTGCGGAACCGCACACGTCATCTGCACTGCGAGAGAAACGAGTGCAAGGAGTTCACGGTCGTTCACCTGGGATTCATCGACTACGCGCACTACATCATCACGGTGAAGTTCTTCGGCCTGGAGTCCTTCCATCAGAAGTACACCATCAAGCAGATAACGTTTTTCGTGAGTGCCGCCGGGCAGGGAATGGTCGTGAAAGATTATAACATTTTTGCTTCTTTTTCTTTCAGTTTAAGACGTACAGCCCGGAGTTTACGCAGATCGAGATCTGGTTCCGTTTTATATTCTTGTTGTTCACATTTATTGTTATTGTAAGTGGCTGACTAACGGTCTAGCGGCTGGAACTCACTGATTCTTGTCGCCATTGCAGATCTGGTATGCGCACACTCTGCGACGATATCCGATTGTTGACTGGTCCATCGAACAGAAATGGATGTCCATTTTGCTGCCTTTGCTGCTTTTATACGACAGTAAGTAGAATAAAGGGGACACCCTACTAAAACTGATAAATTCGATGTTCTTGGATGTTTCATGTTTGTGGTGCTGTTTTCTGAACGGTTGCTCGGGCTTTGCTGAAATTTGGTATAAAGACGCTTCTGTACTGAATTAGGACACAGCGATAGTACTCACTTTGTCTTTGTACCGATGTCTCGATCTTCTTCCCATTTTCAAGTCAGAGACTTGTAACTAGACAGTCCATTGTACTGCCACTGAACGCGTTTTGGTGTGATGCGTTACCCATTGGTGCGGCACTGACAATGCTCAGAGTACTTCTGTCTAGAAAAAGCCTCTCAAACTTGGCCGTTCGGAGTCGGCATAAAACTGTAGGTCCCTTCTACTCGTGTGAGAACAATAGCACGCACAACACGAGTGGTTGCTGAGAAGCTAGGCCCTGGTCCTCTACGTGCTGTATGGCATTCTTCTTCTTTGATTGGCGCTACAGTCCGGGGTGGACCTGGGCCTCAACCAAAATGCCTCTCCAGGCAGCACGATCTTTCGCCAGCTGCCTCCAGTTGCGCACACCACGTTGGTTGAGGTCCTTTTACACTTGTGTGCGCCATCTAGTGCGAGGACGTCCTCTGTTGCGCTGTCCCAATGGCTCGGTATAGAAGACTCTTCGGGCCGGAGCTGTGGTGTTCATCCGCTCTACATGACCTAGCCATCTTAAGCGTTGGATCCGAAGACGCTTAACTAGGTGCATGCCGCTGTACAGCCCACATAGTTCGTGGTTAAACCTTCTCCTCCAAACGCCATCAACGCAAACAGGACCAAAGATCGTACGCAGAACTTTTCTCTCAAAACAACCAAGAGCTTCTTCATCCGCTTTCAATAGCGTCCATGTCTCTGCGCCATAGAACAACTGGGATGATCAGAGTTTTGTACAAAGTCAACTTGGTGTTTCGAGAGATGGCTCTGCTACTCAATTGCCTCTTGAGCCCAAAGAATCAGCGATTGGCAAGAGTAATTCTGCGTTTGATCTCGGTACTGGTGTTGTTGTCCCTATTTACTCCGGAGCCTAGGTAGACGAAGTCCTTGACTCCCTCAAAGTTTCTGCTGCCCAATATGACGCTCTGTCCGAGACGTCGATGTTGTGCGTCCTTCCGTGATGACAGCATGTACTTTGTTGTGCCCTGGTTTATTGCTAGACCCATTTTAGCCGCTTCCGCTTCAATACCAGCAAACGCCGCATTGACGGCTCGCTGTGTTCGTCCAATCACGTCAATGTCGTCCGCGTAAGCAAGCAGTTGAACGGATTTTTGGAAAATCGTGCCTCGGGTGTTTACGTTTGAGTTTCGCACGATCTTCTCAAGTATGATGTTGAAGAAGTCACATGACAGCGTGTCGCCTTGCCTAAAACCTTTTTTGACATTGAAGGTCTCGGTGAGTTCGTTACCGACCTTGATGGAGCAGCGAGAGTTCTCCATCGTCATCCTGCACAAGCTGATGAGCTTGGCAGGAATGTGAAAACTAGACATGGCGCTGTATAGCTCGTCTCTATGCACGTTGTCTTATGCAGCCTTGAAATCGACAAATAGGTGGTGGCTGCTGATCTGCATCTCTTGAGTCTTTTCCAAGATCTGCCGAAGTGTAAATATTTGGTCTATTGTGGACTTTCCTGGCCTGAAACCGCACTGATAAGGACCTATCAGGTTGTGTGTTGTAGGGCCACACATATTATTATTATTATTAAGACATCAAAGTTTGCCCAGATCGGAGTTGGTGTTGCACACTTGTTTCTTCATTGTCCATTTAGTTTCTAGAGAAGCTACTGCTATTGATGCTAAATCTCCTGGTATAGCCTCTCAAGATTCAGTGTCCGTTACATATACTTACTTACTTAATGTGGCGCTACAGTCCGGACCTGGGCCTCAACCAACAAGCGTCTCCAGCCAGCTGGATCTTTAGCTAGCTGTCTCCAGTTTCGCATGCATAGTTGGTTGAGGTCCCTTTCCACTTGCGTGTGCCATCTGAGTCTCGGTCTTCCTCTACTGCGCCGTCACTCGGTGGTGGATTCGAAGACTTTTCGGGCCGGAGCATTGGTTTCCATCCGCTCTACATGACCTAGCCATCTCAATCGATCGATGTCGCAAACGGGACCGAACATCACACGAAGAATTTTCCTCTCGAAGCAACCAAGAGCAGCTTCATCCGCTTTTGACAAAGTCCATGCCTCCCCGTCACATATCAGGACTGGGGCGATTAAGGTCTCGGAAAGCGTTACCTTGGTTGTTCGAGAGAGGGCTTTGTTTACCAATTGCTTTCTTATCCCAAAGAAGCAGCGATTGACTAGAGGTAATCTTTGTCCGTTACATATACGATCCATTAAGTGGGACCAGTAGTTGATAGCTGTTAGGATCTAGGTTAAGACAAATTAGTCCGCAGCCTCTTGTAAGACATCTCGAGTTGGTTAATTGAGTTCCTTGACACGTGTTTTGTTTTGTGAAGTGAGGGGCTAGAGTTTGTGCGTCACCCATAATAATAAACTTTGGTTCAATAGGTGGTCACTTCACCTTTTCTTTTGAAAATCTCAAGCCCAGCAGATGAAATCAAACATACATTTCTAATAGTCATTGGAAAGACAAAAGACGCAGGAAAGATTATAGGAATTGGGCTTAGAAGTGAAGCATTGGTCAATGACCTCATTAGAAGGATCCGATCTTGTTAGCTGTTTCTAGACGCTTTTTGTATCGGTTGCACTGTTTCTAAAAGTTGCCCTGTTTCTGCAACTTCCTTAAGCTGTACCAAAAAGTTTTCAAAAAGTCAATTTTTACATCGAAAACTAAACTTTGCTTAATGAATATGCGAATTTATAATTTGTCTGTATAACCTTCTTGTATTTAACACAGTCTCAGGCCACGCAACTTTACCATATAGCCATATTCTGCGAGGTAGTCTTTGGTACATTACATTCTGAAGCCAATTTTCCTTTGACTTTAACTTGAATTGCTTTTTTTAATTCCATTTAGATCATTCTTTTATCTCGCGAAAGGTCTTATTGTTTTAGCACTTCCGACAAAAAGGTGTGCATTTCCAATGCCACCCATAGTCATCATTTGAATAAAACCAGTGGCAGGTCTGTCAAACTTTACCAAAATAATAAACATACCTGGAATTATAGACACAATTTATTTGACCACGAACAAATGTTGAATTTTCTTCACATTTTTCACATTTAGTGGAAAGTGGCTAGAGACTAGTAGCTGGCCGGTTAATGGTACACTTACCTTACGTAGGTGACAGTTTCGGGAGATTATTGTCTAACAGGTAGCAACTTTTTGATGCGCTAACCAAGTTGTTTGAAGACCTTCTACATTTGTGTATCCCATTTTAGGTGCGAGCGTCCTTTGTTGCGTTGTGTAACAGACTCGGAGCCGAAGACTCTCTAAGACGGACTGTAACTACAGCTATATCTGAGAGACTTCATCTGTAGTCGCACTTGTTCCAGTGCCCAAAAATATCATCATCTTGTCTAGATTATGTCCAGTCGTTGAACAGTCGGCAGCAGTGATTCCTCAAATTCCCAGTATCGACTGCGATTCTTCAATCTTTATATTCACCATTCCTTCTATCCGATCTTTACATCCATCAGGTAATTGTTCCACCTTTGGAATCGGGCATAACTCCTGTCACAGCACCTGTGGTAAGAAGACGGGTTTTTGCCGAAGACAGATTTTTGAAGACCTCATGAACACTTCCTTTGCATGCCGCTGTCTGTACTAGGTGGCCAACCATAGGGTCCTTCGTTGTTTTATCGTAAAAAAAAGTACATTAGTGGCAGCTTCTTTGATGGCTTTTTGCCAACGCACACAATAATCTTCAAGACGGCGTTAACGATCCCAGTAGCCTTTCCGCCGATCTATTAATATCCAAGATTTTACACTGGCTACAAGAAAGAAACTACTCGAGTCTATGTTGATTCCTCGAGAGGAACAGGCATCCACAAGACTGTAGGAGTAGCTGACGTCTATCGCAACGCGATTAATTTGTTTTATCAATGGATCCTCGATCCGAGTTGACCCCAACCTCGACGTCGTAGGTTCGATTCCTGGTTTGTGCGACAAAAATAATTTTCACTGCCCCACCTCTTTGGAGTAATTGACAATGATCAAAGAGTGTTTCCTGTCTAGAAAAATCTTCTCAAACTTGGCCGTTCTGTGTAGGCATAAAACTGTAGGTCTCTTCCAGTCGTAAGAAAACAATCGGACGCACAACACGAGTGGTTGCTGAGAAGCTCAAAAGTTAGGCCGTGGCCATCTAAGGGCTGGAGCGCCACACATATTATAACGTTGACTTCGTTTTGCGATGACCAGCAGAGAACTAGTTATCGAAGCTGGGATGTTGATCGCATCACATTTCTAAGAGATCCCACCTTTCTACGACATATAATACTCTTCCTCTGTAAAAGCGTGAATGTCTGATGAGACCAATGTTATCGAATTTAGCAATGGTGTAATTTTCTCATGAGACATTCGCTTGAATAAACAAAGCTTGTGACTTGGGTACAAAGCCAAGCTTGTGTCTAACGCATTCACATCCATATAAGGTCCTCGCTTTGTTGCGATCACCGTAGCAGACTTAAAGCTCTTTTTGGCCTATCTCTTCAATCACACTTCAAGGATTGTTGCACGTGGCCTATTCCTTTCGTTTTTATAGCTTTAGAGTTCGGGGTGGACCTGGTCTTCAATCATAAAGCTTCTCCAAACAGCGCGTCGTCTGACTAACTGTCTCAAGTTTCGCACGCCCAGTTATTTGAGGTCGGGCGTCCTATGTCGCATTGCGCTACAGGTTCGGATTCGAAGACTCTTAGGGACGGAGCTAAGTTGTCCACTTGTGCTGTTCAGTTGGGCTCTACATGGCTGAACTTAGGCATAAACACCAATCACGACTCATTGAAGGCGAGCTGAGTTCTGCCAATCGCCCCTTCTGGAAGATCGTGCTTCTAGTGTCGACGTGTGAGTTTTGCACGATCTGGACGATGTTGAGTACATAAGCGCCTTGCTTTTTTGACATTGAAGGTCTCAGTAAGTTCCTTGTCGACATTGATGGTGCAGCAAGGATTCTGCATTGCCATCCCGTCCATCGTCATCCTGCTCAACGTGCGCTGTTAAGGAACCAAACATTTCTCGTGCAGAACCAAAAACCGTTGCTCTTACGTACATCGTATGTCCGTACACATCCGAGTCACTTGTCACTGTCTGGAGTTTAACCCCGTTACCAAGTTATTACTCTTACGGACCTAACCTATTACACAACGCCAAAAACAGGAGGACTCACCCGACGCCGACTCTATTTCAGTTACTTGGCCTGACTTTTGAAGAGTTTTTTACACATGAGCTCCAACAACGCGTGTCCATCATGCTGACTAAATATAAAAAATATTTGGATGCCATCGCGGCTTTGTCCACTCAGTTAAGCTCCTCCACTGAAGAGAAATTAGCGCTGGTAAGGTTCACATTCTCCAACGAAACTAATGGGCCCACCATTCGAAATATTTTAGCCCCGTGAGCTGACATATGCCTGTTACACAATTATCAAACCCATTTACATCCCACAATTTGAAGCAAACCATCACTTTACTTTATTTTCAGATCCATTCTTCCCTTTGATATTTTTGGTAAACTCGTGGGTACCGGGGATGTTGGATGCGGTGCTGCAAGCGACCTTCCTTTGCGCCCTCTTGATGTTCTGGCTCTGCATCTACCACGGGCTCCGCCAGAACGAACGACGATTCGTGCGATTTTATTTACCGAAAATTATTGTAGTCCTACCCATTTGGCTGTGTGCTATTGTCTTAGCAACGTGGGAAAAGTGCAACGAGTTAAGAGACCCGACCTATAGTCATTTTGTCGACACCAAAAACTATAACGTAAGCCTCTGATCAGCCCTTGAAAACATTCCGAACTCAATGCTTGACTTCTCTTTCAGGGTTTTAAAATATTTTTCTATATTGCTGGTGTCATGTATATCATGTATTTGTCCCTGTTGGTGCTGAGGGCGTACACTGAGTTGCGTTCGATGCCATATTTTGGTAGGTCCGCCAGAACAGCAGGCGCAGCTGAGACTCAACTCTCCTCTTCTTTCGTTTTAGATATGCGTTTAAAGTTTTTGACGTTACTCATGCTGTTTGTACTCTCGATATCAATAACCGTGACAACATGTCGTTTCGGTTTTGGAATTTTGGAAGACAACTTTGTCGCCACTCTGAACACAACGTATCGCAGTTCGGCACAGTTTATGTGCTTCTATGGACTCTTGAATTTTTACCTGTACACAATGGCGTATGTGTACTCACCGAACGGCCGTGTGTCCTTGGGTAAGACCGTAGCCGAGCGGTGAATATCCTTAAAATGATTTCGATTGTTTGTTTCAGAATTGGCCGTCACAAAGGACAACCCGGCGTTTTCAATGATAAACGACTCAGACGAAGAGGTTGTCTATGGATCCGAGGACGAGTCCCGGCGTCCACTGAACTCCGGGGGAAAGAACGACTACGACAGTGACTGAAAAGAATGCATGCATATTCATGAAAATTAAATACATACAACAAAAATACTGAATTTTTCTTAAACATTTCTTTGTTGTTCATTGAAAACGAAAAACAAAAACAAAAACAAGATAAGTTAAGATAAGTTTGAAATTGTTTGCCGAACCATTGTGCCATTGCGTAGACGATTTGCTAACGTTGACGTGTATGCTACACAAAATGGCATACGGAATTCAGAACAAACAGAAATCCAATACAGAACATTACACAAGTTAAGAAAAATAATAAATTATGTACAAAACAAAAGACGGCTGTATCTCTTTTCACCATTTGTACGAACATTTAATGTTGCAGGATTTGTAGACTCTACAAGAATGGAGACTTTGACTGCATGGACGGATAAGGGCTCCTTTATATCACGTGGAAGACCTTCGCTGACGATCTTTTAGAAGTGGCGCTAAACTTTACCAAAGTGGACTTAGTCCTCGCGTAAGGTGGGAATGTACTCCACTCTACTCCACTTCTTTGTCTTTGATTGGCGCTACAGTCCGGGGTGGACCTAGGCCCCAACATGCCTCTCTAGCCAGCACGATCTTTCGCCAGCTTACTCCAGCTGCGCACCCCAAGTTGGTTGAGGTCCTTTTCCACTTGTGTGCGCCATCTAGTGCGAGAACGTCCTCTGTTGCGCTGTCCAAATGGCTCGGTATCGGAGACTTTTTGGGCCGGAGCTGTGGTGTCCATCCGCACTACATTATCCAGCCATCTTAAGTGCTGGATCCGAAGACGCTTAACTAGGTGCATGCCGCATGCCTTCTCCACCAAACGCTTAAGACTTTTTGCCTAAGTCTGCCTCGAACAACGAATCCGCATCCAAATAAGCGCTGTCTTCCCTCTTTGAAGCAATCACCGTATTGGATGTCAGAGTTTCTCATCTTCTTTTGCCCGGCCCATCCCATCGCGTCTCCTGGGTGGCGGTGATATCTGTTTTGTAGCAGTCCAGGGCCTCCGGGAGTTCATCGGCTGCACGTGGTCTGTTCAGGGGCCTCACATTCCACGTGGAAAAACGAAATTCATTGTCCTTTGATCGTTTGCTGGGGTCGTCAACTGTGAATCCGTCCATATCCGAGGCCTGTTGTCGGTTCGTAACCGTCGATTTTTTTATGTGGTGAGGGAGTTAACCTCACGCACAACCCACAACTGGTAGTCCAGGCCCATTATTTGACCCTCAGGCAGAGGGGGATCACTGCATACATTAGTTCACCACACAACGGTTGTTGTGATGGCTATCCAGGGGCGCCACTAGGAGGCTGTATGTCAACTTGACTTATGAACAAGCAGGAATCGCGCTGGCGTCTTAACAGGTTAAGTAGTCAGCAACTTTGCCCTGTTCACATATAAGCCCATGCCCCAGCAGCTACGTCTGCAATAATGTCTGGTGTATTCAAATTTTCACCGTCTTTTCCGCAGGACTTAATCATCTTACGCGACTTCGTCGCTCCGTATGTCAACAACTGTCTGGCAGACGCCTGGAGATAAATTTACAAATATCGCCAATTTGTGAAACTGCAAATCGAAATGAAGCCAAATTGGCCTTACGAAACCTTTGTTCCAGATTTATAAGGGAATAAGGCCAAGATGAGGTAATGAAGTTTTACCAAAGGGTAAAGTCAACCAGTCAAGGTTATAAACTCCGAACCGAAGCCTGTAAGGATGATCAAGGGAACATCGTAGTAGAGTCACAGTCGATGCTGAGGATATGGAGAAACCATTTCTGCAGACTATATAACGGCGACGAAGAACCAAATTCCGCTGTCAGGCAGAACGAACCATTCAACCATTCAACAACCCCAATGAAGGGGACGATGAAGATCAGCAATTCCGTCCACCCAACCCGCATGAAGTGAGGATTGCTATATCTAAACTGAAATCCAACAAGGCTGCTGGAGCTGACGGCCTACCCGCCAAGCTTTTTAAAGCCGCAGGCGATGATTTGGTAAGGAGCATGCACCAACTCATCTGTAAAATACGGTCGGAGGAAAATATGCCCGATGAATGGAACCTCAGCATTGTTTGCCCGATCCACAAGAAAGGAGACCCCTTTGACTGCGCCAACTATCGGGGGATAAGTCTCCTTAACATCGCCTATAAGATCTTATCTGCCGTACTGTGTGAACGCCTAAAGCCATTCGTCAACAACTTGGTCAGTCCATACCAGTGTGGCTTTAGGCCAGGAAAATCCACCATCGACACTTCGTCAGATTTTGGAGGAAACCCAGAAGCAACAAATCGATACCCACCACCTGTTCATCGATTTTAAGGCCGCATATGATAGCATTTATAGAGACGAGCTATACAGGGCAATGTCTAGTTTTGGCATCCCTACCAAACTCGTCCATTTGTGTAGGATGACGATGGAGAATGCACGCTGCTCCATCAAGGTCGGTAAAGACCTAACCGAGACCTTTGATGTCAAAAAAGGATTCAGACAAGGCGACGCGCTCTCATGCGACTTTTTCAACATCGTTCTTGAAAGAATTGTTCAAAACTCGAACGCCAACACCAGAGGAACAATCTTTCAGAAGTCCGTCCAACTACTCGCATATGCCGACGATATTGACATTATCGGAAGAACGCAGCGTGATGTCAATGGCGCTGTTGTGAGTATTGCAACGGAGGCCGCGAAGATGGGTTTAGCGGTAAACGAGGGTATATGCTGTCAACGAGAAAGGACACCCACCACCGACGTCTCGGTCAGAACGTCACGGCAGACAGATATAACTTTGAGGTAGTTAAAAACTTTGTCTACCTAGGAAACGCTATCAACTCAGACAACGACACCAGCGCTGAAATCAAACGAAGAATAACTCTTGCCAATCGGTGCTTCTTTGGGCTAAGAAAGCAATTGGTAAACAAAGCCCTCTCTCGAACAACCAAGGTAACGCTTTACAAGACCTTAATCGTCCCAGTCCTGCTATATGGCGAGGAGGCATGGACTCTGTCAAAAGCGGATGAAGCAGCTCTTGTTTGCTTCGAGAGGAAAATTCTTCGGGTGATTTTCGGTCTGCATAGATGGTGAGTGGTAGGAGGAGATAGAATGACGAACTATACGGGCTGTTCAGCGACATCGAGCGATGGCTAGGTCATTTAGAGCGGATGGAAACCAATGCTCCGGCCCGAAAAGTCTTCGAATCCACCCCCGAGGGACGGCGCAGTAGACGAAGACCGCGACTCAGGTGGCGCACGCAAGTGGCAACGGACCTCAACCAACTATGCGTGCGAAACTGGGGACAGCTAGCTAAAGATCGAGCTGGCTGGAGACGCTTGTTGGTTGAGGCCCAGATCCACCCGGACTTTAGCGCCACCTTAAGTAAGGAAGGCCAAATTTTTTATTTTTTTTATTTGATTTTATTTTATTTTGGGTCTTATTTCACTTTATCATTTGTATCAGAGCCATACAGTTATTGACATACTAATAGCAGAGCAACGAAGCGGGTTAAAGTTAAATTTAGTTCACATTTAGAGGGACATTTTTTTGGAATTAGATACCTACCTGAAGTGGGTACCAAGTCCTCAGTGGATTTAGATCGATAATAGACTCATCTATCGGAGGACCACTTGATTTTAAACACGATACTGATCATCAAAAACCTTCCGTGAAGGAGGAGATATGCGCAATTTCAAAACCGAATGTCACTCATAATAATTTTAATTTCATTCTAAAATCAGTAGTACGCACTTACTTTGTCCAACGTTCGATTGTGAAACAACAACAGTGAATCTTTACTGAGTAGT
Source organism: Eristalis arbustorum (assembly GCA_916610145.1). Classification (NCBI taxonomy): domain Eukaryota; kingdom Metazoa; phylum Arthropoda; class Insecta; order Diptera; family Syrphidae; genus Eristalis; species Eristalis arbustorum. Next base: position 12,277,323 of record OU744316.1, on the reverse strand, counting down.
TTTTACACAGTCAGTTGTTTTGTTGTTGCTTCACATGTAATGAGTACTGAGTAGTCAAAAAAGCACGCCTAATGGCATCATGTGGTACCGCATTGAGCACTGCACTTGTGCAAACAAGAAAGTACTCCTTGGCCACACACGATGCAATCTGCACAGACATTAGTTTGTCTGAAGCAGCCAAAACTCCCGGCAATTCTTCTTCATTGGCTGGCGCTACAGTCCGGGTGGACCTTGGCCTCAGCCAACATGCCTCTCCATTTCATTTCATTTATTTCATTTTCATTTATTTACTGATTTTATATCGCTGTACCTTAAGAATAATACATGTATTCTTTTGATTGTACTTTGACCGTACCTGAGAAGGTAGGTGATTCCAGAGATGGACGGCGTAAATGAAGAAGTTCCTGCGTGACATTATACAAGTATGAATGGAGGGCCTTAAGGTAATGTTACGACTCGATCGACAGAAAGTGATCTTTTCAAAAAGATAGTTTGGCTGTTTCTTGTGAATAATTTTGAAGAGTAATATGCAAGATCTGTAGCTTAACAATGCTTCTAATTCGCAAGAATGCGACGTTTTTCCGAGACATGTTCATACCTGCGTAGGTTAAAAACATACCTTGTAGTGGCATTGATTGCTCTTGTCAACTTTTGGGAAGAAGAGTAATCACAGTCAGCGAACAATTCGGATGCATATGTCAATATTGGCACTAGGAGTGCTCTGGCAAGTTTAAGTTTCACATTGAGAGGGAGAATATATTTGCTGATAGATAGGCCTCTTAGGGAGGTATATATCTTGGAAACTAAGCTATCGATGTGGTCAGTCCATGTCAATTCACTATATTCCATATAGCCCGGTCTTGTGCTAGTTGCTTCCAGGCACGCACGTTCAACTTATTCAGGTTCCCTTCCAGCTGAATGTGCCACTGGAAGCCTGGTATTCCTTTACCGCGTTGTGCCTCGGGGTTGGAGTCGAAGACTTTCCGGGCCGGAGCATTGATGTTCATTCGCTCGACGTGACCTAGCCATCTGCTATGAGAGATTCGAACTCGTACATCCCGTACAGTTCGTCTTTCAGTCTCCTCCTCCAAACACCATCCGTACATACGGGACCGAAGATTATTCGAAGGACTTTACTCTCGAAGCGACCAAGAATGTTCTCGTCCGCTTTAGTTAGTGCCATGCTTCTGTGCCATACATAGGACTGGGACTGTCTACGCCCTTAGTGGCCTTCCGAGTGCGAAAATGCAGCCGTTGGCCAGCGTGATCCTCCGTTTTGTCTCCACCTTGGTGTCATTGTTTGTATTAACTTTGCAGCCTAGGTAGACAAAGTCTTTCACTACTTCAAAGTTATAGCTGTCTATAGTGACGTTTTGTCCAAGATGTCGGTGTTGGTGGGCCTTTTTTGAAGACAGCATACACTTCGTCTTACTGGCCGCTTCCTTCTCGATGTTCACAAACACCCCACTGACAACCCGTTGTGTTCTACCGATGATGTCAATGTCATCGGCATATGCGAGCAGTTGCACAGATTTGTGGAAGATCGCGCCTCTGGTGTTGACATTTGAGTTCCGCACGATCTTCGCGAAAAGTCGCCTTGTCTAAATCCTTTTCTGACATCAAAGGTCTCGGTAAAATCTTTACCGACATTGATAGAGCATCGGGCATTCTCCATTGTCATTCTGCAAGGGCGGACGACTTTTGCAGAGATGCCAAAACTAGACAAGACTTTCTTCATCGAACCAGGGTTTCTTTTTGGTGGCAATGTGAAACCTGGCACATAAGTTGCCGCTTTTCTGATGGCTTCTTGGCAGTGTTGCCACTAGTCTTCAGCATTTGATGTCGGCGGTATGGGACTCTGTGAGAGGTGAAGGGATACTCAATATCACAGCAGTTACTCAAAGTTAAACCTAAACTCTTAAGGCCCATTCATGTGAGGTCGCCACTAACTGCGAACTTCTCAAACTCTGAAAACTCATTCATATGGAGTTTTTTCATTCGCGGAGAACTACGGGTGCAAACTGACACTTCACTGCGAATTTTTTTTGTCGTGGAGGTTGTGGATTGCGTTTGCGCGTTTGTGTATCACGAATTCAGTTTGACAGTTCGCGGAGAGAATGATTGATTCAGAGAATCATTAATTAGGTTACATATACTGACTTTTATTGGGATTTTTTTCTATAAAAGAACTCGATTATTCAGTTACAATCTTTTTCCACACCAAGTAGTTCAACTTTTTGTTTATATTTGCTGGAAAAGGGTTGTTTCTGAAAGTTCTCGTTCGCAGCTCGCCGCTCATATGAACGAGCCTTTAAAGAAACAACAAACCCAACTCACCCTACCATATCAAAACCGAACCCTCACGAGTGAATGCAACGCAAAACGAATTCGGATTCGCCTTTCGACATTGGTTCTTTGTCAAGACTTCGATTGAAAGAATTTACAAACAAAACTAAATCGAATTTACCTCTCAGAAATCGTCATTTTGAGTTTGAACTTGAATTACTCTCAATCGGTGTTACCACAGGCGAAATTATTTATGAGTCCCAGCTGCAAAACGAGTAAATTTGAAAATAAATGAATCCCAACAAAGGTTTTTGAGAACACAATGACTCCTTATGTGAAACAAGAAACTACTATATTTTTTTTGTTGTTGGTGGTTTTAATACTACAAGGGAGAACTCAGACTCAGACTCAGACTGGTCCATTGAACTACCAGGCAGCAACCTACAATTTCTTCTGAAGACCAGGAGACACTTCGGTGATGAAGGGCCTAGAGAATCAGCTCTTCAGCTCTCACCACATCAGCGACGAAGACCTGCCACCTGGTCCAAGCAAAGGCGGAACGGAGTGACAGAAGAGGTACTTTGCCGTGACGTCGTCCTCTCCACAGACGTCATAGATGGTAACTTAGCTTAAACCAAGCACAGACATTACGCGGATTTCTTACAGACTTTTTCGGGCAAAACGCTTGGTCTATCTTATATACATATTGGTGAATCATGCCGTCTGCGATTGTGATCGAGAGGTCCAACCATCAATAGAAGCCGTAACCACAGATGCAGGCAGTTCGAGAGCAGGTTCAGGTCCCGAGAAAGTTTCCTCTAATCCTTTTCTGGCAAGTTTATCGGCGATCCCATTTCCAGCGATTCCTTGGTGTCCTGCACCCAGATGAGTTTCAGTGAATTTTGACTGGTTAAACCATTGAGTAATGCCTAAGGTACAGCCTGACTGTAACTACAGACAGTCAGGTGGTTTGTTGCCACTAGGACTGCATAGGTTTCCGCTTGGAAAAACCAGGCAAACTTACATAATGATATGTACAGTCCTCCACGAAAACAAAAGCGCCGGACCCTTCATTGGTTTTGGAGCCATCCATGAAGATACGACTACATTTTTTTCTGGCTCAAGGTCTAGCCAGAGCCATTTCTTGGTGCAGTACTAGTATGTGCTCAGGCATTTTAAATGAAAGCATTCAGGAAATATTAAAGCAAATGGGAATGTAAAATGAAAATTACGTTAGGTGTTTAGGTAAATTGTTCGTGGAAAAATGAGTCAAATCTAAAAATGATGAGCCCCCGAGTCAGAATTATAAAAATGAGTCCTTTTGAATATTTAGAGTCCCTGTGGTAACACTGCTCTCAATTGCACTTTGTATACCTTTGAAGTTGGAATTCGAATTTAAGACATTTTCGAATTAAATTGCTAACAGTAGCACTTGTTTCTACTTTCGTGCAGTGTCGATTATATGTAGAATAGCAAGGCGCTTTTGTATTTTTGTCATAGTTCTACAAAATAACGTTCCTCTTAATACAGGTAAGAATGCATATAAATTATTAAAATAATAAACATGATAATTTTTAACGAGCACTTGTTTTCTTCTATTAAATAATTTTATACGTCAACAATCCACCACACGAACACAGCCCAACCGAAGTTACCACTTTTTCGCACTCACTGTCCAACGTCAAACGAGGAACCCATGTCATCCGAGTTTTCTCTGCTCCCTTTCTCTCTCTCTCTCTCTGTCTGACATTTCTTCACTTCCTCCTCTTCTATTTGCTTTTCTAATTTCTCTTTTCACACGTCTTTCGTACTGCTTGTGCCGTGCAATTGAATTGAATGGAATTTCAGTTGGAGTTTAACGGTTCCCTTAGTTGGGTGTTCGCTGTTAAAATTCTATACGCGTTCGTTTTGCGGGGAAATTTCTGTTCAGTACTCAATCCACCATTGGGATATTTACAAATAATTGCACTTGTGATATTTGTCACATTTCTCTCTAATTGGATTTCCATACGTCAAAAATATTAATACAAAAACAAAAAGAAAATATCGCAAAGGAAAACAATTTTCGATCTAAATTGGATTATCGTCGGCGGTGTTGCGTGAATAAATTCGGAAAGTGGTACCGTTGATGCAGTGTTTCGCTGAATAAATAGAGAAAAGAAAAAACCCAAAGTTCTACTGCCATTGCGCAAACGGATTACTGCCAACAGAAGTGGGAAAGAAAAAAATCTGAAAAGAAATATTCATACAAATAAAATCTTGCTCTGCTGCTTTCGTGATTGATCTCCTTGCCAGCACAGTGACGACTTCCAGCAACAATCAGATTCAACAGGTAGGTGCCAAATAATTTAAGCCGGTTTTCAACCGTCCGTGTTGCAAGATAATCAGAAAATCAGGCGAACCGGGTGCTCAGGTGATTGCTGTCGTAATTGTAAACGCAGCACGGATGGGTGTTCATTTTGCATTCGAAATCGGGTTCCAAGCTGGCACTTGAACTGTCCCCGGTCATCAGCATCTTACCTGACACAACCGGTGGTGTGTGTTTTTGTGAGTGTATGCCCGTCTTCCTGTTCTCTCAGTTCTCCTCTTTCGCGTTGTCATTGCGTTCCAAATGGGATGTGTCTCCTCAATGAGTGTTCGAACCCGAACTCACCGGTGATTAATTAATTGGCTGCGCTTGTGTTGAGCATTTCGTGTGTGAAATGAGGGAAAAATCAAAAATGATAGTCGCGTTCGTCGTCAATCCGCATCGTGCCACACTCACGGTTCAGTGGAGTCGCTGCTGGCAAGAACCACATCGACATGCGATTGCACAGCACGGCTGAAGTTACCCTTCTAGGGCTAATGAAAGCACAAGCACTCACGTAGAACTACGGTGACTGCCGTTTGCCATATATTCTTGTTGTCTTGTTTTCGTGGAACACTAATTTCAAGTGCACGACTTGTATGGCGTGGTGGTGGTGTGCCGTGCTGCTGGTGGTTCGAGTTGAGGATGGTAATGACTGTTTGCTCACGAGGGCTGTGAAAGGAAAGGGAAATGTCAGGGTTGAGTAGAAGACATTAACTTCGGATTACGCCCCTCTGCACCAGAGACACAGTGACTTCGTTAGTTGATCAATAATGAAGTTAATTTTTTGGACAAACCTAATTCGTTTTCATTTGAGGCAACAATTTACCGGATGTGTTATGGAATTTCGAGAATACGGCTCCTACGTCCGTACTAGGTACGATCTCGTAAAAATTTAAACGGGCCTCATCCTGAGGGCGTTTGTAACTGCCCTCCTCTTAGGACAAACAAGTTTCTTCTTCAAATTGAATCAAATCAGCCACTATCCATCGAAGGGCATATGGAAAGGAGAACCAGTTCTTTTCGGTAACCAGTTCGTGCTCTAATCGTGGGTGATTGCAGGCGTTGGAACATATACCTTTTTTTTTTATTACAGGTGCCAGGTGGTGGATACTGGTCGCAATATTAAACTTGTTCGTTTTTGTGTTTCACATGAGAGGAGAGTGATATGTTTATGGAAAAAAGAAACATCTGATATATCTACAAGGTTAGCTGATAAGAATCACTGACAAGTCTGTTGATTTTGTAGCCCATTAACCTCTTTTTTTTTTTTGCTTCGGCAGTGTTGACACATGAAATGCTTATTAGCTCGTCTTTGTTGTGAGTGTTTACTTGGGATTATTGTGCACTTAGTCCTTGAATTGTTAGAGGGGGAAGAATAGTGATGCAGTCTAGGAGAAATTCGGAACGGAAAAAAATTGTTTGAATATACAGTAAATGCCCTCCAATTCGGAATTCATTAAAAAAAATTCCGAACAAATAAGATTTTCCGAATAAATAAGAGTGGGTTTTCGAATTTGTACGTAAAATTTACATTAAATTACCGAAAATTAAAAACGTGATGTTTGACGTATAGTTAGGTAGCAAATATCTAGAAGTCGTCCACGGTCTTACATTTCTGTCATCGAAAGTAACGCGATTGAGTGCATAACAAAGTAGCGATGGGCAATTGCGAATAAAAACAATCGAATAATTCGACTGTTGTAGCAATCGCAATTATTCGAATTCGAATTGAGCGCAGTCGATTGTTGAATTTCGATTCTTGTAGGTCCGATTCCAATCGCCAACGAATGTGTGTATTCGCCGATTCTTCAACTCAGAGAGAGATTACTAAATTGTGTGTATACCTCGATTCTTCAATTCTGAGGGAGATTGTTAGATTGTGGGTATTCGTCGATTTTCGCAATTGCCCATCTCTTTTTTATTTCGTTTCACTACTAAAACTTAAACTACATTTATGAGAGTGAGAGTACAATACTCTTACTAATTTGTGGAGAAGGGTAAAGAATACAGTCTAACCTCCAATATTCAAATACCCACGGGAACCAATATTTTTCAGAAATTTGGTTTGCATTATAGAAATTTCGATTTAAGGATGTTCCAATCACAGTTGGCTGTATTTCCATTCCCAATGTTCCTATTTTGGTAGGTATAGTTTCTTATTGGAGACACAGCCTTACGCTGATGATGATTACACTGAGACCAACATATGAATAAATCGAGGAATTAGTACCCGGCATTCTCTTGGTTGTAGTAGGTACTGACAATAATTCGATTCGATTCGATTGTTATTCGATTGTTTTCTGATGAGAGCGAATAAATCGACAATCGAATTAAAATTTTAACAATTGCCAATTTATTCGATTGTGAATTTTATTCGCAATCGCCCATCGCTATAACAAAGTCTCATTAATTCGGAAATTTATGTCATTCTGAATCAGCCTTAACCATTCGGAATGAACGAGATTTTACTGTATTAGTAGAAACGTTGTTTTATTCTTCTTCTAATGGCATTCGGAGTCAATTTAAAAAAAAAACAGTAAGCTTGCCGATGTACAAATGAAGTTAATGAGCCATCAAGACAAATCCCTGGGAATCTCTACATCGGCAATAGGACGAAATAGTTCTATTCGATGATTAATGTCTTGTTTGAAAAAATCAGATTGGATTGATATTGCCGCTGTAATTCATCGGCTGGAGTTGAGACTTTCTAGTTCTTTATTACGTGTTCATCAGATCTTCTGCTTAAATGCATCGAGTCGATAACAACGTTTCAACAAACTTGCAATAAGCCCGTGTGCCTTACCCAAAGCCAGCCGCCAAATTCTTTATTCAATGAAATGCTTCCGTCTGTCCCTTATATTAGGCGCGTTTTTTGACTAATCAGTACTCAGCTTAGTAATGATTCTCAATTTTGGTTTCCTCCGAAAGTTTGTACGTGTGCTTACGCCCATTGCATTGGATGTCAAAATACTCTAATGTCAAAAATAAGTGAAATTTAATTCTTTAAAGATGTATATTCTTTGCTAATTCTGTTTTCACACGGTCGATTTTTCCCAGAAAAAAACGTGTAAAAAAACATGCAAAAAAGACATTGGGATTTCTGTATCAGGGAATTGATTTCGGAGTCAAGTGCGAGACGGTGGATGAGTCCCATGTCGATTGAGGTCGCGTCCATGTTGCTGAGCAGGTGGTGGTGGCACGGGTATCGTTTCTTCACGTCGGCCAGCTCCAGGTCGTCGAGGCTGCGCAGCGAACTGACATTCGTCGACGAGGCGGCCACGTCGTCGATCACCAGCACTGGTTGTGTGCGTAGTAGCAGCAGCGACACATGTTGGCCAGCTTGTCACTGGAGGCATCCAGATTCAGGTGCGTCTTGATCTGCTCGATGCACGTGAAGGGCTAACATTTTAGCTATTTACATTTGCTTTGACCAGTAAATTTGCTTGTACGCGCAAAAAGCGAATTGCCTTAAGTTTGTGATATGAACATACTTCGCAAAAATTAAATTTGACAAAAAAATGTAAGCACAAAATATGTTTAATCGTGCTAAATACAATAAAATCGTGTAAGAAAATTAAAAATATTTTATTTTCAAACCGTGTTATATCAAAACCATGTAAAAGAAGACAGAATTAGGTGTACACAAATATTGGATAGTCAAACAAGTAACATGAATGATTTGATATTATATGAATTTGACAAGTAACATCAACAAGTAAACACTTCCAAGTGTCAAATAATCGATTATAAAACTGATTAATAAACAAGTAGTTTACTCTGGCGTCACCTATGATTTCGATGTTTCAACGCGTCCTAGTCAGTGACGAGAGTGAACTTTGTCTAAGTAGTTATAACTCTGTAAGTTGTTTTGTTCTTGCTATCCGAATAAAACCTTACTAAGCTGAGTACTGATCAAAAAAAGACGCCCATTGCTTCTTAGTGGCATTTAGTTTTTTGAACGCAGGCGCATAATTTTGTTATATCGTCTAGCTCCTCTGGCTTTTTGTCGCGAACAGTTCTTTTGGTATGCCATATGGCTGGTTTACAGGCATGCATCACAGCACGTTATGAATTTCACAAAAAACGACAATATTTTTAGGTCCCGATACCTAATTGAAAATGTATTGCATTGAAGTAAAAACAGTCAGAAATTGTTTGTTGTGCAACATTGAACATTGCTGCCATTTGCTTTTGACTCAAAGTGTCATCTCCATCCAATATCGTTTGCAATTCGGCGTCTTCAAACTTTTTTGGTGGTCTTCCACGATCTTCATGTCTCACATCAAAATCGTTATTTCTGAACCGTTGAGACCGTCTTTTGCATGTTGCTTCTGAGAGAGCGTGATCACCATATGCCTCGACAAGCATTCGATGCGACTCTGCAGCACTTTTCTTCAATGCTCTCCGCAAATCATCACTTTCTGGTACAAAATTCGACATTTTTAACACGATGAAAAAATATTATTTTGTCTGTTCAATGACCTGATGTATACTAAATATTTTTCACAGATGTCATAGCAAGCAAACCAAAAAAAAATAAGGGCTCGCTCACAACAAATGCTCCCTATCGAGACATTTGTATCTTGGCGCTCACTTCATACTGGTACACACAGAGCCACAGAGCACGGCGCGGAAGCGTGGACTATCTCAAGAGCCGATGAAGAGAAGCCCTTCGTTTTTTGGAGTGAAATGCTCTGCGTTCAATCGTTGGTCCTGTTTGAGTTGATGGTTTCTGAAGAAGAAGAAGATACGACTGTACGGGCTGCATAGCGACATGAGGCTGGCCAGGCGTCTACGGACTGAACGCCTAAGATTATTAGATCATGTAGACCGCATAGACGACACTGCTCCAGCCTGAAGAGCCCGAACCAGTGAGACAGAGCAATAGAGGACGCCCACGAAACGGAGGGAGCACACAAGTGGAGAAGGATCTCAACCAACTTTGAGTGCAAAATTGGATTCAGCTGGCTAAGGACCGTGTCACCTTAAGCGCGTCGAAGCTCAGGCTCACTCCAGACTGTAGTGCCACTAGAAGAAGAATTGTGCATCTGGTACATGCAGCATTTATCGTCGCCGGCCCTGTAGAATTCGAATAGTAAACCATTCAAAGCCTTGCCCTTGCTGTTCCAGGCGAACGCCTTCATTTCGCTTTAATCTCTGCTTTCTATCGCTGAAGGTTATTTCTCGGCACCACTTGGTACTTTAAAATAAATTGTTGAGCTCTTTGCGACTGTCAAATCTGACGTCTGTCAAATAACGTCCAACTCAAAATGGCGGCCAAAAAGTTCCATCTGAAACTCGATTTTGCATGCAAGTCTAATTCGTATCCACTCAATCTGCGACAGTAAATTAAGTATCTACATGGCAGGAACCCACTGCAACACACTACCCTGTCTGCACTCTCCAAGTAAATGTTCCCATTTATGGACTACCTGCATGCTCCAGCATGTAGATAGACCAAGCGCTTGCTCTTAAACGTCTGCAAGAAATCCGCGGCATTCTTGTTGTCCCTTGACAGATTGCAGACAACTTACCGGCGAAACAACTGGCCATTGTGCTTGATTTGAGAAACCATCCTCTGCGACGATTGTGGACAGGACATTGCATCGTCTTCGGCGATGATGTGGTGACAGCTGCTTCTGTAGGCTCTTCATCACGGAAGCGCCTGCTGGTCTTTCTAAGGAATTGTACGTTGATGACTGGTAGTACAAGGGACCAGTCTTGAGCCTGAGTGTTCCAGTGTAGTATTAAAACCTCACACAAACAAACATTGTGTTATCAAAAGCCTTTGTTGAGACTCATTTATTTTCAAAATAACTCGTTTTTTAAGCTTCTGGGACTCATAAATAATTTAACTTGTGGTAACACTGAAGAGTAAGTGTAATGCAGTAATGTTCGTTCGGGGGACCCCTCCTAAGAGTACTCGCCGAAATTGGTAACCAAGGCATCTCACACATAATTAAATTCCTGAACTGCACATGCTAGATTCAGCTCACCCTAACAACCCTGGTCTGCGGTACCAAAATGGCACGCAACACCACTGTTTGAGCAAGGCTTGATAGCCACCTAATGCAGAGTAAGAAACTTTCTTAATCCAGTCCAACACACTTCAAGTCATCACCACAAATATTTCAAAAATTGCAAAGCCTCCACCGTTTGTTTGCGAATCAAAAGAAACTTCACATAGTTCTCAAGTAATGAACCTGCTATTCGCTATACTTCACGTGAAAATACTTGAAACAATTCAAAGCATCATCGTGCCAGCTTCTCCGTTCTGCCTTCGATGCTTCGGCAAACACATCTGAAGCCGGTAGAAACCCTTGTATCCACTCAATTGCTCTGAAACGTTACAGAAGTCGGTAAACACACTCAATAGGTTAACAAGGTCAAACTTTTCATTCAAGCCATTCATTTCGAAGCCATCACTTAAGTCATCAGAACGAGTTTTGATCTCGAATGCTAATGTTTCGCTTGTCGTTTATTAATAGCCCCACTGGAGGTGATCTCTTTCTTTTCGCCATTGATGTCATTTTGAAGAGGTGAGTTGAGTTTCTTCTTCTTCCCCTTTTCACGTTATATAATCCGTCTCATATCGTGGTTAGAAGAGAATTAAGTTACTTTTATTCTAGAGTTCGTCTTCTCAGTGGCACTTGGCCAGACAATCCGATGAGTCATCCATTCCACTTGGTAGTCAGTTGGCGAATTATTTGCGGTTTTTCTTCGGAGCTTGTTCTATTTCTAGTCTAACCATTGGAATGTCGGTAGGTTCGTTTGCACGCAGGAGTAGTTATGCAACAGATTAGGTTCGACAGGAGTGGAAAGCATGGGGTTTTAATGAAAACCATTTGCACTTTGCACTGTAACACGACTGACATGAGGTCACCAGGTGAATGAATGAATAAATGCTTTTCTATAATCAAAAGTTTATTGCTTCAGTTATAAACACGACAATTGAAATTAGTTTTAATTGGTCACCTCGCTTTCTTCAATTTAATGGACGGGAAGACGAGAATATTCGTATTTTAACTGCCTTAATGTAAAAGCTCTGTGCACCCCAGCTTTTTAAGAAGAAATTTGCGGAAACATTGTAGACATGCATGACAATTCCAACCACTTTCTATTGAACTGAAGAATCTCCAAAGATATAAGAATCTGGCTGGTCTTACACAGCACAGTTTGTCTCACTTCCTCCCCGGACCATTGGTGTAAGTGTGCCACGCCAACAAGGTCGTTACCAAATATAATCCAGAAAATGAGCGGATGTCGGTGATGTAGTGCGAACAATTTGATTATAATTGCAAATCGGCCGCACTTCATACATTTTGTGACGTTTCACTCATGCTTAAATCCATATTGGACTTAAATTTAAAAAGCCTCAGGAAGAAAAACAACAAAAATTTCGGTTGTGCCATTCCAACTTCCTCAGGCAGGAATCTGAACATAGTGCGAACTTTTGCTTCGGAGTCAAGGATCTGGATCTAGCCACATGTGGCATTATTTATTTCCTAGTCTGTTTGAATCATTTTACGAACCTGAAAAAAAATGTTCCACTCCACGCAGTGGACCACGATAGAAGAGAATTCCGTCTCCCCGATCTAGACGAAGTCAAGATAGCGATATCTAGACTGAAGTCGAACAAAGCTGCTGAGGCCGACGGATTGCCCGCGGAACTGTTTAAAGCAGCTGGAGATGATCTGATTGGGCGCATGCACCAGCTCATCTGTAGGATATGGTCGGAGGAAAGCATGCCCGACGATTGGAATCTTAGTATCGACGACTATCTCAAGAGCGGATGAAGACACACTTGGTCTCTTGGATAATATACTTTATTTAAATCTGTAAATAATTATTCTCCAGAACAATTAAATCAGAAAAATCAAAACTGACAGAAAGCAGGTGATTACAAAAGGTGTCGATAAGGAGGTTATCCGGATCGATAATGTAGTTCATTCGACGGATTCTGTAATAGAATCCAACTTAGACGAAAGTTACTCCCTCCGCAATCGATCAGCCGGATTCCATAATCGGCATGAATAAGAATTAAATCGGAACTCCGCGTTATTTGTAAATATGAAATGGAAAAAGCGACCTCGTCAGACTTTAAATCTAGAAACTTAAAACTAACCGGCGCCGGGTTTTAGTAAAGAGTATTCCCTTCTTTTGCACGCAGCTTTGATAGATGTCATTAATGATTAGGCCTGATTTCTAATCTGCTCAATATAAGAAACCTTCGGGGTCTATTTTGTGTCATGGGGGTACCGGTTGGTTCGTTGATGTTTTGCAGTTTCAGGGGAGAGTGGAAGCCTGAAAGGAATCCGTATACTGTTTCCAGACAAAGAAGAGAGAAGCTGCCGACATCTACCTCCGTTTCGTAATCATCCTCTTGCATAAGCAGGGAATTCGTGAAGGTATTCATGAAGGCCTCAGAACGAAATCCATGTGATCTACCTTTGTGTGCACATTGAAGTGAAACAACTGTCAGGAGGAATCCTTCTGTAGAGCAGTGCCAGTAGGCAATTATCGAGTAAAAATTCAAGAGGAGGAATACTGAACAAGTTCCACGTGTATGACAGATACAACCACTTTAAATTGAAACGAGAACTTTTGCCAAGATCACAGTCGCAGTCTGTTTATTGTTGCTCTAGCCCGAAAACCAAAAGAAAAGTGTACCAATAGGTGTTTGTTTTCTGCAAGTCCTATATAGAACTAAATTGTAAGTGAACAAGAAAACGATCGGCTTTAATATTCATCAGAAAAACTTGGCAGCACCGATGACATTTGATATTTGTAACAGTCAGCTGTTGGAAGAAGGAAAACTAAGAAAAAATAGTTTTTGGTTCAATAAGTAATTTTTGTTACTCACGATTTATCTCCGTCAGTCATTTTCAATGCATTTGCAGTTTTCAATCTTTTTTGTGTCAAATGAATGAATTCAGTGACGAAATTTATGACGATCACAGTAAATTATCGATAACTTACAGAAAATAATGGTTGGAAGCATGGTTTTTATCCCGGACAATTTTACAAACCGCAATAAATATGATCAGTAACTTATTCCGATATAGAAATTATTGTTAGTGTATTTAACTTGCAAATTGAAATGTATGTCTATATAGGACTACAAAAAAAAACACACACCTAATATGCAAATGTTTTATTGTGACCTGACGTATTATTCTGACTTATTAACTTGTGATTGTGATTCAACCATATTGTTGTGCATAGGTGACACTACCTTCAAACAACATCGCGGGAAGAACGTCACAATTTTGCATATACATGTTGTAGCAACAAGTGATTGATAAAAACATATCTCATGCACATAACATATATGCAATCACAATTCATTTCAACCCGTGCATCACGCACGTTGCGTGGTGTCAGAAGTGGAATGCAACACGTAGAAATTGAACTAGTAGTGCACATTTACGGTCTAGATGTTCGCAAATAACCAAATAAACGAGTCAGAGCAGGAAAAAGACCGCAACGTTTTTGTGGTTAGTTGACCCAAAAGCAAATTATCTGAATGCAGAAAAATCAACACTTGGAACATGTGGTTGCAAAGAAGGGAGAAAATACAGTGGTGTTGAACGGTTGAATGAAGGAGAGGGAGGGACATCAAAACGAGGACACAGTGCCAATTCAAAATACGTTCGAAACAGTTCTTCGATGATAATTGCATTTCTGGGGAAAATATTTTTATGACTTAATATTTAAGGGACTTGGGGCAGTGCATCCAAGCCAAAGTAGTTGATTGCTCTCAACTTGGTGTTATGCCAGCAACGATCCCCGTAAATGTACAGGTCAAGTTGACATACAGCCTCTTAGTGGCGCCCTCTGGGTAGCCTTTTGGGACAACCACTTAGAGCTGAACGAATGTATGCAGCGGCTCCTTGTTCATCGTTTCAAACTCCAAAAATGTCATCACCACGTGACCCTGGCAGCGTCTTTGGGCTTAGGGGACAAATTAAAAATAAGGCCCTGTCTCGGAGATCCAAGCTGTCGCTATATAATCCCAGTTCTGCGGAGGGCATGGACATGCTGTATAGCGCAGAAGCATGGACTGTTTGAAATGAGGACGAAAAATATAATCTCCTCCCCTGGCAGTGGTTATCGTCGATTCATCTTCACTTATGTCGGACATTTAAGTCAGGCCCACGTCTTTCTCTAACATGTTCCACAATCTGAACTGCGAATGATCTTTTGTCAGGAACGACGAAGATGTTTCGCATGGAGTACAGACGTGTCATGGTAACGTATTTTTGTTCGATCTTGAACGACCTTTGAAATATTCTCTGATCAAACTCTCAGTTTTAACACGCTCTTCTTCGAGTGATTTCAAAAAGATATGCTAGAATATTTGTTTGATTATTTCCAATTTAGGCACCCTGTGAGCTTGTGTGTTGAACTATAAGTCTCAACAAAAAACAGGCTTCGACCAGCAGTCTAATTCCCTACTGATCTAACCGTATACCCCGTCGCCTACTCGATTAAATGAGGTTCAGGTTAGCTTGGGTAAAAATGACAGGTGCTTGTTTATGGTAATAACACTTAGGCCAACAGAGGCTCACTGCATAACGATGATTGACTGAATCCTGTATCTGGAATCAGCTGGTTCTTGTTGCGAAGATGTGTAGCAGGCTTATTCTTTAGTTCGCAGGGGTTGTTGGAAAAGTAGGCTCCTGGGGAGACCTTAGCCTGTGGAGGGCCAGGGCTAGCTTCTTAGCAACCACTTGTCGTGCGTGCCATAGGGCGGCAATAACTGGGGGAAACCTGGAAGGTGTACTGCATGTTTGGTGCGGCGGGCGGCACTGTGACGACGACTGACTGTGATGCTGACAATATGGCAGCAATTTAAGGTCGTTTATTGCTGATGTAGCTCTGGACGGCACCGCTGTTAAACGAGGGCAATATTGAACGTGTAAAACTTGAAATGTTCAGGGACATCGAATGGATACGGATGACCCCTGTTGGATACGTGCATGTTTGCTGGATGAGATGTGATGGTTGGTTTATGAAATCTGTCCTCGCCGGATGATGATGAGATTTGATTGAAAAGCCAAAGGTATTCATGAGATGTGGGGGATTCAGTGTCTGTGGCTGAGGACACTTGTGCTTTATGCTTTCTTTTTCATTTTGTTTGCTTCAAGGATGAGTGAGTGCTAGCAAGCCACAGCGGTTTAGGTTTCACACGAATTTTGATTTCGTGGCGCACTTAGGATATATGGACAATTAGACAGTCCTTCATTAAGACGTGTGAGACTAAGAGAACAGTCTTCGTATATCGAATACAAAGAATTTTGACACCGCGACATGCACCGACATATGCATTCATTGCTTATCGAATTTCCGATAAAAAAAAGCTCAATAGTACTATGTAGTAGCTTTAAATACCCACCGACTGGTTCTACTTCAGTACTCAAGTACTTTTCACGAGTGGAAGTGACCTACAGTTTTACACCAACTCCGATCGGACAAGTTTGGAAAGTTTTTTCTAGACAGGCATACACTGTTAGCATTGTCAGTTACTCGAAAGAGGTGCGGTCGTGAAAATTATTTGTGTTGTACAGATGAGAGATCGACGTGGACGTCGAGGTTCAAGTGCGTTGGGGTTGATGCACATTTCAACGAAGCCACCAGTTCGTTCCTTAAAAACACATAATACTTGACCTGCGATCGTATGTGCCAATTGTGAATTGTACAGTTTTGACAGCGAAGAACGACCTGAATACAGGTCTGCTTTGTCTGAGGAGACAGAATGATCGTTTCAAAATAAGTGATCGGAATAGCTCTTCGGTTTGCCTGTTTTGACTGCTTTAAGGCAGATGATGAATTCTAGCTTGGTTTTGGTTGTAGCGACCAGCATGGAGGGTGGTTGCTGTACCACATTTAGCGAGTCTATACAATTGACACTGCATCCCGGCCCCACAGAAGCAGTTTATTGCAATGCTCAGGCATCTCATTAAGAGCCAGCCTGCATTTTAGGGATGACCTTGTCCAGGGATTTCATTGCGGTCCGACTGTCTGTGATATCTCATTTGGATGTAACATCGTTTTGAGCGACAGTGGTTTCTACCTAAAATGCAACCATGGTCAGGGCTTTAAACAGAGGACAGTATTAAGGTGTTCGAAATAGATTTCTACTTCCACCCCTTCGCCTTGTTTTTGAGTTGAAATGACGTTGTTCAAATATTGAATTGATAGCACATCATATCAATTTCTGAGCCAGGTGTCTTTTAGCAATGGTGTCTGTCTGAGAAACGCTACAGTGTCCCGAGAGTTTAAACGAAGGGGAAATATCGAGGAGGGGCTCCTAGGCGAGAATTCCTTTGAATAACTGATGCACCGTCCCTCAGATTCCATTCCACCTGATCTGGATCATTTAATGTTCACACGGACTCAGTGTATCACTTATTCGATGGAATTCGTGTTTATGAACGTTTCTTAGAGTGTTGTGAACTGGTCTAAGCAAATCTCATAAAAATTGGAATGTCTACACGCCTCCACCACGCTTCTGTAAAAACCCAAATTCCAAAAAGAGATTTCTGTGAAAGCAGTAAACCACCCTTCGAGGAATCCGTAAACACTCAAACCGATAATGGCTCCAAATTCGGTGTGGGAAGCTAAAAATAAAGTCACTCCTTTCGCTCCTCTAGTCATGACAGTGGAGATTATGTTAAATCGTGCAGTACGTGACATTTTCTATGTTCTCTGATAGTCAGACAGACGATCACTGGAATACACGTCTATCGAGCGTTGGATCATATTTTGATGAGATGACGGAACTGTTTAATATTCGCCTGCGTTATCTTCCTAGTAACTGTAGCCAGTTAGGCGCGTCACAGCAATGCATTCTGAAAATAACAACGTGAACACCTTTAGATATTGTATTTGTAAACTGTTGCTCGTGTTACGAATTTCCTTTTTTTGGGTGACTGGTCACAAAGTGCATTTGGGCCCCGTCTCACTTAGAATAAGGAGCTCAGTCATTTAGGGAATTACTGACTAGATTCCTATATGAATCTCAAAAGGCATTTCCAGCAGAATCCTACTTCAATCGAACTTTTGCCTGTTCAGAAACTTGTTCACATTTGTTCAATAATTTCCTCTTTAACTAATCGTATCGTAGTATCGTAGTATCGTATTGCTGTATAGCGTAGTTGTCTGAGTGCCTGTACTTGCTTATAAGTGTTTCCGGTTCGTATCCTTTTATCAGGTTTAGAAATCTGGATTAGTCACCATTTTCCATTCAGATCAAATGAACGGCACTGGGTATTGCAGTGGACCAACAATGGTCTGTATGTGATGGCAATTTCACTGGCAGCCCAATAACTTTCCCCTAAACGTATCTACGACTCGGATTGTCGTCGGTCTGCCGGTGTAGCAAACGATCGTGCTTGTTCATTGCTCTCACCTCATTTATTGCACCCACTTTAGTCAAAATGACGCTACAGTAGTGACTTTGTGACAGACATGTCTAGGAAAAGTCTAGGAACTGTTCCTACGCTTTTTTTTCGCACCAACTTATAGGGACATTCTCGCATTGTCTACTATATCATGTCTTTACCAACAGTTTCAGTCCGGAAAACGCAAGTTCTCTTGGTAGTCTGGGTCGAGCTTCAAGTGGAACCAGTCGTGTTGTCATGTTCCGTGACCTATTGCTTTTATTTATTTTCGGGAGCAGCTACGATTGACTCTAGAGATTGTTTACACTTTCAAAAATGGATAAGGTCTGGCCAGACCTAGTTATTGACAGAAGGGTTAAATACAAAAGATTTACAAAAGACCCATCATGCTCATGGTTTGCCTAGCAATGCGCGTAGTGATCCATCTTTTTAGAACCACAATGAAAAAAAAAAAAAAAAAACAGCAAATTGTAGCACATCATTCAAATTGCTACTTCGGTGGAAGTGCTTCAAGCGGTCGGTCAGAGTTCGAATGATTCCAATGATGGCCTCGAGCTTGTCCGGAGTGGTTAGCTTCTTACTTACTTACTTATCACGCCTATGACCCATGGAGGGTATGAGCCTGAGATATCGCTGCCTTCGATTGGTGGTCCTTGGCACGCTGCTTCCAGTCATCAAGACTAAGCTATCTTACAATCTACGAATAGAATTGGTCGTTATACCGGGGCGGTCTTCCTCTTCTTCTGGAACCAGAAGGCTCGGATTCGAAGACTCCCTTTGCTGGAGTGTTATTGTCCATGCTCACAATATGGCCGAGCCACTGAAGTCGAGTGATTTTTGCCTTCTAGACTACATCCACATTCTGGTAAATCTTGTTGAGTTCGCCGTAACGTCTTCTCCTCGCAGAGAGGACCATATATCGGACACTTGTTAGTGTAAACTAAGGAATTGACGTAAATTCAGATCTAATCGCATGACGCTTCGACCGTTGCGTCTCGTCTATGGCATGTAGCCCGTCTTGTTAGGACTACAGCATCACTCGATGTTATCAAAATCAACATTCCGGCCAATACTACCAGAGCCTAATATCGAACCTATGACTCTGTCTGTGGTAGTTTGTCCAACTGGAAAAAAAGGCGAGTTTATAGCGATGTCCAATTCACCTGATCTACATTTCTGGCTCTTCTTCGACACTGGTCGCCTGATTACACTAATATCTCTTTGATTCGTAACTTAAGACCAACAGAATGTACTGACGATACAAGTTTTCGACAGTGTGCGAAGAAACCAAAGACTTGGTGACCACCGACATCGAAACGAAATCCTTCTTTCTTCTTTGACTGACGATACAGTCCGATGTTGACCTGGGCCTTAGTCAGCATTACTCTCCAACAAGGCGCAACTAGGCCAGTTTCGTACACATAGATGGGTAAGGTCTCTTTCGAGGTCGTTACGCCATCGAAGGCGATGTGCCTCAGGGTTGGGCTCTTGGACCTTCCTAGCGGGGAGGTGTCCATTTCCCCTACATAACCTAGCCAAATGAGTCGAGACAATCGATTTCGTTTCGTTTCACTAGATAACTGTTGTTGTACAGCTCGTGAGTTCATCGTTCAGTCTTCTCCTCAAAACTCCTTCTTTGCAAATGGGAAGGATTTTCCTCTCGAAGCGATCAAGCATCTTTTCGGCGTAATTTGCTAACATGCTTCTGCGCCATACAGCAGGACTGGGAAAATCAAGGTCTTATATAGAGACAGCTTGGTTCTCCGAGATAGGGATTTATTTTTCAATTGCTGCCTAAGCCTAAAGATGCAGCTAGGGCCACCTTCGTCTTATGTCCGCGATGACGGTGAAGATAGACAAAGTTCTTAGCTACACGCAGTAGTATGTCGTTACACTTTGTCCAAGATGTCGGTCTTGATGGACTTTTTTTTGCAGACAACATGTACTTTGTCTTACTCTCAATCACCGCAAGACCCAACTATAATATATATGGTGGCACTACAGCCCGTAGGGGGCCAGGGCTTAGCTTCTCAGCAACCACTAGTGTTGTGCGTGCCATTGTTCTCACACGAGTGGAAGGGACCTACAGTCTACAGTGCCAACTCCGAACGGCCAAGTTGAGAAGCTTTTTCTAGACAGGAAATACTCTTTGAGCATTGTCAGTGAGTCGAAAGAGGTGGGGTCGTGAAATTATTTTTGTCGCTCAGAGCTGGAATCGAACCTACGACGTCGAGGTTGGGGTCGACGCACATACCCACAACGCCACGGGCCACCACAAGACCCAACTAAGTCGTAATGAAATTCCAAACATTACCAAATATGTTGACAGCTGGATGTCATTCATAACTTTGACAGCTGCTGAAAATGTTCACCGCTACCTGGTCACACTTTGCAAGTTTCTCGACTTGGTGCCCACAATTTGTTCCATTCAATGTACCCATCAGAAGTGTGTAATTTGTTCAGAACATCTCGCTTTCACTTGGAGGACTTATAAAATGGTGGACCGGTAACGTAGTGTCCGTTAGCACAAACGAGAACTTTGTGATACATCATCATGCAACGGTATATTCAGACTGTTATTTTTTCTTTATTTTAACTCCCTCACAAACTGAATAAACTCGCGAATAAATAAGTCAAGTGTCTGTCTAACTTATTGAACACATCCTACTCGCACAGTCTCGAGCCAAAAGCACACAAAAGAAGCGAATGTCTCACAAATTCGTGACCATTATCCAAAGTAATCGCATTTGCGGTGTCAGTGTACAGCTCAACACCCAGCCCCCTGAACAAAGGTGTTCTTTTCTCTAAGACAGCAACAATCGCAAGTTGCCTGGCGGAGGCGTCTCTTAATTATTCGCCTCATGCAAAAATGTAAATCCAAGTCATTAAATATTAATTTATCAAGCCGAGATGCTGCACTGAGCCTGCTAGCTGCCATACGGGGCTCTCTTAGGCAATATTGATTGCCATGGGTGCCTCGAAACACAGCCCGCTAGTGTGGGTGTTCGTCTTTCAATTGAGTCTCCCCTTTGTTCAGAACCATAACAGTGCGCGGGAGTGTGTTGTGTATGCGTGTGCCTGCTCTTGTGGAAATTCAAATTTAAGGGCACACGAGCGAGAGCGATTGTAAAATTCACCTTCATGTTCTTACGCTTTTCACGTTACGTGGGTCAATTGCTTTTTCCCTCAGCTCTGGTGTTCGCCATTCACACAGATGCGACATCGTACTGTGCTGTGCTGGTGGCTCTATTGAACGGTCCGTGCACATAACTTCCGGTGGCAGCAATCATTTTCCCTCTTCCGTATTGTTTTCGTTACGTTCAATGATGACCAACCAAGCACTGGTGTGGCGGCTCCAAATGTGATTGAACCCCCAACACGGGAGGCGCACACCGTCGTTCGTTCGATTTCTGTGTGTTATTCAACGTTCGCTTTGCTATTGCGATTTGAAAACCGCACAAGATGTGTTTGATTTCAAAGAAATTCGCAAGAAAATTGTGCAATTGCCATTTAATTGATGCAGAGCGAATGACAAACGATAGTTTGACAGCTGACAATAGTCTCCGCGCTTGTCGTGGAGACTTTCACTGGACGCTCGTGTCACCCATTGTCTGGAAAAGTTTTGACATAATTTGATTAATCTCCAGCGACTAAGTAAGGCGGATTGTGTAATTTGAGAGTGAATGTGCCTCGGTTTGTGGACATTATTTATTTCGCACAGAGACTGCTGCTGACCTTGATGCGGTGAAACATCTGCTCAAGGATGTGTGGCTGTGACGGTGGGATAGTTTAGTTGGATGTCACACATAACTGGCAGCTGGAAATCTGAAGCACGTGCCCATAACAATGAGGGCTGTGATTCGAGAGCAGCAGGAACTCAAGTCACCCCTGCTTGCAATTACAGCGTATAACTGCGCAGTAGTTTCCAGTACGTAGGGTGGCGATGTTAATGGGTTTCGTTTGTAGGAAACAGAAATTGCGAACGAGTTCTGGTTGTAGTGTGTCGGGCGGTGGTGCTTTGTGCATGACGGTGTGCCATAAAGATGATGGTTTTTGCGTTTTGTGAGAGATGCCATTATCATGAGTATGGACAAACATCGGTTTCAAAGTGGACTCGGAAACGACTGAAGTTGTTTGGAGATTATTGTGTCTATTGTTGTTACAAATTCGTGCATCTTCTGCAATAGCATGGGTTATTGATCAGCTGAAGGCGTCTTCGTTTTTTGAATCGTTAAATGTGGAGTGTTGGACATCTGACGCTGTTTCTATTGATTGCTGTCATCTACTTTCGCTGCCACTTATCAGATGTTTAAATTTTTGAGGGGAAAGAGCGATACATTTTTGGACGATCTTCTTTGTGGCCTCCTTCAGATTGCACAATCGATAGTTCATATAATGAAATCTCTAGCCCGTGCGATTCGGTTTTTTAAGCAACTTGACGCGTCCCCTCATTGCAAAACTATGTGACACCACATTTTCTTAAAGATCGTAAATCATTCAAATTTATTGTCAACATGTGTCATCTTATGTGAAAATTGCAAACCCACAGTCGACGCCTGTACTTGTATGCCATCCGTAGACCCAGTCGTTAAATTGGACCATTCTTAAGCTAATAAATAAAGAAATCGAAAGAATCCAGTAAGAATGTCTGATTTGATTACGGAAAGGACTGATAGTCGGAATGACTTCCCACAGTAAGCTCTGTAGAGATTAATGTTGTTCATCCGATATGGGGATTGGGATTGCTCCTTATTCTGAACCACAGCATCGGGCTCACTTGGTGTTATTCAGACATACCCGGTTCGGTTTAGAGCGTAAAGTTTGACAATTGTTTCAGCTCTTGAAAGACATAGAAGCGCAGGGTTATCTTTATAACAATAGAACAGATTCTATTCTGTCTCTGGGAAATTCATGAGCTATCTTGTAGTCGACTGGCGTAATGGATAATTGTGTCTAACACTGTATACTTACTTACTTACTTACTTATCAGGCAGACGAACCATGAAGGGTCTGAGCCTGAGCAATTGCTGCCTTCCATCGGTGACGGTCCTGGGCACGCTGCTTCCAGTCATCAAGGCCAAGCAGTCTTGCATCCGCGATGACTTGGTCTTTGTACCGGAGGTTCGGTCTTCCTCTCCTTCTCGAACCAGGAGGCTCGGATTCGAAGACCCTCTTTGCTGGAGCGTTGTTGTCCATTCGCTCGATGTGGCCGAGCCAGTGTAGTCGACGGATTTTTGCCTTCCGGACTACATCCACATCCTTGTACAGCTCGTAGAGTTCGCGGTTGTGTCTTCTCCTCCATTCGCCTTCCTCACAGACGGGACCATATATCCGACGTAGAATTTTTCTTTCGAAGCCACCAAGAATCAGCTCTGCAGCCTTACTTAATGTCCAGCTTTCGGCTCCATAAAGTAGGACTGGCAGGATAAGGGTTTTGTAGAGCATGACTTTGGTCCTTCGAGTCAGGAGTTGCGGCGAATCAAGTAGCATCGGTTGCCAAGGGCGATTCTACGTCGGATCTCCACTACGATGTCGTTCGTGGAGTTTACATTTGCCCCGAGGTAGACAAACTCCTTTACTGCCTCGAAATTGTAGCTGTCGATTGTGACGTTTTGGCCTAGGTGGTGTGCGGCGGATCGTTTTTTGCTCGACAGCATATATTTTGTCTTGTCCTCGTTGACCTTAAGACCAGCTCTTTTCGCCTGATCCTCAATTGCCACGAAGGCTTCCACTACGGCACGTTGGGACCGGGCGATAATGTCGATGTCATCAGCGTATCCCAACAGCTGGACTGACTTGTAGAAGATAGTGCCTTCCGTGTTGACTTTTGCCCGCCGCACTATCCTCTCCAGTACCAGATTGAAGAAATCACACGACAGCGCATCTCCTTGCCCAAATCCGGTGCAGGTTTCGAACGGTTCAGAGGTTTTTGAACCGAACTGCACGGTGCATCGCGTATGTGTAAGCGTGCTGCGACACAACCGGATCAGTTTTCCCGGGATCCCGAATTCGGCCATCGCTTCGATGAATGCTGTCCTATGCGGCTTTGAAATCGGTGAAAATATGGTGAGTATCGATTTGGAACTCGCTGGTCTTCTCCAGGATCTGCCTTAGTGTGAATATTTGGTCTATAGTCGATTTGCCGTCCGGAAGCCGCACTGGTACGTGCCGATTAGTGCGGTGCAAAACGGCTTTAGACGTTCACACAGTACGCTGGATAGGATCTTGTAGGCGACATTGAGCAGGGATATACCTCTGTAGTTCTTGCAGGATTTAGGATCGCCTTTTTTGTGGATGGGGCATATGGAGCTGATATTCCAGTCGTCGGGCATGCTTTCATCTTCCCAAATTCGGCAAATGATTTGGTGCATGCTGCCTACCATTACATCTGAGCCTGCGGCTTTGTTGTGCTTCAACCTTTTAATGGCTGTACGGACTTCTTCAAAGCTAGGTGGGAGGACTACTTCGTCGGCTTTAGTTGGGATTTCCTGGTTCCCTATCACTCTCTCCTGGTCAGGCCCGCTAAGCAGCTGTTGGAAGTGCTGCTTAAACACATCCACTATTCCCTGTGGGTCCGTAACTAGGTTACCCTCGCAATTTCGAAGAGCCTGGGTGCCTTTCCTAAAGCCTGTGGCCAGGCTTTTGGCTTTTTTGTAAAAGGCCCGTATTTTTTGCTTGTCCCTAGACTCTTCGATATCCTTGAGCTGGGTTGTTGCGAGAGACCTTTTCTTCAGGCGTAGAAGCTTTTTCTCCTCCCGTCTTCTAGTCCGGTACTCCTCTTGCGCTGCTCTTGTTTTCCGTTGCAGCGCTTTTTGGTATGCCTCGTCGGTTGCACGTTTTTTCTGCTCACACCATCGCCATCATACCACGGGTTTCTTGTCGGGGGTGGTAGGTAGCCTAATGTAGTTTCCGCTACCTCTTTGATGGCCGAGCGGCAATGCAACCACATCTCGTTGGCACTTGACGTAGGCATACCGGAGAGTCTCTCATTTAATTGCTCTTCGTAGGCTCTGGCAATCTCCGGTGTGCTTAGGCGTCCAACACTGTATAGAGATGTTCAATCCTTGGCAACCATCATATCATATTTCACGGCTTTCTTCACCGAGAGCTTTGCTGCATAGAAAAGGCTGCCTAAACTTCACCGTTACGAGTCGCTAGTGTCTTTGGCCCTTATTGCTGGTGGCGACTATCGAATGGATCGCAAGTCGAAAAAATGGCGATTGGTTTCACTTTTGATACTGTAGTTCATTATGTAAACTGTGTGTTCAAGTACACCGTACAAATTATTACTATTTTGTTGTCGTACGGACCAGGAGTCGCACCTTCAAAGCCGAGGTTGGGGTCGACGCTCATACCAACAACGCCCCGGGCCACCACTTGTGTGTGTCAATACCAAAGTTGGTCAACCATTTCACATGTATAGTCGACACCAGCAATAGGATTCCATGTCTTCCCCACTAGCGAGAGAACTAATTGAATCCAGTAGAAATATTCCGCCAGTAGCATCGCGAATGTTTTCCTCGATGACTTTCTGTGATTGGCTTTGTAGGCCCAGTAAAAATATCGAGTGGTGTCCAGCTCCTATTTCATAAACGCTCAACGTACGATTACCCAGTCGCCAAATTTCTCCTTCACAGTTTCGAGCTTTGATGTATGAGCATGATGCGCCAATCTCTCAGAGAGAGGCAAAATCTCGAGAACGTAAGGGAACGCAACTTAACCAATTGTGTAAGTTATGTCATTTTTTAAGGATGTGAGATATGCCGTATATTTAGCATAAACAAAAGAAGTGCTAAAAAACAGGCTATTTCTCAACCAAAAAAAAAAAAACACTCCAACACACAAAATTGACCAAAAACTAAAAGTAAATTCAAGTTATGACTAAAACGCAACACAAAAACCGCGTGGCACCTCATCCAGCATCTATGTCAACTTGTAACCGCCTGGATATGGATGTACTAGTTTTTCGGTAAAAGATGTGGAATGCCATCGCATGCTATCTGTCTATCGAATCCTATTTATTGGAGCAGGTGCTTTCTTTAACTCGCAACTTTACTTCGTATCATAGGTGTTCAATAGGGTTAAAATCAGGTGATTGTGGGGGATTAATTTTAGCTACTTTGAAGAATTTTAAAGCAATGACACGTTTACTTAATGGGATGTGTTCTTGGTATAGTTGTCTACTTAGAAGTAGAAAACCGAATTTAGGACAAATTTTGTCTGCGGAGCTTCGTCAATTTCGTTTCCAAATATTCAAATAGTCAATGGTTTTCTATGAATGCGAAGTTTCCATAGCCGCTTGAAGCCATACAACCCCACAGCAATACAACAACCTCCACCGTATTCCATGGTTGACTTGGTATTTTTGGTGTATATGGCTCCCTCAAAACAACTTGTCTGCCATCTGATCCAAATAAATTCATTATTGCTTCATCTGAATACAAAACACGGGTGGTTTGCGTATTGCCTAGGAAACACAGCACAATTATGAAAAATTTATGTGCTTAATTTTGTGAGGTACTGTACATATGTACAGATCTAAATGTATATTCGGGAGAATAACAGCAATTGCGTCCACAGTGGAAAGCATGACGACGGATGGAGTTGTAAACATTTCAATTTGTTTTATTTTAAATTCATTTTTATTTCCTTATTCATGATAAACTGACATACTAGACAAAAATGCTTAAAAACTAATTGGACGCACAATGTTTCTGGTTCTAACTTACTGGCCCTCGGCGGGCCACATTTCAATTTGTCATAAGGCCAATTCATATGAGGTGGCCTCGAACTGCGAACTTCGCAAACTCTGACAGCTCATTCATATGGAGTTTTCTCATTCGCGGAGAACTACGGGTGCAAACTGTCACTTCACTACGAATTTTTTGGTCGTGGTGGTTGTGGATTGCGTCTGCCCGTTTGTGTATTGCGATCTCAGCTTGACAGTTCGCAAAAGAGAATGATTGATTCACAGAGAAAAACTTTTAAATCATTTATTAGGATACTTAAACTAACTTTTGTTGAGATTTTTGTGGACGACTCGATAATTCAGTTCCAATTGTTTTGCATACCAAGAAATATAACATATGTTCATATTTGCTGGAAAAAGGTTGTTTCTAAAAGTTTACTTTCCCACATACAGTACCTCACAAAATTGAGCGTACACCCTTTGCGTGGATGCAATTTCGCCCTTTTCGACGCGAAGAAATGTTTTTAGACATAATTTAGAAATGCAATTTAATTTTCCACATATTCTTTATTAATAATATAATAATATGGGTTGCGCTACAGCCCGTAGGGGGCCAGGGTCTAGCTTCTCAGCAACTACTCGAGTTGTACGTGCTATTGTTGTCACACGAGTGGAAGGGACCTACGGTTTTATACCGACTCCGAACGGCCAAGTTTGAGAAGCTTTTTCTAGACAGGGAATACTCTTTGAGCATTTTCAGTGACTCGAAAGAGGTGGGGCCGTGAAAATTATTTTTGTCGCTCAGAGCTGGAATCGAACCTACGACGTCGAGGTTGGCGTCGACGCACATACCCACAACGCCACGGGCCACCACACTATATTCTTTATTATTATATGAAATAAAATCCAACATTTTAAAGCATTATCCTTCCAAAAACAACAATAGAACAAAAAAAATCACAGTTTTCACTCACACAAAATTGAGCGTACACAGATAAAAAAACTTGGGAAACACATGAATCCTATGATAAAAACAATGTTGACTGTTAAGTCAAGTTAAAGAAAGGAGAAAAATGTGTTAATTGATCATTTGTGTTGCGACTTTTGTGTTAAGAAGTATTCAAAAGCATTTTCTTTCTGGCATGGAGAAAAAAAGGACAGAAACTGATATTTCAACACGAAAGCTTATCATTAAGCTATTTTGTGAGGGAGAATCTTTACGAAAGATTTTTGGGACTGTATTGCGAACTCATTCGACTGTACAGAAAATTATAACAAAATATGGAACCGAAGGTATACTTAAAAATGCTCCTGGAAAAGGTAGGAACAAAATGTTATCGGAGCAAGACGAACGTTTAATTGTTCGTAAAGTTAAGTATAGCCCAAAATTACTATACCAAAGCTTGCGGCCTTTGTCAGTAAAAACCGTTCGTCGTGTGCTACGGAGAAAAAATTTAACCTTTTATTTTAGCTGCCAAGAAAAAGAAGAGATTAGAGTTTGCGCAGTCTAGTTTAAGCGTGTCTCCAGAATTTTGGGAAACTGTCATGTTTACTGGTGGCCCGTGGCGTTGTGGGTACGTGCGTCGACCCCAACCTCGACGTCGTAGGTCGATTCCAGCTCTGAGCGACAAAAATAATTTTCACGGCGCCACCTCTTTCGAGTCACTGAAAATGCTCAAAGAGTATTTCCTGTCTAGAAAAAGCTTCTCAAACTTGGCCGTTCGGATTCGGCATAAATCTGTAGGTCCCTTCCACTCGTGAGAGAACAATAGCACGCACAACACAAGTGGTTTCTGAGAAGCTAAGCCCTGGCCCTCTATGGGCTGTAGCGCCACCTATACTATTATTGTCATGTTTACTGATGAGACAAAAATAAACTTATTTGACTCAGATGGTAGGCAAATTGTGTGGTGTGAAATATGTGTAAAACACGGAGGAGGATGTATTATGATGTGGGGTTCAATGGCAGCTAGTATTTTTGAAATTTTGAATTTATTGACACAATTATGGACAAAATTATGTACTTAAACATTTTAAAAAGAAACATGATCGCCTCTGCGAGGAAACTAGGTTTGCCCACGGATTTTTGGTTCCAACAGGACAATGATCCGAAGCATACCTCACATGTAGTTAGGGAGTGGTTACTCTATCATGCTCCAAAATAGCTCAGAACTTCTCCACAATCACCGGATTTGAATCCTATTGGGCATTTGTTGCAGGAGATTAAAAAAAAAAAACGATTTCTTCTAATAAAGCCGAGCTAAAAAATAGAACTGAGGTGGCATGGAACAGTATCCCCCCTTCTTTACAAAGAAATTGGTAGATTCTATACCACGATGCTTGCAGGCGGTTATAGACGTTAAAGGTGGTCATACCAAATATTAACAAAATTATAAAAAATATGTATCTGTAATGTCGTCGTAGTACGGTATTTGGTTTGGGAACGCTGCTTTTGCTAATTTTGACCAAAACCTTTCCATTTGTCGGCGTAAAAAGATTTTCACCTTCCTTGCCAACAAAATGGAATAGCTTGCTGTCGAAATTAGCGTGTGTAAAAGTAGACGATTTTTGTGGATTCTAAACGTAACGGAGTGCTAGCGGCGTTGTCCAATGCAGCGAGCGACGTGTGTGTTCTTTGTCTTCTTTGCAGAGTTTCACACCACACTTGATCGGTCTTGATTGTATAATTTCAGGCAACATTTTTGTGATTTTTGACAATGTACGGCAAGCGTGGCTGTTCTTAGACGTAGATGCCGATGCGAGTCAAAAACTGCTTCTTCGAACCTTTGACTTATTTCCGTCAAGACCCACAAACCCAGCTCCTTTAGGTCTCACGAAACTTCTAGGGAAGTCAGTCCCTCAATCAAACCTCCAAATTTCTCATTTCCCACGGAATGAATTTTCCCCATTTTCAGAGAAAAAAAAAAACGAACGCCAGCTGACGCATGATTCCCCTACATCCGCAGCGGATATTGTACCGTTCAACGCAAATAGTCATTGAATACGAATACTTAATAGGAGAAAGTATGCAACCTTCCAGAACCCTCTGTACGTTTACATGAAAAACTCATGTGAATTTCCCCCGGGACAACAAATGTGTGTGTATGTCTGTCGACAAGCAGCAAGTGGCCGCTGCACTTCTGCATATGTTCACCAGTTCGGCTGGCTGTTCTTACACGCTACACATCCTCGACGCGTCTGTCATCGTTGAGGGAGTCCGGCGGGTAGTCTGCTTCCAAAAATAGCCCAAATAAACATCTTCTCGCCACATGTTCCTCATCGTCCGTCACCTTTACTACGAGTGTCTATGCATCCGCACGAGTTTTTTGTTGCACGAGGGATCTCGTGCACCGCCATGAATGGATAAAAAGTGAAATGCGTGCGGATGGGGCTAATTTATGCGTTCCAAAGAATGAAGCGGGTATCCGCAATTCTTGCACCGTTTCGACCACCGCCCTCCGCAGCGTTGCGTCGCGTCGTCTTGGGCCTGAGCCGAGGATAATTTCACTTTTACTCGAACTAAATGGCAAACAGTCGGCCACGGCGGTGGCGGCGGATACGATGGTTGGGTACTTACCGCGTCGTGATGGAAAATCGGCGAACATGGTTGGCCTCGACCAGCCATGCGGGGGAAGTGCACATTTTCCTGTTCGCTGCCGTGACTTGACCTATTATTCGGATTGTTTTCTAACCCAGGCAAGATCTTCCAGTGCTGGTGGCATACCCGCTGGCAGACGCGGAGAAAGGTGTGAAAAGTGTTTTAGCTCATTTTTCGGATACTACCGCTACGCTGGAGTGCACAACGCGCCTCTGGATGGCGTGGTAATAAATCGTGAAAATAGAAATTCACTTCCACAAGGAAGGAGAGTTCAAGAAGGTCTGTGCATTCCTGTTTTCATCGCGCCCCCATGCTCTGTTAAGCAGCAATTCTCGAACCATGGACTAGACTCAATTTCTCCGAGTGAGGATATGCAAATTGCGCTTCGCGAACCTCTTTGGCCAGGAATGTTCTGTCTGTATTAATCAATCGTCAGATGAAATTCCAACGATCGGCAATGGAGTTCGCGTCGATGAATATGCAGTCGTGTTCGATCTATTTTTAGCGCTTGTTTACAATTGGAGATGGCTTGTGATATCCGAAGCGGCTCTCTTCTTCGGTGCAATTAAAACGAGACGAGCGCAGATCACATTCATTCCGCTTTTTCGAATTGAAAGTGAATTTTCATTAATTCGTTTCGCTTTCGTTTTTCTTCCAATTTTTGTTCCCGTACGTGAATCGGTTTAATTCGATCCATTTTTCTATGAACTTATGATTGTTTTTTTTATTGTCGTAGAAAGCCAGTAATAATGATGCATTGTTATTTCCTTTTTTTTCGTTTCAGAATCACTTTTTTTGGGTAAGTTTCGTTGATGGTTGGGGAGATGTGAGAACGATTACAGGTTGACACAATTTCCCGTGTGTTCGGAGAAGAATCGGTTCAGTCAGCAGCTGTGGATTTGATGACGAAATTTATGAAAACGGTACGTCAACCGGTTGTCTATGCACTGCGGGTAACGTAGTGGGGCAATAAACTTTGGCTGGGACGTTGTCGTTTGTCCTTTCAAAATGGAATTCATTATCGTGCATGCATTATTCAGTCGTTCTAATCTGTGATTGATCGAGAATTAACCATTCTGTGATTCTTGTTCGTTTATCTTTTTATGAGTTGTGGCCTGATGGGGAATTTTTGTTTCATTTGAAGAGCAGACATTTTATTTGTTGCACTTGAACTGATTTGTTTGACAGCTACTCTCATGATATTTTTTTGATAAAGACAGGGTTGTTTATTGGTTTGAAGTTTATTTTAAATCTGACATTAGATGTCGCATTGTTGCATTTTTCATTCGATTTTTTTTCCAGTTTAAAGTAGACCAGTTGCAGTTTGCCGCTTTGTGAGAGTATTATGGAGACTTTGGTTAAAACCGAAATTGGTAAATGATGCGATAATTGCGCTAAAACAGGGTGTTGTCAGACAAAGAGCAGTAACATGTTTTAGATCTGCCTTGCACTTTCTCAAAGTGGAGGAAATGTCTTGACTTGACAACTTATTCACGCCGTTGGTTCAGGACTTCAGAACTCCTAGGAAAATGGACCTCCCGGTATAAACTTAAGGATAGAAGATCACGAAACTGCAAATCCTCTTTTTCGTATATTCCATAACATAGCCTAAAGGCACTAGTCCGTCGGTTGACTCGCCCAGATCTGACTGGGCGAGAACTGACTCAATGAACACAGCTCCTTAGATTTGCTTGTCAAAAATTACTCAATTTGTAGATAATAGGTCTGTTCCATTTGCTGTGAAATTCACCGAAAATCACAGGAAAAATGTCCAAAGCCGTTCCATTTGGTGATTTTTTCGTAGTTTTTGACAGAAGAGCGAGAGTAAACAATTTCAGAAAATTCTGTGGGCAGAAAATTGAAGACTGTCAAATTCAAAATAAAAGCAACAAGCGACAGTTCATTCAGAATTGAATATATTTGTTGACGTTTCTAGAATTCTGTGAATTTCTACGAAACGTCGTTCCACAAGTTTGTGCACAGTTTCTCTCTCAAAGAAAGATATTTACCCCCACTTCTGAAAATTTGCTCATCTACGAATTTCTGTGCACAAATCAATTGGAATAGACCTAATGAATCGTTAGAGCATTCCGCAAATGAAGAAGAATTTTCAATTCTCAACTGACACTCGATGTATGATAAATATGAGCAGCTGGCTAAAGTTAATTCAACGACAAATCATTTGAAATCAGTGGATTTATCATCGTCACCATCATTTTCTGATTCGCAAGATCCGCTAAATGGGTCGCCGGAGCAAAGCACCCACTAGAGATCTCTGCTTTGCCACCCTATTCCGGTGAGTAAGAGTACTTTTACATGAGCTAAAATGGACAGCAAGCTTTTCCATCTTTTAGGCAAGAGAGGAGAAGCTTTTCCTGTCTCACCGCCTTTGCCAACAAGATGGAAAAGCTTGCTGTCGAAATTAGCTCGTGCAAAAGTACTCTAACTCACCGGAAATGGGTGGAACAGCAGAGGTCTCTCCACTCCACTCACTGGACTTTCGAGGACCATGCGCACTGCTTTTCATTTGACTCCAGTCTTTCACATATGCCCTTTGACGCACGTACACTAGTACTTCAGTTGCAGCGCACATACAAAGTCGACTTTAGATGCACTCAGGAATGACTATGGACAGAATCTGAGCCAGGAAAGGAAAGTGGTCGAATTTTACGTACGATTCAAAAACCAATGAAGTCTTTTTGAAGGGCGACAACATAAGACTAGACTTCGGTTTTCCGAGCGGAAACCTATGCGAGCTCAATGGCCACGAACTTTTTTGTGCAGAACTGGTGGAAGCGGCGAAGTATCTGTGTCTGTAGTGACAACCAAGCTGTAACTCAGGACTTGCTCAACCCTTTAACCACTTCCAGGATAGTTCAGAAATGCAAGTCCTCCGTGAATTTGGTCGGCAGTCACTGTAACTCATCTGGGTCCCGCGACACCACGGGATCGCTGGAAATGAGATCGTCGATGAATTTGCTAGATTCTCAGGACCTGAACCTGAGCTGGGATTACCTGCATTCTTGGTTAGGGCATTCAACGATGCTTGGACCGGTCGATGACACAATTGGAGATGGCTTGACTCCAGGATGGAGACAGACTGCATACAACTTACAGACGTACTAACGAGACACAACACCTTCCACAAACATCTATGTAAGTCTGCTTGGTCTAAGCGACGAAACACTCTGCGTTGCCTGCGAAGAAGATGATGGTAATGCAGAACACTTCCTCTGTCAATGTCCCACAGGATCAGGTGACAGGTTTTCTGTACGGATGTGTTGCGAGGTGAGATTTAGGCTCTTCAGCACAGAAGCGCTTGAAGAAATTACAGCAAAAGTACAAAAGAATCAGGTTTTGAGTATGAGTGCTCCAATTTAGTGTTTTTAAAACCTACGGCAAAGAAATGACATCAGTGATTAGAATGGCGATAGTCGCTACAAGCGGAAACAAATTGGCTCAGAAAAATGACTTGAATGCAGTTCAGTCATCGACTTTTTTAAGCTCCCATTCAATGTGCTACCAGTATATTCAATGTTTTCGAGATTTTTCCTTAAAAATTTTTTTGATTTACACTACCGACCTATACGGGTAAATGTTGATAGACCGACTAATGATGTTTGTCTGATGATGGTTTAGTGTCTGAGCTTGTATTTGGAAATGCCTACAAAGCCAACTGCCAGCCAATTGAATACATACTGAAGAGAATCGCTATTGTATATGGTTTTGATTTCACTTGAAAAGTCAGATCCGTGTCCATTTTCTGAGTAAACTTCGTGATTTTCGTGTGCTGGTTGAATATTCCATGTTTGAATCAGAATCAACACCAGAGATAATGGAAGGAGGAGATATGCCACTTCTACGTTTCTTGCCCCTCAGATTCCTCTGACAGCGTTTTTTATAACATTTCACAGCTGTTTTCCTCTTGCTTCACATACGTTTCACAGACAGAGTCTGTGAAAGCGTGTAAAGCTCGCGACCAGCTGAATGTGAATGTGAATGTGTTTATGTAAATGCGTATTAGTTTATGAGAGCAGTTGATGAAGTGAATTATCCGGAATTTCCGTCTTTGCCACTAATTTGAACGCCAAATATTCATCTAAAAACAAAAACGGAAACTAAGAGACAAGTGTATGTTCGCAAAATGCATTGAATTATGTTCTTATTATGAGGCTGGAATATTCCATTAAAAAAGACGTTAAATTTGAAAACTAACAAATTCAGGATAAACAAAATAGGTCTCTTCCCGTAGTTTCTGCACCAAATTTTGATGACTGTCATTTTTTAAGGAGTGAAGATAAAAACCTCTCAGAATGAACGAAAATGTGTAACTTATGCTTGTTGGTTTCTGTATGATGTGAGAGACGATATATATCAAAAGTTACAGCAAAACATGTACATTACGAAACAGGGTTTTTTGGCATTTAATTCGGTTTCTATTCTTCTGAACTACTTGTTCAAATAAACTCAAACTAATTCAAAATTGTTGAATAGCCGCCAATACTATATTCGAGATTGACACATCAAATGATTTGACAAAAAACCACCAAAAAAAAACCAAAACTACCCATTGACACTTCTTGGGTTAAAATGGACAGGGTAGGGACATTTTATACTCTCCCCTGATACAGTCGAACCCGCTTAGATGAAATGACAAAAAAACAGAATGTTAATTTCAATTAACCGGGTTTTGCATTTAAGCGGATCTCGGGTAATTGAAAAAAAGATTTTATTTAGACGAATTGTTTAGTGGATTCAAAAATTTGATGAATGAAACTCTTTGTATCCATATCCTTGCTTGCGTTGGTGCGCTTGAAAACTGCGTATAAATGGTTTCCCGCGTCTCACCATCATCAAGATATTTTAAAATCTTAAGTGTGTCTTTTATAGACAAACTTGTTTGATTATTAGATTCATGGCCGCTGTAAATCTTGATAATTTTTCTGTAATTTCAATTTCTATTTAATTCAATTTATAACCGTTATATATGAGGCCGAAATTTTGAAATAATTAAGATTACAGACGAATGTTTTAACGAGCAGTACGTAGCAGATCAAATTTCGTACATACATAACTTTTAGTCTTATCTTAATCCATAATACGTACTACTACTATATGAAAATAAATTGTAGTATTTTTGTAAATGTTTTCACATTTTTCCTGGCCGTAATGTTCGTCAATATATTTATAACAATTAGTTTGTTAGAATGATTGGCATTTTTTGACGACTTTTTATAATGAATAATTAATAAACAGCTACAATAATTCCTTTTAAAAAGTATGAGCTTAGCGAACAGTGTCCTGGAATACTTTCCAATCGGGGCCATTTCTGACATTATCATGGGCAATTTCGCAAATTTTTGACACTATTGAGGGCAGATAATAAAAGCAAGATGGCGGTGCTCTGTATATAAAGTAGTATTAGTAACTTGAGAGCGGAAACGCTTAGAATCTGAGGTGGATTTGTGGTGGACTAGGGGTTTTCCAATGGAAAGATGAACATCTCTTTCATTACATTATCTCTGATCAACACCCGAGTATCAAAGGAGGCCACAAAATTTCAAGTCAGTGACGTGATACAGCACTCATTGTCTGAAACTTCGTCCTCTGTCAACTTCGGCCAATCGTGGAATGAATTGTCCTTTTCAGTAGAATTTAGTGAACTAAAGTACTATAAGAAAAACCAGCAAATAAAAGACGAAAAAAGTTTATAAAATGAAAGTTAGATTGTTCAGCCTACCGACGAATAAAAGCAGAACACCGTGTTAGGCGTAATTTGAACCACTTCAAAAGCAATGAACATTTGGTTCTCTTTTCTGAGCAATTACTTGCTCTTGTCTGATCGTGTTCAGGAACACTTTTGTTGACAGAAGCCAGTTACAATAAATATGTGAAGTGCTCTGCAAACAGTGACTCTAGGAAATTGGATATCATGTGCATTTGAGACCTTGAATCATGTCTGTCCTTTGCTCCTGTTCGGCCTTAACCGGAACTGATCATAACAACGCACACCACTTCTGCAAGCCATTAAATAGTGCGGCGATCATAAAACCACACCTTCTCGTTAGAACTTCACAGGCAACAGCTTGGTTTACTCTCTGGAGGTGTATGGACCTAGAATGGTCAGTACGTGGATCAGTCACCACTCCCTTACCTGGCGATCTACAAGGTCAACGTCATGACACTTCTCCGAATTGTCTATTTGCTTGCTCCATCCAATCACATTCGAACCCGGAACCTTCTGCAAAGGTCTCGAGGCTATTTATCAAACGAATTACCTTTAGAGTGACGTCGAAGGAAACTTCGTATCTGGCAGCATTGTAGAGGTTAAAGGCGTCAAGCGTTTCTTCTGTCTTCAAGCGTTTCATTCTCAAAGAATGTGTAGAATCCGCTGATAATCAGTTCAGGTCGAATGTGAGTCTGCCAAGCTCTTGTAGTTTTATCTTACATCACTCATCGGATATTTTAAAATGCATAACTTACGAGCTGTTGTCATGCGTTCCATTCTCATGCATCCTCCTTCAAGTCGTCGCACTCTCAGTACGACTTCTACTTCGTGGCGGCCTTGTCGTGCCGAGTCGCTCGGTCTTCGCCTATTCTTACAACGTGTCCCCCACATCTTGATCTGCGTGACTCTAGACGCTCAAAACAAACCGTATGCTCCCTTCAGAATATGTAAACAATTTCTGTTTCCCTGCCACGCCACGTCTCCTCTTCGCCACGCATCCGCCTACAGCCCGAGAGAAATGCGAAACCTTAACAATGACCTAATCGCATATTTCCTCCATAACACCAGGCAATTTCTACTTTCAAAAAAAATCATTTGTCTCATTTTATCTTATCGGCAGCTCCTCTAGTAAAAACTACAAGACTCCGAATTAGCATACTACATAAAAACCACTTGCACAGTCTAATTAAGCACGGAGAACCCATAAATGTTACGACGCCGCGCCTGTGTTACGAGTCCCTTGAACCCGTCGCCAGTTAAATGCCA
Organism: Eristalis arbustorum; assembly: GCA_916610145.1. Lineage (NCBI taxonomy): Eukaryota > Metazoa > Arthropoda > Insecta > Diptera > Syrphidae > Eristalis > Eristalis arbustorum. Next base: position 12,240,000 of record OU744316.1, on the reverse strand, counting down.
GTTTGTCTTCACTTTCTCAGAGATTCGTGTTTCGGCCATGAAGCCATTAAACAATATCCGAGTGAGTGAGTGTTTTCGGAGTTATCAACGAGAGCAGATCTTCACGAAGTGTTGAACCATTATTGGAATGAAGATTTGTAATAACGATTCGCTGCTATTATTCGTACTAAATGGAGAACAACGATTATTGGTTTAGATGTGCTGAAAAGGAAAATAAGTAAACGATTCTTCGTGTGGCGTTATGAGCTGGTGATTAATGGCGAATAAGCATGAAAGTTCATTAGCATTTGTTGATTTGTTTTGTTTTTTAAAGCGCTTGCTTTATTTTTTACACGTGAATCAGTTTATTGCATTTGCTGTCGCAGAGGTCGTGAAATAAAAGGTATATTAATACAAACTAGTATATGAAGACCCTTATTGAAAGAAAAAGATGGGCTGCGCTAGTTTGAGTTAATTTGACTGCTTTTGGTCAATCGTTGGTTAAGACGTTTCCTTGTATTATTAATAAGGTACTTCATACGAATAATATGGTTACCGCTACAGCTTACAGGGGACTTGTTCCCAGCTTCTAAAACTCACAGCTTTATGCTGACTCTGAACGACCAAGTTTGAGAAGCCTTTTCTACTGTCATCGTCTTCCTTCATGTTCATGGGATGTGTAATGGCCCTGCATTTGTGCGTTTATAAATGTGATTTTGTTCATAAGATTGATAATTGACATTTCTTCAAGGCAGCTGAACGAATATTCGCGTGCTGTTCCTTGTTCTTGTTAGTATTAGACAGGTACCGAGGTTATGTAGGCTACTTTTTCTTAATTTTTTTTTTGGAACATGTCTTGACTTAAATTCAACAGTATGCTGCTTGAATTCACCCGCTATATACGCCTCGCCAGGAATGCACATTAGTTTACCCTTAAGCCTGCTTTCGGACGCACAGTGAAATTTAGCCGCCTCACACGAATATGGATTGCTCTTCCCAGCTCAATATTTCCCATGGATTACAATCCGCAGATGTTTAAGACCAATGTTCACAGGTACCTCCTCTCTGTCTCCCTCTTTACCTTCGGCCCGTGCTGTGTCTTTCCCCGGACAATTAAGGGTATTAATAACCCCTTGAGCACGCGCAAATTACAAAAAAAAAACATGAACACACTCTGTCTTAGAGGAATGTTTCAGTTTTTTGTGCGTTCAATTGGTGTGATAGAAGAGAGTTTTTAATGAGAACCCTCAAGACAGGGGAATATTTACCAGAAACAGCACTTACTTCACTTTGCAGCCTATCTCCTCTAGTGAGCGAAGCAGTTTCTTGATCACCAGGTTCCAATGAGACACCATTTTGGGGTGCCTTAATCGGTCGATGTTGGTTGCCAGTTCTCAGTTTCTAGATTGCACCAGTGATTGTGTACGAAAATACATTGTTAAAGGCTTTCCTTTTTCAATTCCATAAAATGAATTATTATATCGACCACACTTACTGAGGAATAAAGAGCTGATAGATTTGATTGCTTTGATAGGTCGATTTGATGATTGCTTCTAATATGTAGAACAACTAAACCAGTCTTAAGTTTTTCGTCAAGCTTAAGGGGTTTCTTCCAGCCATTGCAGAACAAAGTCCGAGATTTTTTGAAGTTGTGCCAGAACAATACCGACCAGCTAGTGGGTTTTTCTTGTTTTCAATTGCCAGCAATCTGTGCCTGTTGGTCTGCATATTGGCCAGAGCTTGCAGATGAAATGCAAATTGTCTAAATATTCTTTTCCATGCACAATTGAGTGTCGGACAGTTGTCACGCAAGTAATTAAGCCGTCGATTTTGTCTTATTCACCTCAAATGCTCTTTGCTTTCGGCGGTATCCATTCAATTTGCCATTCCGGTATCAATGAGGGACAGTCTTGTGGTGATGGAAGTAGTCTGGGATGGACCTGAGCTTCAGGCAACATCTGTCTACTGTCTCCAATTGCGTTCTTTAAGTTGACTTAGGCCCTTCTCCATTTGGGAGCACCTGCAGTTTCATGGTCGTCCTCCATTGCGTCCATTGGTGCTGAATCAAAGGCTCTTCGGGATGGAGCAGTTTTGGCAATGCTTAGGCGTTAAATCCGACTACTGGCTTGGCTTGATTTTCGGCCGCAGACGAACTTCGAATTTTTGCTCACATTATATTCGTTACTGCTTATTTCTTTTAGTAGCCAACTACCAAGTTACGACGATTTGTAACATGTTTTTCAGTTTGCTCTTGCATCATTTTTACTGAAATAGTCCCAAATTGGATTTTTAGCTGCATTTTTCAGGGCAAATAAATTGCGCGCTTTTATACAGACCACTTAATAGCTCACTATTTTGCACCACCAAAACAAATAACACACCTTTCGTTACAACTTCATTTGTTCTTCTATTAACTGACTAGAAATTTAGCAAAGCCATCCATGACCTCATATTGCCGATGCCGAATTCTTTGTCAACGGTGAACATTTTTGCCGAAGGTGTCCGAAACCAAAGCCGATTCCTAGGTTTTTTGAATTAGTAGGCTGGTCCGCCTTCAAACCGCTGGTTTCAGGCGCTCACACACAAAAGTGTTGAGAAAATCTTGGAGGCAATGAATATGAGACTTGTCCGTGGATAGTTGGGGTAGTCAGCGGAGTCTTCTTTCTAATGGGATTTGATCAAAGGAAACAGCATTGTTGTATTGAAGTCGGCAAGTGTGTTCATTGGTTTAGTTTTGGTAACGCTGGATAATAAAGCCGCAATCAATGGGTAACAATCTGCTTGATAAGTAAGCTTTATTTTCGCCTGAACAGTAGCAACACTTTTTGCTATCTGATCTGCACTGAAGAGTAAATTTTAATGAATTCTAGATATATTCAGAGGATCAACTGACTTCTGACGTATGTTCCGCTCCAAAATTGCTGTGTCAGCATTTAGCTCATTGCCTTCAAAAATTATTGAGAAATTACAATATTTTCATTACCTCTGAAGCACTGCCCTATCGCGACTGTTCAAGAAAGAGAAAATTCCATCTGTGGAATCCAATATCCAATCTATGCCTCTTCCCTTACACGCGAAGAATGGGCAAAGAGTCAATGCACTTGCCTTAGCCGGTCTAGTTCACCTGTGGACCCAAACGATTGCGGCCCAATAGTGCCCACCCGTATGGACAACTTTAACGATTCATTAAATTCTAGTTTTGACTTTTAAGTGCTGCTTGGTAATCTCCACAAATATTGCTTTACATCGTAAAGAGTTGAGTTAGGTTGTGGAACAATAATTGCCGCTTTATTCTTGACTGCTCCCAGTGATTTGAAAGGGATGCCCCACGGACTGCCATTAAATTTAATTCGATATTTTATGGATTAAATGTTATAACCTTGGATCGTTCCATAAAATTATTCCCGTTTACAGTCTTTTGTGTGTGGGCAACGCAAAGGAAGTCGGGTTTATAATTTGAAAAGCGTGAGTTTGGAATTTCACTGTAAATTGTTTAATCAATCCAATTTTGTTGGTTGTCAAAGCGAAGGTGTAAATCTGAGACATTGGGTGGTGTGAATAAAAACTGAGAAAATACTCGAAGTAAAAACACTTGAGTCGAGTATGCTCGTCAAAGGAAATGCTCAATTTGGTGTGAATAAAAATGTTCCTCAAAGCAGGTTCTTTTCTTAAGTTGACGTTTGAAAACTCTGCTGGAGAGCTGGCAAATTTATTTGTCAACATTCTTCGAATTCAATTAACAAACGCAAACACATGTCAATTATTCATTTTCAATCATGTTTTTAAATATAGAAACGCGAAAAATAAAACAATATAATTCATGGCGTTTCGGGGACACAGGGGTTAATTTCGAGTAACATTACAGATTCGAGTTTCGCAACATGGAATGGTTAACCAATCAGTTCCTCTCCGATATTCCTGGAGAAAACCGTGGTGGTGCAATACCAAGCATGGAGAAGATGAAAATATTCCTTCGATACATTGGTGACCTGGGTTTCCAAGTTGGAGTTGGAGAGGACTTTGGGATGAATTGAACCACTGTATCAAAACCAGTTTGGCAAGTGTGTTGTGCTATATGTTGCAAAGGCGGATCTGTGGATGAAATTTCCTTCTTCGATCGAGGAATTACGAGAAGCGAAATTGGCGCTCTAGATTGTACTCATATTGCAATATTAAAGCCTTATTTACATGCCGATGATCGGTTTGGCTTTTTTCCAGCAAACACGGATACAATTGTAAAAACCTGATGAAATCGTCATCGCCCATTCCAGTTTAATTCGTCACAGTATTCCTCCTCCGACGCAGTAATTTACATTATTTTAATTGTTTTTTACTTTTTCGTCTCTTGAGTCACCGCCTATGCACACTCAACTTCAACGAATGATATCTGAATACATTCCATCTTTATTCACACCAAAACTGAGGTAGTACTCAACTGTGGAAATATGTGAGCGGAGAGGATTCGTTAAACTTAACGAAATACATTTCTATTCACGCCAGATGGAGCATTTCCTCCAAAATTCTGAGGAAATGCTCATACTCAGTTTTTATTCACATCACCCATTATTCTGATAGAATCAGTCAATCTTTTGAGCTATTGTGCTCTTAAGAGGCGCTCCGGTGTGGATTTCTACCTCAAACAACATTCGTTTTCGCCAAGCTTGGCTGAATTTTCTGAGGCTTACTTTTAGTAAAGGGCTTTATAACTTTGAGCAATTTTATTTCTTAGTGAGGTAGTCGGTGCTGTCAATAATAATAATATAATAAGGGTGGCGCTACAGCCCATAGAAGGCCAGGGCCTAGCATCTCAGCAATCACTCGTGTTGTGCGTGCTATTGTTCTCACACGAGTGGAGGGGACCTACAATTTTATGCCGACTCACAACGGCCAAGTTTGAGAAAAAGCACTTTCACCGGCACTCATTTGAGGAGATCAATCAAGTTCTTTACCGTCCCATCATGAGATGGGCAAAAATTCAAGTGACGTTTTTAAAGCTTTGTTGCTGATTTGACCCAAACTTCCAAGCCAGTGCAATAGTTCGGAAAACGAATAAATGTGTGGATGTTTAGAGCTCAGCGCATGCACGGCACCTCATCCCACTCCCCTGTCCGTCTTCGAAGATGCGCAGAGGACCATCCAACACTTAAAAGTCTCCTAGTAAGATCAGGAGGGAATGCTCATTGAGAACAAGGTTGTCAGATATCAAATAGAGAAATCGCCAAATCAAAAATGAAAATCGCGAAAATTTCAACTGTTCGACGACATAATTGCCAAATTGGAAAAAAAATAACAATGGCGCAAATTCATAGTCAGCTTATTAATAGTGCCTAAAGTCGACTTTAGTTATAGCCGACTCTGAATCAAAAAGCCGACTTTAACTTTCTATTATTCATAGATATACTTATGCCTGTGCATATCTAGTATCTGCTTAAAAGCGTTATTGCAAAGTGATTTCATCGAACAAACCGAAATGTCAAAATATTTCACGAGAAATCTACTACTTTCAAGTATTTTTGAAAAAAAAATGTATGAAATCGTTTCTGAATGCTCTTCCATTTATTTCAACAAGTTCGTTGATACTTTCAGATTGTGGTTGTTGCTGGCTTGGACTGGGTACTTCTTCATTTTCGATTAAAGGAATATTACGCTCCTTGGAAATGTTGTGAAGAACTGCAACGTTCTTTGCAGTGCTTAAATCTACGAGTAGTCTTTCTAAAATCTACCGAAATTTCGACTTCAATTGTCCGTTTAGGCATTCAATTTTACCTCTTGTTGCTGTATGGGTATTGTTGTACAGTTCTTCTTTCTGATTAGCACATGCGTACAATCTATCACTCCAAGCCATCCTATAAAATGTCTGTCGCTGTGAACGGAAATTAAATGAAAAGAGGAAGCAATAATGCGATCCGTTTTGAATTTTTTTTATAATTCTGCCCACTGTTGGTTGGGAAATTCCATGCAAGGCTCCTGACAGTACAAACGTGCAGTGGTACATGCCAATAAAAAGCTACCAGTTCACTTGTTAGTAATTCTTACCAACATCACACTGGTGGACATTTCTTCAAAAAAAATTGCAATGCTACCAGCAGCTGTAGATCTGTTGGAATCGGCAGTCGACGATTCGTTCGCGTTTCTTGCACATCCAGCACTTCATTCAAAAATTGAACCCTATTTTTATCGAACCTGTACCGCGAATAAAATTCTTTCTCCTCTAGCTCTTCAAATGGATTCGATCGCTTTTTGTGTATTTTTTTGGCCGTGAAATTAATTCAAAATCTTCAAATATGTCCAAACCTCGATCCTCCGGAAACATTGTGAAAAAAAAACAGCAAGCAACTTTAAGAAATCGAATCTGAAAATCGATTTAGAGCCACCTTTATTTTCTTAAAATCACGTTCGACTCGTTTTAAATTTAAAGTCGACTTTAAGTTTAAAAGTTTATTTTATAAAGAGTCTACTTTAAGTTATGTAGGTGAATAAATTCTTTTAAAGTCGACTTTAAATGACTCTGAATTTGCGCCAATGTTTTGATGTCGAAAATAAATAACCAAGAAACATTTTATAAAAAAAAATGCTAACTACTATATATATATGGGTGGCGCTACAGCCCATAGAGGGCCAGGGCCAGGCTTCTCAGCAACCACTCGTGTTGTGCGTGCAATTGTTCTCACACGAGTGGACGGGACCTACAGTTTTATGCCGACTCCGAACGGCCAAGTTTGAGAAGCTTTCTCTAGACAGGAAATACTCTTTGAGCATTGTCAGTGACTCGAAAGAGGTGGGGCCGTGAAAACGATTTCTGTCGCTCAGAGCTGGAATCGAACCTACGACATCGAGGTTGGGGTCGACGCACATACCCACAACGCCACGGGCCACCACAATGCTAACTACTAGTCTCTGCAAACTTTCTGCGATCAAGTTATCGGTCGAGATCATCGCTCTAGCAGTCTGACCTCGATTCGAATATCAGGTTCGCCCTCTTGTGTAGGACCTCATTGGTGTGCTCTTTTGTATTGAGACTCTAGCGTTCTATAAAGACAAACAAAATAAATAAATGTTTATTTTTATACAAAAAAAACCGCCAAAAACTCAAAATATCACGATTTTTAGGGTTGCGGCAATATACCAATGTTTGTGTTCCATTTATTCTGAATACTCTATTCACGACTGAGCTACATTTTTAAGTAAGACCAAGAAGGTTTGTCTTCACTGTGGTATGATAATGCTCCAATCATAAGTGGCGTACAAAGGCGATCTTAGCAACCGGTTGATGTACGCAAATCATACTCCTCTTCTTCTTTGTGTGGCGCTACAGTCCGGGGTGGGCCTGGGCCGCAACCAACATGCCTCTTCAACTAGCGACCTCTGGCTAGCTGTCTCCAGTTTCGCACACCACGTTGGTTGAGGTCCTTCTCCACTTGGGTACGCCACCTTAAACGCGAGCGTCTTCTGTTTCGTTGCCCGACAAGTTCGGATTTGAAGATTCTTCGGGCCGGAGCTGTGGTGTCCATCCGCTCTACATGACCTAGCCATCTTAAGCGTTGGATCCGAAGACGCTTAATTAGGTGCATGCCGCTGTACAGCCCGTACAGTTAGTGGTTGAACCTGCACATCCAAACGCCATCAACGCAAACAGGACCAAAGATCGTAGGCAGAACTTTTCTCTCAAAACAACCAAGAGCTTCTTCATCCGCTTTCAATAGCGTCCATGTCTCTGCGCCATAGAGCAGGGCTGGGATGATCAGTGTCTTGTATGGAGTCAACTTGGTCCTTCGAGACTGGAAATTGCCTCTTGAACCCAAAGAAACAGCGGTTGGCAAGAGTTATCCTACGCTTGATCTCGGTGCAGTTTACTCCGGAACCGAGGTAAGTGAAGTCCTTGACTACCTCGAAGTTATAGCTGCCCATTGTGACGCTCGATGTTTTATGTCCTTTTTTGAGGACAGCATATACTTCGTTTTGCCCTCATTCACCGCCAGACCCATTTTAGCCGCTTCCGTCTCAATGTTAGCAAAAGCCTCACTGACGGCTCGCTGAGTTCTGCCAATCACGTCAATGTCATCGGCGTATGCTAACAATTGCACGGACTTCTGGAAGATCGTGTCTCTAGTGTTAGCGTGCGAGTTTCGCACGATCTTCTCAAGTATGATGTTAAAGAAGTCACATGATAGCGTGTCGCCTTGCCTAAAACCTTTGTTGACATTGAAGGTCTCGATGAGTTCGTTACCGACATTGATGGAGGAGCGAGATTTGTCCATCGTCATCCTGCACAGCCTGACGAGTTTGGCAGGAATGTCAAAACTAGACATGGCGTTGTATAGCTCGTCATATGCCGACTTCAAATCGACGAACAGATGGTGAGTGTCGATCTGCATTTCTTGGGGTCTTTTTTTCAGGATCTGCCGTAGTGTGAAGATTTGGTCTGTTGTGGACTTTCCTGGCCTGAAGCCACACTGATACGGACCTATCAGATTATTAATGAACCGCTTCAGGCGGGTACACAAAACGGCAGAGAAGATCTTAGAAGACTGATCCCTCGATAGTTAACGCAGTCAAAGGGGTCTCCTTTCTTGTGGCTCGGGCAAACGAACGACAAATCATACTCAGCTACCATTAAAACCAGTTCGTTCAGTTTCGTTAAGTTTACTTTTCTAACTTAAGTCGGAGCCAATTCAAACGCTCTCTACGTACGTGGGAGTTGTTAAGTTGCGTAAATTCACTGCAGAAAATATTGGCACTGTGAATTTGACAATGTTTTTGGCTTCATTTCGTCCGGTTCGGAGGTATATTGAAGTGTTATGTCATTTGTTGTTATGCCCAAGAAAACAAGTCAAGTTGTACAGTCTAGGGAATATTAAACCCAAGTAGCCTACTTAGTCAAGAAGACTTTCGCTACAATCAACCGGCTGTTTATAAACCCATCTCTTCAGAAGACAACATTTAGAAAGATCACTCAAATTACCGAGCATTCCTTGTCTTTTGGAACACATTAAATTCAGAGTTGCGACATGACACAGTTTCGAAAATGTTTAGTCTGCCTGCAATTGCTGCTCATTCAGTGAACAGAAGGAAAAAAATAATTATAACCAACCCATGTTCGACCGTCACCGGACATACCTTGTAATGTTCTTCACAATCAGCCGATCTGACATTCAGATAACTGTCAACAAATGACTTTAATAGTTATATTCCAGCTGCAACCTAGATCCGATCAGCAAAGGTTCGCTCTCATTACTTCTTAAGTGTGATGAGGGAAGAAAAGAAAAATAACCACGAACTTGTCCCAAATCATCTTAAATTGACATCAAAAGTGTGTGCACTCTTATCGCGGCCATCGCAATGTACAATGTGTATCAAGTGACACTTGAATAAAACACAAAAAAAAAAAAAAATATGTATAATGTGTGCGGTGCTTGAACACTTCCCACAGACTGTGTTCAGAGACTGGGCTGAACAATGGAAGAAAAAAAATAATCAATTAGCAGAACAACCGAGAGCGAGATAAAAATCGCGAAATGTTTAAAATAATGTCAACGCATTTTTTGTCTAGCAAAACATTAAAGAAAGGAAACGAGGGGGAACAAAATCAGTTCCCCATTAGGAGAACAATTTTTTTTTTGGGAAGACTAGCTGACCTGTCAGCAGAGAGAGAGACGGAAGAAACAGAGGTATGACGTCGCTGTCACAGTGCGTCACATTAGTGACAGCCGAAACGTGCATTTTGTCTTGTTATGCCTGCTTTCTTTTGTATACATTTTCGTGTCGACAGAGTATTAGTTGGTCTTGTGGTCGTAGTCAAGGCTTAATGAGCTTCCAATGGCGGTCGTTTGTGGATGCACCTTGCTTGCCAACTTGACTTTGACTTTGGTTCACCTTAGCATTGATTTTTTTCTTCTGTGATTTGTGTGTTTCATTTTCCTTCATTCCCCTTTCTTCTCACTCGTGCACAGGAACACAGAACAAGGGGCAGGTTGTGGTTTGGAGCCGAAGCATAAGCGAGAAGAAAAAAAAACCACAGAGGTGAAGGAAGGAAAAAAAATGTTATTTTCTATTCTTTCTTTTTTTTGGTGAAAAACAAGTTCTCTTGCCATGTACAGATAGAAGAAAACGGTGGTTCAACTCCTTCAGATAGTCATCGTGGACTCAAGTTCATCTTGTGTGTAGAACACGTTGGCTTGCACGGCGAGTTCTGGAATCGAGTATAACTTGGTTTACATTTTCTGTTTTTCTTCTTCCTTCGCCGTCTCACGTTTCGCTCTCCGCGCAGTGGTGTGGCTCCTTTCGTTGCTGCAATAATTGAAAACACGTTTTAACCGTACAACTGTCTTTGACATCTGAAGTTGGCCATAATTGTGCGGTTTGTGGATAGAGTTTCATTGCAGTCAAGAATGCCCTCTGTTTTGTTTCATTTAAAGTTAAAAAAACACCATGATTTCATCAATTGTGCGACGAAAAGATACGGCAGACGGCAATAAATGATTGCGATCGGTTTGATAAGATCGCTGACCATTTTTGTCTGCAATTAAACACAAAAGAACGCGAACGAAACATGCATTTGATGGCGCTGATAATTGCGGCGACACAATCAAACAATTTAATTAAAGACAGACTGTTTGAGGAACAATTAACGTTCCATTGAAGACTGAAAGCGAGGAGCCGTGTTTTGTTTGCAGCAATTGCTTCGCTTCGAAATTACGTTTGTTCTTCGTCGAAGATGGGCGTCTTCTAATGGAGATTACGGGAATATTTGACACATCACTTCGCGTTATTTTCGCTTTGTTTTTGGCACTCCACTTTCGGATTGGTGATCAATGTGGGAGGTTCAACCATAGTCTGTAAAGAATGTTGAAACTGCGAAATTATGGGGGCAATGTTGGAAGTAAACAATTTGGGACATCTTTGTGTTGATCCATTGTTTTGCGCTTTCAACGCCAAGATTTCGATCATGTAAATTATTTTAAGAGCGAATGGACACTACAGCGTTGACCCCAAAATGTTTCTAACCAACTGACCAGGACTGGCAGCGTAGTGTACGGCTAGTTTACAGTGGTACGCATGACTCACTAGACCTCAATAAATTTGCGAAATTTTTTGTATAATCTGCCCACACAATATGGATTACGAATATGTGTCTGGAGTTAACACAGTACGGCCTGAAAATATAGAGGGAGAATGAGGATTAAAGTTCATACCTTTTACATGTTTGTGGATTGTAGTGAGTTTTATAAATAAAGCTGATCTGTTCCAATTTTCGCGTAGCGTGGCTGAAAAACGATCATCTTATTCTTACTGCAAGTCCGAAAGTATGTCTGATGAAAACGAAATGAAAGGGGATCGCAATTGGGTATCAGTTGTTAAAAAAACAATGAATGGGGCTGGATGGCTTTCTGAAATTGGCTTTCCAAATTTATATCTCCTGTAAGTTTAATCGCTGATTTTTTTCTAGAAAGCACTGACATGTGGTACGCATTTGATATGTGTTTGATGCTTGGTGAACTATTTCTTGCATCATTAAGGGAACCCCGACAATTTCACAGCAGGGATAGTCGGAAATGAACACTCCCTCAGAGAAAATATAGACATAGCTATAATGAACAGGCACATCTATATTCTCTTTAATAGCTATATTCTCTAAACTAGTATGGGACTGCCTACAACTGTTACACCAGTTGGCCAACACAAGCCGAGTCCACCTCATTTGGATACCAGGTCACAGCGGTCATACAGCAAAACGAAAGAACAGACTTATTAGACCATTCTGCGGGCATTGCCAGTAAACAAACATCTAAAAGCCATGGGCCTAACATAAGATGACAACTGGCGAATGTGTAACGAGGAAGAAGAAACTGTAGAACACATCCTGTGGCTGTGTAACTGCCTAGTCAGGACACGTCATCGACACGTAGGCAGGAACTATCTTGAAGCGGACAAAATAGCCGCCAGTTCACTCAAAAATATACTAAGTTTCATAATGAACTCAGGCTTCTTGCGTGCAGTGATCAGGCGATCCTTTCCCACCCATTCAAATATTCTAACATCTATATTCAAAGGCAAGTGGTCAGTTAGCTACTGCCGTAGAATAGTGGATCAGTTAGCGCCTGGATCATTGGGTACTGACAATGCTCTAAGTGTATAACGTGCACAAAGCGAGTGGCTCTATTGAATCCAACTCGCCATGTTATGAATATGGAGGTCGTCGTATGTAGACTTTTGTCGGGCATTGTATGCAAGTCCTGGTCATTTACTCTCTCTAATCAGGACGAGTATGTAGCCGTCTCTTACTTAATGTGTAGCCAACATGATCATCGTTTAATGATTTGAGGTGTCCTTAGTTGTTCTTTCATATCCTCTCCATTAATTTCGTCAGCATCGCTGACGCCTCTGTTGTTGCATGCTCACATTTCTAAGGGAATCAAAGCAAACCGAAATACAACAAATTTCAATTTCATTCGTATTCAGTGATAACAACTTTTACGAAATTTATAGCAGATTTTTCACTAAAATTCTACTAGGAATGACATTTGGAATTTTCTGGTTATAGTGGTCATTCGTCTAGTGAGACATGTGAACAAAGTCAAGGTTGCGCTGGCCTTTTTTTGGCAACGGACTTTGATGTAGCAAATTCAAGACTTATGAGATAAAATAAACAGATCAGCTTTTTGTCGAAAATAACATCTACAAACTTTGGAGTTGGGTTTCTCTCAGGCTATGTTCTTAAGAACTGTGTAAAGTTGGACAAGGACTATACTAGAGATTTCTGCAATATCAATCTCATGGTGTCTACTGTTATTCACCTGACAAGTAGAACAATGTCGTCTTCGACTGCGTACATCAACTGAAGGAGTGATGTTACACCGCCTTGTGGCATGCCATAAGCCTCTTACTGCACAGATTTGTACCCAAAGTATATTTATGATACAAAGAGGTTATCACTTTGGATAACCCCACCTTAGGAGATGTTGATGGATAGTGAACTAATGGAGGGCGAGGTTCCTTAGAAATTATTTAAGTAACTCTATGCTGCACTTTTTCTTCGGAGTCTATTACAATGCCAAATGTTAAGTCCCCGCACTGTTTATCCACGAGGACGAGGTGAAATGCCCCCGAAAAAATATCGTTTTTCTGTCCTAAAACATAATTTGCGTTCTTATCACGATCGTTCATTTCTGTCTCTCCAGTCTGTGGCCCAAATGCTTCTTGGAAAACTTAAACCCATTTTGCTCAAATGCACACAAGCTGTGAGGTTTTCGCGCTTTTGTGAGGTAGTTATGCCTTGTAACACATCACAGAGGTTTACCAGAATATGGGTGTAAGTTTGGAGCATCAACTATCAACGATGTAAACGTGTTCGCTCAATTTCTTAGATTAAATTTACGATCATCACAATATCCGTACATATATGGTATGTATAAATTTCAGCACGCTGCTCTGTATTATCTCACAGATTTATATCATTAGTCAAAGCATCTACAAAAAATGTCGTGCTGCAGCCTACATGCTACACGCGAAATTCATTAATTTTATAATTAATTTACGTAACAAGATTTCGCGAACATTGCTCTTCAATAAATGCCATAAACCAAACTCTGAGAAAGACTTCTAATTGAACTACAAGCATCAAACGAGACGTAAGAGGCGCACACGAATAAGGAGCGGACTTCTTTCTCTGATTAATTAGAGAGTTCCGATTGAATGTGATGCTACCTTATTTGTGTGGTCGAAATGCCAACTAGAAACCAGTTGGTGGGAAATTCTTTCTGCTCTACTGTTCTCATCGCCAAAGCTTGCGTTCGCTAAATTAGTCATCGCGTTAAAGCCAGTTTATCATCCGATCAAACTTGAATTGCAACATTAAATTAAACGGTACCTCCTGCTCGTGATTAAATGCAGTTTGGGGAACATGACGCTTGGACAGTTCTGAGGTTCCTTTTGAATTTATTAGCTGTGTGAATAAACTAAGTTTGTTTGGTGATGTAGTCTGTATGGTGGACCGAGGTCAATGATGGTGACTCAGTCACAATATTTTTGAAATGGTTGTGTTTTAATGCTTTTTATGGATTGATTACGATGGATTGCCTTCAGTTTCGGTGTTCTTTGTCTGAAACTGATAATTTGTCAATTGATATAGATTGCACAGTAGTTGATCACAGTCTACAGTTGTTGACCGGCAGTTGAATCGGGGCCTAAATGATTTTAGGCGTTCTGTTTAATATCAACGACATGTCTGTAAGTCTGTCGAAGTCGAACTTGGCTGTCTTACGTACCAGCCCAATAGCCCTTGATAGATGTGTCACTGTGCCAAAGTATTGCATGCATTAATTTCTTTCATTGTTTAGAACTCAAGTACCAGGTACATCTGGCGTTTAACCAACAATCCTCTATAGCTACCCCCGAATGTGTCTCCACGGTCACAGCAAAGACGTCCCCCATACCTAGCACTGAGGACGTTAAGCCTGGTATCGAATCTTGGTACGCATTGTCATTTAGAAATTTTCGAAACCATCCTAGTCCTGTGTATCCAATTATGACAATTCAAACTGATTTTTGTCATTTTTTTAAATCCTGCCCTTACCTGAGGCATATGGAGGTTTTGTTCTTAGTTGGACATCATGCGAGTGCATCGAGGTGACCCATCGTGGGCAATCTGGCCGCTCTGGTATTCCACTGACATCCTGAAAAATAAGCTGTAATACTGATGTAGTCCCTGCAAACCAAGCTCCGACAACGTTATACTGTGGTTGGAAAGTGCTGGTCCTCCAAATATCAGAATGGGGATAGTGAGAGTTTTATTGATGATAGAAACTAAGTCCAAACACATGTGCAGAAAATCTGCTCGGACCATGAACCACTTATATGCTATGCTTTGCTAATGTACCTAATTTCGTGTTTCTCCGTTGTTTACACAAACCAAAATTTTGTTTCTAAATGTTCATATTCGGGGTAAGCCAAACTTTGGACAACTGATCATTTCTTTAATTTGTGTTTCGCTGTTTTGTGTAATCCCTTATGCCCGGAGATGTAAATATGCGTGTTTTTTTGACTACTCAGTACTCAGCTCAGTAAGATTTTACACGTGAAGCAACAACAAAGCAACACCGCCTTGTGCCTCTTACTGCACAGGTTTGTACCCAAACTATATTTATGATACGAGAGCTTATCACTTTGGATAACCCCACCTTCGGCAATGTTGAATGAAAACAACTTACTGTGTATAAAATAGTCATTAAAATTTCACTGACATAGGTGTTTTTTGTTCTATTTACTTGTTGATGTTACTTGTACAAGTCCATTACATATCAACTCATTCATATTACTTGAAAACACGTCTCTGAATACAATTTCACTTATTTTCGACATTAGAGCATTTTGACATCTAATGCAATGGACGTAAGCAAACGTTCCAACTTTTGAAAGAAAAAAATGTAACTCAGTAAAATAGCGTTTTATTAAGAATCATTACTGAGCTGAGTACTGAGACTGACAATCTCTGACATTCAAAGACGCCTGGCTCGCATGTGGACATGCTATAGGACTTGTGTGGTCATCTTTAAACAGTTGTTCTCAAAAAGTTACGGCAACCTTTGCTGTGGTCTAGAAAAAAATTACCGATCTTAGATTTTGCTAATAAGAACAAAAATAGTGCCTCCTTCGAGTCTCATTTTGTGTTCAAACAATGCAGACAGGATCTGGCCACTTCGTACTTGTCCGACAGTGGTGGTCGTCGATGCATTTATTACATCGCGATCTAAGATTGTTTAGCTGTCCAGGGAAAGATGCTCTAAACTGCGAACATCTGTTTTCATCCGCGTCACCTGTCCACTGTATTCTTTTGGACCTCATTACATCATTCCGGTGTCAAAATTTATCAAAATTCGAAAGTTATTACCTTCGCTTCTGAATTATCTACCATGGTCAAGTTTCTCGCATTTTAGTTGGCCTCGTTGTGACAGAACTCAAGAAGTATCAAAAAAGGTAGTGACACACATTTGAAAATAAAATTCAACCACAAAATTGACTGATTCACTCAATTTATGTCACACTTCAATTCGATATTTATTACATCGACCTTCGGGCCTTATCTGAAAGCTATAAAATCACCGGCGTACGTTGTTAATTGCAACATGGAACCTATAAAATCTGCATTGATTACACCGGCGAGCCACCTGTCCCCAGTTACAGACCATTTTTAATGTCTATACGTAAAATCGTGCCCTACGTGTTTATAGTCGCAATACACTACAGTGCCTCCTTGCGGCAATTGGATGCATTGCTGGTTTCAAATGGTTCAAAATCGATTGAAATTAACGATGAATAGTGTGTGCCTTACTTAGCGTGGTGTGACGATCTTCGGATAAGTTTACATGGGATTGAGTTCAGACGTTGAGCTTGAGATTTTTGGGCGCGAGTTATATAACTATGTATGTATACACAGCACTGTTAATATTAAAACAGAAAACACAAGAGAAACACAAGATTACTTTTTAAAGCTCTTTATTCATTGACTTCTTAACTAAGAATGACATATCGTACGGTAACTTACATACAACGTACCTACAAACCAAGCTAAGAAAGGCGCGAAGACATAGCGTCCCTGCTGGTTGTACTAATTCTAGTACCTTGGTTATGTTTGTTTTGTAAACTTGTTTGCTTTACATAACTCGCGTTCGAAATATTTTTATTGATGTTCGGCGACTGGTAGGAAGTTGGAGCTCATTAATCTTTCTAAGACTTGCCTTAGTGTGTCTAGGATCTCATCTCAATTTGGTCTACAGTCTATTTTCGGAACTGGTTTAGTGGATTAGTGCTGTGTAATCTGACCTTAAATTGTACTCTAAACAGGATCTTACAGTCGTCCTTAAGTAGAGATATACCTCTATAGTTGTTACAAGAGGTTCTTAAAACTCATACTCCACTCAGTGAGCATGATTTGGTGAACGATTCTCTGAGAAACATATCTGTAGAACACAGCAAGCCGTTAATAAAGCGTTTCCTGGTAGTGAAACGAGGCGGCGAATAGTTGATCGATGAATGAGGACAAAACGAAGTACGTATATGCTCATAAAGAATAAGTATATGAGTCATAAAGAAAGAACGCACAACATCGACGACTCGGTTAGAACGTCTCCATAGGCAGCTACAACTTCACGATGGCTAAGGACTTCATCTACCTCGGCTCAAGTAAATAGTACGAACAATATCAACACTGAGGCTAAACGCAGAATAACTCTTGCCAACCACTTATTCAAGAGCCAAGTGAGCAGCAGAGCCTATATAAAACATTGATCACCAGGTGTACCGGTATGAAATGATCGTTTTTTTTTTAAATAAAACACTAATTATTAATGGGAAAGTAAAAACATTTTATTCAAAGTATTGGCCATTGTTTTCTACACATTTTGACCACCTTTCTGGCAATTTGTGAATACCACGCCAATAAAATCGTTCGTCTTTTAAAGCAAACCAATCAGACACCCAATTTTCGACTTCTTCGTAGGAATCGAAGTGTTGCTCAGCCAATGCGTGTCCCATTGATGAAATGAAAACAAATGGTAGTCGGAAGAAGCCAAGTCTGGTGAATACGGCGGGTGGGGTAGCTGCTCCCAGCCAAGTGTTTTGATTGTATCCTGATGCATTGTTATGGAGCAAAATTACCTTGCCGTGTCTTTTGGCCAATTCTGGTCGTTTCTCGATCAATGCATGGTTCAAATTGATCATTTGATGTCGGTAGCGATCAGTATTAACGGTTTCACCAGGTTTTAGGAGCTCGTGGTACACCACACCAGAGTCTTCGACACCGAGCCATTGGGACAGCGCAACAGAGGACGTCTCGCACTAGATGGCGCACACAAGTGGAAAAGGACCTCAACCAACTTGGTGTGCGCAACTGGAGGCAGCTGGCGAAAGTTCCTGCTGGCTGGAGAGGCATGTTGGTTGAGGCCCAGGTCCAATCAAAGAAGAAGAAGGTACACCACACCTTTCTGGTCCCACCAAGTACGCAGCATTATCTTCTTGCCGAATTGATCTGGTTTTGCAGTCGATGTTGATGGTTGTCCCGGATTAACGCATGATTTTTTTCCGTTCGGGATTCTTTAAATAAATCCATTTTTCATCGCCAGTAACAATCCGATGCAAAGCCGATTTTCTTACGTGTCTTTGAAGCAAAGTGTTCTTTCGGTTTTCCATCTGTCTTTCATTCAATTCATGTGGCACTCATGTTCCACACTTTTGGATCTTTCCCATTGCTTTTAAACGGTCAGAAATTGTTTGTTGTGCGACATTTAACATTGCTGCCATTTGCTTTTGACTCAAAGTGTCATCTCCATCCAATATCGTTCGCAATTCGGCGTCTTCAAACTTTTTTGGTGGTCTTCCATGTTCTTCATGTCTCACATCAAAATCATTATTTCTGAACCCTAGAAACCATCTTTTGCATGTTGCTTCTGATAGAGCATGATCACCATATGCCTCGACAAGCATTCGATGCGACTCTGCAGCACTTTTCTTCAAATGAAAACAAAAAATTAATGCTTTCCGCAAATCATCACTTTCTGGTAGAAAATTTTTACACGACATTTTTAACACGATGAAAAAATATGATTTTGTCTGTTCATTGACCTGATGTATACTAAATATTTTTCACAGATGTCATAGCAAGCAAACAAAAAAAAAATAAGGGCTCGCTCACAACAAATGTTCCCTATCGAAACATTTGTATCTTGACGCTCACTTCATACTGGTACACACAGACCCACAGAGCACGGCGAGGAAGCGTGGACCTTGTTTTTTTTCGAGAGAAAAGTTCTGCGTTCAATCTTTGGTCCTGTTTGCGTTGATGGTTTCTGAAGAAGAAGATTCAACCACGAATTGTACGAGCTGTACAGCGACATGAGTCTAGTCAGGCGTCTACGGATTCAACACCTAAGATGGCTAGGCCATGTTGAGCGCATGGACAACACTGCTCCAGCCCGAAGAGTCTTCGACTCCGAACCAGTGGGACAACGCAATAGAGGACGACCACGAACTCGATGGCGCACTCAAGTGGAGAAGGATCTCAACCAACTTGGAGTGCAAAATTGGATTCAGCTGGCTAAGGACCGTGCCACCTTAAGCGGGTCGTTGTGTGAGGCTCACGCTCACTCCAGACTGTAGTGCCACTAGAAGAAAAATTGTGCATCTGGTACATGCAGCAGTTATCGTCGCCGGCCCTATAGAATTCGAATAGTAAACCATTCAAAGCCTTGCCCTTGCTTTTTCAGGCGAACGCCTTCATTTCGCCTTAATCTCTGCTTTCTATCGCTGAAGGTTATTTCTCGACACCACTTGGTACTTTAAAATAAATTGTTGAGCTGTTTGCGACTTTCAAATCTGACGTCTAACAAATTACTTCCAACTCAAAATGGCGGCCATCTGAAGCTCGATTTTGCATGCAAGTCTAATGCGTATCCACTCAATCTGCAACTGCAAATTAATTGTCTACATGGCATAAACCTCACCCAGAACCCACTGCAACACACTGCATTGTCTGCACACTCCAAGTAAATGCTCCCATTTATCCTCAGCTTAATTAAGTTTCCCTGCCTGGACTATATTTTTCCGGTCGCTTACATCCAGACTGGAGCGAAGTAGACCGCGAAAGCCACACTGACTGCAACCATTCAGCGCCCATTCACACGAATCCAAAGGATGCAGTCCACATGTTTTCCCTCTTTGTTCCACTCCAGTTGAGCTCCATCAAATTAAATCTGTACACTGACCCGATTTAAATCATTTAAATTGCTGCTCATACATCAATCGTCCTCCAGCACGGCAAGCAGCTTGCTTGACACCGATTTAAGTCAGGGAAACACGACTAAGCACTTCCTGCTTCCGAATGCTTCGCTCCTGCAACATTTAAAGTCGCATCCAGAAAACGGAAACAAAACAAACTTGCACATGCTGCCATCGATTCGGCTTAGGTTACTCCCCGCACACACACTGCTCCTCCTTGAGAGCACACACTCATTTGCAATTAAATCCTTCGAAAGTTTGCATAATTAAAGTGACTGGGGAGGAATGTCCTGGGACTCGGGGTGCCTTCCAAAGTTGCATGACCTTTTACAGTTTCCTCGCCATTATTGTATTAATTTTCCCACAAACTGAACCGTACTTCTGAACTTTGCAAAATTCAAATCCATCCGAGAGGACAGACGACGTCCTCCCAAAAAAAAAAACGAAAACACCCAAGCAACCCCGTTCGGCGGCTGGCAGCGGCCACAGGAAGAGACGTCCCCCATTCGCATTCATGAAATGCATATGAATGCATGCACGGGGATCATACATGGTCTTTTGTATCGGATTGCACTGTAGCGCGTGGATCGGCGGCAACAAGGGGGCGGCGAATATGCGGATATAACTCATGCCGGTTTCGTCTAACAGTCTGTCTGTCTGTCTGGCGTTTGCACACGAAAATGTTTCTCTGCGGCAGAAGTTGGTGGAGTGTGTTTGCACAATGAACATGCATTTCCTGCATTTTTGCATTTCTTCGCTGCTTACTTGCGCCCCACTGACGACCAACAAAACGAAAAACTCGCTTTTGTTGAATTCACGAAGTCTTGGCTGAGATTCGTCTTCATTGTCGTTTCCTTACTGCGGTTCTTTGTGGGGCGTGCGAGGATATTTGTGTCAAGAGTGAATTTCACAAAACAAGTGAAAATTCAGTGCCCAGTGAAAATGTCCTGAAAGAACTTTAGCAGGCGAGTGAACACAGTCAGATTGGCCGAGCGGTCTAAGGCGCCAGATTTAAGCTCTGGTTCCCGAGAGGGAGCGTGGGTTCGAACCCCACATCTGACATTAAAGATGTTTTTTTTTTTAATTTTTTTTTGAACTCAACTTGAGGGTTTTTTCACTTGTTTCGCTTGGCAAATCATTTCATTGAACGATGTTCGTTTCCAGTCGGGGCAGTCTCCAAGCAGACAGAATCCAGTCACAATGAACGTGGTGATCTCATTTGCTTCGAGTTCGATTCACAGATGTGCGCTAACGCACTGACTAAGCGATGATGAAACTGTTTGCAAATTCCGAGAAGCAGTCACCTGCACATCATGGCAGGTAACATCTGTCAAACAATCGATGTCTTGTGTCGTAGTTCGGGACATTTGCTTCAATGACGTGCATCCGTGAGTCTAACCGGTGATTGCTTGTTCCACGATGTTCACTTCTCTCGTTTTGACGAGGGAGCCGGACGATTACGAGGGAATCCATAATGGTGATGTGTTGTGCGTTCACCCTTGTGAAGGTGTGTTCAGTCGTCAGTCCGAACGGGAGAGGATGGCGTGAAATACAACATTTTTGCCAAACAGTGGCACGAGAAGATTTCTGAGACGACATTCGGCGAATTGGAACATAATTGAGAAGCAATGTTTTAAGGGGATGCATGGCAATTGCTCGTGAATGATGTCATCATATCTCGTTTAATGCGTTATTTATTGCTTCCCATGGAAAGTTATCGGAAGGTGTCATTTTAAATCAAGAGAAAACACAATATTGACTGCAAAGTAGTTACAACTTTATTTTCTTGATGAATAACAAGCTCTGATTCTACTGTACGTTTAGGTGGCAGACTGGCGACATCCAACAGTCCCCCTTGAGCCATCTTGGTTAGTGGCAAGTCAGATGTCTCGGATTCTTTCTTCTCCATGCAGCTTCACCTGAGATTGCTGCATTCCTGGTATAATTTCCGGAGCATTGTTCCGATTAGACCTCCGACCTCTCCGACGAGCCCACGGATCAAGAGTTTGATCTCGTTGTGCATGATCCATTGACTTCAGTGCATCCTGGCAGTAAGTGCTCGACTGATTTCTCAATTGCCAGGAGCTCTGCTTGGAAGACGCTGTACATATCAGGGAGTCTAAATGATTCCTGTTTCAGTGGAGCGTCCGAGTATCCGACCCAAGTACCTGTGTCCATTTTACATCCGTCGGTGAAGAGGTCGTTGATAACTCTTGTTCGATAGCCACTCGTCTCTGTTGGGGAATGGGACTGATATCTTAAGAGGGAAGTGAGTGTCGGTTGTAGCTCTGTGGCTACTGAAAGCATGTTTCTTTTTCAGGGAATTTATTATATTGTTTGTGTCTGAATGTCCATTGTTTTCACAAAGAGGACTCTCTTAGTGCGCGACAGAGCTTTTTGCGACGCAGCCTCTTATAAGATGGACTATCGCCCGAATCTTGCTTCTGACGTACTTCTTATAGCTGCCGTTTACAAACAGCGACAAACCTTTGTACCTACTTTGTTGAGAATGCTCATGTAGCTTCTCAACAAGTGAGGCAAATGTCAGTCGACGCGCAGATAGTTCAATATATCGAACAATTCGTAAGACACACTGCGTTCGTATTTCTTTACGTTCCTCTTATTTTTATAATTTTTTAGCAGGGCATGTGCATCGACCCCAACCTCGACGTCGTAGGTTCGATCCCTAGTCTGTACGACAAAAAAAATTTTCATGGCCTCACCTCTTTCGAGTCAATGATCAATGCTCAAAGAGTACATCTGTCTTGAAAAAAATTTCTCAAACTTGGCCGTTCGGAGTTGACATAAAATTGTAGGTGACTCCACTTGTGAGGCAATAGCAAGCGCACAACGCGAGTGGTTGCTGAGAACCTAAACCCTGCCTCTCTACGCGCTGTAGTTCTACCCATATTATATTATTATAAAATAACACGATGCAGTATTGTAGACATTGCTATTAATTGCTGGTTTTGAAATATGGTACAAGCAAAGCAATTTTTTTTTTTCAATTTCAATTCATTTTTATTGCATACTTCATAACAAACTTATATCCTAGACAAAAATGCTTAAAACTAGTTGGACGAACAATGTTTCTATGTTAACTTACTGACCCTCTGCAGGCACTCTAAGCTAAACCTAATCTTATTGTATATCTTTCGACTTAAGGTGAAGGTAATTATGAATTCAAATATATTGCATAAAAATTTGTATAATAAGGAAAATTATAAAAAAAGAAATTATAAAAAATTTACCGAACGTTTTTTTTAAAACTTATCAACTAACTTATATACTACCTTAAAATAACTTAAAACTACCTTAAAAGTAAACATACACACATATATATGTTTGTACTTATGCTATGTACAATTGCATACACAGTAGTAGACAGCAGGCTACACTTGTGAATGCATTTTTTTTATATATAATTTTTTTTTGTTACATATATACATATATACATCTTAACACAACTAACCTAAGCTATGTAGGTCGGCCATAGGGTGCGGCAGATATATCCGTCGCAAGACAAGACCGACTGTTCTCCCATTCGGGGATCAACACTGCCCTTGTTAACCTGGGTCTATAGGGTTCGAAGAGGGAGTTCCCTCACTTCCCAGCCACCAAAATTTTCGATGTTGCATTGCAACATCCCGAACATCGCGCCTTGAAACCGCCATACTGAATCGGAGGAGGCCTTCCTCAGCTCGTTGTACGACGGAACGGTCGTGTT
The DNA here is from genome assembly GCA_916610145.1 of Eristalis arbustorum. Classification (NCBI taxonomy): domain Eukaryota; kingdom Metazoa; phylum Arthropoda; class Insecta; order Diptera; family Syrphidae; genus Eristalis; species Eristalis arbustorum. The sequence continues at coordinate 12,216,527 of OU744316.1, read as the reverse complement.
TGAGTTGCCCATCCACAGTTGATCTGGCGATGTGATACAGGAGCGGTACCGCATTTTCATTTTGGATCGGACCGTACTATACATGCAAAGCGGCGTTGTCAAATTATTGCATTCTTGCTGCGTTGAATTGTGCGTCACATGTCAGATGCAAATTTGAAATGACTTTTCGTTAAGTAAATTTTAGTCACTTGTATTAATTTCTAAAATGTCATTTAACACAAATTACTGTAAATTTGTAAGAGACCTGTCAGGTGAATGCAGTTTTCTCATTCTTTTGACGTTTTATTACGATCTTCTAGTTTTTCAACAAACGTAAAGAAACGTATTAACGACGGTAGTTGCTACGCATTGTTGTGTTTGGTGTGATCAATCGTTTCAAGGTTGAAAAGATGTTTTGCTGCAGATCCCTGAAAGAGAACTAGTGCCCTTTCAAGCAAATTCTGGAAAGTCTCAAAGGCTATACAGTGACATAAAAAACATTCAATTCAGGCGCTGTAATCGTATTGCAGTAAAAAAAATCGGTGTTTTTGCACGTATCGAAAAAAAAAATAGACTGATAGCAATATGCGATTTTTTTATTTTTATTTTAAGGTTTGTTTAAATTATTTCAATTTTTAACGAACTTAACTAAATCCGCAGACAGAGGCATTGCAGACAACGTGTCCGCCGCTGAGCTGACGAGGTGTGGTTCGAAGGCTGCGTTCATCAACTGCAATGAATGCGGACAATCTGGACCGCAGTCAATCAGATTTCTGATTAGCAAATGGGAGAAAGAAAAAAAACATCGTCTAGATCAGCGGGCAGTCTTAACTAGTCTTAAGCAATCCAAACGATAACTCAGCCCAATGCGTACAAGGAAATACTCCTTCTCCATTAAGGAAAGTATAGGAAGGCTAACGAGCTGTCTTACTGGCCACTGCAGTCTGAAATATCAGCTTATGAAAAATGAATCCTGTGTAAGCAGCACTGTGTGTGTATTTTCTTTGAAAAGAGGCTCACATCTGACAGTTCCGCAGGAATAAAGAATTATGTTAAACCTTCCCTAAGAAGCATTGTGCAGTTGCCTTTAAGATAAAATTGCAAATCTCTGCAAAGAGTTGGGAGCCATCGCTGTGTTGACTTTGAGAGCAGGCTTTTGATGCTTATTCTCATTTGTTACTTATTATAAAATAACACGAAACCCTTACAAAAAGATGGAATCTTACGACCCGCTAGCTGGGCGTTCACATCGCTCGTTCAAAATGTATGCCATCAACTGTGTGACGTTGTCGAATTGAAACTAGATGTCGACCACTTCAGAACATGGCCTAACATAAATTGGTATCACTGATCAGTCGTTCTCATTGTTGGTGTACGAGGTAAAGAAGTCACCGTCCCAGAATAGACGCACGAAGTACGTGCATTGGCACAATGTGGTCCTTGTTTAAATTAGAATCCTCTCAAATGCGGCAGTTTTCATTGTGTCGTACCCGTTCATCCGCATGATCGCGGCAGATGATTTGTTTTGCTGATGTCTTTGCCAATGACGATAACGCATTGCACGTATGTAAAAAAAATTAAAACATCATCAAACAAACCAGTATTGTAGTTATTTACTGTCAAAATCTATCCGTCTCTATTGGGAAATTCCTTAATCTTTTTTCAATTGGCAATTACAAGTTGCTTGCCTACTTCTGATTACAAACAGCACATGTACGTTTAACACTTTCACAGAGTTCTTGTAGTCATCGCAACACCTGCTGTTCTTGATATCGCTTTGTACGTAAAGCTTTGCGTCAGCTTGTGTACGTCATTATCGTTGTTCACAAGATTATTGTAAAATTAATTTCTGATAAGTCGGCTGATGTGTTGGTTGGATTTTAAGGTCATAACAATTGAGCGTACTCAGACTCACAACCAACCCGTCGTGGACACCTACTGCAAAATCAGAGCATTTGGTGCATCTTCCGAATCTCTAGAGAAAAAATCCACTTCCCACTGCTTGTCAAGAAAAAAAAAATAAGGACCATCCTTTCAAAGGATCCTATTTCACTCTCTGTCAGATGTGGGGTTCGAACCCACGCTCCCTCTCGGGAACCAGAGCTTAAATCTGGCGCCTTAGACCGCTCGGCCAATCTGACTCACAAGCAACCACCGCACACAGTTTCTATTTGACCGCGAGTAAGCTTTATTCTGATTCACAGTCTATTTTTAGAAAAAATCGCACAACACAACCCGCTCGTCACCTACCAGCCGGCAACAGGCAACAGACAAGAACAGCAATAAAAAAAGCACATGAATCCACTCATTCCACGGCTGCCTTTCATTAGCCGTCACAAAAGTGTTAATTGCACCGGAAGCTGTGACAGAAGCACGTTCGCTCAATTACCTCCACGCTCCGCTACCGCTGCTGTGCGTGAAATAAAGCACACACACTCAGCAGCACAGTCCTCCTCTGCTCAGGAACTTGTTGACCTTCCTCACCCTCCTGCTTATTGCGCGGTGATGGTGTTGCTGCGAGAAGGGTTGCCGTGGTCTCGGGGGTGAGAATCTGTGCATGTTTTATTTGGATTGTGCGCATCATCGCCGCTCAAAGCGAAGCGAAAGCTCTTCGCCTTTGATTCAACACACGCGGCATATCGTAGATATCGTAGACTCAATTCGGGCAACTTTTCGCCTCGGTCGTAACCATTTTTGGGTGCAGTTCTGGTGCAGCTACTCTCTCGCGTGAAACGAAACGTAGTTTGTTGTCCGCGAAGTTTGGAGGAAAATCAGTGCCTGTGTTTTGGTTTTATTTTGGATACCACCAGCAGCAGCGGACGACGGAGGCAGGAGTGTGCTGCATTTCAAGGAGTAAGTAGCTGCTCGTGTGATGAGGGGGACCAAACGGCATATGGACACCCAGTGCACGCGAAGTGGAAGCAAAAAAAAACTATGCCACGCTGGAAGTGGGTCATCGGGTGCCAGCAAAAACAAGCAGACGCGCAGAAACTGTGCTTCTCTCTCTCCCCATTATCCACGCCAGCCGCGGCAACCATATTAGATGTG